>JAITYX010000104.1:0-600000 GCA_021018815.1 Talinum fruticosum
AATAGGGTGATGAAGGATTTCGAGAAAATTGGACTCTTTTGCTCGTAATAAAAACGTAAGTAGATTCCGAGTCTATAATAAGGTCGGAAAAGTAGGAACTCGAAAGTAGATTCGGATAGAATCGAAGAGAAAAGATATTCCGAGTCTAGGATGAACTCAAAAGGTAAACACACAGAGATTACGTGGAAACCCTCCTGGGGTAGAAAACCATGGACCGTGCTAATCCAAGGACGAAATCAAATCCACTATTTTGAGTCCACAAAATGCGGTGAACTTGATCGAACCCGAGTTGCTCCCTTAGACAACTCTTACAAGATTTTCCTAGACTCGAAGTTCCCTTATCCGATCTAGTACTTCCTAGCTGAGATAACCCTTACAGCTAGGGACAACTAAGCTGAGTTAACCCTTACAGCTTAGTCAAGGGATCCTTACTCGAACGTAAGATGAGTGTATTTGTAACTAAGTACAAGATCTTACAACTCGGAATAATATGAATTACAGAGAGGGAGTTGTAAGTTTGAAGACCGAGAAATGAATAACTTTGTACAACAATGTGTTAGGCTATTTCTCGTTGTTGGTTCCGTGTCTATGTCTCTTCTGTCTTCAAGTCTTGTACGATGGCTTCCTTTTATAGATGACCAGGCAAAGTAGCCGTTACGTCCATCTTCTAGTTGGAAGACCTTTGTGACCGTACTTGAAAGATTTTCCGAGTCAAACAGAAAATGTCCGTTGAAATATGAACGTTGAAGCAACGGTCTTTGGCTTCTTGAGTCTAAAACCACTAGTCGATGTCTAAAAAGTAAGGTGGAAATCATTGTTGAGTATGGCGTTTCAGTTTTCCAGATTTGGAAGCGGACAACTTCGACGCAGTGTTTGGGGCTTTGACTAGAAGCGGAAAAGGCTCCTTTTGGCTGGTGATTTTGACATCCGAAGCCCGTTGCTTTTGCAGCTCAAAAGCATGATTGCCTCGATTAGATAATCTACAAAAGCAAATCAATTTTGGTTCTTAAAGTATAAAATACTTTGGTCCAAGATTAGACGCAGATAATATAATAAATAAAATAATCAAGCAATAATTATCTGGGTCGAAACCGGATGGAATATTTTGAGTTTAATAACTCAATATTCATCTCAGTTAGTTAAGAAATAAAATCAAGTCGGATAGAGAATATTAGAGTGAATGGACTTGATACATGTAGTACGTCCGAGTGATATATGTGACTCGAATATAGTAATGCAATTTGAGTCAAACAGAGATAAGTGAGAATAGTATAACGACACTCGTAGTAAAAGGTTCTATCACTTAGAAAATATTCTAAGATGCATGAAATGTCTTGAAATCAAAACCTCAATAGAGATAGACTCTATATACATGATTCCTAAAAGGAACTCGAAATGACTCGTGAGAGAGTCTCGAGTCTTCGGTCTCGACTCGGAAGATAAATATGCAGAAGGTCCGAGTCTTCAATCTCCCCTTTTTGATGAAAGGCATTCCATACTTAGATGTAAGCCATTCCATACTTAGACAAATTTGGGCGGAAACTTTTGTAAGTGATAGCATGCTAACATGTAAGGCTTGCTCAGAAAATAAACTTAGAATATAATAATTCACAAAGTAATAAAACATGTAAGCTTAGAAATAAACAAAGAAATAAGGCACATAGAAATGAAAAAGACAGAATTTGCATTAAGTCGCATAAAAATTACAAGGAATTAGAAAAACTCCCCTAAACAAGACATCTATACATCTAACTCTTCTCCTCCTTGCCTTTCAGCAAAAACAAAAAAAGTGGGAGAAGATTACAAGATTAAATATTTGATGTTTGGACAAACAAGAGAAGTAAAAGAAAATAGAAATGAAAACCAGGAAGAAGAAGAATCTGGCAGACTTTGGAATTGTGACACAGTGGCATGGTGTCCGCCTAGGAAGGGGAAGGGGTGGTTTGAGTGGAAGAGGAAGGGCGAGAGGTGCGCCGGCGCTGGTAAGATCTTGACGATGTGCTTGAGCGCGGCGGAGGGAGTCCGAGGATCGCCGTCAAGGGCGCAGCTCCGAGTGGCTGACCCGAACGAGGGGATCTAGGGGTTCATCCTTGGGGACCTTGGTAGCTCGAAGGGCCGGCTCGGCCCAACCCGCCGCAGGTTGCCCTAGGGCAGCGGGTCTTCGACCCACTCGGACCGCTATCCGAGATGAGTACTGCCGACCGGAGGTTGTGGAGCAGATTGGCCCTCGCCTTGCCTTCCTCGCTGCTTCATTTTGGGCATCCCTTGCCCGGAAGGAGCTGCCTCACCCGCAGCTCCTCGCTTCCGCTTCTTCCTGTTGCTCGTCTCCGTCCTCCTCGCTTTCGAGGAGGTCTTGACCGGCTCGAGGACGCCTCGGATGTGTCTCGAGTCGTCACGGTCCCGAGCGGCTTTGGACCTTTTCTCTTGAAGGAGCTCGAGCATCTCCTTTTGCTCCTTCACCAAACTCCTCATCTCAAGAACTAGAGTCTTGCCGCTCTCGGATTTGAGACTCGGCCAATTTTTTGGTTGATGGTCGTAGACCGATAGACGATCTTGAATGACCGGAGCATGTCCTTGAAGTCCGAGGACACGGAGTTGATCTTGTCCATGAAAGCAGAGGACAAGATGGCGGAGAGAGACTTAGAAGCACCCGAGGTGGAGGCACCACCAGGTGGGGCTGGGAGAGAGAGGGGGTTTCTTTCGAGTCCGAGGCGGGGAAGTAGGCCTCAATTCTAAGTTGTGAACCCGGACTCCGAGGTTTAGTTTCCCGGAACCCATACCCCGAAGTTCCTTTTTGCCAACCACAATCGCAGCTTCCGAGACTGCGTTCGGGTCCAAAGGAAGGGGAACTTGGAAATGTATAAAAACAAGGGTGAGAAGAGCAACGAAAGGAAGAGGAGCATTCTTATTTTGGAGTTGAGCTGGCACAGCTGCCATCCGCTCAATTATGGAAGGAAAGAGGTCTACTTCGTAGCCCTCAAGAATGTCAAAAGAGCTTTGAGGTGCTCGGAGTTGGGGTTCTCCTTGCTAGAATGCCGAGAGAAGAAGGTTCTCATCAACGAAAGTACGTAAGCCTAGCTTCGACTTCAACCGAGTCACGTAAAAGTTCTTTCTGGACTCAGGGAACTCTTTGGCATATTTTTCAAAGAAGTCATCAACGACTTCAGTGAAAGGAATGGGGTTGTTGTTCAAGAAAAGAGAAGAAACTTTGAACAAGCGATGGAGGAGGGAGGTGTTGATGTGAACGGTGATGTTCGTAACTCTGGAGGTTAGGACACCATCAAAGTAGGTGAGGTTGGTGTAAAACTTAGAAACGAGTTCAGGATAGATGAACTCGCTGAAGCAAAGAAAGTAATACACCCCGGTGGTTTGGATATGAGCCAACCAAGAAAATTTGGTGGTTAGAAAGAATTTGTCGTCCAACACATAATGCTTGGATGACAACAGGCTTAGAGGAAGAAGAGCCTTCCGGCTTTTGGTTCGGGCTTCTTGGAAGAAGACCCAAGAAAGTCAGGGTGAGAACCTCTCTTAGTCATTGTTTGGAAAGAGGAAAGAGAGATGATACTTGGGAAAAGAGTAGAAAAGAAATGTCGACGAAAGGAAAATGAAAGGAGTAGAAGAAAGAGGTTGAGAGCAGACATGACTTACTCAAGATGAACCTTGCGTTGCTGGGTGAAAACACGAAAGCACTGTAGATGAATGAGGCTTGCGTGAAAAGTTTTTGAAAACGAGAGATAGAATAAAGTATTTGTGAAATACCGAGAAGAAGAAGAATAGGCGCTAAATATATAGAGAGAGAACGTCCTTCACCGTAACGCCGTTTGAACTTCCGTTCGACTTGATGCTTTCAATAGTCACTTCGATCGGTGTGACGGTTCTTCTTCAACGGTTAGATTTGAACGAGTTTGAAATCCAACGGCTAGCGTCCGATCTCAAAAACCGAGTGAAAAAAAGATTTTGAAAAAGATTTCTGAAATTCTCCACTTGTCTAGAGATGACTTCAGAGATTGTATGTCCAGTTTTCTCATCGTCCGAGTTTGACTCAACTCGGTTCGAGTGACTTCATCTCGAACAAAGAAATAACTATTGAGCACGGTATCACCAAATCAACCGAACTAATGGTTATACAAGGAATCCAAGCATAGAACACATAAACATGCAAAGCAATTAACACATAGAGAAACACATAATCATGCATTTAACATGCCAAGCTCATTCCTAATGAAACAAAACTGATCTTCACCAAGAGGCTTAGAGATGTCAGCTAATTGAAGATTAGTAGGAATGAATTCAAGCTCGATATCACCTTTCTCGGAATGGTCTCGTAAGAAATGATACCCTACCTCAATGTGCTTCGTTTTTGAGTGCTGAACCGGGTTTTTGGTAATGCTAATTGCACTTTGATTGTCACACTTAATTGGAACCGATTTGAAGTCAAGCCCAGGATCTCTCAAGTGTTGCTTTATCCATAGGATATGTGCACAGAGCATGCTCCGACAGACTGCAGTTGATAGAGCTACGGAGTTTTGCTTCTTTGAGTGCCAGGAGATTAGGGACTGACCTGAAACCGGCAAGCTCCAGATGTGCTCTTTCTATCAACTTTATATCTTGTGTAATCCGCGTCCGAGTACCCAGGTGAGGGTCGGTTCCGAGTCTCTTGAGTACCAGAGACCTAAATTCCGAGTCCCTGCGAGATATCCGAAGATTCTCTTCACCGTAGTGAGATGGGATTCTTTGGGATTAGCTTGAAATCTTGCACATAAACACACACCAAACATGATATCTGGCTGGCTGGAAGTAAGATAGAGTAAAGATCCAATCATACCTCGGTAAAGTTTCGATCTATTGCTTTACCTTTCTCGTCCGAGTCAAGTTTTATACTCATCGCTCATTGGTGTAGATGCATGCTTCGCATCTTGGAGTTTGTATTTCTTCAGCAGCTCCTTGGTATACTTTGATTGATGGGCATAGATTCCATCTTTGTCTTGTTTGATTTGTAAGCCAAGGAAGAAATTGAGTTCTCCCATCATACTCATTTGGAATTCCCGACTCATTAACTCGTAAAATTCTCGGCACGAGATATTCATTAGTTGCTCCGAAAATAATATCATCAATGTAAATTCGAACAATGAGAAAATCTTTCCCCTTGGTTTTTATGAAGAGCGTATTGTCAATCTGACCTCTTTTAAAATCATTTTGAACCAAGAAATTGCTTAGTCTTTCATACCAAGCTCGAGGAGCTTGTTTAAGACCATATAAAGCTTTTTGAAGTCCGAAAACATGGTTTGGAAATTCGAGTTTTCAAACCCAGGAGGTTGCTCGACATAGACTTCCTCTTCAATAAAACCATTGAGAAATGCACACTTAACATCCATCCGATATAATTTGATGTTCATGCTAGATGCAAATGCCAATAAGATTCTAATGGCTTCAATTCGGGCAACGAGTGCAAATGTTTCCCCACAATCAATCCCTTCTTCTTGATTGTAACCTCGAGCCACAAGTCTAGCCTTGTTTCGACTACCACTCCACTCTCATCCAGTTTGTTTTTGAAAATCCATTTGGTTCCTATGACTGGGTGGTTGGAAGGTCGGTTGGTCGGAGTCCGGACTTGGTTTCTCTCGAATTGATTAAGTTCCTCTTGCATGGCCTCTACCCATTCAGGTTCATTAAGGGCCTCTAGTGCATTTTTGGGTTTTGTTAATGAAATGAATGCAGTGAATGCACAAAGATTTTGGAGAGAGGAACAAGTTCTTACCCCACTGTTGATATCGAGAGTATGTTCTCTAGTGAGTGACTAGAAGTGAACTTGAATGCGTTACTGTCCTCTCGGTTCACCATATTTGTAAGTTGAGTGGGTTGAGGTTGAGTCTTTTTAAACTCATTCTCATCATCTTCTCTGCTGAGCTTCAAATCCGAGTATGAAGACTCACTTGGCTTTTCTTGTTCAATCTCATCAAATACAACATGGATACTCTGTTCCACCTTGTTAGTTCTTTTGTTAAAAATGCGATAAGCTTTGCTATGTAAGGAATAACCCGGAAAGATACCTTCATCCGACCGAGCATCAAACTTGGTCGAGTGATCCTTATCGTTGTTGTGAACAAAACACTTGGCATCTAAAGGGCTTAAAATATGAAATATTTGGCTTCTTCCCTTTGTAGAGCTCGTAGGGTGTTTTCTTTAGAATGGGTCCGATGAGGCATCTATTCAGCGTATAGTTTGCGAGTGTTGATTGCCTCAGCCCGTAAATAGTAGGGAAGATCGTGTTCAATCATCATCGTCCTAGCTATTTCTTCAAGGGTTCTGTTCTTTTTCTCTACTACTCCATTTTGTTGTGGAGTTCTTGGTGCTGAAAAGTTGTGAGAGATACCATTCGATCGCAAAACTCGAGAATTCTAAGTAGTCGAACTCCCTTCCATGGTCGGTTCGAACTCTCTGGATCCGAGTCGAGACTCAACTTGAATTTTTCTGCAGAGCTTGCTCAACTCCTTGAATGCTTCATTTTTGTGCTTGAGAAAACACACCCGGGTAAATCACGAATAATCATCAATAATGACAAGTATGTAAGATTTACCTCCGAGGCTCTTTACGAGGATTTCACCACATAAATCCATATGCAGCAGTTCAAGCACCTTTGATGTGGAAATAGTCTTCGAGGATTTGAATGAAGATCTCGACTGTTTTCCTTTAGTGCACGCTTCACAAACTTTATCTTTAGTAAAAGCGCACTTTGGCAAACCTCTGACTAGGCCAAGAGTTGACAATTTTTTAATTGTATGCATGCTAATATGGCCTAACCTACGATGCCATTGCCATGAATCATCATTAAGAGATGCTTTCAAGCAAGATAAGTTCCGACTTGGGTCGAAAGAGGAATGATGTAAGTATTACCCGATCTCTTACCTGAGAGCTTGACCTCTTTGGTGGTCTCGTCGGAGATGTAGCATTTGGATTGAGTAAATCTTACCTCTTGACCTTTGTCACATAGTTGGGAGATGTTGAGCGGATTGTACTTTAGCCCTTGACAAGGTAGATTGGACTGACCAGATTGCTTTCATTTCCAATCTTGCCAATCCCAACTATCTTGCCTTTACTATCATCTCCAAAGGTCACTTTTCCTCCTTTGTATGCTTCTAACTCGTAAAAGAGTCCTTGATCACTCGACATGTGTCGTGAACATCCGCTGTCCAGTACCAATGTCCTTTTAACCTCTTCCGAGTGACTCCGCAAAACAGAGAAAAACTAACCTTTCTCACTTCCTCTAACGAACCCAAGTAACACTTTTTACTGTGGTCCCTTTTGAGGAAGAAGGCTTTTGGAACCGAGATTTGGATAATTTTGGGTCTAGCCCGACTCGAGACTTTTCGTTTCGAGGGCCGAGTCCGTGTGTCCTTTTTCTTAAATGATTTTCTTTTTGAAAAGAAGAAGGTGGTTGTCTCCTGAAGGTTTGTCTGGGCTCGGTCCTTTGTTTATTAGTATGAATGGGACCGTGCTCAGCCTTTTCGAACTTTACAGCTTCTTGTATGCTTCTTGAAGAGATCCGTGTAGGAATTTGATTCCTCCACTTCATTATAACCAAGCCCTTCTTTTCGAAGGAGACACATTGAGCTCCTAAAAGCATGTCAATATTTTTCCGACCTTGAGTAAATTTTAAAACAAGAGCTTAGGACTCATTGAGTTTTTGCTTAAGCTGCTCATTCTCTCTTCCGAGTAACTCGGTTTCAGCCTCATTGGATTGAGTACTTGTCTTGAGTTCTCCGAGAGTAAGTCTCAGCTTTTCCAATTCATTTTTCAAAGACATGCTCTCGGAGGAGATTGACTCAAGTTGTTCCTTGAATTGAGAAGAATTAGAATTATACTTTTCTTCCAAAGTAAAAATATATTTAGCTAAATCAACTTTGGAAAATTTAAGGAAGTATTCAATTACCTCCCGAGGATTTGTTTCCTCATTGTCTCGAGTCCGAGTCCGACTCTTTTCAGCTTCCGAGTCGAGATCGCCATAAGACATTTTGAGTCATCTCGAGTCCTCGTCGTCTTCCGATGAGTCCTCATCACTCCATGTGGCCATCATGGCCCTCTTCTTCTTTCTGTCCCTTTTTCTCTTTGGACAGTCTTTGACTATATGATCCTTGCTACCACATTCAAAACAGACCGAGTTTTTAGTCAAAGATAATTTAGAAAGAGAAGAATACTTACCCTTCCGGTCCTTCTTGTCTCTTTTGTAGTAGTCTTCTTTTGGCTTCTTATCCCATCTTTTGTGCTTCACCATTTTCTTGAAGCCTCTTGCAATAAGCGCCATGGGATCCTCTTCCGAGTCGGAGGAACTCGATTTTCTTCTCTCGGTTTCGAGGCTTTTAGCGCTATGTTCCTTTTTGTGCTAGCCTTAGCATCCTCCTCTTCCGGTGGATTTCGTGAGTGAGAAGTTTCCCGATTAGCTCTTCCGGCTTCAACTATGCTAGATTCTCGAGCCTCCTCTATGGCAGTCACCTTGGGACCCCATCTTCTTTTGGGTAGGCTTCGAGAATTTTTCTGTACATTTCTTCGGGAGAAATCTTCTTTCCCGGAGATTTGAGATTATTGGTAATCTCAAGTGAATCGAATGAACATCCGAGTGATGTTCTCCTCTCGCTCCATCTTGAATAGCTCATATTTGTGAAGATATTGGCTGATCTTCGCTTGTCTAACCTCGGCTTGTGCCTTCATAAGTGTTGACTAATGTGTCCCACACTTCTTTGGCGTAATCACGGTAGAAACTCGATTGTATTCCTCTCGAGCTTATGGCGCACATAAGGATGTTCATTGCTTTGAAGTTCTTCCCGAACTTTTCTGCTTCCCTGGTGTGAACTCGGCCTTTGTCTTAGGAACGAGTCCGAATTCTTCCGATTTCATGGGAACATAGTTTCCTTTTGTATGATGTCCCGGACATCTTCATCATGATCCAAGAGGAAACATTCCATAAGTTTCTTCCAAAGTGTACGAAATTCGACCCTTTGAATTTAGGTGGTCTCGTCGTAAGATCTTTCTTCATCAAACTCTCTGTTGTGTTGAGCCATATGATCTTTAGACCTTTAGATCTCGATACCAATTAAAGGTTTGCTCGTGGAGAGACAAAGTCACCCTAGAGGGGGTGAATAGGGTGATGAAGGATTTATGAGAAAATTGGACTCTTTTGCTCGTAATAAAAACACAAGTAGATTCCGAGTCTACAATAAGGTCACAAAAAGTAGGAACTCGAAAGTACATTCGGATAGAATCGAAGAGAAAAGATATTATGAGTTTAGAATGAACTCGAAGGTAAACACACAGAGATTACGTGGAAACCTTCCTCGGGCGGAAAACCACGGATCGTGGTAATCCAAGCACGAAATCAAATCCACTATTTTGAGTCCACAAAATGCCATGAACTTGATCGAACCCGAGTTGCTCCTTTAGACAACTCTTACAAGATTTTCCTAGACTCGAAGTTCCCTTATCCGATCTAATACTTCCTAGCTGAGATAACCCTTACAGTTAGGGACAACTAAGCTGCATTAACCCTTACAGACTTAGTCAAGGGATCCTTACTTAGAAAGTAAGATGAGTGTATTTGTAACTAAGTACAAGATCTTACAACTCGGAATAATATGAATTACAGAGAGGGAGTTGTAAATTTGAAGACCGAGAAATGAATAACTTTGTACAACAATGTGTTAGGCTATTTCTCGTTATTGGTTCCGTGTCTATGTCTCTTCTGTCTTCAAGTCTTGTACGATGGCTTCCTTTTATAGATGACCAGGCAAAGTAGCCTTTACGTCCATCTTCTAGTTGGAAGACCTTTGTGACCAGTACTTGAGAGATTTTCTGAGTCAAACGGAAAATGTCCGTTGAAATATGAACGTTGAAGCAACGGTCTTAGGCTTCTTAGGAAGTCCCAAAACCACTTGTCGATGTCCGAAAAGTAAGGTGGAAATCACCGTTGAGTATGGCGTTTCAGTTTTCTAGATTTGGAAGCGCACGGCTTCGACGCAGATGTATGAGGCTTTGACTAGAAGCGGAAAAGGCTCCTTTTGGTCGGTGATTTTGACATCCGAGCCGGTTGCTTTTGCAGCTCAAAAAGCATGATTGCCTCAATTACATAATCTACAAAAGAAAATCAATTTTGGTTCTCAAAGTATAAAATACTTTGCTCCAAGATTAGACGCGAGATAATATGATAAATAAAATAATCAAGCGATAATTATTCGGGTCGAAACGAGAAGGAATATTTTGAGTTTAATAACTCAATATTCATCTCGGTTAGTCAAGAAATAAAATCAAGTCGGATAGAGAATATCGAGTGAACGGACTTGATACATGTAGTACATCTGCGTGATATATGTGACTCGGAATATAGTAATGCAATCCGAGTCAAACAGAGATAAGTGAGAATAGTACAACGACACTCGTAGTAAACAGGTTCTATCACTTAGAAAATATTCTAAGATGCATGAAATGTCTTGAAATCAAAACCTCAACAGAGATAGACTCTATATACATGATTCCTAGAAGGAACTCGGAAATGACTATGAGAGAGTCCGAGTCTTCGGTCCGACTCGGAAGATAAATATGCGAAGGTCCGAGACTTCGGTGCAATTATTAGTTTTCGCATTATTTGTTTGCCATTTTGGTAATTTATTTGTGAACCTCATTCAATCGAAACATTAGTGGTAATTATATTCCATCCCTAAGAACGACATTTCCTAAACCCTTTAATTATAAAGAATAAATTTTGGCGCCATTATCGGGGATGGAGGCGTTAAATTACCACCGATTTTTGATTGAATAGTGTGTGTATACTTCTTTTGTGTTGCTCTGTTTTTGAAATAAAAGAACTAAAAGCAAAAAAAAGGAATGTTGTTCTTGTGCTGAATGAGTGTTTGGTTTCGAGACCCAAATTGTGGTAGATTAACTGGAAGTGTCGAAGCAACCGAACACCTAACCCCATTTAACCAAGAAATGGATGAGAATGACCTAGAGACCGAACGAGGGGTTCAACCTCGTAGGATTCTTAATGACATATTCTGTCCACTAAGGTCCATTCTTCCCTCTTGTTTCAATCTCCCAAAGCTCCAAGCTGGACCTCAATTTGTTCTTTGGCCCTATACACTTAAATGGTTCCCACTTTTTTGGGACCAAAGCACCTTATATGGTTTTTAGAGAGTTTGAGGAAGTGTGTCAAATGGCGCACTTCGAGTAAAGTCTTAACCGATATTCCCTTCACCTTGAGAGACATGGCAAAGAAGTGGATGTATAGCCTTCCCTATTCCATTGCTAATAGGATGAATTCATGCGGGTGTTTCTTCGAAAAATTTTCCAAACGGAAAAACTATCCGGTTTAGGAATGAGATTAATCACTTTATGCAACAAAAACAAGAGTGTTTTTGAAATACTTTGAGAGGTTTAAGGATCTTTTGATCCAATGTTCTCATCATGGTCTTAAATTGTCTCATTTCTGTCAAATTGTGTGTGAGGTTTAAGGCCCGTGTGTCAAGGTGGTTTTCTAAATATGATTGATAATGAGGCATGGTACTTTTTTGAAGAAATAACAAAAAGACCATGCATTGGGAAACTATAAGGGACGGAAGTCTAAGTGCTAGAATTATTAGTGACGAAAGGGGAGGGATTCATATAGTGAATAACACGAGTTAGTTTGACTCGAAGGTTACTACCCTAGAAAGCATGATTAAAGGGCTTTCTCTTAAACAAGGTCAAGCCCCAATCCGACAACCCCTTTAGCTACTTGCTCCGAATGTCGGTTAAGTGATCATTCTTTGAGTGTTTGTCCATATTTCACTGAATAATTGGCTACTACCATGAGCATGTCAATACAACTTTTCAAATGCCCAAGTTTGATCCTTACTCCCCTACCTATAATCCGAGAATGGGCTAAGCACCCGAATTTTTCATGGATGAGGCCAAATGCTTCCATGCTTAACAATCAAGGAGGTTCCAAGGAAACTCTTCTAATTCACAATTCACTAGGCCTCCCTCCAAGGTGCATACAATGCACTATGAGGGCCTTCTCGACCATTTGTGGCTCAATCCCAACCTCGAGGATAATGAATGCAAATATGGAGAAAATGACAAGAACAATGAATGAGCAATTCTCCCAATTTGCCATGACGAATAGGGAGAATGGTGTGTTTCCTAGCCAACCTGAAGTAAATCCAATCGAAAGCTCTTTCCTCCTAATGACCCGAGAGTGAAAGATCACAATGATGTGCGGAAAGTGAATGTCGTGATAACTTTGAGATCGGGGAGGGAAATTAATATTCATGTTAGTGAACCTACTTGTGATGCTAATAAAGATGAAAATCCCCACCCCCATGTTGATTGTGATTCTATTGTGGTGGTAGAACCTTCTTCTAGTTCCTCTACTAATTTGAGTAGAGGAGAGCCTAAGGAAAATGAGACTTTGGTTAACATTGATACATGTTATCCTAAGGTCACTCCCTCTACAAGGTTTCCAAAGCCCATTCCTCTTTTTCCAAATTGTCTTAAGAGGAAGAATGACCTAGCCCATGTTGATAAGATACAAGAAACATTATCTCAAGTCAAAATCAACATTCCTTTTCTTGATGCCATTTCACAAATGCCACCATATGCCAAGTTTCTCAGAGAGTTGTGCACCACTAAAAGAACAATGAATTTGCCCAAAAGAGTCTTTTTAACTTTTAATGTGAGTTCTCTCATCTCTAGCTCTATGCCCGTAAAGTACAAAGATATGGGGTGTTCGATTATTTCCATTACTAAAGGGAGTCATATTTTTCACAAAGGTTTGGTTGACTTGGATACAAGTGTGAACTTATTACTCTTAAGTGTCCGTGAGAGACTCGAGTTGGGGGAACTCAAGCCGATGGTACTTCAAATAGCCGATCATTCAACTAGGTTGCCTAGAGGAATGGTTGAGGATGTCTTGGTTAAAGTTGGTGAATTTGTGCTTCCAGTTGACTTTATAGTGCTTGAAATTGAAATAGTTGCTTGTCCAGAAAATGAGATTCCGGTTATTCTTGGTCGTCCGTTCTTTGCTACGTTGATTAATTGTAGGAATGGAAAAATGATGTTCACTTTTGGTAATATGACCATGGATGTTAATGTATTTAACTTACAAAAGCAACCTAATGGCTTTGATGATGTGGAGCACTCTACCGTTAATTGGGTAAGTGACTTTTGTTTTTATGAGTTGGTACATGAATTTGATGAACTTGATGATGAGTGGACAGCATGTGAGCTTAAGTCTTTCATGATGGGTTATGATCCTAAATTTGATGCATTTGTTTGTGATGTTGAACCTTGTGATGTTAGGTTAATTTATGCATTAGTACATGTATCACTTGCCCATGTCCCCCATCACATTAGCTCTTGAGTTTAACAAAAATGCTCCTTCATCATCTACTCTTGAGTTAAAACCCTTACCCTAGAACCTTAAATACATATTTCTAGGTCCTAAAGAGACTTATCCTGTGATCATTGCATCTAAACTTAGATGGGACCCAATAAGACCAATTTCTTAAAGTGCTTAAAGAGAATCGGGATGCCATAGGGTGGACTTTAGGAGATATTAAAGGCATTAGTTCTTTCATTATTCAACGTCGTATTCTTTAAGAGGATGAGACCAAACCTTTTAAAGACCACCAAAGGCGATTGAACCCTACTTTGCAACGAGGCGGTTAGGAAGGAGGTCTTGAAATGACTTGACCATGATATCATTTATCCCATTTCGGATAGTGAGTGGGTGAGTCTAGTTCAGGCGGTACCAAAAAATACCAGTATAACCATAGTAAAAAATGATAAAAATGAACTTGTGCCCACTAGGATCCAATCTGCATGGAGAGTTTGCATTGACTACAAGCGGTTCAATAAAGCCACTAGAAAAGATCACTTCTCTCTTTCCTCCATGGATAAACTCTTAGAAAAACTTACCGATAATCCTTACTATTGCTTTCTTGCTGGCTATTTCGGCTTTACTCAACTCTCTATTGCCCCATGTGACGAGGGAAAACCACTTTCACGTGCCCTTTTGGTACTTATGTATTTAGGAAAATGCCATTTGGATTGTGTGATTGCCCAACTACTTTTCAAAGATGCATGATGTCTGTCTTTTTTGACATGGTTGAATAATGTGTGAAAAGTTTTATGGGTGACGTCTCTGTGTTTGATGTGTTATTTGAAGATTGTTTGCCCAACTTTACTAGGGTCCTAGCATGGTGTAAGGGAAAGATCTTGATTTTAAATTGGGATAAATGTCATTTCATGGTGCAAAAGGGATTGCCTTGGGTCACATTAATTCTTAACACGGAACCGAAGTAGACAAACCAAAGATAAATTTGATGGCTAACCTCCCTCCTCCCACTTCGTGAAAGGTGTTTGTTCATTTCTTGGGCATGTGGGTTTTTATAGGAGGTTCATTAAGGATTTTAGTAAAATTGCTAAGCCCTTACCCTCTTTCTCGTCGTTCCACTTCTCCAAGGAGTGTGAAGAGGCATTTATGAAATTAAAGAATGCCTTGACCACCGCCTCCATTCTCCACCCTCCCGTGTGGGGATCCCCTTTGATCTTATGTGTGATGCGTCCGACTATGCTATTGGGGTTGTCTTAGGCCAAAGGGTGGTGAAAAGGTCTCATGTAATTAATTCCACAAGTCATACCTTTAATGAAGCCCAATTGAATTACACTATCGTCAAGAAAGAATTCTTAGCGAGTGGTGTTTGAGTTTGAAAACCTTAAACCTTATCTTCTTGGGTCTCATGTGATTGTGCACACGAACCATGCCGCTTTGAGTTACCTCCTTGAGAAGAAAGATACCAGATCTAGACTTGCTAGATGGGTCTTACTTGCTCCAAGAATTTGATTGTGTGATTGAAGTTAAAAGGGGTTCGACAATCCCGTGATGAACCAGATTGTCTAGAATTGTGTGTGACAATGTGAATGAACCACCTATTTTGGAATGCTTCCGGGATGAGCAATTATTTAAGATGCATTTAGAACCTTGGTATGTTGACATAGTGAATTATTTGGTGACTAAGGAAATGCCACATAGGTGGACTAAAACCGATCAAAATATTTTCCCTGCTCGAGTTAAGTTTTTCATTTGGGATGATTTATACTTGTTTAAGTATTGTCCCAAGTCCCGACCAAATCATTAGGAGGTGTGTCCCAGATTTGAAAATTAAAAGTGTTCTCTCTTTTGTCATGATCAAGCATATAGGGGACGTTTTAGTGGTAAGAAAACTGCCGCTAAGGTTCTTCAATGAGGTTTTCATTGGCCCACACTCTTTAAAGATGCCCATGTGTATTGTAAGAGTTGCCTTAGATGTCCACAACTAAGGAGAATATCTAGGAGAGACATGATGCCCTTACACCCTATTATTGTGGTTGAAATTTTTGATGTGTGGGGGATAGACTTTATGGGACTATTTCCAATCTCTTTTGGGAATGAGTATATTCTTCTAGCTGTGGACTATGTATCTAAGTGGGTTGAGGCTATCCCCACTAGATCCAATGAGGCAAGGGTACTTGTGAAGTTCTTGAGAGAAAAATTTTTTCTAGGTATGGCATCTCCCGATCTATTATTAGTGACCAAGGTACTCATTTTAAAAACAAATCTTTCGATGGGTTGTTCAAAAATTACTCTATTGTACATTGGCTTGCCACCTCCTACCACCCTCAAACAAGTGGGTAAGTTGAGGTTTCCAATCGGTAAATTAAGAAAATTCTTGAGAAAACCCTCAATAGGTATAGAAAGGATTGGCCCGACAAACTTATTAATGCTCTTTAGGCATATAAGACAACTTCTAAAACCCCTTTAAGCATGTCTTTTTATAGGGTGGTTTGTGGAAATCCTTGTCACCATCCGGTTGAGCTTGATCACCGAGCTTGGTAGGCAATTAGGACCCTTAGCTATGACAACGATGCAGCCGGAGAGGAGAGGCTATTGTAACCGATCGAATTAGAAGAGATTCATGTCGAGGAATATAAGAGCGCTCGATCTTCCAAAGAAAGAGCAAAGTTGATTTATGATCCAAAAATTTTACGTAAAAGCTTTGCCCTAAATATGAAGGTGCTTTTGTATGACTTGAGATTGCTCCTATTTACAGGGAAATTAAGGTCTAGGTGGACGAGGCCTTTCATTGTTACTCATATTTTTCTTCATAGGGCTATAGAAATTTAATACCCCATCATTGACACCCGTCAAAAGTAAATAACTCGACACTTAAAAGAATATTTAGAGATGTCTTTGATGGGTGACATAGAGTGCATTTGGCTTTACGAACCTTCCACAAATGATCTTTGAATTCTCTCTTGTAATCTTGTAAATAGATTTTGTTTTATGGTGATCTTGTATATAATCCTTGTGTACATAGCCTTATCTTTAGGGTTGTGTTTATTTGTTATTTGTATATATGCATTGTGTTTGCGTTTGATGACGCTAGTGTGATGTGTCGTCATTCCACTCCAAGGTATACACAAACTATTGCTTTCCTCTTACTCTTTGAGACGTATTCATTCATTCTATTGATGATACGCCTTTACTCCAATGAGGAAATTGTGTGATTTTAATGTGGGGTGATGAACTCATGTACCGAAAAAAATTTCGGTGTAATTTTGCTTAAATTTGGGAGCTTTATGTCATGCTGATTGGATTTTAACCCGTAGTAATTTGGTTGCTATAATAGGTGGAATATGCATGATTGATCGGTTGACCTGTTGTGTACTTGTTCGGTTTTTGATAAAAAAAAAACTCACTTCACATGTGCGATTTTGTGCCTACCTTATTCACTAAACTATCACTTCGGGGATTATGTTGCTAGGTTGGTCCCAAAACCTTTGTTACTTAGTAGTTTCGTAATGCTTAAAAACAAACCAAAAAAATGAATAATTTTGGCACCATTGTTCATAGTCACTATGTATATTCATATCTTTAATTGGTTTTGAATATGTGGTTGCTTTTGCTTGATTCCGGCACCCTAATTGGGTTGTCACTATGTGCTATGCATAAGTTACTAATAAAACCCCAAAAAGGGAAGACCACGTAATTATGTGCTTGCTTTATGTTTCCTCCGGAGTACTTAAGGGCCTAAAAAACCCAAGAGCTATTCGCTCGGACAAAGGGGCACTTGGAGTCGAGTTGTGTGTGTGTTAAATATGAAAAATCCAAAAAGAAAATTGAGCATAGAAGTCATTTTAGTAAGTAGAGGGAAACCGTGTTAACTTGAGCAATCTGGTTTCGAGGCTTGATGACACTTTGCACTTAAGAACAAAGGTGTACATATCGTATCATTGTGTTGTGTGGGGTGAAAAATAAGAAACGAGAGTACATTTGTGGTCTACGTATGTCTTGAATGTGTGTTTGCTTGTATTTAACTTTCCCTTCGCTTTGCATGTATCTCATGTTTTTGAAAAATTCAAAAAGTATTTCAAAGATTTTGTAGGTATATCTTCTATAAGCCCTCACGAGATTTCAATCGTCCACTTGGCCTACCAAGGGGTTTAAAGGGCTTATTGCATGCGCTAAACGCAATCAATAAACCTATAAAAAGGTGACTTCCTCTTGTTTTATTCAAGGACGAGCAAAGTCTAAGTGTAAGGGTATTTGTTTGGGCTTGTACCGAGACATTTTTGCTACTCCTAACACTCGGTTTTAGGTCCTAATACATTCTAGCTTAGGATTCTTATGCATTTTTTAAACTTTATTAGGTAATAAACCAAAGGAGCAAAAACCCAGATGCCATTAAAGATTTAAGGAGCCAAAAGAAAACGTGGTTCGGGCCCGAGGAAGTGAAGAGCAAAGACGAAGAAAGAAGCCTAGCGGAACATGGCATGATTATGCCATTTCTTGGTATGATTGTGCTAGATTTGTGGCACTCTCACGACACAGCTTTTGCTTTGTTTTAAGCTGTGAACCATTGGGACGGCACGGTCATGATTGTGCCACTTTCAACCCCGGGATGTATGAATATGCTTGTTCGACCACGAAAAGAGGAGTTCGTCATTTTTTAGGTTCTTATAGTTTTTTAGTAGTTTTTCTCTCTAAACTCTCTTGCTATTTTGAGCTTGAATCAATGCAAGTTTAATATTTTTATTTCCCTTTAATTGCTTTGCTAATTTTATTTAGTTTGATGTTATTTTCATGTATTTTGATTAATGCTCTGTTTTGATTCCTTCAAAAATTCAACTCAAAACCCACTCCTTTAGGTGAAAGAGAGAGAGCAAAAGTGAGTAAAGATTCACCTTTGATTCAGTTAAAGTCTTTTTCTTACTTTTGCAATCTCAAACACCACTTTCATTGCATTAGTGCCATTAATTTCTCTCTCTTCCCCTTTCTTTTTGGTTTTTTTTCAATATTTGGACCCATAAAAGTAGTACCTTTAAATAGAGAAATTAGCTTGAAATTAAGAACGAAGTGGTCTTGGAAGTGCTTTGAATATGTAGTTTTTCTCTAATCCCTGTCTTTTCATTATTTACTTAGTTGTAGCTATCTAGGATTGTTATTATTTGCTTTCTTAGTTGTAGATATTTAAGATTGTTATTAATTTTTAAGTAGTTGTGGATTAGGTTATATTTTGAGGATGAAATTTGGTTGTTGTGAGCCATGTGCACTTTGATCACCCTTAGATAGTTTAGTTGTAGTGTGATTGTTAGTTTCAAGTATTATTTGTTTGCGTTTTGGTAGTTTATTTGTGAAACTCATTCAATCAAAACATTAGTGGTGATTACATCCATTCCTGATGATGACATTTCTTAAACCCTTTAATTATAATGAACAGATACCAATGGTCCCTCTTCTCAATGTAACATTTCTGTAAACAAAACACACTAACCTTTCTCACTTCCTCTACAAACTCGAGTAATCTGTCCTTACTGATGTCAATTTTGGAGGAAAGCATTCTTGAAACCCAAATTTGAATGATCTTTGGTTTGGTCTGATTCTAACCCTTGTTCTTTAGAAACCGAGTCCCAGATTGTTAAAATCATTTCTTTTGTAAGACGTTTGGGGAGACTTTTTCTAAAAAAATCTTTCCGGGCTCAGTCCTTTATCACATGTAAGGAGTCGATCGGTCATACTTGAGT
Source organism: Talinum fruticosum (assembly GCA_021018815.1). Classification (NCBI taxonomy): domain Eukaryota; kingdom Viridiplantae; phylum Streptophyta; class Magnoliopsida; order Caryophyllales; family Talinaceae; genus Talinum; species Talinum fruticosum. Next base: position 19,093 of record JAITYX010000104.1, read on the forward strand.
CTTTAAGTACCCTCCACAAAATGGGGCATGCCTTATGGCCTTTGACAGTTTAACTAGACAAGTTTCTGCAGGGAAGTTGTTGTGAAGAACATAGCTCGTGACCTAAATTGCTCTCGACGATATAGATCCAAAACCAAAACACTTTCATCCCACAAGAGCTATAGATCTTCAATCGGAGGTGCCTAATGCATATCTATATAATTTTCCTAGCTGTTTAGGGCCGGAAATCAACATTGACATCATAATGTACTTGCGTTTTATACATAATGAGGACAGTAGGTTGTAGATAACTAACAAAATTGACCAAGTGATGCGTTTTTACTAAGGTTACCATAAAGGTTGATTCCATCTATGCAAAGAATGAGATGCAGATTCCTTGCCTCTCTATCAAATTCAGGGAATACAAAATATATTTTCTTCCTTTAAGCGAGAATCCACCGGGTGACGTAGCTTGCCATCATAAATTCTTCCGTCGACATGTCATGTTACGTTCTTAGCAACATTTGCATTTCAAAACAAGCGCTTAAGCCATAGTATTATTGGTAAGTACCATAAGACATTTTTAGGAGGTCCCTTTCTACTTTCTCTATTTATGTTTTTTATTTTGTAACAAGGTACACCACATTTAGAACATTCATGCCTATCCGCATGTTCTTTTTCGGTACAATATGCAATCATTAGGGCAAGCATTTATTTTCTTCACCTCATATGTACTATTGGGAAGTACATTGGCTTCTAGAAGTATATCTTCCAACACATTGAGTAAGTCATCGAAACTTTTATAACTCCAGCCATGAGCTGCTTCTGGGTTTAATAACCTCAACATAACCGACAAATGGGCAATCTTGATACACCTCGTAAATAGAGGCTTCTTTAGATCAGCTAACAATCGCTCCAATATATGCACTTGATCAACTAAATCATCTTCCCTGTCACGAACCATATCATCGCCTTGATATTCTACTTCCATACCGGCTTCATTCTCGTCATGTCCTTCCTCTTCTTCTAAGTTATTATTCAAAGACTCTTTTTCCCCATGTCATATTGACAACTTATCGGATGTGATATAGTCATGCTGAAATAGGTTTATAATCTTATGCCTCAATTTTGATGAGTTAAAACATCTTCCACACGAACCGAAAATCAACTCATCATTTGATTTGGCACCATTTTCAATGGCGATCTCAATAAACTTGTTAACACCATTCCTATATTCTACGATTTGTCGATCGGAATAAACCTACGTTCGATACATAACTCACCCTTAAACATGAGAAGCAATTCACGTCATATAATTTCGAAAGTACTTTTATCATTATGCCAAATAGTATGACATGAAATGCACACAACAATTATAAAAGCATAAATTGGTAAGAAAAATAAGCACAAAATACGAAATTAAGCATACAATTATCAAACTACATTTTGAAAATTTGTAACTTCATAATCACACAAAATCAATATTCCCATATACTTTTCCCATTTTACTAATATTTCATCCATAATCCAATCATCCATGAAATCAATGTCTTACCCATGAATCTCAAAGTTAAACAACTTAATACATTCAATAAACAAATCCTAAGAAGGAAATCAACTTCAATATTATAAATAATTCAAAGCAATTAAAAAATAGATAAAGAGAGAAGTACCTTGCTACAAAGAAGAAAACAACCGAGACAGACAGAGAGAGAGCAAGAGAGCGAGAGAGAGAGAGAGAGAGAGAGAGAGAGAGAGAGAGAGAGAGAGAGAGAGAGACACACACACACACAGAGAGGGAGGCAAGCGAGAGACGACAGGCGGTGTCGTCGACAGCGCTAAGTGATAAAGAGGAAAGTGCTTGTGAGTGGAGTGTAGAGATACGAGACCGAATATTTTTAATTTTTGAAACTATCTTTTAACTATGGTTCCTAGACAAAACCGTAGTAATAATTGAAGGTTAGTTTATTAACTACGGTTCCTATATAAGAACTGTAATAATAGTTGTAGCCAACACTTTTTACTACGATTCCTAGATAGAATCGTGGTAAAAACTAAAGGCAGGACTTTTAACTATGGTTCTTATGTAAGAACCATATTATTAGGTGTAGCCTACACTTTTTACTAGGGTTCCGTCAAGGAACCATAGTTAAAGGTCAATTAAATATCATCGCCTCATTTTTTAGTAGAGTTTTTCCAATATATAAGTCAAGGCTTCTTCAATCCCTTATCATTTTTATCGCCTTATTTTTTTTCTCTTTTATCATTTCTACTGAAAATGAGTTCTAATGCTCTCTCGAATGACTTTGAGAAACTCGCCTCGCTTTGACAAAGTGATTTTGGAGGATTAGTGCTTGGGTAACATAGCATTCAAAATGCTCTCAACTTTACGATGATCCGCTCGGCAAAGGCTAAGGTTTTAGATTCTACTCGTTGAGTATTCCGATTGGGCATTCTTTGAGACATGGTTGCATTGCAATTGAGATGAGCTTATTGCCCTATAGGAAAAGAGCCTAAATTTGGTGAACTTCGCTGTGGCCAGTGAAGGTACCACTTCAACAATAGATTCATCACCATACATTCCCCATAGAATGTTGCCTAAGAGAAAAGCGGAGGTAGCATGATGACAAATGGTACATCCACCACTTCATGCACTCCCTCTCTTTAGAGGAACTTACCTTAAGAGAAGTAGTGAAGACGACAAAGGGTACATCCATTATTTCTTCAAGAAAATGCTTGAAGAAGGTTTAGTTACCAAAATTTAATCCTTCTTTAATGATCTCTTTCGAAGGATATTCAACCGAAATGAAGACCACAAAGTTTTGATGTATTTAGATGCTTCTCGCAGTTCCTCCACTCACTGTTGACATAAGGGATTGTCTATGTAGCAGTACTCATTTACCTTATTTAGATGTTTTAATGTATTTAGATGCTTTGATGTATTCACTTTGGTTGTACGTTTTATTGAAGAAATGGAGAGACTTTAAACATTAACTCATTGTTTGCCTCTTCTATTATTGCTCTACTCTTTAGAAGATGTAAAAGGGCATGAAAAATAAAATTTTTGGAACAAACCAATTACTATTATTTTAATGTGTCAAATCACCATGGAGGTTGTAAATTTTTGGAACACAGGACTTAGTACTACAATTCTTCTACACAACCATGGTGTAAAGTTATACTTATTAATTACTATGGTTCTATCTCGACAACCGTAGTAGTACGTCAAACCTTGAATATTTTTTGCTATAGTTATTCCCAATGAAGATTCGGACTTTGCATGTATATTATTCTGAATACTACCAAAGAATCAGGTACAAACTTCATCTACTCTAAGTTTTGATTACAAGTCATTATGAGTACTCTAGATATTGCTCTAAGTGGTATAGAAACTTTTCTAAGTGCTACGGATACTATTGCATATGTTTTCATTTATTTCGATCGACTCGAAAGCATACTCTTGCTCATCAATTTACACCGATAGTTCCGAGTCACTCGGACCATACTCGGACTTATCGCATGTTCAAACAATCTCTCTAACACTTTCAAACTCGAGTCCGACTTAATGTTCTAAGTTCAAGTGAATTACGTGGTTAATTCAACTCTCTAAGTCAGCATGTTTTGTCTCGAACTATATTTGTCTAAATCAAGTACTCATACTTTGATATTATCTGTCTAACTTGATCTCTCTCCGGATCGACTCAGATGGAATTTGAATATAATGAATAGTAGACTCAAAAAATTCCATTATTTTCCGACTCAAATAATCGTGCACTTAATTATCTTATTTAGATTATTATCTCGTGTCTAATATTGGACCAAAGTATTTTATACGTTAAGAACCAAAATTGGTTTACTTTTGTAGGTTATCTAAACGAGGTTATCCTATCTTTTGAACTACCAAAGTAACCTGGATTCAAGCTGTCAATCACCAACAGACAAGGCTTTTCTACTTCGACCAAGGCCCGGACACTATGTCAAGGTTGTCTATTTCCAAACTGGAAATCTTCAACGCTAAACTCAACGGTGGTTTCCACCTTACTTTTCGACGCCGACAGTAGATTGGGACATCCTAAGGAGTTAAGAGCCGTTGCACAATGTTCACATCTCAACGGATCCTTTCGAGCGACTCGGAAAATCGTTACAACGGTCACAGAGGACTTATATTCGAAGATAGTCACAACGGCTAATCTGCTTGGTCATCTATAAATAGAAGCCACTTCACAAGACATGAAGATTGCTGAACCCATTACTAAAATTATATCTCTATGTATAATACTCATTCAATCTTCTACTTACAACTCCAAGTCCGTACTTAACATCGTTATGAGTTGTAAGGTCTTGTAATCAGTTATAAATTCTCTTTCTTACTTTTTGAGTAAGGTCCCTTGACTCGAGCTGTAAGGTTAACTCAGCTGAGTTGTCCCTAGCTATAAAGGTTACCTCGGTTAGGAAGTACTAGATCGGATGAGGGAATTTCGAGTCTAGGAAAATCTTGCAAGGAATTGTCTAAGGGAGAAATTCGGTTAAGTCTGTCTATTGTATTTTGTGGATTCAAAACAATGGATTTGACTTGGTGCTTAGATTAGCACTAGCTATGGTTTTCGACCCCAGGAGGGTTTCCACGTAACTCGAATTCATACTTTTCGAGTCCAATCTAGATCAGAATCAGTCGCTTGTCCTTTTCAAGCAAAAAGATTCTAAGTTTGTTCAAATTTCCTCGTCACCCTATTCACCCCTCTAGGGTGACTAAGACTCTCCAAGAGCAAACCTTCAATTGGTATCGAGCCTAACCCTTTAGAAAAGATCTAACAATCCAAAGGTCTAAAGATCAAATGGCTCGTAACAATGGAGAGTTCGATGAAGGAAGATCTTCCAGCAGACCACCAAAGTTTAAAGGATCAAATTTCGTACACTCGGAAGAAGCTCATGGAATGCTTTCTATTGCATCATGATGAAGATGTATGGAACAAGCATACAAGAAGACAATTACATTCCAATGAAGATGGATGAAACAAGACTCGTGCCTAAGGTAAAGATCGAGTACACCAGTGAGGAGGCGTAAAAGTTCGGATAGAACTTTAAAGCAATGAAGATTCCGATGTGTGCCATCGGCTTAGAAGAATACAACAAAGTGTCAGCTTGTGATACAAGCAAAAGAAGTGTGGGACACTCTTGTCAACACATATGAAGGCACTAGCCAAGTCGACAAGCCAAGATAAGCCAATATCTTCATAAATATGAGCTCGTTCAAGATAGAGTCGAAGAAAACATCACTCGGATGTTCATCCGCTTCACCGAGATTACTAACAATCTCAAATCTCTAGGTAGAAAGATTTCCGTGAGGAAATGTGCAGAAAGATACTAAGAAGCCTACCCAAGAGAAGATCGGCTCCAAAAGTAACCGCCATCGAGGAAGCTCGGAACCTGTCTCTATTAAAGCCGGAAGAACTCATTGGGAAGCTACTCACCCATGAGATCCATCTCGGAAGAAGAGGACGCCGAGGTCATCACTAAAAAGAATATTGCGGCTGAAGGCCTCGGAAAGTAGAGAAGAAAATCTAAGTTCATCACACTCGTAAGAAGATCCCATGGCACTTATCGCTGAGGCTTCAAAAGAATGATGAAGCACGGGAGGTGGAATAAACGGCCAAGAGAAGAGTTCCACAAGAAAGACAAGAAGGATAAAAAGGTAAACACTCTTCCCCTTTAAAATTATCATTAACTAAGAACTCGGCTGTTTTGAATGTGGTAGCAAAGATCATATAGTCAAAGAATGTCAAAGGAGAAAGAGGGACGGAAAGAAAAAGAAGGTCTGTGATGGCCACATGGAGTGATGAAGATTCATCCGAAGAAGATGAAGACTCGGATGAGTCAAAGTATCTAATGAAACTATCAAACTCAAAAGCCGAATCCGAATCGGACTCGGATCACTCAAACACAGAGGAAATGAATCCTCGGGAGGTAATTGAATATTTCCTCAAGTTTTCCAAAGTCGATTTAGCTAAATATATTTATACTTTGGAAGATAAGTCCAATTTTGATTCCTCTCAATTTAAAGAATAACTTGAGTCTACCAGTTGTGAGAGCATTTCTTTGAAAAATGAATTAGAAAAATTGAGACTTACTCGAGAGAAATCAAGACTAGTGCTCAAGCCGATGAGACCGAGTTTGAGTCACTCGGAAGAGAAAATGAGCATCCGAACCAAAAGCTCAATGAGTCTCAAGAACTTATTTTGAAGTTTACTCGAAGGTCGAAAAACCTTGACATGCTCTTAGGGTCTCAATGTGTCTCTTTCGGAAAAGAAGGACTTGGCTTTAACAAAGAAGAGGAATCTAATTCCTACTCAAATCTTTTAAAAAATGACTCAAGAATTGTGAAGTTCAGGAAGGCTGAACACGGTCCCATTCATAAGAATGAAAAGAAGACTGAGCCCAGATCGGCTTATGAAGAAAGCCTTCTCCACAAGTTTATAAAAGAAAAGATTTTCAAAAGAAAGAAACACCGACTTAGTTCTCTAAAAGGAAGACAAGTCCCCATTCTTATTGTAGTTTGGTCGGACTCGATCATTTGGTCAAAGTCCGGACTCGGTTTTCTTTTAAATTGATTAAGTTCCTCTTGCATGGCTTCTACCCATTCAGGGTCATTATTAGTGTGAATAATTTGAAATGCACTAGAAGCATATTGATTAAGTTTAACTATAATATGAATGGGACCGTCTTCCTTTTAGGGAACCGAGTCCGTGTCTCTTTCTTTTGAAAATCTTTTCTTTTATAAACTTGTGGAGAAGGCATTCTCCCGTAAGCTGGTCCGGGCTCAGTCCTCTTTTCATTCTTATGAATGGGACCGTGCTCAGCCTTCCCGAACTTCACAGCTCTGGAGTCATTTTTGAAAAGATCCGAGTAGGAATTAGATTCCTCCTCTTTGTTAAAACCAAGTCCTTTTCTGAAGGAGACACATTGAGACCCTAAGAGCATGTCAAGGTTTCTTTGACCTTGAGTCAACTTCAAAACAAGTTCTTGAGACTCATTGAGCTTTTGCTTCGGATGCTCATTTTCTCTTCGATTGACTCGGACTCGGCCTCATCGGCTTGAGCACTAGTCTTGATTTCTCTCGAGTAAGTCTCAATTTTTCTAATTCATTTTTCAAAGAAATGCTCTCACAACTGGTAGACTCAAGTTGTTCTTTAAATTGAGAGGAATCAAAATTGGACTTCCCTTCCAAAGTATAAATATATTTAGCTAAATCGACTTTGGAAAACTTGAGGAAATATTCAATTACCTCCCGAGGATTCATTTCCTCAAGCATCTCGAATGATTTGCGTCTAACTCGGATTTAGCTTCGTAGTCCGATAGTTCCATCGGACACTTTAAGTCATCCGAGTCTTCATCTTCTTCGGATGAATCTTCCTCACTCCATATGGCCATCATAGCCTTCTTCTTCTTTCTGTCCCTCTTTCTCCTTGGACATTCTTTGACTATATGATCTTTGTGGCCACATTCAAAATAGGCGAGTTCTTAGTTAATGATAATTTTAAAGGGGAAGAGTGTTTACCTTTTCTATCCTTCTTGTCTTTCTTGTGGAACTTTTCTCTTGGCCGTTTATCCCATCTCTTATGCTTCATCATTCTTTTGAAGCCTCTAGCGATAAGTTCCATGGGATTTTCTTCGACTATGATGAACTCAAGCTTTCTTTTCTACTTTCCGAGGTCTTCGACGCAATATTTTTTAGTGCCGACCTCAGCGTCCTCTTTTGAGCTACTAATGAAAATCTCTATCGAGAGTTTTCCGAGTTAATGAGACAAGAGTTCCAAATGAGCATGATGGGAGATCTCAATTTATTTCTTGGTCTACAAATTAGATAAGATAAAGATGGAATCTACGTTCATCAATCTAAGTATACTAAGGAGTTGTTGAAGAAGTACAAGCTTCAAGATGTGAAACATGCACCAACAGACCATGAGTAGCAAGCATGAAACCGGACTCGGACCAAAAAGGTAAAGTAGTAGATTAGAAACTCTATATAGGTATGAATATATCTCTGCTATATCTCACATCTTGTAGGCCGGATATTATGTTTAGTGTATGTCCGTGTGCAAGATTTCAAGCTAATCCAAAAGAATCACATCTTATTGTGGTGAAGATGATTTTGAGATATCTTGCAGGAACTCGGAATCTTGGTCTATGGTTTTCAAGAGACTCGTAACCGCCTCTCGGTGGATACTCGGATGTTGACTATGCTGGTAACAAAGTCGACGTAAAGAGTACATCGAGAGCATGCCAATTTCTAGGTCAATCCCTCATATCTTGGCACTTAAAGAAACAGAATTCAGTTGCTCTATCAACTCGCTGAAGTTGAGTACATTGCAGTTGGAACTCGCTGTGCTCAAAATCTGTGGATCAAGCAACAGTTGAAGGATCTTGGACTTTCATTCAAATCTATCCCAATCAAGTGTGACAATCAAAGTGTAATCAACATCACTAAGAATCCAGTTCAAGCACTCAAAGACAAAGCATATTGAGGTCGGTATCATTTTCTCGAGAGACCATTTTGAGAAAGGTGACATTGAACTTGAATTCATTCCTATGAAATTTCAATTAACCGATATTTTCACTAAGCCACTTAGTGAGGATAAGTTTTGTTGTATTAGGAATGAGCTTGACATGATTAATGCATGATTACATGTTTTACGTGTATAATTTGACTTATACTTGATTAAGGGATGGATGAGTTGACTTAAAAAATGAGACTGAGTTGTGAGTTAATTGCTTTTTAAGTAGCTAAGAAACCATACTCGAGTCGATTCAGTCTTTGAGCAAAATAGACACCAAGCTTTTAAGATTATCTCTAGATGAATAGAGAATCTCGTAAGGGTTTTTTAAAAAAATTCTCTTTATCTCTCTCGACACGCATCGCTGTCAAAGAATTTGAACCGTTAGACGGAAAAATGCTAGAATTGTAGCCGTTGGACTGCCGTACGTCATGTCTGTCTCGTGAATGTCGTTTAAACGTCAAGCAAGAAAGAAGGTTGCAAGATATTTCGTCTTCTCTATTTATAGCATCTATTCATCTTCATTTCTTTACTTTGTGCCTTACTCTTTTCGCACGAAATACTCTACTCTCTTATTCTCTTTCCTTGTTTTAAAAATGCTCTCTCTCTCTCTCTCTTCTCTAGTAACCTCTCATTTCTCTATTCTCACAATCCCTAAACAAGGTTATAAATCCGAGTTCATGGGGTCTCAGTAACTAAGAAGGCCCAAAAGATACCTCAAGAGGGTACGTCTAACCCCTCAAAAGTGTTTGTTGTCCAAGTACTTCACATTGGATGACAAATTCTTGAAGACAACTTCCTTCTCTTGGCTTAAATTCATTCAAGAAACTAGAGTGTATATTTATTTATGCTTCAGCGACTTTATTTATCCGTAACTCGTTGCTTGAGTTCTATGCTAACAAATCCTTCTCTAGGCGTGTCATCACCTGGAAAGTTCAAAGTAAGGTTGTTAGGATTAACCACCCTCTTCTCCACAAACTTCTCAATGTCGCCTCTCTTTTATCAATCCCAATCATATTCCATTCCTAGAAATTGCCGATGACCTTTTCAACAAATTCGGTTAAGAAGTGCCTAAGCATAGGAAAAACTTTTCCGTGACTCGGATGAAAAGAGAAGTTAGATTGCTTTGCTAGATCCTAATGAGGAATTTCTTTGCTCACTACTCGAGTGAGGAGAACCCAAACTCTAGGGTTCTCAAAGTTCTATTTGACATCATGGAGGGCTATGATGTAGACCTCTTTCCATTCATCATTGAGCAAATGCCTAAGTGCCTCGCTTAATCAAAAAGAATGAGTTAACCTTTATAGCTAGGGACAACCGAGCTGAGTTAACCCTTACAGACTCAGTCAAGGGACCTTACTCGAAAGTAAGAATGAGTGATTATAATTGATTACAAGACCTTACAACTCGTAAAGATGTTAAGTACAAAGTTGGAGTTGTAAGTAGAAGATTGAGTATGAATATAATGACTTTTGCTTAAGTACGTGTATTGACAGTTGGTTCAAGCAATCTTCAAGTCTTGAGAGTTGGCTTCTATTTATAGATAACCAAGCAGTACTAGCCGTTGTGACTATCTTCCGATCGGAAGTCGTTTGTGACCGTTGCAATGGTTTTTCTAAGTCACTCGTAAAATATTCGTTTAGGTGTGAACGTTGGGCAACGACTCTTGACTCCTTTGGAAGTCCCAATCCACCGGTGGTGTCCGAAAAGTAGGGTGGAAACCACCGTTGAGATTAGCGTTGCAGATTTCCAGCTTTGGAAATAGACAACCCCGACACCGTGTCTAGTCTTCGGTCGAGGTAGAAAAAGCCTTGTCTGTTGGTGATTTGACATCTTTAAGCTTCGGTTACTTTTGTATTTCAAAATCGGATAACCTCGTTTGAATAACCTACAAAAGTAAATCAATTTGGTTCTCAAAGTATAAAATACTTTGGTCCAAGATTAGACACGAGATAATAATTTAATTAAGATAATTAAGTGCGTAATTATTTGAGTCGTAAAAGAGTGGAATTTTTGAGTCTAATATCCACTATACTCAAATTCCATCTAAGTCGATCCGAAGTAAAACAAGTCGATAAAGAACATAAGAGTAGAAAGACTTGATCTCGACTACCAATGTTCAAACCAAGCATGCCGACTTAGAAAGATGAATTAACACAAGTAATTTAATTTTAACGTAGAACATGAAGTTAGAATCGAGTTTATGCACATTAGAGCGAATGTTTGAACATGCAATATATATTTGAGTGACTAAGGTCTATGTGCGAACGAGTATGGTTTCTGAGTCGATCGGAATCAAGTGAGAACATATGCAATGGTTCTCGTAATACTCGTAAAAGATTCTATATCACTCACAAAAGTTTCTAAGACACTTAGAATGAATTGTAATCAAAACCTTATAAGAGATGAAGTCTTATACTTGATTCCTTGATGGAACTCAGAATGATGTATATGTAAAGTCCGAGTCTTCAATCTCCCCTTTTTGATGAAAGGCATTCCATACTTAGACGTAAACTTTGTTAGTGAAATAGATCCGGTTTTTCATTCTTTCAAAGGATAAGTCGAAAAACATGATAGAATTGTATAGAGTAAATATAGTGAATGAAGCTTAGATTCTTTCAGAGAAAATAAGCCGAGATTGCATAAAAAGAGCTAAAAAAATTAGTAAGGAACAAGTGCAATGAAAGACTCGAATTGAAACTCGAAGTAATAAACTCGAAATAATTCCTTTAAGTTTTAAACTCGTAAATATTTGCAACTCGTAAGGCATTAAATAGGATTATTAATGAAATTTCTAATTTAAACTAAAAAGTTAGATAAAAGAGGGTGAGAGAAACTCCCCTAAACAAGACAATAAATTTTTCTAACTATTTTCCCCCTTGCCTTTCAAAGAAACAAAAAAGAGGAAGAACGTATCAAGTAGATACAGATTTGATGTCGGAAAAAAAAATTTAAACAGAAAAAAAAATTAAGATGGAGGAGATGGAGCGATCCGAGTTCAGGATGGTGGACGAGCAAGTGCGCCTTCGTTGATATGATCCGGAAGATGTTGACCAACGAGGCGGGGGCAACACTGGGATTTCCGGAATGGGCTCGGCTTTGATTGGCTGACCCGGAACTAGGTCGTCCAGAGGCTCGTCCTCCCGGAACTCGACCGATGGAAAGGTGTGCTCGAGCTGACCGGCTACTCGATTAGCCATGGTCGGCAGGTCTTCCGACCCACTCATACTACTGTCCGAGCCGATTATTTCCAGTTGAGGTTCCGGAGCACCTTGGCCCTCTCGTTGTTGCTGCTGCTACTTGTTCCGCTTCATTCTCCCCTTCCTTAGATGGAGCTGCCTCAACCGCAGGCTCCTCCTCCTCTTCTTCTTCTCCTTCTTCTCCCCCTTCGAGAGGAGGATTTGGATGGACTCGACGATTCTTCGGATGTATCGGAGTCTATCGGATCCTAAGCCACCTTGGAGCACTATTTCCGAAGGAGCTCAATCAGCTCCCTCTCGCTCCTTAACCAGTGCCTTCATCTCGAGAAGCACGTCTTGCTGCTTCTCGGATTTGAGATTGGGCTATTTTCTAGTTAATGGTCATAAACCGAAGGACAGTCTTAAATGATCGGAGGGTGTCCTTGAACTCAATGGACACCAAGGAAAGCTTGTCCATGATAGTGGAGGACAAAGCAGAAGAAAGAATCTAAGAAACACCCGAGGTGGAGGAGGTAGAGAGAGAGTGGGCTGAGTCCGAGTCGAGGCGGAGAAGGAGGCCTCGGCTTGAGCTATGAACCCGCACACCCGGTTGGGTCTCCTGGTATCCATACCCAAGAAGTTCCTTTTTGCCAACGACAATGGCAGCCTCGAAACTGTGTTAGGGTTTGAGGGAAGAGGAACTTTGAATTGTTTGAAGATGAGGGTGAGAAGAGTCCCAAAAGGAAGTGGGGTGTGCTTCTTGTTCGAGTCCGAGCAGGCACAATTGCCATTTGCTCGACTATTACAGGAAAGAGGTTTAGTTCGTAGCCCTCGAGGATGTCGTACAAAGCATTTAGATGCTTGGAGTTGGGGTTCTCCTTGCTAGAATGCTCGTGAGAAGAAAGTTCTCATCAGCAGAAAACAAAGAAGGCGAGCTTCTAATTTGAGTTGGGTCACGAGAGAAGTTTTGCGTGACCTAGGGAATTCTTTAGCGTAGTTCTCAAACAAGTCATCAGCAACCTCGTTCAATGGTATGGGGTTGCTATTCAAAAACATGGAAGATACTTTAAAGAGGCGATGGAGAAAAAGAGGTATTGATGCGAACGATTATCTTATGAACTCTTGAGGTGAGGATACCCTCGGAGGTAGTGAGGTTGGAATAAAACTCGAAACGAGTTATGGGTAAATGACAGTTCTGGAATCCTTTTGAAAAGTTCTAAGTAGGAATTAGATTCCTCCTCTTTGTTAAAACCAAGACCATCCTTTCGATGGAGACACATTGAGATCCCAAGAGCATGTCAAGGTTTTTCCGACCTTGAGTGAATTTTAAAATAAGCTATTGAGACTTATTGAGCTCTTGCTTCGGATGTTCATTTTCTCTTCCGAGTAATACGGACTTAGTCTCATTAGATTGAGCACTCATATTGAGTTTTCTTAAAGTCTAAGTTTTTCCAATTCATTTTTCAAAGAGATGTTCTCGAAGTAACCGACTTAAGTTGTTCTTTAAATTGAGAGGAATCGAATTGGACTTTTCTTCCAAAGTAAAAATATATTTGGCTAAATCAACTTTGGAAAACTTAAGGAAATTGAAGGTTTTCTCTTAGAGAGACTAAGTCACCCTAGAGGGGGTTGAATAGGGTGATGGGGAAATTTAAACAAGTAATGGAAGAATAAAACTAGACTCTGTGGAGAGTCCGAGTCTAGATTGGACTCAAAAAGTGCTAACTCGAAAGTTACGTGGAAACCCTCCCGGGCGTGAAAACCACGGACAAGTGCGAGTCCAAGCACCAAGTCAAATCCACTATTTTAAATCCACAAAATACAGTAGAAAGACTCAACCAGAATTGATCCCTTAGACAATTCATTGCAATATTTTCCTAGACTCAAAAATTCCCTTATCTCGATCTAGTACTTCCTAACCGAAGTAACCTTTACAGTTAGGGCCAACCGAGCTGATTTAACCCTTACAACTCAGTCAAGGGACCTTACTCAAAAAGTAAGAATGAGTGTTTGTAAACTGATTACAAGACGTTACAACTCATAAAGATTATAAGTATAGAGTTGGAGTTGTAAGTAGAAGATTGAGAATGAAATACAATGACTTTTTGCTTAAGTGCGTGTATTGAAAGTTGGTTAAGCCAATATTCAAGTCTTGAGAATTGGCTTCTATTTATAGATAACCAAGCAGATTAGCCGTTATGACTATCTTCCGACTGGAAGTCCTTTGTGACCGTTGCAATGGATTTTCCGAGTCACTAAGAAAATATCCGTTGAGGTGTGAACGTTGGGTAATGGCTCTTGACTCCTTTGGAAGTCCCAATCCACTGGTGGTGTCCGAAAAGTAGGGTGGAAAGCACCGTTGTGCTTAGCGTTGTGGATTTCTAGTTTTGTAAACAGACAACCGTGACACGGTTGTCCGGGCCTTGGTCGAGGATGGAAAAAGCCTTGTCTAATGGTGATTTGACATTTTGAAGCCGATTACTTTTGTAATTCAAAAATAGGATAGCCTCGTTTGAATAACCTACAAAAGTAAATCAATTTGGTTCTCAAAGTATAAAATACTTTAGTCCAAGATTAGACACAAATAATAATTTTAATTAAGATAATTAAGTTCATAATTAACTCGATTAAGAAAGAAATAGAATTTTCCGAGTTTAATATCCATTATACTCAAATTCCATCTGAGTCGGTTTAGAAGTTAAGCAAGTTAAATAACATCGAGTGGAAAAACTTGATCTAGACTACCAATGTTCAAACCAAGCATGCTGACCTAGAAATATGAATTAACACAAGTAATCCAATCAAACTTAGATCGAAAGTCGGACTCGAGTTTATACAAAATAGAACAAGTGTTTGAACATGTAATATATCCGAGTGTTGTCCGAGTGACTCATAAACTGTGTGTGAACCGATAAGCAAGAATATGCTTTCCGAGTTAGTCGAGTCAAAAGAAAATATATACGATAGATTATGTTAACACTCGGAAAAGAGGCTATATCACTCGTAAATGCTGTTAAAGCAACTAGAATGACTTTTAATTAAAACCTTATGAGAGATGAAGCCTTATATCCGATCCCTTGATGGAACTCGGAATGGTATATATGTAAGGTCCGAATCTTCAATCTCCTCCTTTTGATGAAAGACATTCCATACTTAAACGAAACTTTGTTAGTGATATAGATCTGGTTTTTCATCCTTTCTCAAGGAATAAGTGAGAAAAATATGATAGAATTGTGTAGAGTAAATGAAGTGAAACTTATATTCTATTAGAGCAAAATAAGATGAGATTGCATAAAAAGAGGTAGAGTATCGGAGCAAGAAAATGATTGAGTATTAGAGCAATGATAGACATAGTTGTCGAATCGGAGCAAAGAGAAAAAAATACTGAGCAAGAAATTAAAACTCGAAAAAATAAGCTCGGAGATAATTGCTTTAAGTAGTAAACTCGGAGATAGTGCAACTCGAAGGCGAGATAGCGGAATTATTAATGAAATACATTATAATTTACACTAAAGAGTTTACACAAAAGAGGGTGAGAGAAACTCCCCTAAACAAGACAACAAAATTTTTCTAACTATTCTCCCCTTTGCCTTTCAGCAAAAAACAAAAAGAGGAAGAACGTATCAAGTAGATACAGATTTGATGTTTGGACAAAACAGAAAATTAAGAGAAAAAAAATTTAAGATGGAGGAGATGGAGCGATGCGAGTCGAGGTTGGTGGACAAGCGAGTGCGCCTTCGTTGATAAGATCCGGAAGATGTTGACGAGCATGGCGGAGGCAACACCGGGATCTCCGGAATGGGGTAAGCTCCGAGTGGCTGACCCGTAACTAGGTCGTCAAGAGGCTCATCCTCGTGGAACTCGGCTGTCGAGGGGTATGCTCAAGCCGACCAGCTCGCTGCTCGACCATGGTCGGCAGGGTCTTCTCACCCACTCGGACTACCGTTTGGGCTTATCATCTCAGGTTGTGGTTCGGGAGCACCCGGGCCCTCTCGCTGTCGCTGCTAGTTCTTCTTCCTTCTCTCCTTCCTTAGATGAAGCCGCCTCAACCGCAAGCTCCTCTTCTTCTTCTCGCTTCTTCTTCTTCCCCTTATGAGGAGGATTTAGCCAGAGTCAAGGATTCTTCGAAGAGTCCGAGTCGACCGGATCCGGAGCCGCCTTAGATCGCCTTTCCCGAAGGAGCTCGATCAGCTCCCTCTGCTCCTTAACCGGGGCCTTCATCTCGAGAAGCGCATCTTACTGCTCGTCGGATTTGGGATTGGGCGGTTGTCCGGTTAATGGTCATGGACTCGAAGAACAGTCTTGAATAACCGGAGGATGTCCTTGAACTCAATGGACACCGAGGAAAGCTTGTCCATGTTAGTAGAGGACAAGGCGGAAGAAAGAATATGAGAAACACCTAAGGTGGAGGCACCACCAGGTGGAAGAGGTAGAGGAAGAGGGGATTGAGTCCGAGTCCGAGGCGGAGAAGGTGGCCTCGGTTCGAGCTATGGACCCGGACACCCGGTTGGGTCTCCTAGTATCCAAACCCAAGGAGTTCCTTTTTGCTAACGATAATGGCAGCCTTAGAAACAGAGTTAGGATCTCGAGGGAAGAGGAACATTAAACTGTTTGAAGACGAGGGTGAGAAGAGCCCCGAAAGGAAGTGGGGTGGTCTTCTTGTTTCGAGTCCGAGCAGCACAGCTGCCATCCGCTCGACTATAGCGGGAAAGAGGTCTACTTCGTAGTCCTCTAGAATGTTGTACAGAGCTTTGAGATGCTTAGAGTTGGGGTTCTCCTTGCTAGAATGCACCGAGAAGAAGGTTCTCATCAGCGAGAAAACAAAGAAGGCGAGCTTCTAATTTGAGTTGGGTCATAGAGAAGTTTTTCCGTGACCCGAGAATTCTTTAGCGTACTTCTCAAAGAAATCATCAGCAACCTCTTCTAAAATCATTTTTAACCATGAAATTGCTCAATCGTTCATACCATGCTCTAGAAGCTTGTTTAAGACCATAGAGAGCTTTTTGCAATTTCAAAACATGATTTGGAAATTGTGAGTTTTCAAATCCAGGGGTTGCTCAATATAGACTTCCTCTTCAATGAAACTATTGAGAAAAGCACATTTAACATCCATTTCATATAAGTTGATATTGATGCTAGATGCGAAGGCCAATAAGATTCTAATAGCCTTAATTCCGCAACGAGTGCAAAGGTTTGCCCACAATCAATCCCTTCTTCTTTATTGTAACCTTGAGCCATAAGTCTAGCCTTATTTCGACTACCAACCCACCTTCATCCAGCTTTATTTTTGAAAACCCATTTGGTTCCCGTGGACTGGGTGGTCGGAAGGTCGTTTGGTCAAAGTCCACACTTGGTTTCTTTCAAATTAATTGAGTTCCTCTTGCATGGCCTCTACCCATTCAGGTTTATTTAGGGCCTCTAGTGCATTTCGAGTTCGGTTAATGATATGAATGTAGTGAATGCACATAGATTTTGAAGAGAGGAACGAGTTCTTACCCCACTGTTGATGTCGGATATGATGTTTTCTAATGGGTGACTAGAAGCATACTTGAACGGTCTACTGTTCTTTGATTCATTAGATCTATAGGTTGAATTGGTTAATCCTCACTAGTCCGTTCCGAGTGAGCTTGTTCATCGATTGACCTTCAACATTTTGAGCTGGCTCTTGAGTCGTCTCATTTTGAGTCCGAGTGACTTCATTCCGAGTGACATGGATTTGATTCTTGATGAGCTTAATTTCATTAAGATCATCATTTTCGCTGAGCTTCGATTTAAGAATGTTGACTTGGACTTTTCCTATTCAATCTCATCAAATACAACGTTGATGCTTTCTTCCACTTTGTTAGTTCTTTTATTGAAAATACGATATGCTTTGCTATGAGATGAACAACCAAGAAAAATACCTTTATCTCGACCGAGCATCAAACTTGGTTAGGTGATCCTTACCATTGTTATGGACGAAACACTTACATCCAAAGGGTTTGAAGTATGAGATATTAGGTTTCTTCCCTTTGTAGAGCTTGTATGGAATTTTTTTCAGTATGGGTCAAATGAGGCATCCGTTCAATGTGTAGTTGGTCTGTGTTGATCGCCTCAAGCAAAGAAATAGTAGGGTAGATTATGTTCAATCATCATTATCCTAGCTATTTCTTCAAGAGTTCGGTTCTTCATTTCCACCACTCGATTTTGTTGAGGAGTTCTTGGTGTTGAGAAGTTGTGAGAGATGCCATTCTTATCATATAACTCTGTAAATTCCGAGTACTCGAACTCCCTTCTATGGTCGGTTTGAATTGAAGGTTTGCTCACGGAGAAGCTAAATCACCATAGAGCGGGGTGAATAGGGTGATGAGGAAATTCGCTTGAGTTAAACATTTCATATGATTCGATGAGAGTGTGAGTCAAGAATGAACTCGAAAAACACCGACTCAAAAAAAAGTGGAAGTGAATATACATATTGGACTAACTTTAAATCTGATCGAGTCTAGATTGGACTCGTAAAAGTATCAACTCGAAATTACGTGGAAACCCTCCTAGGGGAGAAAATCACGGACCTTGCTAAGCCAAGCATGAAGTCAAATCTACTATTTTGAATCCACAAAATACAAAAGAATGACTCAACCAAAGTTGCCCCCTTAGACAACTCCTTACGAGTTTTTCCTAGACTCGAAATTCCCTTATCTAATCTAGTACTTCCTAACCGAGATAACCTTTACAGCTAGGTACAACCGAGCTGAGATAACCCTTAAAACTCAGTCAAGGGACCTTACTCTGAAAATAGTAATAAGTGTTTATGACTAATTACGAGACCTTACAACTCGGAAAATATTAATTACGAGTTGAAGTTGTAAGTAGAAGATTGAAAATGAATACAAAGACTTCGCTCAAGTATGTGTATTGACAGTTGGTTCAATAATCTTCAAGTCTTAAGAGTCAGCTTCTATTTATAAATGACAAAGCGGACTAGCCGTTGTGACCATCTTCAGATCGGAAGTCCTTTATGACCGTTGTAGCAGATTTTCTAAGTCACTCGTAAAATATCCGTTGATGTATGTTCGTTAGGCAACGACTCTTAACTCCTTTGGAAGTCCCAAAACCACTAGCGGTGTCTTGAAAAGTAAGGTGGAAACCACCGTTAAGCTTAGCATTGTAGATTTCCAGCTTTGGAAACGGACAACCCCGACACGATTGTCCGGGGCTAGATCGTAGATGGAAAAAGCCTTGTTTGTCTGGTGATTTGACGTTTTGAAGCCAGGTTACTTTTGTAAGTCAAAAATAGGATAACCTCGTTTAAATAACCTACAAAAGTAAATCAATTTGGTTCTCAAAGTATAAAATACTTTTGTCCAAGATTAGACACCGATAATAAATTAATTAAGATAATTAAGTGCATAATTATCTCGAGTCGAAAAACGAATGGAATATTTTGAGTCTAATATCCATGAGACTCAAAATCCATCCGATTCGAGTCCAAGAGAGAATCAAGTCAAATAAAGGATATCAGACTTGATTTAAACAAAGCAAAGTTCAAACAAAAATATGTTAACTTAGAAGAATGAATTATCAATGTGATTGTTTTTGGAACATGAAGTCGGAGTCTGCGGTTTTGCAAAATAGAACAAGTGTTTGAACATGCGATAAATCTGAGTATTGTCCGAGTGACTCAAAACAAGTGTGTGAACAGAGTATGCTTTTTGAGTGAGTCGAATCAAGTGAGAATACATGCAATGATTTCCGTAACATTCGTAAAAGATGACCTATGAATTAGAAAAGTTTCTAAGGCAGACATGAATGACTTGAAATCAAAACCTTATTAGAGCGGAATTCTTATACCCGATTCTTTGATGGAAGTCGAAGATGTATATGTAAAGTCCGAGTCTTCAATCTCCCCTTTTTGATGAAATGTATTCCATACTTAGACAAAACTTTGTCACCGATATAGATCTAGTTTTTGAATCTTGCTTAGAAAATAAGTTAGTAAGATGTGATAAAATTTAGTTCTATGAGAGGAAATTTATCTATTATAGCAAATAGATTGAGATTGCACACCAAGAGCTAAAGTATCGGAGCAAGAAAAAAAAATACTTGTAGACAAAACAATGATTGGCCATCGATAGCGGGATTATTAATGAAATTCATTAATTCATTTAGGGAGAAGAGAATAACCGAGTATTAGAGCAATGATAGATATAGTTAACATGTTGAACAAGAAATAGAAACTCGAAATAATTGCATTAAGCATTAAACTCGAAATTATTAATGAAATGCATTAATTCATTAAAGATAAGAAAATCATACAAAAGAGAGGGTGAGAGAAGCTCCCCTAAATAAGACAACAAATTTTTCTAGCTATTCTCTGCCTTGCCTTTCAAAGAAAAAACAAAAAGAGGAAGAATGTTATCAAGTAGATACAAATTTGATGAAAAAAATTGAAAAACAAGAGAAGAAAACTAAGAGGGAGGAGATGGAGCGATGCTGGGTTGAAGATGAAGGACGAGTAGTGCGCCTGCGTTGATAAGATCGAGAAGATGTAGTTGAATGTGGCGGGGGCAGCACTGGGATTTCCGGTATCGGCTTAGTTCCGAGTGGTTGACCCAAAACGAGGTCGTCCGGAGGCTCATCCTCCCGGAACTCGACTGCCGCAGGGTGCACTCGGTCCCGACCTACTGCTAACTAACCATGGTCAACAAGGTCTTTTGACCCACTCGGACTATTGTCCGAGCCGATCATCTCTGGTTGTGGTTCCGGGGCACTTGTGAGGAAGATTTGGCCGGAGTCGAGGATTCCTCGGAGGTATCCGAGTTGACGGGTTCCCGAGCCGCCTTGGATCGCCTCTCTTGAAGGAGCTCGATCAGCTCCCTCTCGTCGCCTAACTAGAGCCTTCATCTCGAGTAGCACATCCTGCTACTCTCGGATTTGGGATTGGGTGCATTTTCGGTTAATGGTCATAAACCGAAGGACGAGTCTTGAATAACCGGAGGGTGTCCTTGAACTCAGTGGACACCGAGGACAAGCATGTCCAAGAGAGCAAGTGGACAAGGCGGAAGAGATAACTTGAGAAACACCCGAGGTGGAGGCACCACCAGGTGGAGAAGGTAGAGAGAGAGAGGAGTTTTCGTCCGAGTCCGAGGAGGAGAAGGTGGCCTCACTCCGAGCTATGGACCCGGACACTCGGTTGGGTTTCTTGGTATCCATACCCAAGAAGTTCCTTTTCTTCAATGACTATGGCATCCTCGAAACCGCGTTCGGATCCGAGGGAAGACGAACTTTGAATTGTTTGAAAACAAGGGTGAGAAGAGCCCCGAAAGGAAGAGGGGTGGTCTTCTTGTTACGAGTCCGAGCCGGCACAGCTGCCATTTGCTCCATGATAGTAGGGAAGAGGTCTACTTCGTAGCCCTCTAGAATATTGAATAGAGCTTTGAGATGCTTGGAGTTGGGGTTCTCCTTGCTAGAATGTTGTGAGAAGAAGGTTTTCATCAAGCAAGAAACACGAAGACGAGCTTCGACTTTAGTTGGGTAACGGAGAAGTTTTGGCGTGACCCGGGGAATTCATTAGCGTATGTCTCAAAGAAGTTGTCAGCAACCTCGTTGAAAGGTACGGGGTTGCTGTTTAAGAAAAGAGAAGATACTTTGAAAGGTCGATGGAGGAGGGAAGTATTGATGCAAACGGTGATGTTCCGAACTCATGAGGTGAGAATACCCTCGGAGCTAGAAAGATGAGTGTAAAACTCGGAGATGAGTTCGGGATACATGAACTTGCTGAAACAAAGAAAATTGTAGACCCCGGTGGATTAGATGTGAGGCAACCACGAAAGCTTTGTGGTTGGAAAGAATTTATCATCCAAGCACGAAATGCTAGGTGACGAGGAGGTTTGGAAGGAGTAGAGGGACCTTCCCGGCTTTTTGTGCGAGGCTTCTTGGTGGCGTAATCAAAAAATTAGGGTGAGAACCTCTTTTTGGCATTTTGGTGTAGAAAAGAGAAAGCGAATGATCTTTCGAGAGAGATAGAGAGAGAAGGCTCGAAGAAAATAAAAGAGTAGAGGAAGACAGAATCGAGAGCAACAAAGCTTACTTGAGATGTTCTTCACGAAGCTTGAGATCACCGAGCGTTGCTTTGATAGTATAGAGCTTGTTCACGAAGATTTAGTCACGCGAGAGAGAGTAAGCGAATGGTAAAGTAACGAAATGAATGAAAATAAGAGCTATTTATAGAGAAGTAAGCGTCCTTCGATATCCGTTACGATGCAGCTATTCAGCGGTCACCTCTAATCGGTGTGACTATTCTTTCTTCCAACGGTTACAATTCCAGCAGTTGTCTCCCAACGGCTAGTTGTCCGATCTCAGCAAGAGAGAGAGACGAAAAAAAATATTTTGAAAAATAAATTCCGACATTCTCCACTTGTCTAGAGATGATTTCGAAGTTTGATGACCATGTTTTTCTCAAAATCCGAGTCCGACTCAGCTAAGTTTCGAGTGACTCGAAATCGCAATAAAATAACAACTCTTAGCTCCATATCAATGGTTAAACCGAACTAATAACTTATTAAAGAAAGTATTCACGCAACACATAATCATGCAGAAAATTTTCACACGTAAAAAACACATAATCATGCGTTTAACATACCTAGCTCATTCCTAATAAAGCAAAACCGATCCTCACTAAGTAGCTTAGTAAAGATATCAGCTAATTGAAGATTAGTAGGAATGAATTCGAGTTCAATATCACCTTTCTCGGAATGGTCTCTTAAGAAATGATACCTGACCTCAATATGTTTTGCCTTTGAGTGCTCGAACTAGATTCTTGGTGATGTTGATTGCGCTCCGATTATCACACTTGATTGGAATTGATTTGAATGTTAGTCCAAGATCTTTCAAGTGTTGCTTTATCCATAAAATATGAGCACAAGCATGCCCCAGCTGTAATATACTCATCTTCGGCAGCTTGATAGAGCTACTCGTGTTTTACTTCTTTGAGTGCCAAGATATCGTGGATTGACCCGAAACCGGCCGGCTCCCGAGGTGCTTTTCCGATCAACTTTGTACCCAATATAATCAGCATTTTAGTATCTAGTGAGAGTTAGTTCCGAGTGACTGGAGTACTATAGACCTAAATTCCGAGTCCCTGCAAGATATCTCGAAAATTCTCTTCACCGCAGTGAGATGTGATTCTTTAGGATTAGCTTGAAATCTTGCACATAAACAGACACTAAACATTATTTCTGGCCTATTGGAAGTAAGATATACCAAAGATCCAATCATACCTCGATAGATTTGCTGATCTACTTCTTTACCTTTTGCGTCCGAGTCCAGTTTTATACTCGCTACTCATGGGGGTGGTTGCATGCTTTGCATCTTGAAGTTTGTACTTCTTTAGCAGTTCCTTGGTCTACTTTGATTGATGGACATATATTCCATCTATGTCTTGCTTGATTTGTAGACCAAGGAAGAAATTGAGTTCTCCCATCATACTCATTTGAAATTCCCGTCTCATTAACTCGGAAAATTCTCGACACAAAATTTCATTAGTAGCTCCAAAAATTATGTCATCAACATATATCCGAGCAATCGGAAAATCTTTCCCCTTGGTTTTTATAAAGAGAGTCTTGTCGATCGGACCTCTCGTAAAATCATTTTGAACCAAGAAATTGCTCACTCTTTCATACCAAGCTCTGGGAGCTTGTTTAAGACCATAGAGAGCTTTTTGCAATTTGAAAACATGATTTGAAAATTTAGAGTTTTTAAATCCAGGGGTTGCTCAACATAGACTTTCTCTTCAAAAAAACATTGAGAAATGCACATTTCACATCCATTTGATACAATTTGATGTTCATGCTAGTTGAAAATGCCAATAAAATTCTAATGGCTTCAATTCTGCTACGAGTGCAAAGGTTTCCCCATAGTCAATCCCTTCTTCTTGATTGTAACCTTGAGCCACAAGTCTAGCCTTATTTCGACTACCAACCTACCTTCATCCAGTTTGTTCTTGAAAACCCATTTGTTTCCTATGATTGGGTGCTTAGAAGGTCGTTTGGTCGGAGTCCAAACTTGGTTTCTTTCAAATTGATTGAGTTCCTCTTGCATGGCCTCTACCCATTCTCGGTTCATTAAGGGCCTCTAGTGCATTTCCGGGTTTAGTTAATGATATGAATGCTGTGAATGCATGTTAAGTCGTATTTTATACGTATTTTTAGTAGTTATTGAGTTTATATTATATAGTTTATTTTATCTAATTTATTCTATTTTGTCTATTTATAGGTAATTATCGAATAAAGTGGGGAAGAGAAGAAAAGTCGTTAAAAGTGGATTTTTAGCTACCGACAAGCATCCAAGAAAATATATGAAGTCGGTCCATAAATATAATATGTAATAAAATATTTATTTTATGATATTATATTTTAGGAAATCCTAATTGGAATAGAAAAGGAAACTTAGAAGAGAAGAAAGAGAAATAAACCCTAACTCTTTCACCCTATATATACTACTTATTATCATCATGGAGAGGGGGACCGAGGAAGCCAGCCACACACAATCACCACCTGCCCTTTGCTGTCCACGGCACCCAGCCGCCTGCACTCGCTGCCCAGCCGGCCTGCACCTGCTGCGGTCCACCAGTGCAGCCGCCCAGCCACCACTGCTTGCTGCCGCTGCTG
Organism: Talinum fruticosum; assembly: GCA_021018815.1. Lineage (NCBI taxonomy): Eukaryota > Viridiplantae > Streptophyta > Magnoliopsida > Caryophyllales > Talinaceae > Talinum > Talinum fruticosum. Next base: position 43,450 of record JAITYX010000104.1, read on the forward strand.
CTTGTTCCCGGCTGCATCGTACTCACTGCTGCCGCATCTTGCTGGCCATCGCTGTCCGCTGCCCGACCAGCCACCATCCATCATCATCTTCTTCATCTTCCCGGGTCAAAGAAACTAATATCGGTAGTATAATTTAGTTTTGTAATTTTTATTAGAAAAGATTGAGTTTTTATTGATAGATTAATACTAAAGATGCTAGTTTTATTTAGTTTACATGTTTTAAATTACATTATGTGTGAGTAGTTTTTCTTATACTTAGTATAATCTCATTGAAGCCATGTTAAATTATTTATTTTGAAACAAAGTTTTGATTTTTATTGTCTTATTGATTTGATCCATGATTCTATGATAATTTGTGTTTAATGTTTATGAATTTATGTCTAATTAATTAGAGTGCACGCTATTTAATTTTATATAAATTCATGTGATAGTTTAGAGGGTTTAAGTACGTAATTGCTTGATCTTTTAGACATAAGTATCACCCTAGTTAATCATGGATGGCTCATACCCATCTCTTTTAATTAGGAAATTATCATAGATCCTTCTTCAATCAATTTGCTAGTAGATTGGTTATTAGGTGCTAGATGATGTTTTTCTAATACTTAATGCTCTAGTTTGATTAAATTCTAGTGCTAGTGCTAGGGTTATCAATATTAGTAGGGTTTATATTAGGGCTAGGCCTAAGTAAACTAATAACTAAGGAAAAACGGGGAAGATCCGCTAGTGGTTGTCTTCTACGGTTTAGCTCATGGGTAGATCAATTTGTGTGTTAATGATAAATAATAATTTGCATGGTGGATATAGATTATACTAAGTGTTTTTATAAATTTGATATCTTTAATAATTACTTGCTTGCCTTTTAGTTATTTTCTTGAGTTTATTAATTTTTATTCATAAAGTTATAGTCTTTTATTATCAATTTCATTAAACCCCCTAAAGATCAGTATTTTAGGTTAGTTTTAGTAATTTTATCTTAATTTAACTTTGAGTCATTATATATTTTAATAGTATCGGTATTTTGAGTCAGTTTGTTAGAAATTAGTTTAAAAATAGTTTCTCTTGTTATTTTTCGTGTTTTATTTTCTTTTGGGGTTTAGATAGAGTCCTAGTTTGCTGTGATTAAATTTTAGAATTTTTGGAATTAATTTGATATTTTTTCAGATTTAATTCTTGAATTTAATTACTGTAGGTTTTTAATAAAATAAATTCGTAAATTAGATTTTAAATTTTGTTTTTATATTTTTAGGGTCTGGTTAGGTTTAGAAAATTAGTATTATTATTCTGGGTAATTTTAGTATTTATTTTCGTAATTATTTTAGTGCAGAATTTTACTTATTTAATTTTCTGTTTTAGAATTTGTTTATTTTCTGCTTTAGTTTTCTGTTTTAATTATTCTAAAAAATATACAAAAATATTTCTGGGTTATTGTAGTTTTATTATTCTGTATAAATTATTTATTTAGTTATTAGATAATTTTCTATGAATTTTAGTTATTGATTTTAATTTATATTTTCTATTTTGTTTTTAAGCGTAGTAAATTTAATTAGATTAAAACTTGCATGTTATTATATCTTTCCTCGTGGATTCGATCCCTACTTGCCCTTGCTATATTGTTTATTATAAGTTTAAATAGTGGTTTAATTTGTTGCTGTACGACAAGCTCAACAATGCACATAAATTTTGAAGAGAGGAACGAGTTCTTACCCCACTGTTGATGTCGGATATGATGTTTTCTAGAGGGTGGCTAGAAGCATACTTGAAAGCTCTACCTGTTCCTTGGTTCACCAGATGTGTAGGTTGAATTGGTTGATCTGCGAAGTCTGTTTTGAGTGAGCTTGTTCATCAGATTGTTCTTCAACATTCCGAGTTGGTTCGTGAGTTGTCTCATTCGAATCACTTCGTTACGAGTGACTTCATTCGAGTGACATGGATTTGATTCTTGATGAGCTCATTTTCATCACGATCATCGTCTCTGCTGAGCTTTAGGTCCGAGAATGATGACTCACTTGGTTTTTCCTGTTCAATCTCATCAAACACAACGTGGATGCTTTCTTCCACTTTGTTAGTTCTTTTATTGAAATTGTGATAAGCTTTGCTATGAGATGAATAACCAAGAAAAATACCTTTATTTGACCGAGCAACAAACTTGGTGAGGTGATCCTTACCATTGTTGTGAACAAAGCACTTACATCTAAAGGGTCCGAAGTATGAAATATTGGGTTTCTTCCCTTTGTAGAGTTCGTATGGAGTTTTCTTCGGGATGGGTTTGATGAGGCATCTGTTCAACGTGTAGTTAGTCTGTGTTGATCGCCTCAGCCTAGAAATAGTAGGGTAAGTTGTGTTCAATCATTATAGTCCTTGCTATTTCTTCAAGAGTTATGTTCTTTCTCTCCACCACTCCATTTTGTTTAGGAGTTCTTGGTGCTGAGAAGTTGTGAGAGATGCCATTCTTATCACAAAACTCGAAAACTACGAGTAGTCAAATTCGCTTCCATGGTCGGTTCAAATTCTCTTGATCCGAGTCCGAGACTCAACTTGGATCTTCCTGCAGAGCTTGTTGAACTCTTTGAAGGCTTCATTTTTATACTTGAAAAAACATAACCAGGTAAATCGTGAGTAATCATCAACAATAACAAGCATATATGATTGACTTGCGAGACTCTTGATAGGGATTTCACCACATAAATACATATGCAACATTTCAAGCACCTTGGATGTGGAAACAGGTTTCGAGGATTTGAGGGATGATCGACTTGTTTCCCTTTTATGCATGCTTCACAAATTTTATCTTTCTTAAATGCACAATTAGGCAAACCTTTGACTAAACCATGGGTTGCAAGTTGATTAATGGTGTGCATGCTAACATAACCTAGTCTATGATGCTATGCCCATGAACCATCATGAAGAGATGCTTTTAAATAAGATATGTTCGACTCGGGTCAGAAAGGGGAATAGTGTAAGTGTTATCCGATCTCTTACCCGAGAGCTTAATCTCTTTGGTAGCATTATCGAAATATAGCAATTGGTCCGAGTGAATCTTACCTCTTGACCTTTATCACATAGTTGAGAGATGCTTAGCAAGTTATACTTTAACCCTTTGACAAGGTATACTTGGGCTGACCAGATTGCTTCCTTTCCCTATCTTGCCAATCCCAATTATCTTGTCTTTTCTATCATCCCCAAATGTGACTTTTCCTCCTTTGTAGTCCTCTAACTCAGAAAAGAGTCTTGAATCTCTTGGCATGTGGCGTGAGCATCCACTGTCTAGGTACCAATGCCCTTTTGTTCTTTTCGAGTCACCTGCAAGTCAGAAACAAACTAACCCTTCTCACTTCCTCTGACGAACCCGAGTAACACGCTTTCTTCGTGGTCCTTTTATGAGGAAGAAGACTTTTCGGACCCAGCATTTAAATGACTTTGGGTTTGGTCCGATTTTGAGTCTTCCGTTTAGAGAGTCGAGTCTATGTCTGTTTCTTTTGAGAAACTTTTCTTTTATAAATAGGTAGAGAAGGCTTTTTCCTATAAGCTGGTTGAGGCTCGGTCGTCCTTTCATTCTTATCAATGGGACCGTGCTCAGCCTTCTCGAACTTTACGGTTACGGAATCCTTTTGAAAAGTTCGAGTAGGAATTAGATTCCTCCTCTTTGTTAAAACCAAGACCTTCTTTTCTAAAGGAGACACATTGGGACCCTAAGAGCATATCAAGGTTTTTCGACCTTGAGTAAACTTTAAAACAAGACCTTGAGACTCATTGAGCTTTAGCTTTAGTTGCTCATTTTCCCTTCGATTAACTCGGACTAAGTCTCATTAGATTGAGCACTAGTCTTAAGTTCTCTTAGAGTAAGTCTCAGTTTTTCCAATTCATTTTTTGAAGAGATGCTCTCGAATTGATTGACTCAAGTTGTTCTTTAAAAAGAAAAGAGTCAAAATTAGAATTTTCTTCCAGAGTGAAATTATATATAGCTAAATAAACTTTGGAAAACTTGAGGAAGTATTCAATTACCTCATGAGGATTTGTTTCCTCACTATCTAAGTGATCTAAATCGACTCTGTTTCAGCTTCCGAGTTAGAGAGTGCCATAAGACATTTTGAGTCATCCGAGTCTTCATCGTCTTCTAATGAGTCTTTATAACTCCATGTGGCCATCATAGCCTTTTTCTTTTTTCTATCCTTCTTTCTCTTGGGACAGTCTTTGACTATGTGTTCCTTGCTGCCACACTCAAAACAGCCAGAGTTCTTAGTCAAAGATAACTTTGAAGGGGAAGAGTGTTTACCTTTTCTATGCTTCTTGTCTTTCTTATAGAACTCTTCTCTTGGCTTCTTATCCCATCTCTTGTGCTTCATTATTCTCTTGAAGCCTCTAGTGATAAGTGCCATGGGATCCTCTTCCGAGTTAGAGGAACTCGGATTTGCTTCTCCGGTTTCGAGGCTTTCAGTACAATGTTCTTTTTGGTGCTGACCTCTGCATCCTCCTCTTCCAGGTGGATCTCGTGGGTGAGAAGCTTCCCAATGAGTTCGTCCGGCTTCGGTAGAGACAGGTTCCGAGCCTCTTCGATAGCTCGTTACCTTGGGACCCCATCTTCTCTCGAGTAGACTTCTAAGTATCTTTCGCACATTTCCTCGTGGGAAATCTTTTCACCCAAAGATTTAAGATTATTGGTAATCTCGGTGAAGCGGATAAACATCTAAGTGATGTTTTCTTCGGCTCCATCTTGAACAGCTCATACTTGTGAAGATATTGGCTTATCTTTGCTTGTCCGACTCGGCTTGTGCCTTCATAAGTATTGACCACTGTGTCCCATACTTCTTTGGCTGTCACAGAGCGGACACTCGGTTATACTCTTCCGAGCTGATGGCGCACATCACAATGTTCATCGCCTTAAAGTTCTTTATGAACTTTTCTGTTTCTTCAGCAATGAACTCGGCCTTTGTCTTGGGTACGAGTCTTGTTTCTTCCGTCTTCATGGGAATGTAGTTGCGTACTTGTATGATGTTCCAAATATCCTCATCATGATCTAGCAAGAAACATTCCATGAGCTTCTTCCGAGTGCACGAAGTTAGATCCTTTGAACTTTGGTGGTTTGTCTGGAAGATCTTCCTTCATCGAACTATCCGTTGTTCTAAGCCATTGGATCTTTAGACCTTTGAATGGTTAGATCATTTCTGAAAGGCTAGGCTCGATACCAATTGAAGGTTTGCTCTCGGAGAAGTTAAGTCACCCTAGAGGGGGTGAATAGGGTTTTGAGGAAATTCGCTCGAGTTAAACACTTGATATGATTCCGATGAGAGTGTGAGTCAAGAATGAACTCGGAAAAACACTGAGTCGAAATAAGTGGAAGATGAAGATACAGATTGGACTAACTTTAAATCGACTAAGTCTAGATTGGACTCAGAAAAGTATCAACTTAGAAATTACGTGGAAACCCTCCCGGGGCAGAAAACTACGGACCATGCTAATCCAAGCATGAAGTCAAATCCACTATTTTGAATCCACAAAATACTGTAGAATGACTCAACCAATGTTTCTCCCATAGACAACTCCTTACGAGTTTTTCCTAGACTCGAAATTCCCTTATCCGATTTAGTACTTCCTAACTGAGATGACCTTTACAGCTAGGTATAACTGAGCTGAGATAAACCCTTACAGCTTAGTCAAGGGACCTTACTCAGAAAGTAAGAATAAGTGTTTGTGATCGATTACAAGACCTTAAAACTCGGAAAATATTAATTAAAGAGTTGGAGTTGTAAGAAGAAGATTGAAAATGAATGCAAAGACTTTTGCTCAAGTATGTGTATTGATAGTTGGTTCAGCAATCTTCAAGTCTTGAGAGTTGGCTTCTATTTATAGATGACCAAGCGGACTAGCCGTTGTGACCATCTTCCGACTGGAAGTCCTTTGTGACCATTGTAGCAGATTTTCCGAGTCACTCGGAAAATATCCGTTGATGTATGTTCGTTGGGCAACGGCTCTTAACTCCTTTGCAAGTCACAAAACCACCGGCGGTGTCTTGAAAAGTAAGGTGGAAACCACCGTTAAGGTTAGTGTGTAGATTTCCAGCTTTGGAAACAGACAACCATGACATAGTGTCTCGTGGCTAGGTCGTAGATGGAAAAAGCCTTGTTTGCTGGTGATTTGACGTTTTGAAGTCGGTTACTTTTGTAATTCAAAAATAGGATAGCCTCGTTTGAATAACCTACAAAAGTAAATCAATTTGGTTCTCAAAGTATAAAATACTTTGGTCCAAGATTAGACACAGATAATAAATTAATTAAGATAATTAAGTGCATAATTATCTAAGTCGGAAAAACGAATGGAATATTTTGAGTCTAATATCCATGAGACTCAAAATCCATCCGATTCAGTCCAAGCGAGAATCAAGTCAAATAAAGGATATTAGACTTGATTTAAACAAAGCAAAGTTCAAACAAAAGTATGTTATCTTAGAAGAATGAATTATCAATGTGATTGTTTTGGAACATGAAGTCGATCTGCGGTTTTGCAAAATAGAACAAGTGTTTGAACATGCGATAAATCCGAGTGTTGTCCGAGTGACTCAAAACGAGTGTGTGAACAGAGTATGCTTTCGAGTGAGTCGGAATCAAGTGAGAATATATGCAATGATTTCGTAACACTCGTAAAAGATGACCTATGACTCAGAAAAGTTTCTAAGGCAGACATAATGACTTGAAATCAAAACCTTATAAGAGCTGAAGTCTTATACCCGATTCTTTGATGGAAGTCGGATGATGTATATGTAAAGTCCGAGTCTTCACGTATCCTCTAGATCCGAGACTCCACTTGGATTTTCCAGTAGAGCTTGGTGAACTCTGTGAATGCTAGGGACAACTAAGCTAAGTTAACCCTTACAGCTCGAGTCAAGGGACCTTACTTAGAAAGTAAGAATGAGTGTTTGTAACTAATTACAAGACCTACAACTTAAAAAGATGTTAAGTACAAAGTTGGTGTTGTAAGTAGAAGATTGAGTATAAATAAATTGACTTTTGCTTAAGTATGTGTATTGACAGTTGGTTCAACAATCTTCAAGTCTTGAGAGTTGGCTTCTATTTATATATAACCAAATAGACTAGCCGTTGTGACTATCTTCCGACTGGAACTCCTTTGTGACCATTGCAATGGTTTTTCCGAGTCACTCGTAAAATGTCCGTTGAGTTGTGAACGTTGGGCAACGGCTCTTGACTCCTTTGGAAGTCCCAATCCACTGGTGGTGTTCGAATAGTAGGGTGGAAACCACCATTGAGCTTAACATTGCAGATTTCTAGTTTTGGAAACAGATAACCCCGACACCGTGTCTTGTCTTCGGTTATAGGTAGAAAAAGTCTTGTCTCGCTAATGATTTGACATCTTGAAGCCGATTACTTTTGTATTTTAAAAATCGGATAACCTCGTTTGAATAACCTACAAAAGTAAATCAATTTGGTTCTCAAAGTATAAAATACTTTGGTTCAAGATTATACACGTATAAGAAATTAATTAAGATAATTAAGTGCGTAATTATCTCGAGTCATAAAAGAGTGAAATTTTCTGAGTCTAATATCCATTATTAAATTCCATTTGAGTCGGTCTAGAAGTAAAACAAGTCGGATAAAGAACATCGAGTAGAAAGACTTGATCTAAACTACCAATGTTCAAACTAAGCATGCTGACTTAGAAAGATGAATTAACACGATAATTCAATTTTAACTTAGAACATGAAGTCGAGCATCGAGTTTATGCACATTAGAGCGAATGTTTGAACATGCAATATATCCGAGTGTTGTCCGAATGACTCGGAACAATGTGCGAAGGGAGTATGGTTTCTAAGTCGATCAAAATCAAGTGAGAACATATGCAATGGTTATGTATCACCCGAAAAGATTCTATATCACTCGGAAAAGTTTCTAAGGCACTTAGAATGACTTGTAATCAAAACCTTATAAGAGATGAAGTCTTATACCCGATTCCTTGATGGAACTCAGATTGATATATTTGTAAAGTTTGAGTCTTCACGTGCCTCTCCTCCTCCCTAAACTCATATTCAACCAAGCACATCCATCCACTTTAGTTGGTCCCTCTTCTTCTCAACCTCCTTTCTCTGCTGGAGTGTTTGCTCGCCTTGGTTGAAAGGCTCGCTTCGACGGCTGACCAACTTCAGCCAATTGTTCGCTCTCTCAAGCCTATTTTCCATGGCATGGTTCTTAACTAAAAGACTCGCCAATCCGAGATTCAGGAAAGTCAATCCCGATGCTCGGAGTTCAAGGGAATTCTTGGCAAGCAATGTGAATAGCTTCAACTTTTTGGGAGTGTATGACGAAGGCTGCGTAGGACTCGTAATCCTCCGACACATCTCGAGAGTCCTCTAGCCTAGCCAAGTCTACCTCCGATGAGGAAGAAGAAGAAGAAGAAGCCGATGTCACAGTTGAGGCAGAGCGAGGCTCAGCTTGAAGAGAAGAATATGGAGGAAGAAGGAGTAAAGGACGAGGCTGCTACACCAAAAGACAAAGGTGCTTTGGAGCCCGAACCTGAGCTGATCTCCTCGGACCTTGATCCGAGTGGGTCGGAAGATACTAGGGACATTGGACAGCCTAAACCAGCTGACTCGAAGCTCCTGTCATCTTTCAAGAGGATGAGCTCAAGGATGATATTGTCCCGACTCGATCACCCAGTGCCGAGCCGCTTCTCAACATCCCGGTGCTACCGCTACCACACTCTACCACCTCCTCTCGGACATACCGGTGCAAGCGCACTCGCTCATCCGTCCTTCTCTAACAAACTAGCTCCACTGTCCTAATCTGTTTCTTTTCTTGTTTTTATTTTTTATTTTTTATTTTTTTTGTCCAACATTAAGTGTATTCACTTCCAACTTTTCTTCCCTCCTTTTGGTTGAAATTGTAAGGGAGAAAAGTAGAAACCTTGATGTTGTGCTTAGGGGAGTTTCTCTCCTCTTTTTGTTGTACATTTTTTTAATGAATGAATGTTATCGTCTATATTTTCTAAGCTCGATCATTTCGAGTTTCTTTTAACATTTATATTATCTACTTAGAAATCTGCGTTGGTTCTAATATCTACTTATAAGTCATGCTTTGATCTCGAAATTCTTTCTTAACTTTATATTCTACATGCTCTTATACAAAAGAAAACACAGTTCATTGGCACTAAAAACTTAATTTGTACTAACAAGTTTCTATCTTAAGAATGGAATGTCTTTCATCGTAAAGGGGAGATTGAAGACTCGGATCATAACTATAAATATTTTATGAAAGACTCGGGTATAAACTACTGTCTCTCTTAAGTTTTGATTGCAAGTCATTCTAAGCTACATAAAAACTCATATCTAAGTTTTCATCACTGTATCTGAGTGACTCAAATATCACTTTGTTTTATATCTTCTCTACTAAGGTATTCTGACCTACTCGAAATCTACTTGGAACCATCGCATGATCAAATAATTCTCTTAATGCACGTTTTCTTAGTACTCGATTGTTTATTTCTTAGATGATTATTTGATAAATTAAGTTCACTTTCTCCGATTGATTATTGTTTAACTTGGTTTTTCTAGGAGTTATTCTGAGCTGAGTTTGAGCCTATTTGATATTAGACTTTAGAAAACAAAGCTAATCTATCTTTTTGAATTTCAAAAGGAACCGACTTATACCGATAAACACCAGCGAGATAGTTTTAGCCTATTCTGGATAGGACTCAAACACCATGTTAGGGCTGTCTGTTTCCAAAACTAGAATACTCCTACGCTAGGCTCAACGGTGGTTTCCATCTTACTTTTCAAACTTCACCCGTTGATTGAAACACCTTTTGGAGCAAATAGCCGTTACCTACCGTTCACACTCCAACGGATCTTTTCCGAGTGACTCGAAGTGCCCTTACAACGGCTAGTCAAGACTTTAGTTAAGAAATTAGACGCAGCAGCCTAATCTATTTGGAAGTCTATAAATAGAAGCCACTTCACGAGACTTGAAGATTGTTGAAACTATTGATCAATACACTCGCCTAATTCTCTTAGTGCATTACTCACTCAATCTTGTACTTACAACTCTAAGTCCGTACTTAATATTTTCCGAGTTGTAAATCTCCTAATCGGTTACATACTTTTCTTAATTTCGAGTAAGGTCCCTTAACTCAGCTCGCTTGTTCCTAATTGTAAAGGTTATCTCGGTTAGGAAGTACTAGATCGGATAAGGGAATTTCGAGTTTAGGAAAACATTGTAAGGAATTGTTTAAGGAAGCAATTCTGGTAGATTTAATCCTTTGTATTTTAAGGATTCAAAATAGTTGATTTGACTTAGTGCTTAGATTAGCACTCGTCCGTGGTTTTCTACCCCGGGAGGGTTTCAACGTATTTCGAGCTTCTACATTTCGAGTGCAATCAAGACTCAAACTCAACTGTTTTTCTCTTTCAAAGCATAAATTGTCTAAGTTGGTTAAATTTCCTCATCATCCTATTCACCCCCTTTAGGTCGACTTAGACTCTCTAGGAGAATAAAAGGAAAGGAAGAAGTTTCAAGTCAATGCAGTCAATACAGGCGTAAAATGGGTTATCCCTCTTCCGGAGTCATGAGTTTGTTTTCTAATGTTTTATATTGCTTTAGCATGCAAAAATTGAATGATGTGTGTGAGATTTGTCTTCGTGCAAAACAAACAAGAAGTAGTTTTCCGTTAAGTGAAAATAAAGCCGAAAATTTATCCGAAATCATTCATTGTGACATTTGGGGTCCCTATAAAGTCTCATCCTCATGCGAAGCCCATTATTTCCTTACAATAGTTGATGATTTTAGTAAAAGGGTGTGAATTTACTTAATCAAGGAAATGAGCGAAACCAAAAATTTCTCAAGGGTTTTGTTGCCATGGTAAAAACCTAGTTAAGTATGCTCATTATGGTTGTAAGAACCGACAATGGGGTTGAATTTAAATCTGGGCCCATGAAAATTTTGTATGCCCAGAAAGGCATAATGCACCGAACTAGTTGCATAGGAATCGCTCAACAAAATGGGATAGTAGAATGGAAGCATAGGCACCTTTTGAATGTGGCCCAGCCCTTGAGATTTCAAGCAAGTTTGCCTTTGATTTTTGGGGAGAGTGCATATTAACGGTAGCATATTTGATCAATGGAACACCAAATAAGCTTCTAAGTGAAAAAAACTCCATATGAGTTGAATTTTAACAAAGTACCTCGCTATGATCATTGTAGGATCTTTGGGTGTTTAATTTTAGGCAAGACTTTAGGACAAGACAAATTCTCTACTAGAAGCCAAAAGTATATATTTGTGGGCTACCCCTATGGAAAAAAAGGTTAGAGACTCGTATGATTTGATAGTATGGATGTTGTTTTTTAAGAAGAAGTCTTTCCATTTGCCAACAAAAATACAAAAAAGCATAAATAAGCCGTAATCCTTCCTTTTGGGCCAATCTAGAAATTTTAAAAATTTGTGAAAGCCTAACCGATTTGGAGGATGTTGTATCAAGGATTAGAAGCAACAACGGCCGCAACGGGAGAAGGGGCGCAGTAACCACTAGCCCAATTTGGGCCGGAAAGGGCACCAGAATCGGTGGCCCAACACCATCATTTAGAAGCCTAACAGGTTGCTCAAGGTCCGAAATAAATTTAGAACACTTTCCGCAGGTTGCTCAATGTCCAGAAATAAATTTAGAACACTTTCCGCAGGTTGCTCAATGTCCGTAAATAAATTCGGAATGAACTTCTCGGCCAAAGAAACAATATGCTCGCCTAAAGGACTATATTTGCTACATGGTATGCTCAAAAACCCTATCTACGTACAAACTCATACCAAAAGGACTCTTTAGGTATGTGTTATCCTTTACATAAATATGTCACATAACTAATTTTTCACCTTCACATAAAATGTTCTTAATGACCACTATGAAGATTCATGAATCACGCTTTTCCATGAGGTTGTAAAGGACAAGTCTTGGAGAAAGGCGATGAATACCGAAATTGCTTCCATGTACAAAAACGAGACGTGGGACATAGTTGATCTTCCCGATAGAAAAAAAAACCATTAGCGATGAAGTGGGTCTATCGAGTAAGTACAATTTAGATGGTAGCATTCAGCGCTACAAGGCATTCCTAGTTGTGCAGGGAGATCATCAAGTGGAATAAATTGATTACAAGGAGACGTTTACACCTGTGGCAAAAATTACTAGTGTACCTTGCTTCTTTGCTATTGTTGTCGCAAAAGGATGAGATTTACATCAAATGGGTGTTAATAATGCTTTCCTTCATGGACACTTGCATAAAGAGGTGTACAAGAAATTGTCGTCCGGATATATAGCCACCAGCCCCTAACAAGGTTTGTAACTTGAAAAAATCATTGTATGGGTTGCGACAGAGCTATAGGAACCACGGCCGGCCAAGGCCTGCCGACCTTCCCCACTCGTGTCGAGTCTCTTTTTTTTTTTTTAAGGATTGATTTTGAAGATTTTCTTTGAAAGTCGATTTCGAAATGTGGGGATGAACCTTTTATTAAAAGTTTCGAATTGTATTAAATCAAGTTGAAATGAATTAAATCAGATTTGATTGGCAATTTTATTAATCATTTTATTTTAACAATAACGTTAGAAATCCCGTGATCTTATTTTCTAATAAAAGACTAAATGATATTCGGGTTATCATTCTGCTGTGGGGATTTAGGGCCGATTGGTGTGAAAGGGGGCTACCCCACGGTGTTGGATCGTAGCTTGCACCGGGGAAAAGCTTCTAGCCTCGTTTGGGCTGTCTCATGAAGCTCAAAACTAAGCACTTTGATGCTCCCGATCATAAAATGCAAAGGTTTAACGTCGTCTTTACGTCTTCAACTCCTTTTCGATTTGGAGAAAAATAGAATGCGATATTCATGCACTGGAATTTCCCAAGCACACATCATGGAACTCTACAATCTCCAAAGGTTCGGCGTGGCTCCTGGACGATCCGAAAGAAAAGAGGATTTGTGGACTGACCCAAGGCTAAAGGCTATTTAAGTGGTGTTAAGGATTCTTTGTGGTTTACTCGCCTTACATTACATCGATTGATCACGATCCGCAATCCAAATCCATAAACAGGACTCGAGATTATCATCATTGGGCCCACAAAATAAAACAAAGAAATAACAAGATAAAGGACGACACCCTTTAGGTGTCTACAGTTAGCCCTCACTTTAATCGAGTCTATAAAGATAAAGGGTCAAAGTAGACACTAAAGGGTACTTACCTCAATTTCTATAAGGCATTGTGTGATAGTTGGAATTTGCTATAGTCAAATCTAAACGCTAAAGTGAGACCTTCACTTGATTGCAATGCATGCGTTCGAAGTTCGGTAAAAGGATCCTAAGCTTGCTTGATCGTAGCCTAAAGCTTGCGATGTTTTGATGCTGCAACTTTGATTGTCTTTTGATCCGAAGCTTGGCTAAATATTCATCTGTGTTAGCATACTTGTTAGTGCATAATTGAATTGACAAAAGATTAGTGTTTTTACCTTAATAACTCAGTCGAAACAGACCGATAAAACCGATGCAAAAAGGTTATTGGTGGGCCCCGTAAGCTCTCACTTGCTTGCATAAGAGATAAAAATCACATGCTCCAAGAGGACAAAGCTGCTCGGACTAGGGAAGTGGGCTAAGTTGCAAAAGTCATCGCCGATTAGACTCCACGACGCCTCGTGGTCGGCGCCGGCCAAGCTTTGGTAGGTGTGGCCTCCGGTATGCCCGACCGGATACCTTTGATTCCCCATTAATTATTTCACCCTTGTTTTACGTGCTTGGATGTTTTGACTGATTTGCATATAAAAAGGGGGTGTATAGTGTGTTTCATTTTGCACACCATTTTATCATCTTACTCTTGTTTTAGTTTTGCATTTCCTTTCTTTCGTTATTCTTGAAAGCTAGTTGGTTCTCAAGAATTCCTTATTTTCAAAAAAGTGCCTAGAAGAAAGGCTCATCCTTTGGGAAGAATTAGAGCTAAGAGTCTTACTCAAGACTCCTTCATAGAGCGCGAATGACGTCCGTAAAATGAATGGGATCTAAGTGATCTTCTAGTTGAAGCTTAAACACATGTTTGTTCACTTGCCATCTCCTCTTCGGTAAGCTAATTTGCTTAAACCTCTTCCTTTGCTCATTTAGAGTAATGTCCTAACCAAAATCTTGTTGGATTTTGTCTTGTAGAAAGGCTCAATTCGAAGCAGTGAAGCCATCCCAAAGTTTATGGAAGCCTCGTGAGAGGATGCACTTTCCTCTTGAGAACGTCAAGTATAATTCCGAGCTTGGGCCTCTCTACATCACTTTATGCCATCTCATTGATAGGAGGGAGAGGGATCCTATTAGAGCCATCAGTGAGCGGTTTTGGGATACCACCAAGCACGTTCCATCTTCCTTTTGATGAGATGGCAATAACTCCTTTCGATTTCGCTTTTTATCCAGTTTAGGTTTTTAGAGGGAACCTTTAGCTTATGACCGAATTTGTACAAAAACCATGGTTATCTCCATCACCTCTTCGATCCCATTGCCGACAAATTTCCACATAATAATCACTTCAAATATACCATTCTTTGTGTGGCTTTTTAGGATGAAGGTTTCGACCTCAACATTCTCCTCGGACAACAAGTGAGAGTCATGCTTGCTCTTCTCTTGAGCATGGTCCTCTTTTCGGATCAGGCTATCAAGGTTCATGCTCACTATTTGGTGAACCTAGTGGATCTTGATAGAATAAAGGAGCTCAATTAGGGTATACCTTCGTATACTTGCCTCATTAAAGGACTCCGTGCCGGTATGTGGCAAACAAGGCCGTAACTAGATTCTACCTACTACCTTCCTTTGAAAGGCTTATAGAAGATCATTGAGGTATGCTCAAATTTTTCCTTTCTTTAAGTTTTACTTTTCATCTTGTGTGGATAAAAAGCTTTACTTGACTTGTCTAAAATGTAGTCGTGGCTATACAAATACTTTCCACATCTCTCTCCCACTCAATGAATCGGTCCGCGCTCCCGGCATCCATGTCACGGGCTAGAATAAATCATGAGTGAACTAAAATACATGAGATAGGCTTTTGAGTTAAGCCCTCGACCGCATTGACTCAGTATGTTACTTTTTCTCTCAACACTTGCTCCAAAATAGGCCTAAGCGAGCTTTTTAACATACTTTTAGCATTCTCGATCATGCCCACGACTGGACCATCAGTATGTGGGTCACCCGTGGTGCAGTCCAACCCCTTATATCCACGATTTTTGTCCATTTTCTTATTGTTTTTCATACTTGCTTGCTGATTTCTCAATAATTCTTGTATGTAGGCCAACTTCCATCCTTGGGCCTAACTCCAACTTCCAAAAATGTCCTTGTGGCCCGTGAATTGAGTGAGAGAAGAATCTTGTTTGAATGTCATTTTGGAATTTGTTGGTATCTTGCATAGAGGGTTACTCCTCAAATTCACGTTAACACATGGCCTCCATTTGTTCTAGTCGATCCTCTTTCGCGGTCGAGTAAGCGACGACCATGGTGTGGTATCCGTTTACCTCACTTTTGAATTTACACACCTCCTACGCTCATCATGCATTTCGACTCAACTAGTAAGTGCTCAAACCTTCTCTTATAACCTTGAATTTCTTGTATGGAAATTAATTATCATCTTTCTTTTATAGCTCACTCCTGCTGATATTCACATCCCGAGTAACAATGTGGATATTACTATGCCCGGAGGACCTCCTCGTTTCATCACAACTCTTGAAATCGCGAAAGAGGAATGTGTTGGGCATCCCTTTCCTTGAAATTGGTGAAGGGTAAGAATTATGTGATCTTTTCCTTTTAGTGGAGTGCTAAAAGCATTTGTCTCGTTGATAACACTCGAATAAACTTTACAAGTATGACCGGGAGCAATCTAGGACCATATCTATCGATTTCGATCGACTCTTCGTGCAATTAAAAATTTCTTTACCGATCGATCTTTCTCTACTCCTCGAGTAAGTCCTCAATTAGTGTAGTGCTAAATTCTTTAAGCTTTTAATGATTTGCTAATCGCTTCCCCGATCTTGTAGAGTCACCGATCAAGAGTTACTCCTTCCAAGTAGTTTATCAGTGCGCCCGAGACATCATCCCAAACTTATGAACAACAAATGCCTTCTAGTAGTAATGCTAGACAAGGCTCATCACTCCGTTTTTCGCGGAATACTCGTCATAGGAGTGCGTCTAAGGCAGGAATTAGAGCTTTTAGGCCGAGTACCCCTTGTGCGGGACAAGATTTCTCTCGAGGAGAGCTTGAACATCTTACCCTTGCAAGTCTTTGATCAACATGGGAACCCTCTTTACTTCCCTTGGTCTTCTTATAGCGAATCATCACATGCAGCCTTCTCGGCCTCGGAACCAAGGAGATGCTTCGTACCAAGGTGATGAAGGTTGGCCGATTCTCTACGTCCTGTCTTGGAGGATTTCGGGAATTATATCGTTGATGATGACTCTAATGGCGATGTGTAGATGATTCCTTGCTCCTTCCTAGTGCTGCTGATTAATGGACCTCTTGTAGGGTGCTTGTTTATATATATTATTTATTTTGTAACAAAGACTCTTATGTGAAGGTTTGCTCGGGGAGAGTCTCGAGTCACCCTAGAGGGGGTGAATAGGGTGAAAGGGAATTCTCTGCGAAATCACACTCTTTGCGCGTAAGTAGAACGGAAGATGGATTCCGAGTCTATTAACTGGGTCGAAAAGATTGGACTCGTAAAGCAATGAATAAGAAAGAACGAGAGCAATGAAGGCCGTCCGAGTCTAGAATGAACTCGGAAAGATAACACTTAGATTTTACGTGGAAACCCTCCTGGGGCAGAAAACCACTGGACCGTGTCAATCCGGACACGAAGTCAAATCCACTATTTTGAGTCCACAAAATACCGTGAACCGATCGAACCCGAGTTGCTCCCTTAGAAAACTCTATACAAGTTTTCCTAGACTCGAAATTCCCTTATCCGATCTAGTACTTCCTAACCGAGATAACCCTTACAGACTAGGGACAACTAAGCTTAGTTAACCCTTACTGCTTAGTCAAGGGACCTTACAAAGAATGTAAGAAAGAGTTTGTAATCGAGTACAAGACCTTACAACTCGTAAAGTAATGAATTATAGAATGGGAGTTGTAAGTAGAAGATTGAAAGTGAGTACAATGACTTTGAGCAAGTATGTGTATAAACAATAGATTCGGCAATCTTCGTGTCTTGTGAGGTGGCTTCAATTTATAGGTAACCAGGCAGAGTAGCCGTTATCTTCATCTCGCTAACCGAGAGCGTTCGTGACCGTTGATAAAAGCTTTCGAGTCACTTAGAAAGTATCCGTTGTAATGTGAAAGTTGGACAACGGTTTATCTCTCTTGGAAGTCCCAAAACCATTGGCAATGTCTTGAAAGATAAGGTGGAAACCACCGTTAAGCTTAGCGTTTCGGTTTTCTAGATTTAGAAAGCAGACGACTTCGACACAATCTTCTGGGACTCGAAGCGGGGAGGTGAAAAGTCATGTCTCGCTGGTGATTTGACGTTCGAAGCCAGCTACTTTTGTGGTTTAAAAAAGGTGTATCCTCGAATGAATAACCTACAAAAGTAAATCAATTCTGGTTCTCAAAGTATAAAATACTTTGGTCCAAAGTTAGACACGAGATAATAAAATAATTATGATAATTAAGCAACCGATTATCCGAGTCGAAATGAAATGGAATTTTCGAGTCCAATATCCATGATACTCGGAATTCCATCCGACTTAGTCTAAGCGATAGAACAAGTTCCATAAAGAATATCGAGTGAGATAACTTGATATAGACTAAGTATGAAACAGACTAAAGATATTGACTCTAATAAAAATAGAGCTTGTAATCGAAGTAAGATTCCGAGTGAGAAAAAGACGAAGCACTAGTCTGCGATAAATCTGAGTGAAGATGGACTCGTAACAAAGAATCACTTTTCTTAGTCTCAAACAGATAAGTAATAAATGTAATAAGTGAAAGCCGTATCACTCTAGAAAGATACTTATTTTACTAAAAGAAGTTTCGCGATACCGAGAATGCCTTGGAATCAAAACTCTAAAAGCATGGGATTGTTATACTCGACTCGTTTAGTGCAACTCGTAAATGCGTTGAGAATTGTCCGAGTCTTCAATCTCCCCTTTTTGATGAAAGGCATTCCATACATAAACGTAAATTTTGTTAGAGAAAAAAATGATTCTAAAGGGTTTGCTCATGCGAGTAAGACATACTCAATAGTTTAGAGTAAGCAATATATAGTCGAGCATAAGGTAAAGATACTTAGCAAATGAAATAATGTAAGCTCGAAACATAGAAATTATTATGTAAGAGAAAGCATTACTTCATTGATCCGAAAAGAAATTACAAGAGTTAAAGAAAAACGAAAACTCCCCTAAACAAGACAACAATTTTTCTAACTCTATTTCTCCCCTTGCCTTTCAACAAAAAAAAATAGACAAAAAGAAGGGAGAAAAGAACAAGTAATACATGAAGGTTTGCTCGGGAGAGTTTGAGTCACCCTAGAGAGGGGGTGAATAGGGTGATCGGGAATTTTTGTGGAATCACACTCTTTTGCGCAGAGGTAAAGGGAAAGATAGATTCCGAGTCTATCAACCGGGTCGAAAAGCTTGGACTCGGAAAGCAATCAATCGAAAGAACAAGAGCGAGAAGACTGTCCGAGTCTAGAATAAACTCGGAAAGATAGCACTTAGATTTTACGTGGAAACTCTCCTGGGCGAGAAAACCACGGACCGTGTCAATCCGCACACGAAGTCAAATCCACTATTTTGAGTCCACAAAATACCGTGAACTCGATCGAACCCGAGTTGCTCCCTTAAACAACTCTATAGAAGTTTTCTTAGACTCGTAAATTCCCTTATCCGATCTAGTACTTCCTAGCTGAGATAACCCTTACAGCTAGGGACAACTAAGCTGAGTTAACCTTTACAGACTTAGTCAAGGGACCTTATAAAGGATGTAAGAAAGAGTATGTAATCGAGTACAAGACTTTACAACTCGGAAAGTAATGAAATATAGAGTGGGAGTTGTAAGTTGAAGATTGAAAGTAAATACAATAACTTTGAGCAAGTATGTGTATAAGCAATATGTTCGGCAACCTTCAAGTCTTGTGAGATGGCTTCAATTTATAGGTAACCAGGCAGAGTAGCCGTTATCTTCATCTCGCTGACCGAGAGCCTTCTTTGACCGTTGATAAAAGCTTTCTAAGTCACTCGAAAGTATCCGTTGTAATGTGAACGTTGGACAACGGTTTATCTCTCTTGAAGTCCCAAAACCATTGGCAATGTCTTGAAAGATAAGGTGGAATCGCGTTTCCAGATTTGGAAACAGCATGGCTTCCGACACAATCTTCCGGGACTCGAAGCAAGGAAGGTGAAAAGCCATATCTGCTGGTGAAAAGCCATGTCTACCGGTGAAAAGCCATGTCTCGATGGTGATTTGACGTTCGAGTCGGCTACTTTTGTAGTTTGAAAAAGGTGTATCCTCGAATGAATAACCTACAAAAGTAAATCAATTCTGGTTCTCAAAGTATAAAATACTTTGGTCCAAAGTTAGACGCAGATAATAAAATAATTATGATAATTAAGCAACCGATTATCCGAGTCGGAAAAGAAATGGAATTTTCCGAGTCCAATATCCATGATACTCAAAATTCCATCCGACTTAGTCTAAGCAATAGAACAAGTTCCATAAAGAATATCGAGTGAGATAACATGATATAGACTAAGTGTAAACCGGACTAAAGATATTGACTCTCACAAAAATAGAGCTTGTAATCGGAAGTAAGATTCTGAGTGAGAATAGACTCGTAACAAAGAGCCACTTTTCCGAGTCTCAAACGGATAAGCAATAAATGTACTAAGTGAAAGCCGTATCACTCGTAAAGATACTCTTTTACTAGAAGAGGTTTCTGCGATACCGAGAATGCCTTGGAATCAAAACTCTAAAAGCATGGGGTTGTTTATACCTGATTCGTTTAGTGCAACTCGAAAGGCGTTGAGAAATGTCTCGAGTCTTCAATCTCCCCTTTTTGGTGAAAGGCATTCCATACTTAAACAGGAATTTTGTTAGAGAAAAAAATGATTCTAAGTAGTTTGTGCATGAGTAGGGCATACTCAATGAATCGGAGCAATACTTAAGATTATCGGAGAGGGAAAAAATACAAGTATGCTTTAAGTTATTAGCATTAATTCGAAAAATAAAGCAAGGCAAAACTGAACTCAAAAGATAATAATGAAATGCATTAATCCATTAAAATTTCAAAAGGGTGGAAAAACTCCCCTAAACAAGACAACCAGTTTCTTACTCTATTTCTCCCCTTGCCTTTCAAAGAAAGAAAAATACAAGAAGAAAAGAAAGGGAGGAAAAGAACAAATAATACAACTAAGATGTCCGGACAAAAAAATTTTAGAAAGAGGAAAATTCGGGGACACCGAGGAATTGTGACTCAGTGCATGGCTCCTACGAGGAAGGGCGGATTTCCGAGTGGAGGCGGAGGTGCGCCGCGCCGATAAAATCTTGACGATGTGCTTGAGCGCGGCGAGGGAGAACCGGGAGAATCGTCGGGGCTCGGCTCCGAGTGGCCGACCCGGAGAGAGTGGATCGAGGCGTTCTTCCCTTGGGACCTCGGTGGCTGGAGGGGGCCGCTCCGTCCGACCCGCCGGAGAAGCGAGGTCTTCGACCCACCCAGACGGCCGTCCCGAGCCGAGTACAGCCTATTTGCGCTTGGGGAGCAGCTTGACCCTCAGCATTTGCCACGGCCTCTTCTTCCCTTTGCCCGGAAAGGCCTCGCCTCATCCGCAGGTTCCTCAAGATCTTCTCGCCGCATCCGCAGCCTTCTTCCTCTTCTTCCTCATCCCCGCTGTCCGAGGAGGTCGGACTCGGGCTCGAAGACGCTTCGGACGCGTCTCGAGTCATCTTGGTCCCGAGCCGCCTTGGACCGTCTCTCTCGAGGAACTCGGCCAGCCTCCTTCCGCTCCTTGACCAGCTCCCTCATCTCAAGAACGAGAGACTTCGCTCTCGAATTTGGGACTCGACCAGCCTTTTGGTTGATGGGCAGACCTTGGAGGACTGATTTGAAAGCTCCGAGCATGTCTCCGAGTTCGAAGACACGGAGCCGATCTTGTCCATGAAAGCAGGGGACAAGAGGGCGGAGAGAGATTTCGAGGCACCCGAGGTGGAGGCATCACCAGGTGTAGAGGGAAGAGGGAGAGGGGTTGATTTCTAAGTCTCGAGGAGGAGAGGGAGGCCTCGGCTCCGAGTTGTGAACCTGCACACCGTGGTCGGCTTCCGGTATCCGTACCCCGGAGTTCCTTCTTGCCGACCACAATGGCCGCCTCGTACACCGCGTTTGGGTCGAGGGAAGAGGAACTTGAAATTGTTTGAAGACAAGGGTCGAAGAGCACCGAAAGGAAGGGAGGTGTTCTTCTTGGATTGGAGTTTAGCCGGCACGGCCGCCATCCGCTCAATGATGGAAGGGAAGAGGTTTACTTCGTATCCCTCGAGGATGTCGAAGAGAGGTTTGAGGTGCTTGGAGTTGGGGTTCTCCTTGCCTGGAATGCTCGTGAGAAGAAGGTTCTCATCAGTAGAAAGCACAAAAGGCGAGCTTCGACTTCAACCGAGTCACGTAAAAGTTTTTCCTAGACCTAGGGAATTCTTTGGCGTATTTTTCAAAGAAGTCGTCGGCGACTTCGATGAAAGGGATAGGATTGCTGTTCAAGAAAAGAGAAGAGACTTTGAACAGGCGGTGGAGGAGAGAGTTGTTGATGCGAACAGTAATGTTCCGAACCCTAGAGGTTAGAACATTTTCTGAGTGGGTGAGGTGAGCATAGAACTCGAAACGAGTTCAGGATAGATGAACTCGCCGAAACACAGAAGTAGTATACTCCCGTGGTTTGGATGTTGGACAACCAAGAAAATTTGGTTGTTGGAAAGAATTTGTCATCCAGCGCAAGATGCCGGGTGACAACGGGTTTGGAAGGGGTTGAGCTTTCGGCTTGTTGGTGCGAGGCTTTTGGAAGAGGGAGAAACCTAGAAGTCGGGATGGTTTCCTCGTTTAGGCATTGTGAGAGAAGGAGAGAAAAGATGAAACTTTTCTAGTAGGAAAGAGAGAAGGAGGTGTAGAAGAGAAGAAAATGAAAACGAAAAAGGAGAGGGAAGAGATGAGAGAGCAAGTAGTAACTTACGAGAGAGAGAGAGCTTCTTCGATGCTTGCAGACGATCAAGAGTCACCTGTTCACGTAGTAATCTTCCACGAGAACTTTTCTTTTGAGAGAGATGGAGTTTAGAATACCGAGATGAAGATGGATAGACGTTATTTATAGAAAATAAGCGCGCCCGTCAACTATCCGTTAAGTATAACTCCGTTCGACTCGGCTTGTCCATCAGCCACCAAAGACCGGTGTGACGGTTCTCTTCAACGGTTGAGATACCAGCGGTTAGAAATCCACGGCTAAGATCCGATCGCAGCATGAGAGAGAGAGAGAGAAAAGATTTTGAAAATATAATCCGAAACTCTCCACTATTCTAGAGATAGTTTCAGAAAATTTGAAGTCCAAGTTTTCTACGTCTAAGTTTGACTTAGAAAGGCTTCGAGTGACTCGAAACATGAAATAACTATCAACCCAAGTATTATCGAATCAACCGAACTAATTGTTATTAACACGTAAAGCACATAGCACAGTAATTATACAACAAAGATAGTACGTAATTAAGCATTTAACATACCAAGCTCATTCCGAATAAAACAAAACCGATCTTCACCAAGAGGCTTAGTAAAGATATCAGCTAATTGAAGATTAGTAGGAATGAACTCAAGCTCAATATCACCCTTTTCGAGTGATCGCGTAAGAAGTGATACTCGACCTCAATATTCTTTGTTTTTTAATGCTGGACAGGATTCTTGGTGATATTGATTGCGCTTTGGTTGTCACACTTAATTGGAACCGAGTTGAGAAATAGTCCAAGATCCTTCAAGTGTTGCTTTATCCAAAGAATCCGAGCGCAACAAGCACCAGCGGCAACATATTCAGCTTCCACAGCTGATAGAGCTACCGAGTTCTCGCTTCTTTGAGTGCCAAGATATTAGGGATTGACCCGTAAATTGGCAAGCTCCGGATGTGCTCTTTCGATCAACTTTGTATCCCGCCTAGTCTCGCGTCTCGAGTATCCAAGTCGAATCGGCTCCGAGACTCGGAATACCATAGACCTAAATTCCGAGTACCGCAAGATATCTCGAATATTCTCTTCACAAGCAGTGAGATGCGATTCTTTTGGATTAGCTTGAAATCTTGCGCATAAACAAACACCGAACATTATATCTCGGCTCGCTTGAAGTAAGATATAGCAATGATCCAATCATACCTCGACAGAGTTTCGATCTATTGCTTTACCTTTCTCGTCCGAGTCAAGCTTTATGCTGCTCGCTCATGGGTGTAAATGCGTGCTTTGCATCTTGAAGTGTATATTTCTTCAGCAGCTCCTTGGTATACTTGGATTGATGGACATAGATCTCATCTTTGTCTTGTTTGATTTGCAACCCAAGGAAGAAATTGAGTTCTCCCATCATACTCATTTGGAATTCTTGACTCATCAACTCGAGAGAATTCTCGGCACGTAAATTCATTAGTAGCACCAAAAATAATATCATCAACATAAATTTGAACAATAAGGAAATCTTTCCCTTTGGTCTTTATGAAGAGAGTCTTGTCGATCCGACCTCTTTTGAAATCATTTTGAACCAAGAAGCTACTCGCTCTTTCATACCAAGTTCGAGGTGCTTGCTTAAGACCATAGAGAGCCTTTTGAAGTTTGAAAACATGATTTGGAAATTCCGAGTTTTCAAAACCAGGAGGTCTGCTCGACATAAACTTCTTCTTCAATAAAACCATTGAGAAAAGCACACTTAACATCCATTTGATATAATTTAATATGCATGCAGGATGCAAATGCTAACAAGTATTGTAATGGCTTCGATTCTCGCTACAGTGCAAAGGTTTCCCCACAATCAATTCCTTCTTCTTGATTATATCCCCGAGCCACAAGTCTAGCCTTGTTTCGACTACCACTCCACCCTCATCCAGTTTGTTCTTGAAAACCCATTTGGTTCCTATAATTGGGTGGTCGAAGGTCGGTTGGTCGAGTCCGTACTTGGTTTCTCTCGAATTGATTAAGTTCCTCTTGCATGGCCTCTACCCATTCAGGTTCATTAAGGGCCTCTAGTGCATTTTTGGGTTCAGTTAATGAAATGAATGTAGTGAATGCACATAGATTGTGAAGAGAGGAACGAGTTCTTACCCCATTGTTGATATCGAAATGATGTTTTCTTGGGGATGACTGGAAGTAAATTTGAAAGCTTTACCAGCTTCTTTGATTCACAAGGTTTGTGGGTTGAGCAGCTTGATCTTCGTAAGCTTGTTCCGAGTGATCTTCTTCATTGACTTGTTCGTTCCGAGCCAACTCTTGAACCTGTCTCATTCCGAGTTTCCTAATTCCGAGTGACTTGATTCTCGAGTAGGTTGAGTCCGAGTCTTTGTAGTCTCGACTTCATCATCATCTCTATTGAGTTTCAGCTTCCGAGAATGATGATTCACTTGGCTTCTCCTATTCGCACTCATCAAACACTACGTGGATGCTTTCTTCCACTTTGTTAGTTCGATTATTAAAAATGCGATAAGCTTTGCTATGAGAGGAGTAACCCGTAAAAATACCTTCGTCTCGACCGAGCATCAAACTTGGTCAAATGATCCTTACCATTGTTGTGGAACGAAACACTTACATCCGAACCTCCGAGACTCTTCACAGGGATTTCACCACATAAGTCCATATGCGTAATTCAAGTACTTTGGATGTGGAAACTGTCTTCAGAGATTTGAATGAAGATCTCGACTTGTTTCCTCTCGGTGCATGCTTCACATACTTCGTCTTTCTCAAAAACACAGCTTAGGTAAACCCCTAACTAAACCATTAGATGTCAATTTCTGGATAGTATGCATGCTAATATGGCCTAGTCTACGATGCCATGACCAAGAATCATCATGAAGAGATGCTTTTAAACAGGATAAGTTCTGACTTGGGTCGAAAGTGGGATGATGTATGTATTACCCGATCTCTTACCCGAAAGCTTGATCTCTTTGGTAGAGACATCGAAATAGTGCAATTGGTCCGAGTGAATCTTACCTCTTGACCTTTGTCACATAGTTGAGAGATGCCGAGCAGATTATATTTCAATCCTCGACAAGATAGACTGGATCGACCAGATTGCTTCCTTTTCCAATCTTGCCAATCCCCACGATCTTGCCCTTGCTATCATCTCCAAATGTGACTTTTCCTCCTTTATGTCCTGTTCAACTCGTAAAAGAGTCCTCCATCTCCCGACATATGGCGTGAACATCCACCGTCAAGGTACCAGTGTCCTTTTAATCTCTTCCGAGTGACTCCGCAAAACAAAGAGAATCTAACCCTTCTCACTTCCTCTAACGAACCCAAGTAACATTTTTTACCGTGGTCCTTTCTCGAGGAAGAAGGTGTTTTGGAACCTAGATTTGAATAACTTTGGGTTTTGTCTCGATTCTCGAGTCTTCCTCTCGAGAACCGAGTCCGTGTCTCTTTCTTTTGAAAACCTTTCCTTTTGAAACAGAGAGTATGGTTTCTTTTGTAAAAAGTTCCGGGCTTAGTCCTTCTTTCATTTTAGTGAATGGGACCATGCTCAGCTTTCCCGAACTTCACAGCTCTGGAGTCATTTTTAAACAGCTTCCGAGTAGGAATTTGATTCCTCTTCTCCGTTGAAACTAAGACCTTCTTTTCGAAAGGAGATACACTGTGATCCTAAGAGCATGTCAAGGTTTTTCCGACCTTGAGTAAATTTTAAAATCGGATCTTGAGACTCAGTAAGCTTCTGTTTTAGTTGCTCATTTTCTTTCTCGAGTAACTCGGACTCAGCCTCATTAGCTTGAGTACTAGTCTTGAGTTCTCTCGAGTGTGAGTCTCAGCTTTTCCAATTTGTTTTTCAAAGAGTTGCTCTCGGATGAAATTGACTCAAGTTGTTCTTTGAAATGAGAAGAATCGGAATTGGACTTTTCTTCCAAAGTAAAAATGTATTTAGCTAAATCAACTTTGGAGAATTTGAGGAAGTAATTTATTACCTCTTGAGGATAAGTTTCCTCATTGTTCGAGTCCGATTCTCTTTCAGCCTTCGAGTCGAGATTGCCATCGACACTTTGAGTCATCTCGAGTCCTCGTCATCTTCCGATGAGTCCTCATCGCTCCATGTTGCCATCATGGCCTTTTTCTTCTTCCTCGTCCCTTTTCCGTTTTGGACAGTCCTTGACTATGTGGTCTTTGCCGCCACATTCAAAACATCCGGAATTCTTAGATAAGGATAACTTTGAAGGAGAAGAAAACTTACCTTTTCTATCTCTCTTATCTTTCTTGTAGAATTCTTCTTTTGACCTTTTGTCCCATCTTTTGTGCTTCATCATTCTCTTGAAGCCTCTTGCAATAAGTGCCATGGGATCGTCTTCCGAGTCGAAGAGCTCGGATTTGCTTCCTTGGATTCTCGAGGCTTTAAGTGCAATGTTCCTTTTGGTACTACCCTCAGCATCCTCCTCCTCTAGATGGATTTCATGTGTTAGAAGCTTTCTAATGAGCTCGTCCGGCTTTAAGAGTGAGAGGTTCTGAGCTTCCTCTATGGCGGTCACTTTGGGACCCCATCTTTTCTTGGGTATGCTTCGAGAATTTTCCGGCACATTTCCTCGTGGGAGATCTTCTTTCCCAGTGATTTGAGATTGTTGGTAATCTCAGCAAACCGAATGAACATCCGAGTGATGTTCTCCTCTCGGCTCCATCTTGAAAAGCTCATATTTGTGAACATAAGTGTTGAATAGGGTGTCCCACACTTCTTTTGCTGAATCATAGGCAGACACTCGGTTGTATTCTTCCGAGTTTATGGCGCACATAACGATATTCACGGCTTTGAAATTCTATCTCGAATTTCTCGCTTCTGCGGTGTGAACTCAGCCTTTGTCTTGGGAAGAATTCCGAATTCATCTGTCTTTGTTGGAATGTAGTTTCCTTGTTGTATGATTTCCCATACCTCTTCATCATGATCCATGAGGAAACATTCCATGAGCTTCTTCCAAAGTGTCCAAAGTTTGAACCTTTGAATTTTGGTGGCCTGTTCGAAGATCTTCCTTCGTCGAACTCTCCGGTGTTCCGAGCCATTTGATCTTTAAACCTTTGGATTGTTAGATCCTTTCGAAAGGCTAGGCTCGATACCAATTGAAGGTTTGCTCGGGAGAGTCCGAGTCACCCTAGAGGGGGTGAATAGGGTGATAGGGAATTTTTGTGGAATCACACTCTTTGCGCAGAGGTAAAGGGAAGATAGATTCCGAGTCCATCAACTGGGTCGAAAAGCTTGGCCTCGTAAAGCAATCAATCGAAAGAACAAGAGCGAGTAAGACTGTCCGAGTCTAGAATGAACTTAGAAAGATAACACTTAGATTTTACGTGGAAACCCTCCTCGGTGCAGAAAACCACGGACCGTGTCAATCCAAACACGAAGTCAAATCCACTATTTTTAGTCCACAAAATACCGTGAACCGATCGAACCCGAGTTGCTCCCTTAGACAACTCTATACAAGTTTTCCTAGACTCGTAAATTCCCTTATCTCGATCTAGTACTTCCTAACTTAGATAACCATTACAGCTAGGGACAACTAAGCTGAGTTAACCTTTACAGCTTTGTCAAGGGACCTTACAAAGGATGTAAGAAAAAGTATGTAATCGAGTATAAGACTTTACAACTCGTAAAGTAATGAAATATAGAGTGGGAGTTATAAGTTGAAGATTGAAAGTAAATACAATAACTTTGAGCAAGTATGTGTATAAGCAATATGTTCAGCAACCTTCAAGTCTTGTGAGATGGCTTCAATTTATAGGTAACCGAGCGGAGTAGCCGTTATCTTCATCTGCCGACCGAGAGCCTTCGTGACCGTTGATAAAAGCTTTCGAGTCACTCGAAAGTATCCGTTGTAATGTGAACGTTGGACAATCGGTTTATCTCTCTTGGAAGTCCCAAAACCATTGGCAATGTCTTGAAAGATAAGGTGGAAAACACCGTTAAGCTTGGCGTTTATGTTTTCCGGATTTGGAAACAGCATGACTTCGACACAATCTTCCGGGATCGAAGCAAGGAAGGTGAAAAGCCATGTCTGCTGGTGATTTGACGTTCGAAGCCGGCTACTTTTGTAGTTTGAAAAAGGTGTATCCTCGAATGAATAACCTACAAAAGTAAATCAATTCTGGTTCTCAAAATATAAAATACTTCGGTCCAAAGTTAGACGTAGATAATAAAATAATTATGATAATTAAGCAACCGATTATCCGAGTCGAAATGAAATGGAATTTTCCGTGTCCAATATCCATGATACTCAAAATTCCATCCGACTTAGTCTAAGCGATAGAACAAGTTCCATAAAGAATATCGAGTGAGATAACTTGATATAGACTAAGTGTAAACCGGACTAAAGATATTGACTCTAACAAAAATAGAGCTTGTAATCTGAAGTAAGATTCTGAGTGAGAATAGACTCGGAACAAAGAGCCACTTTTCCGAGTCTCAAACAGATAAGCAATAAATGTACTAAGTGAAAGCCGTATCACTCGAAACATACTCTTTTACCGTAAGAGGTTTCGCGATACCGAGAATGCCTTGGAATCAAAACTCTAAAAGCATGGGGTTGTTTATACATGATTCGTTTAGTGCAACTCGTAAAGGCGTTGAGAAATGTCTCGAGTCTTCAATACACATTAGTTGTCCGGACAAAACAAAAACAAATTAGGGGACACCGAGGGAATGTGACTCGAGTGCATGGCCCCTACGAGGGAGGGGATTTTTGAGTGGAGGTCGAGGTTTGCTGGCGCCGATATGATCTTGACAATGTGCTTGAGCGTGGCGAGGGGAGAACCGGGAGAATCCTCGGGGCTCAGCTCCGAGTGGCTGACCCGGAGAAAGTGGATCGAGGGGTTCTTCCCTTGGGACCTCGGTGGCTGGAAGGGGCCGCTCTGTCCGACCCGCCGGAGAAGCTAAGTCTTCGACCCACCCGGATCAGCTGTCCGAGCCGAGTACAGCCTATTTAAGCTTGGGAGCGACTCGACCCTCGGCAGCTGCCACGGCCTCTTCTTCCCTTTGCCCGGAAGGGCCTGCCTCGCCCGCAGGTTCCTCAAGATCTTCTGCCGCATCTGCAGCCTTCTTCCTCATCCCCGCTGTCCGAGGAGGTCGGACTCAGGCTAGAAGACGCTTCGGACGCATCCGAGTCATCTTGGTCCCGACCCGCCTTGGACCGTCTCTCTCTAAGGAGCTCGGCCAGCTCCTTCGCTCCTTGACCAGCTCCCTCATCTCAAGAACGAGAGACTCGCTGCTCTTAGATTTGGGACTCGACCAGTCTTTTGGTTGATGGTCAAACCTTGGAGGACGGATTTGAAAGCTCGAGCATGTCTCCGAGTTCGAAGATATGGAGCTGATCTTGTCCATGAAAGCAGGGGACAAGAGGGCAGAGAGAGATTTCGAGGCACCTGAGGTGGAGGCACCACCAGGTGTAGAGGGAAGAGGGAGAGGGGTTGATTTCGAGTCCGAGGAGGAGAGGGAGGCCTCGGCTCCGAGTTGTGAACCCGCACACTAGGGTCGGTTTCCTGGTATCCGTACCCCTGGAGTTCCTTCTTGCCGACCACAAGTGGCCACCTCGTACACCGCGTTTGGGTCGAGGGAAGAGGAACTTGAAATTGTTTGAAGACAAGGGTTAGAAGAGCACCGAAAGGAAGGGAGGTGTTCTTCTTGGATTGGAGTCGAGCTGGCACGGCTGCCATCCGCTCAATGATGGAAGGGAAGAGGTTTACTTCGTATCCCTCGAGGATGTCGAAAAGAGGTTTGAGGTGCTTGGAGTTGGGGTTCTCCTTGCTGGAATGCTCGTGAGAAGAAGGTTCTCATCGCAGAAAGCACGAAGGCGAGCTTCGACTTCAACCGAGTCACGTAAAAGTTTTTCCTAGACCCAGGGAATTCTTTCGCGTATTTTTCAAAGAAGTCGTCGGCGACTTCAAGTGAAAGGGATAGGATTGCTGTTCAAGAAAAGAGAAGAGACTTTGAACAAAGCGGTGGAGGAGAGAGGTGTTGATGAAAACAGTAATGTTCGAACCCTAGAGGTTAGAACATTTTCTGAGTGGGTGAGGTGAGCATAGAACTCGAAACGAGTTCGGGATAGATGAACTCGCTGAAACATAGGAAGTAGTATACTCCCGTGGTTTGATGTTGGACAACCAAGAAAATTTGGTTGTTGGAAAGAATTTGTCATCCAGACGCAAGATGCCTGGGTGACAACGGGTTTGGAAGGGGTTAAGCTTTCCGGCTTGTTGGTGTGAGGCTTTTAGAAGAGGGAGAAACCTCGGAAGTCGGGATGGTTTCCTCGTTTAGGCATTGTGAGAGAAGGAGAGAAAAGATGAAACTTTTCGAGTAGGAAAGAGATAAGGAGGTGTACAAGAGAAGAAAATGAAAACGAAAAAGGAGAGGGAAGAGATGAGAGCAAGAGTAACTTAGAGAGAGAGAGAGCTTCTTCGATCCTTGCAGACGATGAAGAGTTACTGTTCACGTAGTAATCTTCCGCGAGAAGTTTATTTTGAGAGAGATGGAGTTTAGAATACCGAGATGAAGATGGATAGACGTTATTTATAGAAAATAAGCGCGCCCGTCAACTATCCGTTAAGTATAACTCCGTTCGACTCGGCTTGTCCATCAGCCACCAAAGACCGGTGTGATGGTTCTCTTCAATGGTTGAGATACCAGCGGTTAGAAATCCACGGCTAAGATCCGATCGCAGCGTTCGAGAGAGAGAGAGAAAAAGATTTTGAAAATATAATCCGAAACTCTCCACTATTCTAGAGATAGCTTCGAAATTTTGATGTCCAAGTTTTTTCTACGTCCGAGTTTGACTCGTAAACACGAGATAACTATCAGCCCAATATCACCGAATCAACCGAGCTAATTGTTATTAACACGAAAGCACATATCACGTAATTATGCAACAGAGGTAGTACATAACTAAGCATTTAACATACCAAGCTCATTCCGAATGAAACAAAACCGATCTTCACCAAGAGGCTTAGTAAAGATATCAGCTAATTGAAGATTAGTAGGAATGAACTCAAGTGCAATATCACCCTTTTCCGAGTGATCGAGTAAGAAGTGATACCCGACCTCAATATGCTTTGTTTTTGAGTGCCTGGACGAGATTCTTAGTGATACCGATAGCGCTTGGTTGTCACACTTGATTGGAACCGAGCTGAGAGATAGTCCAAGATCCTTCAAGTGTTGTTTTATCCAAAGAATCCGAGCGCAACAAGCTCCAAGTGGCAATATATTCAGCTTCCGCAATCGATAGAGCTACCGAGTTCCGCTTCTTTGAGTGCCAAGATATTAGGGATTGACCCGAAATTGGGAAGCTCCGGATGTGCTCTTTCGATCAACTTTGTATCCTACGTAGTCCGCGTCCGAGTACCCAGTCGAGTCGGCTCCGAGTCTCCGGAATACCATATACCTAAATTCCGAGTACTCGCAAGATATCTAAATATTCTCTTCACAGTAGTGAGATGTGATTCTTTTGGATTAGCTTGAAATCTTACGCATAAACAAACACCGAACATTCTATCTCGGCCTACTTGAATGAAGATATAGCAAAGATCCAATCATACCTCGATAGAGTTTTTGGTCTATTGCTTTACCTTTGTCATCTCGAGTCAAGTTTTATTCTCGCTACTCATGGGTGTAGATGCGTGCTTTGCATCTTGAAGTTTATATTTCTTCAGCAGCTCCTTGGTGTACTTTGATTGATGAACAAAGATTTCATCTTTGTCTTGTTTGACTTGCAACCCAAGGAAGAAATTGAGTTCTCCCATTATACTCATTTGGAATTCTTGACTCATCAACTCGTAAAATTCTCGCACGTAAATTCATTAGTAGCACCGAAAATAATATCATCAACATAGATTTGAACAATAAGGAAATCTTTCCCTTTGGTCTTTATGAAGAGAGTCTTGTCGGTCCGACCTCTTTTGAAATCATTTTGAACCAAGAAGCTACTCAGTCTTTCATACCAAGCTCGAGGTGCTTGCTTAAGACCATAGAGAGCCTTTTGAAGTTTGAAAACATGATTTGGAAATTCCGAGTTTTCAAAACCAGGAGGTCGCTCGACATAAACTTCTTCTTCAATAAAACCATTGAGAAAAGCACACTTAACATCCATTTGATATAATTTAATATGCATGCAGGATGCAAATGCCAACAAGATTGTAATGGCTTCGATTCTCGCTACAGGTGCAAAGGTTTCCCCACAATCAATTCCTTCTTCTTGATTATATCCCCGAGCCACAAGTCTAGCCTTGTTTCGACTACCACTCCACCCTCATCCAGCTTTGTTCTTGAAAACCCATTTGGTTCCTATAATTGGGTGGTCGAAGGTCGGTTGGTCAAAGTCCGGACTTGGTTTCTCTCGAATTGATTAAGTTCCTCTTGCATGGCCTCTACCCATTCAGGTTCATTAAGGGCCTCTAGTGCATTTTTGGGTTCAGTTAATGAAATGAATGCAGTGGATCGCACATAGATTGTGTAAGGAGGAACGAGTTCTTACCCCACTCGTTGATATCGAAATGATGTTTTCTTAGGGATGACTGGAAGTAAATTTGAATGCTTTACCAGCTTCTTTGATTCACCAGTGTTTGTGGGCTGAACCGCTTGATCTTCGTAAGCTTGTTCCGAGCGATCCTCTTTATTAACTTATTCGTTCCGAGCGAGCTCTTGAACCTGTCTCATTCCGAGTTTCCTCGTTCGAGTGACTACATTCCGAGCATGTTGGGTCCGAGTCTTTGTAGGCTCAACTTCGTCATCATCCTTTCGAGCTTCAGCTTTGAGTATGAAGACTCACTTGGTTTCTCCTGTTCGAGCTCATCAAATACTACGTGGATGCTTTCTTCCACTTTGTTAGTACGATTATTGAAATTACGATAAGCTTTGCTATGAGAGGAGTAACCTAGAAAAATACCTTCGTCTCGACCGAGCATCAAACTTGGTCGATGATCCTTACCATTGTTGTGAACGAAGCACTTACATCCGAATGGTCCGAAATAGGAAATATTTGGCTTCTTCCCTTTGTAGAGCTCATAGGGTGTTTTCTTCGAATGGGTCTTATGAGGCATCTATTTAGAGTGTAGTTGGCTGTGTTTCATCGCCTCGCCTGCAAATAGTAAGGCAAGTTGTGTTCAATCATCATCGTCCTTGCTATTTCTTCAAGGGTTCTCGTTCTTTCTCTCTACTACTCCATTCT
Source organism: Talinum fruticosum (assembly GCA_021018815.1). Classification (NCBI taxonomy): domain Eukaryota; kingdom Viridiplantae; phylum Streptophyta; class Magnoliopsida; order Caryophyllales; family Talinaceae; genus Talinum; species Talinum fruticosum. The sequence continues at coordinate 76,827 of JAITYX010000104.1, forward strand.
CGTTGAGGAGTTCTGGGTGCCGAGAAGTTGTGAGAGATTCCATTTTTGTCACAAAACTCCGAGAATTCCGAGTAATCGAATTCCCTTCCATGGTCAATTCGAATCCTTTGGATCCGAGTTCGAGACTCAACTTGAATCTTTCTCGCAGAGCTTGCTGAACTCCTTGAAGGCTTCATTTTTGTGCTTAAGAAAACACACCCAGGTAAATCGTGAAAAATCATCAATAATGACAAGTATGTAAGATTTACCTTCGAGACTCTTCACAGGGATTTCACCACATAAGTCTATATGCAGTAATTCAAGTACTTTGGATGTGGAAACTATCTTCAGAGATTTGAATGAAGATCTCGACTTGTTTCCCTCTAGTGCATGCGTCACATACTTTGTCTTTCTCAAAAACACAGCTTAGGTAAACCCCTAACTAAACCATTAGATGCCAATTTCTTGATAGTATGCATGCTAATATGGCCTAATCTACGATGCCAAGCCCAAGAGTCATCATAATGAGATGCCTCTAAACAAGATAAGTTCCGACTTGGGTCGAAAGAGGGATGATGTATGTATTATCCGATCTCTTACCCGAAAGCTTGATCTCTTTGGTAGAGACATCGAAATAGTGCAATTGGTCCGAGTGAATCTTACCTCTTGACCTTTGTCACATAGTTGAGAGATGCCGAGCAGATTATATTTCAATCCTCGACAAGATATACTCGGACTCGACTAGATTGCTTCCTTCTCCAATCTTGCCAATCCCCACGATCTTGCCCTTCGCTGTCATCTCCAAAAGTGACTTTTCCTCCTTTATGTCCTGCTCAACTCGAAAAAAGTCCCGCATCTCCCGACATATGGCGTGAGCATCCACCGTCAAGGTACCAGTGTCCTTTTGATCTCTTCCGAGTGACCCGCAAAACAAAGAGAATCTAACCTTTCTCACTTCCTCTAACGAACCCAAGTAACAATTTTTACTCGTGGTCCTTTTCTCGAGGAAGAAGGTGTTTTGGAACCCGGATTTGAATAACTTTGGGTTTTGTCTAATTCGAGTCTTCCTCTCGCAGAACCGAGTCCGTGTCTCTTTCTTTTGGAAAACCTTTCCTTTTGAAACAGGACGAGTATGGTTTCTTTTTGTAAACAGTTCTTGGCTTAGTCCTTCTTTCATTTCGGTGAATGGGACCTTGCTCAGCTTTCCCGAACTTCACAGCTCTGGAGTCATTTTTAAACAGCTTCCGAGTAGGAATTTGATTCCTCTTCTCCGTTGAAACCAAGACCTTCTTTTCGAAAGGAGACACATTGTGATCCTAAGAGCATGTCAAGGTTTTTCCGACCTTGAGTAAATTTTAAAATCAGATCTTGAGACTCAGTAAGCTTCGTTTTAGTTGCTCATTTTCTTTTCGAGTAACTCGGACTCGGCCTCATTAGCTTGAGTACTAGTCTTGAGTTCTCCGAGTGTGACTCTCAATTTTTCCAATTCGTTTTTCAAAGAGTTGCTCTCAGATGAAATTGACTCAAGTTGTTCTTTGAAATGAGAAGAATCGAATTGGACTTTTCTTCCAAAGTAAAAATGTATTTAACTAAATCAACTTTGGAGAATTTGAGGAAGTAATTTATTACCTCTTGAGGATCGGCTTCCTCATTGTCCGACTCTCTTTCAGCCTTCGAGTCGAGATTGCCATCAAACACTTTGAGTCATTTGAGTCCTCGTCATCTTCCGATGAGTCCTCATCGCTCCATGTTGCCATCATGGCCTTTTTCTTCTTCCTATCCCTTTTCCGTTTTGGACGAGTCCTTGACTATGTGGTTTTTGCCGCCACATTCAAAACATCCGGAATTCTTAGATAAGGATAACTTTGAAGGAGAAGAAAACTTACCTTTTCTATCTCTCTTATCTTTCTTGTAGAATTCTTCTTTTGGCCTTTTGTCCCATCTTTTGTGCTTCATCATTCTCTTGAAGCCTCTTGCAATGAGTGCCATGGGATCGTCTTCGAGTCGAAGAGCTCGGATTTGCTTCCTTGGATTCTCGAGGCTTTAAGTGCAATGTTCCTTTTGGTACTACCCTCAGCATCCTCCTCCTCTAGATGGATTTCATGTGTTAGAAGCTTTCTAATGAGCTCGTCTCGCTTTAAGAGTGAAAGGTTCGAGCTTCCTCTATGGCGGTCACTTTGGGACCCCATCTTTTCTTGGGTAGGCTTCGAGAATTTTTCGGGACATTTCTTCGTGGGAGATCTTCTTTCCCGAGTGATTTGAGGTTGTTGGTAATCCGAGGAAACCGAATGAACATCCGAGTGATGTTCTCCTCTCGGCTCCATCTTGAAAAGCTCATATTTGTGAAGATATTGACTTATCTTTGATTGTCCGACTTGGTTTGTGCCTTCATAAGTGTTGACAAGGGTGTCCCACACTTCTTTTGCTGAATCACGAGCGGATACTCTGGTTGTGTTCTTCCGAGCTTATGGCGCACAAAAGGATGTTCATGGCTTTGAAATTCTTTCGAACTTCTCTGCTTCGGTGGTGTGAACTCAGCCTTTGTCTTGGGAAGAATTCTAAATTCATCTGTCTTTGTCGGAATGTAGTTTCCTTGTTTTATGATTTCCCGGACCTCTTCATCATGATCCATGAGGAAACATTCCATGAGCTTCTTCCAAGTGCCCAAAGTTTGAACCTTTGAATTTTAGTGGCCTCGTTGGAAAATCTTCCTTCGTCGAACTCTCCGGTGTTCTAAGCCATTTGATCTTTAAACCTTTGGATTGTTAGATCCTTTCCGAAAGGCTAGGCTCGATACCAATTGAAGGTTTGCTCGGGAGAGTTTGAGTCACCCTAGAGGGGGTGAATAGGGTGAAAGGGAATTCTCTCGCGAAATCACACTCTTTTACGCGAAGTAGAACAGAAGATGGATTCTCGATCTATTACCTGGGTTAGAAAAGATTGGACTCGTAAAGCAATGAATCGGAAAGAACAAGAGCGATGAAGGTCATGCCGAGTGTAGAATGAACTCGGAAAGATAACACTTAGATTTTACGTGGAAACCCTCCTGCGGCAGAAAACCACGGGCCGTGTCAATCCGGACACGAAGTGAAATCCACTATTTTGCGTCCACAAAATATCGTGAATCGATCGAACCCGAGTTGCTCCCTTAGACAACTCTATACAAGTTTTCCTAGACTCGAAATTCCCTTATCTCGATCTAGTACTTCCTAGCCGAGATAACCCTTACAGCTAGGGACAACTAAGCTGAGTTAACCCTTACAGCTTAGTCAAAGGACCTTACAAAGAATGTAAGAAAGAGTTTGTAATCGAGTACAAGACCTTACAACTCGAAAGTAATGAATTATAGAATGGGAGTTGTAAGTAGAAGATTGAAAGTGAGTACAATGACTTTGAGCAAGTATATGTATAAACAATAGATTCGGCAATCTTCGAGTCTTGTGAGGTGGCTTTAATTTATAGGTAACCGAGCGAGTAGCCGTTATCTTCATCTCGCTAACCGAGAGCGTTCGTGACCGTTGATAAAAGCTTTCCGAGTCACTCGGAAAGTATCCGTTGTAATGTGAACGTTGGACAACGGTTTATCTCTCTTGGAAGTCCCAAAGCCATTGGCAATATCTTGAAAGATAAGGTGGAAACCACCGTTAAGCCTCGGCGTTTCGGTTTTCCAGATTTGGAAACAGACAGCTTCCGACACAATCTTCTAGGATCGAAGAAGGGAAGGTGAAAAGTCATGTCTCGCTGGTGATTTGACGTTCGAAGCTCGGCTACTTTTGTGGTTTAAAAAAGGTGTATGCTCGAATGAATAACCTACAAAAGTAAATCAATTCTGGTTCTCAAAGTATAAAATACTTTGGTCCAAAGTTAGACACGGATAATAAAATAATTATGATAATTAAGCAATCGATTATCCGAGTCAAAAATGAAATGGAATTTTCTTAGTCCAATATCCATGATACTCGTAATTCCATCCGACTTAGTCTAAGCGATAGAACAAGTTCCATAAAGAATATCGAGTGAGATAACTTGATATAGAATAAGTATAAAACAGACTAAAGATATTGACTCTAACAAAAATAGAGCTTGTAATCGAAGTAAGATTCCGAGTGAGAAAAAGACGAAGCACTAGTCTCGCGATAAATCCGAGTGAAGATGGACTCGGAACAAAGAACCACTTTTCTTAGTCTCAAACAGATAAGCAATAAATGTAATAAGTGAAAGCCGTATCACTCGTAAAGATATTTATTTTACTCAAAGAAGTTTCGCGATACCGAGAATGCTTTGGAATCAAAACTCTAAAAGCATGGGATTGTTATACTCGACTCGTTTAGTGCAACTCATAAATGCGTTGAGAAATGTCCGAGTCTTCATTATGCAATGAGATGAAATGCAAGACTCGATTCTAAAAATGCCTACTTTTGTTTAATATGATGCATAAAAGTTAGGAAAAATAACAAAGACAAATTTTTTTAAAAAATGGGCACTAGCCCCCATTCTCCCTAAAAGAAAAATAAGAAAGCTCAAGTGCATGGTGTCCAAGTAATGCGCGGTTCATAGGCTAGGATGAGAAACAAAAATAACCAAGGCATGCAAGGAAACACGAAACAGGCAGGGCCGGCGCCGGCCATGTACGAGTCCCACAAGGACTGTAATGCCTTGTTGTTCTAATCATAATAGGATATGAAGAACTCCGTAAAAACACCTATAAATATGATCACTTGTCGCAACAAGAAATACACACAAAAGCCTTCACCTAACCGCAAAATATCCTCCTCTTACAATAACCATGGATTTCATGATTGAATTAACCCGATGGATGCATGAGATGAGTAACACGAATAGGTCGTGGTTAACCAATTATAGGCTAAATGTCTTCTTTACCATTCACTATGTGAAAATTTATTGGCCTTTCTTAAGGGTCGTCGTAGCTTATTGGGATCACCATCACCATGTCTTTAGGTTCGGAGATAAAGAACTTTATCCCCTACCTAAAGGGTTTGATGCCTACTAAGCGGTTTTAGGCGAACAAAACCACTCGTTCCCAAATCCTTAGAAAATCTCCATGAAAAATACCAATATCTTCTAAAACTAAGTAAAAATCATCTAGCGTGGATCCTTATTGGGAATCGGGTTAGCTTAACCACTCGATAAAGCATTACCAACACGTGTATGCTTATGCTGAGTCCATCATTATCTTGAGACGGTGGGCTATAATTACTTGCCTGTTAGGGAGATTTACGCTAGTAGGGGTTCACGAGGACTTGGCACCGGTGTCTCTACTAAGCTCGGTGGAACAGCTTAGAGGATTACTATTCCCTAACTCGACTAATAGTTGTTGAAATGATCATTGGCTTAGACCGAAATGAAGCCCCCTGTTATTACAAGTAAGCACTGAAACAAACGAAAGCAAACAACAAGAAACCGAGCGATCGACTCTATTTTTATTATTTTCAATTTTGCTCTGTTGGGCCTAAAAAGTTAGACTTTGACCGTGCATGACACTAATTTTTGATTTTGTATCTATGATGTGCAGGTCTAGCTAATGGAACATTTGAAACTCATCAAAGCTCCTCCTAGGTTGGAAATGTACCTAGCAACTCACTTCGCCAGCTTAAACGAATATCAACGGTAATCGATCGCCCTGTTTCCTGGTGGGAGGAATATCTTAAAAATCACGAGAATGACCCGTTATGGTATGTTAAGCACTAGAAGGTGTCCCAATTCAAAGCATATTCTACATAGCATCCATACATTCGTCTATTGGGCCTGGAGGATAGCACTTATTACTTTCCAAGCCGTGTGGTGCAGCAAATGGGTAGAGAACAAGTAATACCGTTATTGGATTGCATCCGGCCCGCTACTTTTGACTTATTTAGAGGACACGGTAGTTCTAGACGGATTGGGTCATGGCTCGAATACTGGAGAGGTCTCTCAAAGCTGTTGACTCCTGTGACCCCGTTGACACCTGAAGGAGTTGCAAATATTGTCTGTTTCTCCCTATTATCTAGAGTGGATAACGTAAGTAGACCCGGAGTGACGAAAAGCAGTAAGACTTAGAGAGCTAAACCCTAAAGAAGTCATTCCCGCTACTACCCCTCCACAAATCCGTGAAATAAACCCTCCGATAGATGCACCCGCTCGTCGAAAGGAAACCGAAGCTAAAGAAAATGAAGAAAGGAGAGTCGAATAAATCCAAGAGCTAAAGGAATGCACCCGAGACAAGTAAGTCGAGTCTAATGATCCTAAAGGAAATAAAGTGAAAATGGACTCGGACTCAAATTCTTAGGAATTTAAGAAAGAATAAAAGGAAGATTAGTTTTGCCTCTTTAGAATAGTGTTTATTTTAATTTTACAAGTAGTGTGCTTGCAATTAAATTCCTTTTATTAGCTATGTATTTGGGTAAGTAGTAGGCTTACCTTTATTTAATAAAAGTAAGTATTATGCTATACTTTTCATATTTTTATTGCTCACTTAGAGGTAGAATAACAATAACAAAGAAAACCAACATACATATTGGCCCGTCTAGTCGGACTGTCCAAGCAAATAAACAAGCCAAAGAAAACCGAGAAAAAGAAAAGGAAAACCGTGGCTCGACCAATCCACTCGTTGACCGGTGGTCGCTGGCGCTCGCCTTGGCCAAACCTAGTTAGGCTATGCTCGGCCTACTATTTAGAAGTATGCTAAGCGTAGTACTTCTTCAACTAATCCAGATTGGTATATTGAAAAATCTCTTCTCCTTCTAAATTAGTTAATTTTACTACTCCACTCGGGTAGAATCGATTAAGTGTAAATGGGCCCTACCAGTTGGGCTTAAATTTCCCTTGTGGATCCTGAATTGTAGCTCTAACCTCTCTAAGGACTAAATCCCCAATTTGTAAGTTGCGAGGCTCAACCTTCTTATTGAATGCCCTAGATATACGAGTTTGGTATATTTGGACATTATGCGGGCGTTGAACCGCCTCTCATCCTGCAACACTAATTCCTCATAACGTGCTTTAGCCCATTCAACTTCCAAAATTTGGCTCTCAGCAATTATCCTTAATGAAGGAATGGCAATCTCAACTGGAAGGACTACTTCCATGCCATAGACTAGAGAGTAGGGTGTTGCTCCAAGTAAAGGATCTAATGGAAGTTCTATAACCCCACAAAGCGAAAGGTAATTTATCTTGCCAATCCATGTAAGTAACTCGTCATTTTCTCCACTATTCTTCTAATGTTCTTATTAGCGGCTTCAATCGCTTCATTGGTCCGAGGGCGGTATAGAGAAGATTTATGATGCTGAATTTTATACTTATCCAACAAATCTGCTACTTCCTTCTTGAAATGACTACCGTGGTCACTTAAAGATCATGGGGCACTCCATAACAACAGATAATATTATGGGTGATGAATTCAGCTATCTGTTTCGACTTTAAGGTTGCGAAGGAAGTTGCTTCTACCCATTTGGTGAAGTAGTCGATTACTACTAACACAAATTCGTGACCACTAATTCCCTTAGGAGTTACCATACCAATAATGTATATTCCCCAAACCGAAAACAGCCAAGGTGAGGATAGTGTAGTGAGAAATGACGGTGGTTGGTGTTGTAAGTTTGTATACACCGACATTTATGGCACGTTCTACAAAAGTCGTGACAATCCGATGCCATAGTTGACAAATAATAACAAAGTCTCTAAACCTTCCGGACTAACATTCTACCGTTCATATGAGCTCCACATTCTCCTCCATCAATCCCTTCTATGATGCGCTTTGCTTCATATTGATTGACATAAAGAAAGCTGATCCCAATTAGTTTTCTTGAATAATTGTCCTTGATTGAGGAAAAATTGGGCAACCAACATCCCGATGGCTCGTTGGGCTCTAGGTGCGAAGTCCAAAGGATATTCTTGCTTATCCAAATACTAATAAATATCATCATACCAATGGGTATGGTCAATATTAGATACTTCTAAGGCGCAGACATGTGTAGATCGGCTCCGTCACTCAATGTGAACAAGCATTGAGTGAATGCCAACAGGAATATTGATCATGGAAGCTAACTTAGCTAGTGCATCTGCAAATTGATTATCATCCCTAATAAGGTAAGTGAAGGAAATATTCTCTAAGTGTTTAGATAATTTTGTCAAATATGCTTGGTAGGGTGTCAAGGCTTCACTACGTACCTTTCACCTTTGCGAAATTTGGTTGATAATCAAACTGGAATCATTGAAAACTCGATGTTCTTGGCTCCAATCTCTATTGCAGCTTTAAGTCCTGTGACACAAGCTTCGTACTCTGCAACATTATTAATGACCTCGAAGTTTAGCTTGACTAAAATGGGAGTATGTGCTCGCTCCGGTGAGACTAAAAGAATCCCTACTCCATAACCCTTCGATTGGAAGCGCCATCAAAGTACATTGTCCAAACATCCACCTCGACTTGTACAATATCTTCATGGAAAATCAAGGTGTTTGGGTTACGATTCGAGCACGGGTAGATCTCCTAAGAATTTTGATACTACTTTTCCTTTGATAGCTTTTTTAGGAACAAACTTGAGTTTGAATTCTAATAACATGACACTCCATCGCGCTATCTTACTACCGATAGTTGGTTGCTCAAGTATGTACTTAATAGGATTCATGGGTGCTACCAAATGTACCGTATGGATCAACATGTAGTGTCCGAGCTTCTTGGTAACCAAACTAAAGCCAAAGATGTCTTCTCTAACGGTGTATATCTAGTCTCATAGTCCAGGAACTTCTTACTAAGATAGTAGATCACGCGTTCTTCTTTTCCGTCCTCGCTGAGCTAACATAGCTCCCATAGTTGTTTCTATCGTGGTGAGATACAAAAGCAAAGGTTTCCCTTATTGGGGTGGAACTAACACTCGAAGGATTAGCCAGGTATTCTTTAACCTTCTCGAGTGCTTGTTGGCACTCGGTATCCCAAATGGGCTCGGATCCTTTCTTTAACATACCATAGTCGGTTTTGATATGAAACGGTTGATGTACTACAAAAGCCTTAAGAATCCCCTTATCTCGCTTCTCCATACTTGGTGTAGGGATTTCCTTAGTATCCTTGATCTTGGATGGATCAACTTCAATTCCTTCAAGACTCGACAACATAGCCTAACAAGTTTACCAGAGGTTACCTCAAAAGGCACACTTTTGAGGATTAAGGCGCATCTTGTACTTTACGAGGCAATAGAAGAATTTTCTCGAGTTAGGTAAGTGCCTTGCCCTTTCCTTGGATTTTATGATCATATCACCTACATATACTTCGGCTTTTTGTGAAGGATATCATGGAGTAATGTCGTGGCTGTGCTCGATACATTACACCCTCACTTTTGAGCCCAAATGACATCACCACATAGCAATAAGTCCCCCATTGAGTGATGAAGGTCGTCTTTTCCATGTCTTCCTTGGCCATCTTCACTTGATTATACCCAGCGTAACCATCCATAAATGAGAGTAGAGCATGACCCGCTATATTATCTACCAAAAGATCAATATGAACCAACGGGAAATCATCTATAATACTCGGCCTTATTTAAATCCCTGAAGTCGATGCACATACGAAACCTACCATCTTTCTTCCGGACTAGAACTACATTTGTCGACCATTGAGGATAGTGAACTACCTTAATAAACCCAGCTCGCAATTGTTTTAGAACCTCCTCCTAAATCTTCAAGGCCCATTCTAGTTTCATCCTCCTTAACTTTTGCTTAATCGGCTTAGTATCTTTATAAAGCGAAATTTTTGTTCTGCTATACTCGGATCTATAAGCGAAATGTCTTTGTAGGACCATGGAAAGACATTGATGAACTGTGTGAGGAGTGAAGTGAATTTCTTCCGCTCTTCCGCATCGAAGGTTTTTCCAATCTTAATCTCTTGGGGTTGATCGGTTGACCCCGATTAATTGTTATTGTTTCCTTTATTATTGGTGAGCGATTTTCATGATCTTCCATAGCTTTTCTTAATTCTTTAGGAATTTCTTATTCATCATTAGAGGCAAAACAATTAAGAGCAAGAGGAGGCAAAGAGTAAGCGGAAAGATTCACTCTATTGAATGAGGAACCGAGTACATCGGACTCGAAGTAGAATTGGAAACAATAGAATTAAAACTAGAAACAATAGAAGAAGGAGAAGAAATATAAGCCCTAACACTAGACTCGAAAGGAGGGTACGCTCCTATGCTAATAGCAAATTCTTGGCCCTCCTCAAGCATCAATCCAAATGATATGCTTGGACCCTTCTACGTCAACATCGGTGACAAACTTGGATATATTGAACTGCGGATGCGACATAGCTCGTGACAGATCGAGACAGAGTTCCCATCTAGATTACTCTTTTGAGCGAACAAAAGGCCAAAAAGATTGTTTCCGGCAAGACTAGTCCAATCCGATGCGGATTGTCCCTTTTGAGAAAGTGAGGTACCTCATCTTCCAAAATATAGCAGTCATTGAAGATCTCTAGACTAGGTACTAGGATACCCTTCTCCTTGATGTAATAAGGCTTAGGAAAACTATAACAAGGCAAATTATCTCCTTCTCTCGAAATTATCCATCTAGGGTATAAGGAAATGGCCTAATTGAGCAAAATGTATGTAGTGCAGTCCACTTTACCTAGATTTACCACTTGGCTTGAGCTATTTCCATAGTGGTAGGTTGATAGCTTAGCCTAAAGTTGTAGTTGTTAGCAAGGGGTGGAAAAATAGGGTGGTATGCCCTTCGGCCTGCAACAAGACCTGGAAAACACCCCTTCTTCCTAAGCATCAATTGAACACTAAGGTTGCCATAAGGATTAAAGGTAAAAGGTGCTTCATCCCTTTCTAAGGTAGCGGCGATTTCAAATCCGCATAATTCTTCATCGGTAGTATCGTGTTCAATCTCCAAGCATGGACTCTTTGGAAGTGATAGTAGCATAAAGATTATCTTTGTTAATAGTAATGACCTTATCATTTTGACCTTCCGATGCAAGTGTAGAAGGCACTAATCGATGATCGTGCAGCCAAGGGCGTCCTAGAAGCATATTGAAAGTAGCTAGGATATCTAAGACTTGGAATTCAATATTCCTCTCCACTTGCCCTATATTGATCGGGTAAGGTCACTGTTCCCAAGACTATTCTTCTAGAATTATCGTATGCTCAGTACATGAACAGTTTGCTTAAAGAGCCGTTCCTCCTTAATTCCTAAACTCTTAGCAATTTGCCAGTGGACACACGTTAACCGTTGATCCGCTGTCTACCAAGGTAAGGGAACAAACTTGTTAATGCAAGTTACGATTAAATACGAGCATTGTTGTGTGCAACGCCTTCTTCTAGGAGATTCTTTTGATCAAAAGTAATGGTTCCATCCCCATAGTTAACCAATCCTACTCTTCCTCCGGCGTGGTTTCAAGAGAAACATCAATCTTACTCGAGTGCATCGATTAAAGCTTGTCTATGTTTCGGGAAGCGGATATTAATTGCCGGATAGAAATGTTAGCTTTTATTTTCTCGGAGTTGCTTAAGGATTAGGTCTTCTTCCCTTACAGCTTTAGGTTCTTTTGGGGCTTTCGAGTTTGGTTTGGACCCAAAGGCGCATTGTGCTGTCCTAATCTAGTAAGAAACCGAAAAGCGTAGCTCTTAGTGTTTCCCCAAAAGTCTTCTTCTAAGGGTGGTGTGCCCCGTAAGTCGTCACTATTATTGCCATCATCTCTCACTTCGTAGACATCTTCTTTATCACTTACCCACAGCCCTGGAGTTTCGGATCTAATGACGATAGATTAAGAAGTAGTTGTGACTCATTAACATCTCGGATAAAGATAGAAGGATCCCACCGACGTGGTGTGGGTTCGGTAAAGATGGCTAAGGTGCCTCTAAAAGGGTTTTTGTTATTACTCGGTTTCTAGGCAGCCTTAGGCGGGGGTAATTGGTCATTCAAAACATATCTTCTAGTTTGTTCTTGAATGTCCTACAATGTTCGATATCATATCCTCGTGCACAATGGTATTTGCAAAATTTTCCCTCATCCCAATTCTTGGATTGTTTTGCGGTTTCGATTCTCGCTCTAATAGGTGGCACTCTATCTTCCATTTCACCAAGAGACGGTCAACGGCCCGAGCATAAGTAGTATCCATAGGATTGTAGTCAGTACACTGTTGAGGGCGTTGACATCCGCACCCCTGGTAGCATTGCCAACATTGGAGGTTTTCTTATCTTTGGAATGATAATTACCTCTATATCCAGGTTACGACTTTTATGGTCGCAGTGGACAATTCTTCTTCTATCGAGTAAACCAAGCATCTCTAAGGGTTGAAGAGTTCATCATGGGTAAGAACTTGAGGTGTTGATTATAATTGGGCTAAAGGTTCTTCACGATGACATGGACTTGATCTTTCTCGGAGGGTAGATCAACCATGTGGGCTACCTTTACTCTCTATCCGGTCGGAAATAAGTGAAGCTTTCCTTCTCACCTTGCTTGATTAATTCCAAGTCTCTAAGAGTAACAGGTAGATCTATGTTATAGGAGTATTGATGAAGGAACTCTTTGCACAAATTTGTCCAATTGGCAACCTTGCGTGGGTCGACCGCGTTATACCACTTCATGATATCGATATCAAATGTCCGGGGAAGATGACTGGTAAGTGTCTTCAGGAATGTTTTTAAGAGTCATTGCTCCCAAGAAGTTGCATACGTGATGATGGGGATTCTCGAAACCTTTGAATTTAATATCGGGCATGCTAAACTTAGGAGGTAGTTCACCCTTAGGAATTGAAGTGAATCCTTTATGATCAAAATAATGATTATTGAACATGGATGACTCCCTCTACATCCGTTCTATTTGATCTATACGGGAATCGGACTGGGTTTTCGATTCAGGCTCGGAAGATTCATGTTTAGGATTATCCGGAGAAGATTGGATGGATGAAGGTGGTATAACCATAGCCATTTCCCTTTACACACACTCAGCCTTCTTCGGCCTCTTTCCTTCTCCTACGTTCAACTTCCTTATCTCTCCGACTAGCTTCCATAGCCCTTATGATGGTCTTAAGATCTCTTGATATAGAGGATATTTGTTCCTCCCGATCACTTAACTTAGTTTCCACCTTAGCTATATTCTCATTAAGCATAATAAGGCTATTGTTCGGGCTTAGGATCCATTAGAAGGGAACTCTTTTTAGGTATTGTCTTAGAACAAGGAGTGGATTGTGACGATGTAGTATGCACCAAAGCTTGTCGCACCGGTGTAGGCCGCAGAGTAGAAAGAAATGGCAATGTGTCGGAATCCTTGGCTAGACGTTCCAATCTTTTAGAGCTCGGATTTCGACGATACTCGATTGTCGTAGACTTCCCTATTTTGTAGCCCAAAGGATGAGGTTTAGGACCTTGTGAGAGAAGACCGCTTTTAGGAGGAAGGGACTTAAGGCAAGACCCAAAGAGACTAAGGATGTTTTTGATTTGGATGCATGTAAAGAATGTAATGAAAAATGCTTCTTATATGATAATGAATTTTCCTATTTGAGATGAACTTTGGACTAAATACAAAATGAGAATGGCAGACTTATCCATCCTAATATGAAATAATCTTATTTGGCTAATACAAATAGACTCATCTAATTGTGAAATGATTTTATTTGGCTAATGCAAATGGACTCACCTAATATGAGATAATGCAAGATGAAATGTGATAATGCAATAGAAAAATAAAAGGATTTAACAATAAGAAAACAGGAGCTTCGATAAGACCCTTTTACAAATAGCAACTACTTAAGATATTAGAAAGATAATTTTGGAGTGACACAAAAAAAGAAAACAAAGGACTCGACCCTATTAGGGAAAAAGGTATTTTGACTTTTGGCTAAATGCACATAATGGACCGACTCTAGGAATTTCATTAAAGTATTTATTTTCACCCCTACAAGGGTCTAAATCAAGCGCTGCACACCTATTCCTAAAGGCTCACAAGCAAAAGATTAAATCTAAAACAAATACACTCATTCAAGCATGCAAGTGAAGGCAAAGTGACCTAATAGTCCAAAAGTTCTATGGTTACGAGTGTTCAAGAGTTTGGATACATGGTGACACATAGTCCGAAATTTGGTCCCCTATGGATTGCACGGATAAGGATGCCAACCAAACTTCCGGTGCCTCTCGGTGAACAAAAAGGTTGACCCCAAGATGGCATGCTACGAGGGAGGAGCTACCATTTCCTTGGCAAATCAAGCCGAGGAATGAGTGGGAGCCTTTCTTCGTAAAGGGTTAGACAATGGGTACAATAAAGTTTTCCTAGTAGTCCAAAACAATAAACCAATTCAAAGGTTGTAAATGCAGGATGTCTAATGCAAGCACATCATTAAAAACACATAACTCAAATTTTCAAGTTTCGCCCTCTTAATAAAAAGTTAACGGAGTCGTCACTTGTAGGAACCACGGCCGGCGGGACCCGCCGAGCTTCCCTACTCATGTCTGTCTCTCTTTGTTAAAGGATTAATTTTGAAGATGGTTTCGAAAGTCAATTTGGACATGTGGGGATGAATCTTTTATTAAGATTTCCGAATTGTATTAAATCAAGTCGAAATGAATTAAATCGGATTTGATTGGCAATTATATTAATAATTTTATTTTAGCAATTATTTTAGAAATCCCGGGATCTTATTTTCTAATTAAGGACTAAATGATATTAGGGTTATGATTCTCGCCATGGGGCTTTAAGGCCATGGTGTGAAAACACCAATCTGGACCGAAGCGTCCACCGCCACCCCACTGTGCTGGCCGTAGCTGGTACCGGGGAAGGCGAGCGCCAGCTAGAGGCACAAGGTCTGGCGAAACTAGCCTCGCTCTCGCCCGTGGGTCGATCCAGATCCTAATGTCATTTTTTCCTACAATCGAAAAACACCAAGATGCGAATTTGCATAGAATAAAGCATAAAACAAGGGAGTTGCCACTCATTTTTTAGAGAAGAAAAACTAACAAAAACAAAATTTTCTCTTCCAATCTTAGTATGAAAAAACTAAGACCGAAAGAGGCTAAAAGATGACTCCATCGGTCTTGAATCGAGAATCGAATCCGGGTGCGAGGGTACGGAACGTAGGGTACAAAGCGAGAAATAAAAGATTACATCAGTCGGGAGAAAATTAAAGTGATTAAATCTTTTAAATAAAAATACGAAAAATGAATAAAATAGAAATAAATATAACCGTTTTAGAGCTGGAATATGGCCCTCAAGTTATCCCACCTTGCTGATTCGATCTCCTCACCGGATCTCTCGATGCAATGGTGACAATCCAAAGAAAGGGTTAGTTTTGTGATTGATGTCTAGGGCATGGTAGTGATCAGTTGAATAGGTGCCAAGAGATCGGGATAATCGAATATTCTTCGACTCTTTGCACGGATTCAACGGTGAAAGATGAATGTTTATGGAAAATTCGAGTAGAGTAATGGTTAGATGAGAGCATTCAAGTTGGCTTTCGGTAGCGTAATTCTAAGGCGGGAAGTCGTGTAAATAGAATGCAGTAGTGTGATGCTAAGGCCGAAGCCATATGGGAATGAGAGCCAAGGCTCTCTATTTATAGGAGAGGACCTAGGTCACAAATGACCTAGGGTTTGCCTCTTATCACTTGTCTAAACAAATGAAATAAAACCGGGCCATTCCTTAAGAGATAGAACCGGATCAAAAGATAATAAAACCGAGATAGAACCTAGGTTAAAGGGAGAAGGCGGGGCGGCCAACCGGACCCTCCTCGGGTTTCGTGCCCTAGTTGTTCCTCCGAGGACTCTCCAAGCTTAAAACACAGCATTCCACCATGCTTCAAGAAGGCGGGCATTGGCCTCACAACGTCGTTTAGGGAAAAAGCTTCTAGCCTCGTGTGGGTTGGCTCATGAAGCTCAAAACGCAGCACTTTGATGCTCTTGATCATGAAATGCAACGCTTTAACGTGCCCTTTAGGTCTTGAGCTCCTTGTCCGATTTGGAGAAAAGTAGAATATGATATTCTATACTTGGAATTTCCCAACACACATCAATCTCTAAAGGCTCGGCCCGTTTCTTGGACGATCCGAAAGAAAAGAGGATTTGCGAGACCGACCCAAGGGAAAAGGCTACTTAAGTGGTGCTTGGGGGTTATTTGTGGTTTACTCGGCTTACATTGCATCGATCGATTACGATCTGGAATCCAAATCAACAAATAGGACTCGGGATTATCATCATCGGGCCCATACAACAAAACAAAGAAATAACGAGATAAAGGACGACACTTTTAGGTGTCTACATAGACACCTCGTCAATGATTTGCAAGCCGTGTTCCAAACTCGTGAGTATAGATTTGCCAAGTCTTATGCGGACTACTCCCTTTTACCTATCAACAAGGAGAAGTCTTTTATGGCACTCCTGGTCTATGTGGATTATATAATCCTCACTAGCAACAATCAACACGCTTGCCAAAAATTCAAAGACAACTCGAATAAATGCTTTAGCATAAAGAATCTTAAACCTTTAAAGTACTTTCTTGCAAGAGGATCCCTGGGCCTATTTCTAAGTCAAAGGAAGTATGCCTTGGAGATAATAGATGAGTGCGGTCTCTTAGGAGTGAAACCCGCCGAATTCCCCTTCAAGCGGAATAACAAATTTGCCCTTGCAAAGGGAAAGTTGTTAAATGATCCCTCTAGTTACCATCACCTTGTGGGACATCTTATCTACCTCACCATCACTCAATCCGATCTTACTTATGTCATTCACATACTATCTCGGTTCAAGCATAAGCCTAAAACAAAGCACATGGAAGTGGCACGTCGTGTGATACACTATCTGGAAGGATCCGTCGAGCAAGGCATTATTCTCCAAAATGACTGCAATCTCCAACTTACGAGGTTTTTATGATTCGACTAGGGTGTATGTCCTCTCCGGTGTAGATCTCTAACTGGGTATTTCATGTTACTTGGAGAGTCAACTGTATCCTGGAGAATGAAGAAACAAGCCATCGTGTCTTGGTCATTGGGTGAAGCTGAATATCGCTCCACAACCATCACTACTAGTGAGATGATATGGTTGGAAACTTTTCTCGCCGCCTTAGGAATCTTTTACTTCACTCCTATGTGATTCTTTTCCGATAGCGGTGGCCATTCATATCGCCAACAATCCAGGTGTTTCATAACCGAACAAAACATATAGAGATTGACTATCATTTCATATGCGAAAAACATGAAACCAAAATTCTCCAACTATTCAAGATTCACACTTCACAATAGCCAACCGACATTTTCACTAAAGCCTTCGGATGAGACCAATTCAAGTTTCTAAAATCCAAGTTGCACATTGTTAATCTACTTGCTCCAACTTCGGGGGAGTGTTAATAAGTGTATTGTTATTATTAGGAAAGTTATTTTAGCAAGAATATCGTGAAAGTATTAGTTGGTTATAATTAGTAGCGAGTTGGTTACAATTAGGAAATCTAATTGGAGACAACCTCAATTTCAGCACCAAGAGGTTGTCTTGGAGTCCTCCTCTGCTATGTATATATTTCACGTATGTGACGCAATGAAACACACGAAATAACAAGAAAAGAGTTTTTTTTTTTCTCAAACCAATCTTTCTTCCAAAAATTTATCAAGAAGAAGCGAGAGACGATGTTTACGGGTGATAAAGAGGCAGCGCAAGAGAGAGAGAGAGAGAGAGAGAGAGAGAGAGAGAGAGAGTCGTGTAGCATTTGTTTGGTGAGGCCGAGGGCAGAGTGCGAATAACGAAAACTAGGAGCAGCGAGCTAGGCACTTTCAAAATCAAATACAATAAAATTTTAGGAACAAGGGTCGGACCGGACCATGCCGTTCTTCGAGCTGGTCTAGTTTAGATGAAATAGTACACAACCTTACCCTCACTAGTGCAAAGAGGGGTGGACCCTCCACACAAAAGGAGACAAATACGCTACAACCACACCTCTTCTCTTCATCTCTAACTTCGTCCTTCTCTCTCTCTCTCTCTCTCTCTTTCTCTCTAGTGCTAAATAAATCCACTAAAGTATGGAAAATATCCTCTCTCCATCTTTCCCTTTAAAATATTTTGGGAATAACTTTCGACTAGGGATGTTCATGGTTCGGTTCACTTCAAATCGATTTTTTAACCGGTTAATCAAATTTAACGATTCGTAAAATTATGAACCGAAAAATTGGATATCGATTGACCGAGATTATTCGGTTCGTTTCATCGATTAACCTGGAACCAGAAATAAAAAATTTACGAAATAAATTTGGGCATTTATTAGGACAACAGCGTCTACTGGGCCACGACAGCTCACGTTACTATCTGCCAAACTAGCGATGGGTTTGCTAGTGAATTGCTTACTAATATATATTACTTACTTGCTACGAGACATATACTTGCCATTTGGCAAGCCAGCAAAGCAACAAGGAGTGATTGACAGAAAAAAAAAAAAAATTTCCCAAACAAAATGGGCTTTAGATGCAGACTAGCACTGGCAAGGAACCCATCCTTCGAGTAAAAAAAGAAAAAAAAGGCAGCAGCAGTAGGCTAATTTTTTTCAAATAAGTAAAATTTCATATAATAAATTTTAAAATTTTTTAAAAAAATTTATGATCGGTTTGATTTCGGTTAACCATTGGTTTCAAAATTCTGAATCGAGTCGAACATAATAAGATATTAGTTCACTGCACTACAAAAAACTCGACATAGCAACGGGAATTCTGACGGATTCTAACCTATTCCGACGGATTATCCGATAGATTAAGGACGTCGAAATTTTTCTTCGGCAAGGACGTTCCAATGGGCACTGACGAACATGTCCAACTAGTATTACGACGGGTCTATGTTGTACGACGGGTGGTCCAATGGTGTCCGTCGGATATTAGGATGGGTCAAACAACCCCGTCGTACTAGTTATACGACGGGATGTCCGACGATCTAACACTGTCGGACATATTCATTATACATTTTTAAAAAAATTTATAATATTAAATATCCAAGCTAGAATATTTTTAAAAATTTATTATATTAAATATCCTAGCTACAATTTTTGTGACATTCAAAAACTTTATTGTAAAAACGGTCCCGAGGGGTGGCTTCGGCAGTAATGCCGCGGCAACTTTCAATGGTGATGCAGGCGGAGGATTCCGGTGGAAGGGTCTTTCCAACTATCCAACTTTTACTCCCTTCTCGGATGTTTTCGGGATGGTGGGTGCAATTCTCCGGCGACTTGCTCGTTTGCATTTCACGACGGCGACGGCAACCGCCAGCTGAATACTCTCCAAGGACCTCAATTACTCATACTCGCTCTCGCTCTCTCGTCTCTCTTTTTTTGGTCCTTTGAGTATGCCAAATGATGAACTAAGATGTGGGTCTTATAAAGGCGGAACGACGGGAATTACATAGGAATACCCATTGTACAATTGTGTTTATTGTCCTATCCACTGAAAAAGCACAACAACAATAATAAAAAAGTACTTGTTCTTCCATAGGTATTCCAATGTAATACTCGTCGGACAGCGGTTTTGTCTGTCCTATCCACTGAAAAAGCAAAACAGCAGTAGAAAAAGTACTATTGTCCGACAGGTATTCCGATGCAATACCCGTTGGACAACGAGTGTTTTCTATCCTATCCATTGAAAAAGCATAACAGCAACGAGAAAAAGTACTCTTGTACGACAGGAAATCTAATGTAATACCCATCGGACAACGAGTATTTTTTTGTTGTTACGAAAAAGCAAACACAACAAATAAAAAACTTAACTTAACCCGTCGAGATAGTCCGACAAGTATTCCTTTTGTTGCTGACTTTTTGATGAGTTTTACATCAAGACACCCGCGGACACTGTCGAATACGCGATGTAAATCCCGTTGGACAACCTGCAAAAGTAAAAAAAAATTTAAAAAAAAAAAAACAGATTCGACTGTCGAATTGCCAATGTAGTTCTCGTCGGACTGTCCGACGATTTCCTACCTCGTTGCATTTTTGTAGTGCCGGTTCGGTTTGTTGGGTGATGGAGCCTAATGGTCGGGTTGGGCTCGGGGTTTTACAAGCAATGAGGATGACACGGTCATGACACATTGGCACGACCAAGCTGGAGCACGAAGAAGTTGTAGGAACCGAAGGGGCGAAAGGTGGCACGGTTTAAATCATGCCACCAAGCACGCCCATGCCATGTGGGCTTTTGCTTCGGATGCTCATTTTCTTTGCCTTTTTCGTCGATTAGATGTGTTTTATGCGCTTGTGTAGCTGTTTGCAACTACTATGTAACCGATTATGGCTATTTAATCGGTCTTATTCCTCCATTGTTGTAGGGAGTGAGTAGTATATTACAAAGTGAAGCAAGTTAGTGCTTGAGGGAAATTCTTTGTAAATTACTCAAAATCTAGTGCATCGGTTTCATGGTTTTTCCCGGGTTTGGGTTTTTTCACGTTAAATATTGTGCCCCACATTTTTCACGTTAAATATTGTGCCCCACATTCTTTGTTTATTTTCTCTTTTGTCCAAAGTCTCATTATTGTGAATCCCGATCCTAACAACCGATACCGGAGCGAGGTTAGATTTAAAGTTCACAAAAATGGAGAGCGGTAAAGTACAGATTAAGAGGTTCAATGGAAAGGACTTTGTGTTCTAGAAAATGCAAGTGGAAGACTTGTTATACCAGAAAAGGTTAGAAGTTGCTTGATCGGCAAGCGCTTGGGATTGTTAGATTGACGTTGTCGCGAGAATGTGGCATTTAACATGATGGATCAAACTATGAAAAAGGGACTATTGGAAGCGTTGTCCAACCTCTCGAGAAGCCTTTCTTCGGTTAAAATTAATCTTGAGGATGAAGTTAAGGCCCTAATATTGTTGTCTTCGCTACTGGGTCATGGGATAGCATAGTGTCTACGGTTAGTAGTGCTAGGGGTTCAAATACATTAAAGTATGATGAGGTATGGGATGTAATCTTGAGCAAAAGCATTCATAAGGAAGATACTCTAGAGTCAACGGGGAGTGCATTTCATGTAAGGGGTAGGGAGAAATAAGGGAAAAGTGGCCGGGAAATTCCAAAGCAAGGGAACGGTCCCAAAATCTTGGGGAGGTTATGTGTTGGGGTTGTGGGGATAAAACAGATTTTAAGAAAAATTATCCTAAAAAGTTTGATGACCGGACTTCTTTAAATTCCATGGAAGATGTAGGTGATGCACTTGTGGTTAGTGCGGAAAGTCGTATTGAGTCTTAAGTTGTGGATTCTAGGGCCTCGTTTCATTCCGAGTCTAGTAGCGGATTGTTTAACAATTTTGTTGCAAGAAAATTTGCGAAATTTTTGTAGCAAATGAGAAAAGCGTGAACATTCTAGGCAAGGGAGATGTGAGGATCAAAACCTCAAGTGGAGGGTTTTGGACATTACAAGGTGTTAGATATATCTCGGGGTTGGCTAGAAATCTGATTTTCGTGAGTCGATTGGATGAGTCGGGATACCTAATGAAGTTTGGCAATGGTGGCTGAAAAATCGTTAAGGGGGCATTGATTGTGGCTAAGTGTATAAAATCGGCTCTTTATACTATACCGGGGTTTGTAGTGACTTAGCCTTAGATGCCGGGGTTAACAATTCCAGTGGGAGTCTTTGGAATGAAAGACTTGGTGTGGGTTCTTCATGCTTGGGAGTTGGTGATGATGACGGGTTGTTTGTTGGGCCTGCAAACGGGTCATCGAGTGCTTCACAAGAAGAATTACAAGAACCCGGATTAATGAAGAAATTGACGTGGTCAACAGCAGGTAAAGCCTGGTATAAACTTTTTTCAATTATGTTTTATTGACTAATGCCGGTGAGCCATTTCTACATGGTGAAAGTGTACAAGAGATTAATGGGCTTGAAGACTTGGATAGTGGGAATCCAATAAAGGAGCTATGTTCGTTTGTAGATCAAGGGTTTAGATTATCGTCCTTAGGGATGGATGGAAATTACCACTAATATTTGATTAAAAGGAGATTCACTAAATGAACTAAACTATTAACAAATAATTAATCTACCAAATTAACAAACACTTAAGACTAAAACCAACAATTACTCTAAGCTCGGCTACCTAATGGTGATCAAACCCACTTGGGCCACAACAACCAAATTTCTCTTAAAACCCGTGAGACCCGGAATTTTGAGTAGATTAATTTTATAGTTGAATTAAGCTAGATATTTATCCGTAATTTATTTTATGTGATTGTTATGTGCTTGTGTGTTTATATAGCTTAATTAATAAAGGTTAGTGCTCGTTATAGAGACCCGAGGCGAGACTTATGCTTATTTACCCCTATTCAAAAAAAAGGGGGAAGGGATTAGTGTTGATTAAGCAGGTGCTAGCTGCACCTAATGAGAGCCACCGAAAAAGGGAAAGAGAGGAGCGAGAGGAAAAGGAAAGAAAGGAGGGGAGACCGAACGAGTCGGGAACCGAGAGAGAGAGAGAGAGGCCGAGCGAGAGAGATAGAGCGAGGCCGAGAGGGCGAGCGAGAGCGAGCGGGAAGAGAGGCCGGAGACCGACGCGCCGAACGGTGAGCGGCGGTGAAACGGCGACGAGTGGGAGGAAACGGTCGAGGCGCGAAGGAGGGCGAGACCGAGGCCAAGAAAAGGAAGCGAACGCGAGGGCGAGGAGGCAGCCGGTGAGCGCGGGACCGCGACCGGCGACGGTATCGATCGCGAGAGGAGGGCGGCGGAAACTAAGGCTAGCAGCGAGGGAAAAGGAACGAAAGAAGGAGCTGAACCGGGGAGCTTGAATCTCGGAAAAACCAGCAAACCTTCAATCCCTGAATCGAGGTGGGTAGTCTTATACTCTAAACTATTAGTATATTCAAAATCTAAATGAGTTTATCGTGATTGTTGAATATGATTGTGAACTATTGAATCTGTATGATATTGAGTGAGTGTAGTGGTTGCTTGAAAGTTGAATTAAGAGTTGTGAAGGGAATTGGTAATTGTATAAGCCTGAATTGGAAATCGGGAAATTCGGACGGAGTTGAGTTGCTTAGGTATAATGAGTAGTATCGGGAGTTTGGTCGGTTGGGGATAAGTACGTATGGTTTGGGTATAAGTTATGAATTGACATTCAAATTGAGTCTTAGAGATCTACTGAATTTGCGGTACTAAGGAACGAGTACTAATATCGGGAAATAACGAGGGAAGTGTAAAGAGGAATATGAGATTGTATTGAGTGGTGTACAATTGAGACATGGGAGTGAGAAGTGCGGAAGTATTGGGATAATTGAGTTCAAAAGATAATTAAATCCTTGAGGTTGAACTAAATGCGAAGAGAAGCAGAGCTAGCGAAAGTGGGACGATGAAAAAGGGATTCAAAAGTGTATGATTGAGTTGGTCAAGAAAAATTATTAATGAGTTAGAAACCTAAGATGAGAGCAAATTACACTTGGAGAAGAAAGGAATTAGAAGAGTTTAGCAGTGAAGTAAGAATGAGAGCTATCTAACTAAGCATGAGTGAGAAGAAGTAGATTAGTGATGTGGAAGCGTAATCGAAAAGTATTGAAACAAAGATGGTAAACGAGTAAAAGTTAAGTAATGAGTTAGAGACATACAACGGGAATTTGAGGCGGGGAATGGTAAGGTTAAGTTGAGGAATTGGAGTAAAGACAGGGAGTTAAGGAAAGTTGAGACGTGAGCAAACAAAGTGGATTCACAAGGTAGAGGCATAAAATGAGGAATGGAGGTGAAGAGAATGAATTGTGACGAATTGAACGTAACTTAAGTGATATGTACTTACGGTTATTGTGGCTCGAGAAAATGGAAACTAATTGTACTAGAGTGGTGGATGGAAAAGGCATAGTTGGAAAGAGTTGAGAATGATTGCTTGCAGTGAATGGTGGTTGTTCATGTTAAGTGATTACTTTACGTGATACTCAAAAGTAATTTTGAAAGGAGTTTTGTATTTTACGTGAAATGATCCTTGAATGCAACTTCTCGTGAACTGCCTTTCAAATGTGAATGTGTTTTAAAGAAGCGAAACTTGTTTGAGAAAGTGAATCGGATTTGAGAAAGTGAATTTAGAAGGGTGACACGTGTGTCATGCCTTCTATGATGATAAATTGATTGGGATCTTGGTTAGAAACCAAGTTTGATAAGTGATTGTGATC
The DNA here is from genome assembly GCA_021018815.1 of Talinum fruticosum. Lineage (NCBI taxonomy): Eukaryota > Viridiplantae > Streptophyta > Magnoliopsida > Caryophyllales > Talinaceae > Talinum > Talinum fruticosum. The sequence goes on from JAITYX010000104.1 coordinate 100,860, forward strand.
ACTTCGATTGAAATGAATTATGGGCTAAGATTGTTTAGACCGAGAGGAAGGAGGTGGTCGTGCATATCGGGCTCGGGGTCCCGATATGCGTATTGGGATGCCCATCAACCGGAGAGGTTGATTCTTTCTGACTAGGAAAGCGGAGCCTTCCAGGTATTTGACTAGAAATAGGTCCGGGAACCTGAGTCGGGGTCGCGCCCGAGAACCGCCTGGTGCTTGTTCAATCGTCTAAAACCCCGAAAGAATTTTCAGAAAGTATTTGAGAAAAAGTACATAATGGTTCCACCTTATTTCATGTGATTCAATTCCCAAAATGATTGCAAACCGTGCTTTGAATGATTGAAGTGGTATGAGTTTTATGTTGCGAATGATGTCAAGAGATTTCGTTGAAAAGTATATAGGTTGTATTATATTATTACGCTTTCGCTGATTTCATTATTATGAGTATTATGTATAAAGAATTTCCATTTTAAGGGTGTAAGACTCCGGTGAGCCGGTGGTTTATTGCTCACCCCCACAAATTGCCCCGTTCCCTCCCGGTTGCAGGTACCCCCGAGGCGAATGGCTGGAATGCTTGTCTTTGGTGGTGATTATGGTTGCGAGTCAAGTCTATGCGTTTCATGTTTAGTATATTGTATCTATTCGGCTACTTATGTAAATAGACAGTAATGTATAGTAAGTTAGATGTATGTATGGAGACTAAACTAGTAGCTCTAGCAAGCCGGAGATCTCCTTCCTCCGGCAATTTTGATCTTAAGTGGTTGTAAATCCGATTTTCTTGAGTTCATGACTTGGGTTGTAAACTAGTTCGCAATGTAAGCTTTGTGGTTGTGGATATACTCCGGCGTGTGGCCGTTGAGCTGTGTACTCCGAGCGTGTGGCTTGTTGAGTTTTATTGTGACTTTTATGCGGGTTTTAAGGCTTTTAGCCTATCGGTTGGACCATAGTTCAAACGGAACTCTGCCGAAATTTTAGGAAACTTCTAACCTTTGGGGAGAATTTCATTTCATACCGATTAAATTGGATTAAGATAGCTAAGTCAGCACCTGAGTGAGCCTTGGGAGTTCCTTTGAGGAACTCCGGCAATGTAATACTCCTAGGGGTTTTGGGGTGTTACAAAACCGATCACCAACAAAATCACAACTACTCACAAATGAAAAGCAATCCTAATATCCACAACTAGAGTGATAAATAAAAATAGTCCTAAATAGCCACCACTAAACAAAAATGTAAAAGAGGGATTAAGGAAAAATTACCCATTGCAAGCATCTCCAACATTAATTCTACGCCTAATTTCCAGTACAATTCTCCAATCAAAGCCACTCATTTTGTGGGTCTAATAATGAAAAAACTAAAGAAAAAGGGGAAAGAGAAAAATTCATGGCATTAGTGCATTTAAGGCGGTGATTAACATTGCAAAAGTGAGGAAAACCCTCTAACCTAATTAAAGGTGAGTCTTTAATAACTTTTACCCTCTCTCTCACCTAAATAGAGGGTTTTGGTGTGGGTTTTGGAAAGAATCAAAATAGAGCATGAAGTAAAATACTTGAAATTAGCATCAAAGTAAAGGAAATTTACAAATGAATCAAATGGAAATAGAAAATCTTAAACTTGCATTGATTTGAACTCAAAAAATTAAAAAAATTTAGAGAGAGTTTACAGAGAAAGCTGCTAATAAAACCCTAAAAAATAGAAAAATAACAAGCTTCCCTTTTCAAGGGTCGAAATAGAATATTTATACAGCCCGAAATCTAATCTGGAACGATCATGACCGTGCCACCTCTCGGTCCCGCAAGCCGAAGGGAAGAACCACAGCGACACGGTCGTGCCACACCGGCACGGTCATGCCAAAAACTAGTACGGCACTCCATGTTACGGCAGCTGTCACGCCATGTACTTGCAGACACTTCTTTCTTCATGCTTTGCTCTTTACTTCCTTAGACCCAAACTCCGCCTGCTTTTGGCTCCTTAAATCCTTAATGGCATCCGAGTTTTCTCTCCTTTGATTGATTACCTAATAAAGTAAAAAAAAGGCATAAGAATCCTAAGTTAGAATTTATTGAGAGCTAAAATCGAATGTTAGGAGTAGCAAAAATGTCTCGGTACAAGCCCAAACAAGCTAGTCCAAGGAGGAAGTACCGAAACATTGAGGCGGTGCAAGGCCTCGGTGGGTCTCTCTCAATGAAGGGGTTGGGTTTCGGTGAACTAGATGGGTGCAACAAGCGGGTGATCCATTAGTCTCCAAGTGCGAGATTGTTAGGTGATGCAGCCTAATGGTCGGGTTGGGCTCGGGGTTTTGTAAGCAATGAGGATGGCACGGTCATGACATATTGGCATGATCAAATTGGAGCACGAAGAAGTTGTAGGAACCGAAGGGCTGAAAGGCGGCACGATTTAAGCTGTGCCACCAGGCACACCCGTGCCATGTGGGCTTTTGCTTTGGATGCTCATTTTCTTTGCCGTTTCGTCAATTAGATGTGTGTTTTATGCCCTGTGTAGCTTGTTTGCAAGCTGCTATGTAACCGATTATGGCTATTTAATCAGTCTTATTCCTCCATTGTTGTAGGGAGTAAGTAGTGTATTACAAAGTGAAATAAGTGAGTGTTTGGGAGAAATTTTTGTAAATTACTCAAAATTTAGTGCATCGGTTTCGTGGTTTTTTCCGGGGTTTGGGTTTTCCACATTAAATCTTGTGTCTCACATTCTTTGTTTATTTTCTCTTTTATCCAAAGTCTCATTATTGTGAATCTCGATCCTAACATGGTTAACCGAAAAAAGTTTGGTTCCACGAGTTTACGGTTCGGCTTTGTGGTTCTAGTTTTTTTTTTTTTTTGCACAACACTACTTTCAACTACCTTATATGCTTGAATTGGAGTCCGAACCAATGCTTAGCCCAATTGAACTGAGATGAGTTTGAATTAAACTCAAATAATAGTTTAAATTAATAGTATTTTTTATAACGGTTTTGCTACGTGTGTTCCATGGGGGCCATGCATAAAAGGAAATTTCTATCCATTTGATATATATTTTTGATTAATTCTATAGAAAAAATAAAAATTTAATCAATATTATACTGATAAATAAAATATATATTTAATAACCTAATATACCAAAATTCTTCACCGAATTTTCTAAAAATCAAGTTAGATCATTGCTTAAATAATTTAACTAAAATAATGGAAGTAAAATTCAACCCCGCTTCCCCATTTGTAATTTCTTTCTTTATTTTAGTCACCATTTCGTGTATTCACTACAACACCACCATTGCCGCCTTCCACCTATACAGAACACATCTAAGCAACCATAACAGTCCCCACAGTTTCAATAACTCCATCATGCTCCTCAATCATATATGGATTAAACGATAAAAGAAAATCAAATCTGAGTTGCAACTTGAAGGGCGGTTATTATGGTACAAGCACCAGGTAACATATATTTAGGGGCTTCACCCAAGTATAATCCACTATTTCACCTACGTCAAGCAATCAAGTCATGATGTACATCAAAAACATACAAAGTGCCATCATGGATTTCGACTTAGAGTATCACCATTTCCGTTCTATCTTCATCTCTTACTCTGTTATCCACAGCCATTGAGTTATTAATTTTGGGTGTACATAAAGTCATAACTTGAAGAAAAGAGAATGGGTGAGAGCCTGATGAGTAGATGAGATGAAATTCGTTTAATATAAGTTAGTTAAAAACATTTTAAAATTAATATAATTGTCAGCGTGGAAAGAAAATTAACGATATTAACTATAGTAAGGTAATTGCTTTAAATATAAATAAGATAAGATTTTAGTTGATATGATAAATAAAATTCTATTTCATACCTCTAATTGGCATGTTTATCCATTGCAGCAAGGACGATATTCAATAAAATTGTTTTTTAATTATATTTTCAGTTGTTTATCATACTCATATTTGATCCTCTGTAATTAGTCGTACTTTTGTGCATATATATCTTGCAACATCATGTAATTAATAAAATATGCATGTTTAATATGTCAATCATCATAAAATTGAGTTGAAAGGATTACTAATTAAAGACAAATACAACCATGAAGTTCAATAATCGCTAGAAATTTGAGAATTTTGAATCTTTATTTGTTCTTAGTAAAGGCTACTTTGACCGGCAGTATAAATTGTTAGTAGATTCATCCTAACTACGGCCTTCATCTCAAAATATTTGACATTCTGAGATGGAGTGGAAAATTCAATAAAGCAAAAGGTGGATGACAGTTACAAAATAAAAAGTCTCTTATGCTCCTCTTCTTATCTTTCATCCGAATTAAAACTCACAAATTTAAAGCATCTCTCTCTCTCTCCTCCCCTTATCCCCCTATCTCTCGTTTTGGCTTCCCAATAAAACTATTGCTCACCCTTTCTCTCTCTCTCTCTTTCTCTCCTCATTAGTCTTTAAAAATTTGCTCTTTGAGAGACTTAGTCACCCTAGAGGGGGTTGAATATGGTGATGAGAAAATTTGAACAATAAATGGAAGATTAAAGTTTAAAACAAACTTTAAGACTGCTCGAATCTAGATTGGACTCGGAAAAGTATGAACTCAATATTTACGTGGAAACCCTCCTGGAGCATAAAACCACGGCTAGTGCTAATCCAAGCAACAAGTCAAATCCACTATTTTGAATCCACAAAATACTGTGGACGAGACTCGGCAGAATTGCTCCCTTAGACAATTCCTTACAAAGTTTTCCTAACTCGAAGTTCCCTTATCCGAATATGAATACAACTAGGGACAACTAGTATTTCCTAACCGAGGTAACCTTTACATCTAGAGACAATTGAGCTAAGTTAAATCTTACATCTCGAGTCAATGGACTTTACTCATAAAGTAAGAAGAAAGTTTGTGACTGATTACAAGACCTTACAACTCGGAAAGATGTTAAGTACGAGTTGGAGTTGTAAGTAAAAGATTGAATATGAATACAAAGACTTTTGCTTAAGTATGTGTATTAACAATGGTTCCAGCAATCTTCAAGTCTTGAGAGTTGGCTTCTATTTATAGATGCCCAAGCGGTTTAGCCGTTGTGACTAACTTCTTATTAGAAGTCCTCTCGTGATCTGTTGTAACAGTTTTTCGAGTCGCTCGAAAAGATCCGTTGAGATGTGAACGTTGTGCAACGGCTCTTGACTCCTTAGGATGTCCCATTCCACTTGGTGGTGTCCGAAAACTAGGGTGGAAACCACCATTGAGCTTAGCGTTGAAAATTTCCAGTTTTGGAAATAGACGACCACGACACGGTTCATACTTTTAACAAAAGTAGAATTACAAAAGTAACCTTTACAGTTGGAAGTTGAAAAAGTCTTGTCTGCTAGCGATTTGACATCTTAAAGCTCGGTTACTTTTGTAATTCAAAAGTAGGATAACCTCGTTTAAATAACCGACAAAAGTTTATCAATTTTGATCTCAAAGTATAAAATACTTTGGTCCAAGATTAGACCCGGATAATAATTTAATTAAGATAATCAAGTGTATAATTATCCGAGTCGGAAAAGAATGGAATTTTCCGAGTCTAATATTCATTATACTCAAATTCCATTTGAGTCAATCTGGACAAAGATCAAGTTAGATAAAGAATATCGGAATAAGAATACTTGATGTAGACAAATATAGTTCAAATAAAATAAGTCGACTAAAAGAGATGAATTAACGTTGTAATTCACCCGAACTTGAAATATGAAGTCGGACTCGAGTTTAAACGTGTTAGAGCGAGTGTTTGAACATGCGATAAATCCGAGTGTTGTCTCATAACTACAACTCGTGAAATGATGAGCAAGAGTATGCTTTCCGAGTCAATCAAAAACAAGTGAAAACCTATGCAATAGTTTTTGTAACACTCGAGAGAAGGTTGTATATCACTCGAAAAGTTTTTATAACACTTAGAATGACTTGAAATCAAAACTTACAAGAGATGAAGTTTGTACCTTCCTTAATAGTACTCAGAATGTTATACATGCAAAGTTTGAGCCTTCGCTCTTTTCTCATTGCCTTGTCCTTGTTGTCTCTCTCCTCCTTATTAATTTCCCATTACTCGGCTTCTCGCCTTATTGTTTCTCTCTCCTTCGCCCCCTTATTTACTCCATACTTTTCAATCGACACTCCATTCATGGCTGGAGGTCGATCCCTTCAAATTCAACAAAATTATCTTCTCAAAACTTCTTAAATGAGCATATTTGCGCTAAAATTAAGCTCTAAAATGATATTCAAGATTAAATTTGAATATTTTCCACTAATTTCGTCATATAAATTAAGGTATGCAATGATTTTACAAATCAAAATAGAAAAAATAATGGGAAGCTGCAACTTTGATCTAAATTTGGAGCCACCACAAGAGGAATTTGATTTTAATGTTGATGAACAAGATAGTTCTAATCTAAATTTGGAGGCACTACCAGATGTTTGGTTCGCTGATGCTGAAGGTGATGATGCTGCAGATGATATACTACTGGATTTGAACCTCCCTATTTCTTCTCCAACCTAAATGTTACAGATTCAGGTTCATTTTCTCTATGACTAAAATTCGTTTATTTTTTTCTAAATTTTGGTTCATGTTGTACATTTTCTGAGTTTAAAATTCATGTATAAAGCCTGAAGATTGAATTTCTTGTCATAATTTCTGTGGAATTTTACTATTGGATTCTCTCTATTTTTGGGTGGATGGAGAGGGGGTGGATGGAGAGGAGGGAAGTGCGAGAAAGAGAGAGAGAGAGAGGGAGAGGTGGGACTGTTACCTGGGCAAAAATGATTTTCAAACGTCTTCCTCCTGCCAGGCGAAAAGAATTTGATAGTGATTACGTGAAATTTGGCATACTTGTTAATTTGAGGGGGTCCTCCTGTTCAGTCATACAAATTCATTGTTAATTTTCAGAGGTCGTCCTCCTGCCTAGGCCAAAAGTATTATTATAATTTTTTAACAGAGGGAATTAATAATACAGTATTGGTTTTCTGTGAAATTTTGTTACTGGGTCTACTCTCTCTGTTTCTGGGGGATGGATTCATGCCGAGAGAGAGAGAGAGAGAGAGAGAGTTCGTGGATCCATTGTTAGTGTCATTGCTCTCGGATTTCATTGTGGCCTTCGTCTTCACTGGAAGAACTCGGCGAATCTTTTCTCTCCTTCGGCGACTCTGTCGCCATCGCAGCCGCTCCAAGCACCGCTGCGGCAGCAAAGGATGAGTACACCGCTACCTCTTCAAGCACCACCGTGGCAGACTTCTCTGCTTCTCTCAAACTGTAGATTTCGCTACTTACTGCTCCAAAACGTCAGAGTCACATGGCATAGATTGTTGGGGATTTGTTAATTGCTTAACCGAATAACTAACAAAGAGATAGAGATGGTTTCTTAACAGAGAGAATTAAGAAAGAGAGAGAAAGAAAGACAAAGATAACTGGGGCTGTAGAATTAACACGGAGAGAGAGAAAGAGGTGGAGCATTTGTTAGTTTTTGAACACAAAATTTATTAACATAGAATTAACAGAGAGAGAGAGAGGTGGGGCGTTTGTTAATTCCTGAACATAGAGAATTTCTTAACACATAGAATTAGCAGAGCGAGAGAATTAACAGAGTACATGTATGACCCAAAAAATTGGAGTACGTTTAAAGGGGATTAAATCGTCTTATTTGAATCGTTATGTTAAAATGTTTAAATGGTTACATTAAATTTTTGATGAGCTTTGTTTTTATCTAATATCAATTAGTTAGTCATGAAAAAGACAAAGTCTATTTGAGTCATATGTGCTTTATTTAAATGTTTAAACAAAGTCTATTTGAGTCATATGTGCTTTATTTAAATGTTTAAATGGTTATATTGAGTCCCTTATTTCTATATTTTACATAAATTGCATGTCTTCCCTTATTTATGTTTAAATGGTTAGGCTTCCCTTATTTTAGTTTAAATGGTTAAGAGTATTTGAATTGGGTGCCTTCCTGATTTCAATTTAAGTAAACATAAACTTCTGTTGCTACCCGAGTTTGTTGAAATGTTAATTAGTGTGGTTTTTCTTTTTACTAGATGAATACGTATATGCCAAAAATGTGAATGACCAGCATTAAAGTCGAGGGGGAATAAGAAAATGTTAAACAATAATGAACGTAGTGTAATTTAGGATACACTACTTCGGAGAAGTTTGAATGGTAAACTAGGAAAAGAAGTGACTAGAATTGTTGCGTCCAAATTTTCTATTTCAATGTGACCCATACAATGTATTTGGAAACAATCCGAGAATGGCGACGTTTCTCATAAAAAGACAAAAAAATAGTGGGTGTAAGAGAGTTAAAGTTGACTTCAATCAAATGCGTCGGATCCCTTACCGTCAACGGAAGACTCTTAAGTCACTAGCTTGTTCCCTCAAATTTAGCAAGTCCACCTTGTGTAGACGGTTAAAGGATGGAGAAATTCGTCGGCATTCAAATACCTTAAATTGTTATTTGACAGAGAAAAATAAAGTATCTCGGGGCTGAAATTTTGTTTATCAATGCTTGCGGCGAAAGCGTACCACATGATTCGATTTTTGTTTCAATGTACAATGTCGTCCATATAGATGAGAAATGGTTTTACATAACAAGAAAGTCTCGAATTATTACTTATTGCACGATAAAGAAGATCCACACTCTGTACGTGCAAGAGCAAAAATTTTGTAGGCAAGGTTATGTTCCTAGTCTGCCATAGCTTGACCAAGGTTTGATGCTTGAAGGGAATGAAATTTTTCACGGTAAAATTGGGGTTTTTCCGTTTGTTACTCAAGAGCGAGGCTAGAAGAAGTAATGTTAATAGGGTTGTGGGGACTTTAGAGACAAAGCCTATTAGTTTAGTGAATAAGGAAGTTATGAGATCATATATGATAGAAAAAGTCATACCTACCATCAAAGAAAAATGGCCAAGAGAGGATTCGCAACTTCCTATTTTCATTCAGCAAGATAATGCTAGAACTTACATTACTGCTGATGATCTCGAATTTCATCGAGTAGCTGCCGATGATGGATTTGATATTCGCTTGATTAACCAACCTCTCGAACTCTCTAGATTTAAATGTGCTTGGATCTTGGATTTTTTAATGGCATACAATCATTACGGTATAAAGAGTCCCCTAAAGCTGTTGATGAGCATGTTAACGTCGTTACGAGATCGTTCGAAGCTTTCCCAGTGACAAAATCAAATTGTATATTTGTAACATTACAACTGTGCATGATTGAGATAATGCGAAACAGGAGTACCCTTAAATACAAGATTTCTCATATTAATAAAGTACTATTAGAGCGGCAAGGTCATCTACTTAGTAACCTGAAATGTGAGGCTAACTTAGTGGAAGATGTGCATAATTTTATAAGTTAGCCCATTTTTGTAAACGTATGTAATTGTTCTATAATTATTTTATTCCTCAATTTTTTCAAATTTTTGTTGATTAATTGTTGACATTTTTAATATTTCTCGGATTGTAAAAGACTTCATGGATTCGGATTATTTCATGGTTGTTGAAGACTCGTTCATGAAGGAGTCCATAGTTGAATATTCAATAGATGATGCAAGCTCAATGGCTATGAAAAATTCTATGGATGATCTGAATATTCAAGGAGAAATACTTGAGGGAAAAAAATTAAACAAACAATTACATTTATTAAATATTTATCTCCCTAAATTTTATTAGAATGTTGTTTATTTTTCTTTGTTCTTTGGGTTGTAAGGACAATTTTGCCTTTTAACTTGCTATGAGATTTATTTCTTTGGATTATGTTAAATATTTTCACCTAAATTTTATTATCTTATCTCTTTCTATTTTAAATTTTTTTTTTGTCGGTTATAAATTACAAGAGTAAAAAAATGAGTACACAAAAAAATGAGTATATGATCTCTTTCTATATGTGAAAGGGGTAGATAAAAAAAAGTGATTCTATACATAAAAAGATTAGGGAAATTTACGGATACCTCATGCTCGATTTAAAATTACAGTGAAGTTTCCCAATGTACGCTGAAGTCATACTGTAGATGGGCCCCACGTGAACATGCATTGACTGTGGCAAGGTGAAAGAACCAAAATGCCCTTAATGATGTTGCTTTGGTGTTTGTTTCGGGTCTAGGCTCGGTGAAGCTTGTTAAGGAAGGAGAGGGCGCGAAGAGAGACAAAAAGGGAGAACCAGAAAAGGGAAGCGAGAACATTGAGAAGAAGAAGAAGTAGGTGGAGAGTTAGTTCACCGAGAAGAGCGAGAAGGAAAGAGTGAGAAGAAGAGCGCAATAGGCGAGAAGGAGAGAGCGAGAAGAAGAGCGCAACGGGCAAGAATAGGTATAAGATGAGCGAGAAGGAGATGGAGAAGAAGAGGTAGAAGACGGGCGAGAAGAAGACGGAGAAGAAGTAGACTTAGAAGAAGAGGTAGAAGACGGGCGAGAAGGAGATGGAGAAGAAGAGGTAGAAGACGGATGAGAAGAAGACGGAGAAGAAGTAGACCGAGAAGAAGAGGGAGAAGACGGGCGAGAAGAAGCGGCTTCAAAAGAAATCGAAGGCGATTTGAATCGGTAAGTTTTGTGCATTTGTGAGGTTTTCCTTGAAATGATTTGTCTTGGGTGGGGGTATAATTTGTTTGAAAATGGGTCTCATTTCTTGGAATTGGAATGAAATATGATGTGAATTTGGAATTTCTTTTACTGCTGGAAGTGGGCCACTATTTCAAGCCGATTCAAATGTATCTTAACTCATACAAAGACATGAGAAAACAAATTGCAAACATGTATCGGAATAAAGTTTGGTATTCTATGTGCTAACATGCCATGTTATTGTATCAATTAATGGTTAAAATTGGTATAAATTTTACATGTCTCCGATATATCTATAATTGTTTTTTGTTAACAACATAGGCATAAAATAAATACTAATTTTCAGGGAAGATTATGTTTTTTCTCCCTACATAATTAAGGTGGTGGTTTTTAGGGCGGATTCCTAACTGAAAACCGAAGATTTAAATAAAAATGTGCTATCATACCCTGGAGAGCATCTACAATGTATATAAAACTCTATATATTTTGTAATGACATTGTCTAATATAAAACCATACGGTCAATAAACAAGGCCCACTAGAACTCTTAAAACATTAGAAAACAATACTGTCAAGAAATAAGAAAGAGAACAAAATTACGAGCAAAGAAAACAGAGCATGCTCTACATGGCCCTTGTGGTCGGCGGTTTTTGGTAATTAGTCGGCAGTCCCATTACGCTCTTTTATAACTATAATTATTTGAATGGAGAAAAAGGTTCCAAGTACTTAGATTTCACTTCAAAAGAGCCTATAACGGTTGAGTAAGACATTCGCCTTAGATTTGTTGTGTAGTCCGAAGTTAAAAAGATTGCTCGATCATCGTGTTTAAACCGTAAATTACCTAGGAAATGAACATGAAAACCCCATCGGAAAGATTTTAAATACGTTTTATCGAGTTGAATATGGTTGAAATTTAAGCCAAATCATAAATGTCAAGCTCCTTTTTAACTCCTCCATACCGTACTAATAATATTCACATACAAAACCAAGAGCATGGAGACAAAGACACCACTATTTTGAAACCGAGTAAAAGAAAGGGGGCGACAAGGCTGCAAACATCGCAAACAACTAAGATTAAGACCACACCCTTGTTCCCAAAAATCCCAAAAAAGAAAAAAGAAAGAATAAAAAGGAAAAAACCTCAATGTCACTCATGAGAGTAGTTCGGGTTGGTTGAACCCGGAAACCCATGTCTTGAGACCCAATGTAATTTGGTAGCAAATCACCCCTTTGCATGCTCTATCCCCGCATCCCGAACCTAAATGAGCCATCCCTAACCCCATTTGGTACCATGAAAATATTTTCCTAAAGTGAATCATCAAAAGCAATAGTTGCTCCTCCCTTATTATTGTTTTGCTCGATCCCATAGGAAATTTGTTCCGAGCATTATGGTTGAGCTCTGTTGTGGGGTTTGCATTGTAATCGTCAATGACTGCTCGAGTGAACTCAACCTCTTGCTAATGCTATTAACATTTTCTGGTGAAAAGAGCTTTGTTGTCAAGATTTACAGTGGTTATGTCATGGATGTTGGCTCTTTTCTTATCTTTGCCTCCTGAAAGTTGTCTTATGAAGTATTTTTGTGCATGGCTACCCCCTTGGATTGGTGTTATTCTTATGAAAAAATTTTGCGATATGTTCCTCTAGTCCTCTTTGCCATATTTTTTCAACCCCGTCAAGAACAACCTGCATGGAGAACATTGGGTCATTTTTTGGCATCTTTTGGACATCCCGTGCCAAATCATGCAAGAAATTTGCCAAAAAAAGTATTGCAATCAACCAAAAAATGTCAAAACAAACAAAACCCATGTCAAGAACTTTTAAGTTCTTCAAAACCAACAATCTTTTTTGTCCTATAAGGCGAAAACAAGCTAGTTGATATAGAAGAGTCAAATTGTCCTCAAACCGAATATGTTTCTTTCATGCCTCAATAGTCGGACAATTATACCCAACCAAACCAGCATCTCCAAATCCCATCAAGGTAGTTGGGGTTAGAAAACAGACCATATCCTTATAATCAAATTGCACATAGAATATTAATATCGGACCATAGATTTCACATAAGGCAAAAACTTTTATCCAAGCCCAAGAAAAATTTCCAAATTAGAGCAAAAACTTTTATCGAAGCCCAAGGAAAATTTCTAAATTAGAGCAAAAAGGGCACAATGAAGACTTACTTGTGCTCTTCTTCAGTCCATGGAACCCTCTTTCTTCCTCTCTTGATCCGGTGGTCGGGCACCGGCCCCCGCTTGCCACCGGGGCCATAAGTGTACTTATAGCCATCATAGCCATTATGGTTAACCTATTCCAATGTGAAAGCGAGAGGGGTGTTACAATCGGGAATTGAGACCAACCCGGCTTCAATATTAAGAACCTCATCTTCCAATTCTTTGTACTTGTTTGATCACATCTCCCACTTGTTTTCCCTAGGATCATCCCCACCACTTTCTTCCATTGATGTGCAGTCTCTATATCATAAATAGCTAATGCATTTTCAAACATGTAATTCTCATCTTGGGTCCATCTTGTCTTCATATTCTCATTTATTAACCAGATTGCATTTGAGAGGTATGATGATAGCACTTCCATCTCCCATTTCATCAAAGAAGTATGCCAAATGAATTTTGAGAGAGGGGAGGGGTAGATTTGGTATTACATATTCAAATGAGTGAATTTTTGTGCTATTGTGGCATGTAAAATGAACTAGTATAGCGGTTAAAAATGCATTATTAGATTGGTTTTGATTGTTATCATCAATAATGGTTGTTGACATCCAGGGATTGAGTAGTTGCTAATTGGGTATTACATACTCGAAATGAGTGACTGGTAGTTACGTAGCATGTTAAAGTAATAATTGTAGCTGTACAACATTGATCTGTGAAAATGCATTATTAGGATTGATTTTGATTGTTATCATCAATAATAGTTATTGACATCTTAGGATTGAGTAGTTGCTTGAATAGGTATTACATATTGAAATGAGTCGTAGTTACGTGGCATGTTAAATTGTAGTTGTACAACATTGTGAAAAATGCATTGTTAGGATTGATTTTGATTGTTATAATCAATAATAGTTGTTGACATCCTAGAGTGAGTAGTTGCTAATTTGGTATTACATACTCAAATGAGTGGTATTTATTGTGACATGTTCAACTCGTTGTAACCGTATAACACCGAGAGTGTGAATGCACTATTAAGATTGGTTTGGATTGTTATCATCAATAATGGTAGTTGACATCTAAAGATTGAGTAGTTGCAAATTTGGTATTAATATTCAAACGAATGAACTTTTGGTGGTTAGGTTATGTTTTTTAGGGCTTTCATTCACTATTGTAATTTTGAGTACGAGTATGTTGAATTAAATATTGTTATGTTTGTTGTGTTGTGTTCAACTGTAGGTTGCAAAAATAACCCGTAAAAGTGAAAACAAGTAGGGAAAGACAGTGACAATCAATCCAATCCATGTGACAGGACCTACTACTCGAGCGAGCGGAATGTGCGAATGTGACTCGACGATGGGGAGACATCTGCGATGGAGAAAAAGCGAGAGGACTTCTAACACGGATGAGGAAGTGATGGATTTGTCGGAGGATTCTAACTTGGTTCATCGGCAAATAGACACATCCGAAAGAAAAGATGTCTCACGGTTTATGATGTCAAGCTCGGAAGGAACATCAAACCAACATGATTTGGGAGAACCCTCGGACATGGACAGAGCGATATCGGAAGAGAACAACAAGTACATCTAGACGCGGTTTACATACGGGTATATGTTTGGACGATGTCGATGTTATCCTCCGATCCGGATGTATGTTAGGAATGTTGGATACATTCAACGAGAGTGTGGATGATTTCCATAAGGAACTCATGAACGGGACGGCATTTGCACTTGTGCTTAATTATGGGCTGGTGGAGACCGATAGACACTTGACCCTTGCCCTAATCAAGCAGTGGGTTCCTCATTGGAAGACGTTCAAAATAGGAGGGAGGAGGATGCCTTTTACCATCTTTTGATGTGATTCCGTTAACCTGGCTGCCGGGCACAAGGTTGAAGGTGGATTTGAATGGGCCACCGAGTGTCGGCAGAGGTTGGCACATTGCGATGAGTCGCATGGGAGAGTGGGAGAGGGAATGGGTGGACTCAATGGTGCAACGTGGCTTGGGGAAGAAGTAGTACTTGCACAAGTACGTCAATTGTATTGTAAGCTTGGCAAATGGGCACATAGTAGAGCAAGAAATGGGGATGTAGCTTAGGTTGTACCGCTGGATAGTCCTGAGTGGGGCTTTCTTCCCTCGTTCTTCTAACGGAGTGAATTGTCATATGCTTGCGTTACGCGAGATGGTCCTAAGGGTTTGGGCCGATATGCTTGGGCTAAAGCTATTTAAAGGGATGTGGTCAAGAACATTGAAGATACCCGAGAGGAAGTTGTGTACATCCGACCTTTCCCGGATAAATCTTGGTGGGTTTTGTGTCCTGCTCCGAGTACGTGAAGCGTGTCTTACTTAAGAAGTACTATTGTTTTCGTCCTGCCATTTATTCAATGTATGAGAAGTATTGTACCGTGTGAAAACAATTGATTTTAATGTGCGGTTGTGGTTTTATGAGCATACCACACAGCATAGCAATCAAGATGGGCATCGGTTCCCTAAGGCCGTGTAGTTGGGTTAGAGTTCAGCACCCGCCCCACTATGACGCGAGTCCATGGTTCGGTCCATAAAAGAGGAGGAGGTAAGAAAATTGAGTATTTGTTCGTAATTGTCGGGATAGGTTGACATCATTGAACACGTCGGTAGTTGCTCATTGTTTTGTGACTCGTGAACTGCAGCTTGTACCGTCCTGCATCCACGAGTCGATGAGGCGGGGCGGGCGGTTGTGTCGGAATACATGCCGACGGATGATTTTCGGTTTTATTTGGAGGATTCCGAGGTATGTCTTCATAGTTGTTGCATTTTCAGCGATAATTTCTTTTATATTTAAAACTCAAACCTAAAATCTTACTTAACGAGAATAAAACTCAAATCAAGTAATCGACTTGAATTGATATAATTACATATTTATGTCACACTCGTACTCATTTATAGGAAGGAGTCTCCATATATACTAACATTAAGGAGTGATATATGGTACCATGATAAGTTTTATATAATTGTATATCTCCTATGTGATTTCAGTACTGTATTCAGTGTCAATAATGCATGAAAGTTGCGATATTATGAGGATAAAAATGTCCTAATTTATATACTCTCATGAATGATTTTAGGCCTTGTATCTAATGATCCATGGTCCAAATATTTGGGACAATGAGGATAATATTCCAACCCAAGTTGTAAACAAATATTCTATGATCCTTTCCTAATGGTGCAAATGTGCTACAGCGTTGTAGCCACACATAGAAATTTGAACTCAATTAGAACTACGGGAGCTTGTGTGACCCTTTGTCTTGTTTCCTCATGCCTTTTCTTTTAATGAAAAGAAAAATTTAACCTTTTGTTGTTTTAAAAATTTGTTTACAACCACCGAATTTTTCTCAAAAATTATTGAAGATAATTCCTATCTACTCAATGGAAGTTAATAGGAAACTTCCTCTATCGAACACTTGCTATGTTAACGATACGCCAAAATATGAATATGTTTATATTCTAATACGTCCCTTCACGCAAATGTCGATTTTATGTTGTATAATAATAAATATGGGTATCTGTTGAGATTTGAACCCGAGACGTTTCATTCAGAAAGACTCTTATATCATATTAAAGGATCAACTCAACCAAAAGTTTAACATAATAATAATTAATGATCAAAAAATATATTTATAGTCTAACAATTTCTAATTAAAATATAAAATTCACAATATTTTAGTTTGAAAATAAAAATATCTAAACTTAACAATTATATGTATGGATGTAGCCGTAAGTCTTACTATAGAAAGTAAAGTAGATGGGTTTTGTTGGAGTTATACGACATAAATTTTCGGTCATGACTTTTTATTCTTAATTTTTTTGGTATGTCTAAAGTGATTTTCTCCTATGAAATAAATTATAAATTATTATTTTAATTATTTCCTCCTTTTAGAGTTGGTTTTATGAGTGAGTGATATACATATACCATCACTTTTAAGATTCCTATTAGGACACCATTTGGAGAATAATTGTTTCTCTTATCATTATCCATTGATGAAATGTCTAGATAGACAAGCTTACCGTGTATAAACACCAAAGAAAATTGCATTCATCGATAAATTTAATGTGAGTGTCGGTTAATTTAACTAATAAAATGTTTGAAAGTTATTATCAAAGTGATCCGATTTCGAATCCCTCCTATATCAATTATTTATAAAAAAAACACTTAAACAAAATGCAACAATTTATTCGAATTCATAATTTTCTACATCTCTCCTCAATATGATATGAATTTAATGTTAGGCGATAAGCGATCCATTCATTGAACTCCCTATACAAGGTGAATTTAGTAGGGCTACCGATAAACAGGGAGGTAGCACACAAACCAGTTCGGGTTGAATGGAGGTTTAGCTCGCAAGAGATAACCAAGCCACGCAAGTGACTTTGTTGCTTCCCACAAGTTGGCCCCCAAAAAAGAATTTTTGCATCATAACTGAAAACCTTGGTAACTTTTGTGTTAAAGACACTTTAATTGAGTGAATCTAAGACAAGCAATGGTTAAGTGCATCGGGGATTGGCTTAGCTTTTAATTGTTGTCAACGATATTGCCATTTCATTTCAAAATAATTTGATTTTTTGTTTTATAATGTCGAGGAGTTTTTGTGTAGTATTTAAGTTTATAATAAAAATTATAATAACAAAAAAAAAAAAAAACTCATTCAGGATCCATCGCTATGTTAAATTTTAAACTTGATTATAAGATCTCAAATTTAGAATTCTAGTTCGAATTTTAACCAAATTATTATATTTTATATTTAAAATCAACCAAATTATTTGAGATATTGGGAACAAATTAAATACTACTACCATAAAAACTGTCCCTTTCAATCTAAAAAAAACACCTCTCCCTTTCAAAGTGGGTGTAAACATATATATACAAAAAGAAAACCGTAGAAATGGAAAATCTAGGAATCTAATTGGACCACACCACGAAGGCTTCTATGTAAACACTAAAGAATGATATGTGACGATATTCTCTCACTATCTTCAATGGTGTGGATCTACGCAGCACTATGGGAAGCTTCCTTTTGCCATCTTATGCTATCGAATCCTATGTCCCTCATCCTTGCATAATGGTGCCTCGAGTAGTTGTCTTTTTGTCTTCAATAAAAGCTTCCTTCTCATCAATTTGAATGGTCCCCATCTGAAGAATGGTTGTGTGTCATTGGCAATTACACATAATGAGTGAGTGACCACATAAGAGGGGAGGGGTTACTTGCTGCCTCTTGCGAATATTAACAACTAATAGAATCAACATGAATAGAAATAGAACTATTGATGCCATGAAAAGATGGGGGATTAGAATTTACAAATGAATTTTTAGCCCTTTCTAGTGAAACCAACTATTGGATTCATGCCGTCTCCATAAAATGATAAACAAGTCAACATACAACAAATGCCATGGTCATATAGAAAACTGAAGAGAAGGAGCAACGGAGTTTGACATACCTCCATTGCCTTTTGTTGTCCGTGGCTATCTTCATACTCAACAAAACCAAAACAGTACCCCTGGTCGTAGTAAAGTTTACAAAACAAGACTGTCGATCCAATACCATATGTTCAAAGGACTAATGCAAAGAATTAAACTTCCATGGCAAACATACCTTATTTGACTGCACTTGAATACCATTGTGCATCATGGGCCTAACCTTTTTGAATTCCTTTTCAACTAGTTCGGTTGTTGCACCCCAAGGCAAATCTCCAATGTATACAGAGTGGCCCTTGTCTGTCAAAATTTCGGAAGGTAAGTGTCGTTGTTTAGGATGCTTCGCATAATCACAGTGAATGCGGTAGTCTACTCTAAAATAATAAAATCAATCATGGAGGTATTGTTAGCCACAAAAACTCGTTTTAAAAACAAAAATAGCACAAGGATCTCGAGGCTTGCTTGAACACAACGAGACTATCCAAAAAGCATGATTGACAGTAGCAACATAAAATGGAAGCTCCAAATATTGGCACCTGCTTAGGAATCCTACTCGGCCGTGGACCATGATATTTAATAACCCCAGTCCATGCTGCAACAAAGAAACAAGCAGATGAGTTCCACAAGTGACCGCTGGAAGAAAAATAAAATAAAGAAAAAGTAATCGAACACATCCTTGACTTATTAAAGTAGCACGAGATATCCGACAAAGAACATAGAGAATGATATATGAGATTCACTTAGTTCACACAAATACACACCTTAAAGAGGAAAACTAATATTCTTTCAAAATTTCGTGAATTTTTTAACAACGATCGAGACTTCACAATTTCATAAAGCATAGACAGCTCATTGTACATTACTGCTGTCATCTAGGCATAGTAGAAACTCATCTAAAAGTTAATGTTATAAATGAGTCAATCATGTTTGTTGTTTTTGTGGCTTCCACTATTTTTGTGGGTTTTATGATGATGTTTTCGAAGTCAATTGAGAGAGACATTTTGAACAAAAACAACAATAAATTTGGTTGATGCTAAGGAAAACATTTATTCGGACATAGACAATTTCGGATGACTTAGAAAGCAACATAAAATAAGAGAAGAAAAGAAAATGGGAATGGTCAGCTAGAAATAATAAGTTTGTCTTATTTATACGTTCTTCTTTTCTTCCTCTCCTCAAACAAGATGTAACCCCTTCCCTTACCTCCCATAAGCCTCTGTTGCTTGTGGGCTCCTTTATCCTCATACACCTTGGAGGAGCGCTGTTGTTTGTCTTATTTATATGTTCTTCTTTTCTTCCTTTCGAGGAGTGCTGAGCTTGGAAGAGTGGTTGTGACGTGCGCGTGACCTCTACACAATGAAGAAAGAAGCTCATTGCACAACACGTGCAGAGCTTGATTCAATCGGACGGAGGCTGCTAGAGTTGGAGATGAGGTTGAATGCAATCGAGGCTCCTCCAAGTGATGGCAAGTGTACAATTGGTGATGATCTACAGCCATGTGAGGGACATGATGCGGCGGGCACCATGAGTGCTGACCTTAACGTGTCCACTTCCGTGATGGAACGGGAAGTAACAACTATGCTTTGGGACTGTGTGCTATTCCACGACTTTAGAAGGATGATGACCCAACTACGATATGGACCGGTACCAACGGACAATCTTCAACACACAAGATCAAATCAATAGTTGGGTCTCAATTAAAAACTTTCTCTAGAAAAAGAGTCCATGCCCACCTGCACTCTTCACCATATACCGACCACAACAAGCGAGGTCGTGCACGTGCATCAAAGGCGAATATACCACTTAAAGCCAGCACGACATGTTTAAGGGGTAAGACGGTCGACACAATCCCAACAGAGGTAAGGGTCATTATAAACACTTACGTAAGGATTTTGTTTTTTCTTTTTGCCTCCATACATTATAAATTTCAGCCTTCTTAATTTGGGTAGCATTGCACACAATTGCCTTCATTACTATCTTTGCATATACATAGGTTCATATTTTCGGATAATGGTGGTCTTGGACATTATGCACTCGGCATACGATTGCCTATGTTGTTAAATGCCGGTGTTAGCATTCACATGAAATTGATAATGTACACCGTAATAGACATACAATTCGTTGTACCATTCGAGTACCATCCGCACACTAAGAATACACAAAACTTGAATGGAAAGAATAAACATACTAAAGTTTTTCTCATTTTGTTGTGAGTAATGTGTAAGACAATGACTACTTTTTGTCTTTGTCTCGCTCATACATTTTGTTTCCTTTTCTTGCACAACAACATACGAGGTTGTCCATGTTGCGGAGTCCAGGACAACACCCTCCAAGAAGGTAAAATTACCTTATGTAATATGCTATTCGTAATCATATTTTTCTGTGGTTTTGTATGACAATCGATGGTTGACCGTATTTTATGTTCCCACTAGCATGTAAGGGAGTACTTGACAAAGCATTTGTCAAAGGAGGAGAATGACTTGCTAGCTGTTGTACGTCAATCATGCAAGTCGTTCAAAAACCCGGTGATTGGTATGCAAATAAACCGATTTCATTCGGAATCGTTGTCCTTTGCATACGGTATGTAACTCAATTATACATTGCCATGATGCGGGAATGTGAAACTCCTCGCTGCTTCAAACCAGCACGCATTTGAGGATACGTTGAGCACTATGATTCATGTTGTCCCCAAGCGTGGGCCATATGACACGTGGTAGAAGTACTTGTATTGGGGAGTTGCAATGAATGAATATGGATCACTCCTCCAAAGCGTCGAGGAAATTTACTGGGACTTGTGCTTGGCAGTCCCTCTACTTGCCCTACCAAATGCGGGTTTGTTAGGCCCGGCATAACCTAATGTGTGTTATTTACCATACACTATTTCCTTAATTACTTGTACAACTGTCGTGTGAGCAGGAAACTTTCAACCTCAAGACCGTGAAGGAGTCCATTTGGGCTATACTTGTGGCACCGTTTTAATGAATCCGTCCGCTTCATAGGCCTTCAACTTAACTAGAAATTGTTAACACATATGTTTCGATAATTGTTCGTGTCTTACACGTTAGCATTATACATAAATGTCCGCTTGCAGGTCTTCATGCCCCTACTAGAGGGAGAGGCCGGACATTGGAGTGCTGTTAGCGGCTGACTTACATGCGAGGCGATTCTCTGTGTATGACTCTCTACCTTTGAAGGGGACATCGTCGAAAAGCAAGAAGGGAGAAGCCCGGTCCGACCTTCTCGGGGCAGCGGTAAGTGTCCTTGTTTAGGATTGGTTGCCAAATATTGCACTGGCGTTGTCTATTAGTTTATATTTCCCTAACTAAGTATGTCATGTCAAAAAGTCGCAATTGCATCTGCATTGGAAGCATGCACGGATATACATGACACTTTGTCATGGGAACTTGAGCATGGTGACTACCCTCAACAAAAGAAGTCGGTGTTCTTTTCCTAACTTAACCGTTCATATCTTCCGCCATGTTACATTCTCCGATGACGTTACCTGTTGTACGACATAGTGAATGTATTACCATATGTAACACTTGCTTCCTTTCTTGGCAAATGTTATTGTAGTGGAGTACGGCTATGGGGTTTACGTCATGTTATTTATGGACTTATTGTCCTTGAAGGCCAACGGACTTTTCTTTGACGACATTGATATCCGACTTGTCCGTGATATTGCTTGAGCCTCCTCAACGGCTATATTGCCCACTTCCCGATCCATTCTTACCTTCACCTGGTTCACTATGATACTATGTATGCACCATTTGCTTCATTTCCTTTGAAAGTTATGAACAACTACTATGTATAAGCAAAAAAGCGTGCTTTGCTTTACACACAACGAAGTTGTAGTTGTCCTCTACATGTTGAGCTTATTAATTGTCAATAGGTTGTTTATGTATATAGCATTAATTGTTAATTGTGTTCATGGTTGGAATGATGTGTATTTTTCTACCGGTGGCGATCATGATGCTATTACATTTGGAGTATTGCATGTCGGCTTCAGGCCCTTGTCATCAATCGGTTCCCAAAACGAGGATTCAACCTCACTAATGTAGCTGATGGTAAACACCGGAATTTTAGGACATATGATGTCATCCTAAAGCCACTCACCGTGTAAATGAAGCCATGCTATTTGTACCTGCTTGTTTTGTAAATGGTATCTGCTCCATTGAAGTTTATCGTTATCATTTTTGGGGAGAACCTTATGCATGTTTATATTTTTGTACCATGATGATTCGAGTAGTTCTATGGTAGGAGATTAAGTTCAATATTGTACCCTTATAACAATACCCTACTTGCCGATGGCATTGATTTCAATTATAACCTTTTATGAAATGTAACGTGCCTTCTAAATGTCTTTAAGCATGTTGTACATTCCCAATGGGCTAATGGAGAATGAGGCGTTTTGGAGTGGAGGAGTACACAATGACTATGATTATCCCATTAAGTAGTACGGAAATGCATTTCATAGATACAAAAGTGACATCATCATGTACAGCATAATCCCAAAACAAGAGTCGGGCCTATATAAACATAATCCCAAAAGAACACTAAGGACTAAGGCCTATACAAACAAGTACCATGTGCGAAAAAGAAATTCATGGTAATTGACTTCAACGTCAACTTTCCTAACTTCATCGTACCCATATACAATGTGTATGAATCCCACTATACACATACCCAAAATAATCATGGCAATTGAATTGAAGATGAACGTCCTAACTTCATGAACCACATAAAATGAAGCTCATCGTACCTATACGGACTGAATATCACTCCACAACAGTGGACCCCTTCACCATGTATAGGATAAAGAACGTGCACACGAGAAACAACCTCACCAATTCCCAATAAATATCATACTTTCGTTGGGTCTTCAACCTCAACTCATTTTCTTTGTACTGGCTCACAACAACCTTGGCGGTGATTAAGTCGGCAATCAATTTCGATTTTGCCATTCAAGTGTCAAAACTAACACCTTCTCGGTTCTCGTCAATGGGTCATCCAAGTAAGCGAGAATAGTTACAAGCCCTCTACAACAAATCAAAAAAGAGTAGGGTATCGGAGATATATTCAATTATTAATATATACTATTAATTGAGTTTGGATGGAAAATAATAAAGTTATATTAATGTACTTGCTAATTTATAATGGCATCATAAATTTAGGTAAAAGTTTCAAAGTTATTGGAAAGTTTACAACCTTATGACATCTTGTATGGCATCCGAATCGGTCCGAAGAATCTCGAATTATGTCAACGAGGAGCCCACGATCCACGGAGAATTGGCACATGAACGTGATCGTCACATTGGAAGACCATAAATGCGGAATAATTGCACCCGGTTTCAGATTCAATGCCCATTGAATGCCTACAAGAAAGTAAATTGAAGGTGTAATTGTAGTGGAGGCCTTTCACGGTTAGAAGTTATTGAGGTCAACCCACAATCGGAATCATGATGCGGTTGTGGTTTCCTTTGAAGTTATTGTGACGTTAGTGGCGAGGTTTAATTTGGTGTAGTGGAGGCCCACATGAAATTGACAATGGTGCCAAACTTCAATGAACTCCCGCCAAACTTCAATGCACAAGCGGCTATGAATATCACACGTCGTTCATTTCGTCAATTTCACCACCTCATTAATGAATCTATAACACCTACTTTCCATTTTTTATTAAAAATTATTGGGATATTTATATGCTACTATAAAAATCAAAACATTCAAACTTTTTACAATTGATGTAAAGAAAATTGTATTTCTATAAAGACTTACCAAGTTGAGCATACTTAATGCAATTAACTAATGTAAGTATTAAAATTCGGTTTAAGGGTACGAGTAATTTGGGTCGAAATTGACGGTCAACTGAGCACCATATTTACTAATAAGTGATGAAGGGGACGTGAAGTGTATAAACATAGTAACCGATACGAAAAAGGTGAAGAATAAATTTTAGTCACTTCTCTCGACTATTATGATAAAAAGCTGGACACATTTATATCAACATTTGTTATCCAAGCATACACTCAACGTTATCCTAGGATGCATAACAAGAGAATCTTAGATTACAGTGGGGAAACGTTTGAATTAAGATTACATATCATATTTGGTAATGAAGAACGGACATCAACTTCAATGGAGATAGCATACTAACAAGTACTAAGAATTACTACTTCAACTGACCACTACTTTAACTAAGCAATCCTTCAACTAAGGACTACTTGAACGTTTCCATTTAAGATAACAACATGCCGCGAGTAGAAAATATTACTTGAACTACGCGAGACACGTGATTATCCCCATAATGAACACATGCATCACTTCAATGGAACCATTTGGATAAAAACGATGCCGACAATAACGATGATCATGGTGTATCCAATGCGAAGGCACGGATCGATCTTTTGGAAGTGTTCCCTTAACCGGGCATCTGCTTTCATGTCCGATTCACGAGTCCGAGTGGACAAAGTTGCGTTCTTCGATCATTGTGTCCTTAATTTCTCTTAATTCGAAACCAGGTCATCAATGACATCCTTCGCTTGTTGGGGATACTCAAGGTCAACGTAGTTGCGGAAACCACATTGAAGCGCATCCTACACAAAAAGATGTACGAGTGGGGGAAGACACAAATGTACGAGTCCAAAAATGAGGGTCAACAAATAAAACATTAACTAATTTAGAAAATGATAGGTGATTACCATAGTCAATTTCTTGGGACACCCCATGTAACCTCTGCGGTAATGATCTCGGGTCTCAAATTCACAAGCTTCTAAACCACAGTGACGAGTTCATAACCATGGTTGAAGGTTGTACGAAACTAAATTTCGCGTAACGAGGAAGTTGAGCATGTGGATTGGGACCAATCTTGTCTTACGTGGCTTAAATAGTGGGGAAGACCACCATCTTCATTAATAAACAAATTGACTTTAGTTGGAACAATAAATGCACAAATAATAAATGAACATTTGTGTTATCTTTGTTGCCCTCAACTTTTATATGTTGCATCTCCCTAATTATTTACCCCTGTATTTATTTACGAACCGCCAAACTCGTGCTCCACTATCCTCCCTCTCGACCTCACAACACTTCTGTCTTCAACATCCGTGTTGACATAGGTGGAGGTCGAGATGGTTGGAACGACATCATTGATATTGGTTGGTTGAATGGTGACAGGTTTACTCCATTAACGAACCCGACCCTTCAATCTTTCATGGATTTCCTAGTTAGATGTTGGGATGATGACTTCAACTCAAGCGATCGCAAACGTCTGCGAAACTTGAAATATCGACTCCCTACGGCCACATTATCCCAGGGCAAATACCTATCGTAAGGGAGTTTGCCGAGCATTGGGCACTTGAGTGGAGAGCCGGTGTATGGGAGGACGGAAGATGGACTTTACATTTAGAACATATGAGTGAAGGTCCTCATTTATTGGAAGTGTTTGACATTTAACCCATCCCGAGCATCGACGTACGTTCCACAACGTACGTACACTATACTGGTCCGATGTGACAAGCATCCAATATGGTGGTTGGACGGACAACATATACATGTTTGTCGTACCTAAAGGGTATGTTGGCAGAAAAATGGATATTCACATGAGGACCTTAGAAGAATTGAATGGCATCCTTTATGATGTTCAAGCTACAATGACAACGTCATATGGTGGGGTGGGTCCACCCATACCCGAGGTTATTCATGACGACATTGTTATTTATGTATAGAATAGTAGAGGAATACCCAAAGCTTCTTTTAGGCCAAACTTGTATACTATCGGATCCATCACTCAATCCCCCATAGTCGTGTTGACGAAACACGTTGTGTTGGGAAGAACGCAAAGACGTTGCTGGCCGAAGCACATGGTATGGAGTCCTTTTATTGTGACACATTTGGGTTCGCTGGGGAGTCGCTATGTTGTGGGACTAGTCCGTAGTCCATCTCCGTAGCATGATTGCCGACACCAGCTATGTCTCCTTTGTCGTCAATGTAAGTTGTAATTTTTCAATCCTCCACTTGTTTCACATATACGAGAGATTTGCCCTCCCCCTCATTTGTTGTGACATGTTATATTTACATTACTTGTGTTAGGGGATTCAGTGATTGTTGCTATTGGAGTAACACCTAGCAAACGGAAAACACTAGGAAGTCTTTCAAGTATGAAGTTATAACATGTGTACTCCTTATACTTTGTACGCCACTTTGTATTAGTTTGTTGTACATTGTGGACTTTGTATGTTGTTCGACTTTGGTGTGATAATGAAAAATGTGTTGCAACTTTTCTAGTACTACTTGTGAGGTTCTCGGTTTGAATTTTGTGAAGCACTTATATACGATTAAGAACCACGTGTTGTGGTTGTCCACCCCCACCCTAAGGTAATCGTGACTCCCACTAAATGTTTTTGTAGAGAATAGTTAATGTCGTCAAATTCACCATTCATTGCTTATTACGATCGTTATATATATTTCCTACTTTCTTCATAGTGGCCAAACTCAATGTTTAAAAGGTTTAAATCGCTTCCGAAGATGATTTCACAAATATAGCGCCATGTTGTAAACTTAAGTGCAAATCATGTGTAACTTGCAAACCATACTAACACATTATATGGGGTAAACACTTTGGTCATCATAGGATTACGAAAGTATCAACTAAATTCAACAAAGGTGCGTGACCACGAGATAACCCATGAAAGGGACCGATATGTGCTTCCACTACCCTAGCACTCGAAAGTAATTACAAATATGATACATGTTCGATTGTAGATAAAGGGGTTTCGATTGTTGTCCTCAAGGATGGAGGAAAACTACAACTAATATTTTATTGAAAAAGGGATTCGTTCAAAGAACTATACTACTAACAAATAATTAAATTACTAAATAAACAAACACTAAATAATAAAACTAACAACTATGTTAAACTAAACTACTAATGGTGATCAATCCCACTTGGGCACAACAACGAAATTGGTCCTCAAACCGATCACCAACACAATCACAATTACTCTTAGATAAACAACCCTAAACATCCACAACTAGAGCAATAAATAAAATCAATCCTAAATAGCCACCACTAAACAAAATATAAAATAGACGGATTAAGGAAAAGTTACCAATTGCAAGAATCTCCAATATTGATCCCATGACTAATTCCTAATATAATTCTCGAATCACTCATTTTGTTGGCCTAATGATTAAAAAAAACTCAGGAAAAGGGGAAAAAAGAGCAATCAATGGCTTAAGTGCATCAAAGGGGGTGAATAAGATTGTAAAAGTGAGGAAAAGTTTGTAACCCAATTAAAGGGGAGTCTTTAATCACTTGTACCTCGTCTCTCACCTAAATGAGGGGTTTTAGTGTGGGCTTTAGAGATGATCAAAACAGAGCATGGAGTGAACTACTTGAAATTAGCATAAAAATAAAACAAATTTGCAAACGAATCTAATGAAAGTATAAAAGCCAAAACTTTCCTTAATTTGAACTTGTAATATTTAGAGAATGTAGAGAGAGATTACAAAGAAAAACAACTACTAAAACCTAAAAAATATAGAAAATGGTGAATCCCTTTTCGGAGGACAAAATCAGCTACTAAAACTTAAGCGAGTCATGGTCATGCCACCTTGCGACTTCAGGTTGCGGGGTTTGACCAAATGGGCACGGTGACGACCCGGTCTTGGCACGCTCATGCGTACATGCACGGTCATGCCACCTTGCGGCTTCTGGTTGTAGGGATTGACCAAATGGACACTGGTCATGACCAACCTTGCCACGCTCATGCGTACAGGCACAAATGACTGTGCCAACTTGCGGCTTTCAAGTTACGATCGATTCATTAGGCATGGTCATAACACATACCGGCACGACCGTGCCATAAACTTCTTGGCCAGTTCTTCAAAGTTTGTTCTTCTCTTACTCGAGTCCGCACCTCGAGCCTTCATTTACTCCTTAAAGCCTTGATCCTATCCAAGTTTTCACCCATTTGATTAATTAACTAATAAAGTAGAAAAATACACATAAGTCTCATAAGTTAGCATTTATGGAGAACTAAAATCGAGTGTTAGGGGTGGCAAGAATGCCTCGGTACAAGCCCAAACAAATACCCCCACACTTAGATTTTGCTCGTCCTCGAGTCAAAGAAGAGGAGATCATCTTTTCTAGGTGCAACGATTGCATTTAACACATGCAACAAGCCCTTTAAACCCCTTGGTAGCCCAAGTGGACAAGTGAAGTCTCGTGAGGGCTTGTAGAACATATACCCATGAAATCTTTGAAATATTTTTGAAATATTTTGGAAAACATGAGATATATACAAAAGCAAATGGGAAATATGTACACATCAACAAGATTTATTACACTCATAACTTAGTTACTAAGCTACATACAAGGAAGACACGCAATCAAGATTCACTTAGACCATAAATGCACCCTCGGTTTCTTAGTTTTCACCCCACACAACACAATGACGTGATATGTACACCTAAGGGTGAGCGGGACCGGGTACCCGGTCATTTTGGCGGGGCTCGGTCCCGGTCCCTGTGGGAACCGGTCCGGGACCGAGTACCGGTTGCCCTTTTATTTTATTTTTTAGTTTTTAGATACCGTTTTAGTTTTTATAATTTTTACTGTTTTTTTTGTTAAAGTTTTTGCCAATAATTATCCTATATTTTAACTATTTGCTTTGGTTTGCAACATTGTATATATATATATATATATATATATATATATTAATATAAAACAGTGTAATCGAGTGCGGGACCGGGACCGGGTCCATGATTTCACTACTAGTCCTGGACCTGGTTATAATCGAATCCTAAAATTTTGACCCGGTTCCGATCCCGGTTCAACTCGTTAAAGTTTTTGCCAATAATTATCCTATATTTTAACTATTTGCTTTGGTTTGCAACATTGTATGTATGTGCGTGTATATATATATATATATATATATATATATATATATATATATATATATAACCGGTAATCGAGTGCTGGGACCGGGACCGGGTCCATGATTTCACTCACGGTCCCGGACCCGGTTATAACCGGATCCTAAAATTTTGACCCAGTCTCGATCCCGGTTCAACCGAGTCCGGTCTGCACCCGCCGGTCCATACCGGTCGGAGTTCGGAACCGTGTACGCGGAATTTTTGCTCACCCCTAGTACACCTTGGTGCTCACGTGCAATGTGTCGTTAAACAAACATATATGGTAGACAAAATCAAAGAAAAAAACTCAATTTTTTTAAAATGGATATGTAACTCCAATGCTTTACTAGATTTTTCATGGGTAGTTATTTTTGGGTTAGGATTTCATGGATAGGGTTTTTGGGGTTAGGATTTAATTTTATTTTGATCATAAAGGGATAGGATATTATATCAAATTAATAGTAAGATTTAATTAGAAAATATTAATTAAAAATTCAAAAATATAATTATATTTTGATGTGATTCAGTTAGGTAAAGAGTTTAATTTTAATTAGGCAACTGAAAATATTGTATTTAAAAAGAAAAATATTGAATAAATATTTTCCATATATGTAAATTAATTAGATAAGTTTTTTACAAAATAAGATATGGATAATCCTTATACGTCGCCCTATGAGTGATAATTAGGAAAACCATTTTTTTTAAAAAACCAAAGAATATATTAGGTCAATATGAGATTACCTACTTTACAACACAAACACAACAGTGCTAGATTGCTCTTTAAAAAATTCATTATTTATAACAAAAAGTTAATCGTATTATTTTATAAAAAGGTACGATTTAGTAGAAAGGAAGAATCAAATTTTCACAACTAATGACAAAATCTAATTCATTCACCCAAAAATATATAATTAAATACGTACAATTTTGAGTTCTCACACTCAAATTACAATTTAGCCAAACGAAACATAACCCGAAAAGAAAACTATATAAAACAAAAAAAGATTATGTACATTATTACACCCACGAACCCAAGATTGATATATCATATCCGAACACAAAATCTATCAGTTGGCCATCATTCACAACCACAACCTACATTTTACCTCAAATGACCAACGAGTTACAAACCATATTGAAAAAGTCGGGAAAGAGGGCAAACAAAGCAAGGCAATATAGGATAAATGATGCTGAATTAACAACCCCACCGAGCATGCAGCGCCCTTAATGTCATACAAAAATAAGCCTCGCACAAGAAATATATCATGAAAAAGTTGGGGTGGGGAAAGGCAGCACTTACAAACTCACCGGTCCCCGTCGGGGTCTGGGCCGGGTGGGGTCCAATGCGGTGGAGCATACGCGGGCCCACCTTGATGCACATGATGATAGTACATGGCCCTCAACATCTCATCATTCCTCCTCATAGCCTCGGCTTGTTTCCGGCGCTCTTCTATAACCTAGAGTTGACGCTCTTCATATTGATCCAAGTACCCCGAATATCTCCGATGTTACTCCGAACAGATTGGCAGCAGGCTTGCACTCCTCTCAAAATGTCCCCAAATGCAATATGATCGGAGTGGAGTGAAGCAATCTCCGGCCTAATGTCGGCCAACGCTGAGCCATTGAATTGTGATATTGGAAAGGATGGGCTTCGGACGAGCCACCAGCTTCAAATTGTGGGTATTGCTCATGTGGCTCACCCTCAATATCATCTCCCTCCTTACCCTCCATGGTGACATCGCCCTCCAAAACATTATCCTCATCATCCTCAAACTTCCGAGTTGTTGGGATTGGCTAAAGTAGTGCGGTTGGGATTGGGGAGTTGAAAAATAAGAAGTCCATGATGATTAATAAAATAATTGCTTCCTCGAATCAGCACGAGACTTCATCCTAATAAGTGCTTGCATGTCCAACCTCTCTCCCAAAAAGTGGGGGTGTAGTTTCTCGATTTTACTACTCAAATTCAACCCTAAAGCAATAGTCGTAATCACTCCCCAACCACAATGACCTTCTTTGGATGCTTCGCCACATCCTCCAAGTGTCCGAGAATAAAAGCCCCTATGTCTACTTTGATCTTTTTCACCACTGCCCTAAGTAGGAATAACTTCGGGTTCCTAGCAACACCTTGGCTATCATGCCTCCCAAAAATCATATTTTCCATTAGACGTTGGAGGTAGCAAAAGGTTATGTTGCAAACATTGGTGACTTTGGCTTGTCGCGACTCAAAAGGAACTCGAAGGCCGGTGCCATCTCTATCAACATCGGTTTTCCGCCTACTACAAGTGATTTTAAACCACACCTCCTGGGGGAAAATGTATCCTCTAAGCTTGAAACACCCTGCAGGGTTAGCCGCAGAATATGATTGAATTGCACCGGATTTAAGTTATAATCGTAATTAAATAGGCGGAAAATATATGCACTCGGCCCCCATTATATTCTCTTCCCAGTCTACCCCTAAAGAGCTTAGGAACTCAACAATCAATTGATCAAACACAACACATTTAAGCTCCACAAATTCAAGCCAACCCAAGTTACTAACAAGCGATGTATATCATCCCAAAGGCCTAGACCCATGAGGGTCTCTTGATCTAAGTAACGAGGCTCAAAAACTAATCTAGTAGTAAGCACATTAAATCTAGCCTTCTGTTCTCTATTGACACATTTAATGGACCGAGAAGAGGAAGAAAGAACAATAGGTTGTGCCCGAGCTTTACCCGGTTCTCGTTTCAACATTTGGAGCCTCTTGGGTTGGCTCTAACTCTCTTAGGTTTTTGAGCCATGGAGGAAGAGTTGAACTTTGATATGCAAGAACCCATACAAACAAGTGAAGCACCAAACCTTTTCTCTCTTCCACCCCTAACTTAATAATGGTGAAAGTAGGGTGAGAGGAGAAAGAAAGTGGAGGCAAAATGTGAGGAAATTGGGGCTTTTTATGAGAAAATTGGAAGGAAAGGAGGATTTTCCGAAAGAAAGTTGTGGTTTTATGTAGGATTTGTGGGTGGGGTTAGTGAAGGAGGTAAGAGAGAGAGAGAAGAAGAAGACGGTTTTTCCATGGCTATGGGGGTTGAGCAATGAAATGAAAGTAGAAGAAGAAAAGGGGAGAGGAAAAACCGCAATTAAAATTGGCGAACGCAGTGGCATGGTGGTACCACATTGCACGGTCACGACCGTGCCACCTTTTGGTGATGCAGGTTTAAACGTGCCAATGATCGGCACGCTCATACTAGATTTGGAAAAACAGCAGGACAGTGTGGCACGGTCACAACCGTTCCTCCTTATGCTCCTGCAGGTTTAAGTTGCCCATCCACACCGGCACAATCACGGCGATGCCGGGCATGCTTAAGTCCAAATCATGTATAAATTACAAACCGTACTAAAACATTATACGAGGTACTTTGGTCATCCTAGGATTATGAAAGTATCTACTAATTTCAACAAAGGTGCGTGACCACAAGATAACCCATGAGAGCGACCAATATGTGCTTCCATTACCCTAACACCGAAAGTAATTACAAATATGAAACATGTTCGATTGTAGATAAAGGGGTTTAGATTGTCATGACCGTGCCAGCTTGCGGCTTTCAGGTTGCGATAGATCAGTTAGGCACAGTCATAACACGTATCGACACGACCGTGCCATAAACTTCTTGGCCAATTCTTCAAAGTTTGTTCTTCTCTTTCTCAAGTCCACACCTCGAGCCTTCATTTGCTCCTTAAAACCTTGATGCTTTTCGAGTTTTTGCCCATTTTATTAATTACCTAATAAAGTAGAAAGAGACACATAACTCTCCTAAGTTAGCATTTATTGAGAACTAAAATCGAGTGATAAGGGTGGCAAGAATGCCTTAGTACAAGCCCGAATAATACACATGACAACATTTATGCTAATATTTACACATTCCTTCGAGTACGAATAAGGGGTTACATAAATTACCCACCCATTTGTGCCACCTAACACTAGCAAAAGCAATAATGATAGAATGGCACAGGGTGGTAATGATACCTATTACATTTCCCATATTAATCAATAAATGCTTACAAAAATTTTCAAGGCCCAAAATTTACATGCCCTAAATATTTACAAGGCCCAAACATTATACATTCCAATAAATCCTCGAATTGCTACTATTATATGCAAAACATGGTGTCACATACTGATTGCAACCTATCATCATATCGGACATTGACCGTAAGCAAGTCCTCCACAACCACGAAATCACCTGGACAATGAGCATCAAAGTCAGCTTGGGGTTTTTGCAAGTGTTCTTGTAATGCCTCGTTTCTCCACACTTAGAACACCTCCGAGCTCGTACACCTTGATATTGCATCTCTATCCTCCTTTTCGTGGTCTCCCGAATGACCGTTGATTTGTAGGGGGCAATATGTGGCAATTGAAGTTGTCATCAAGCTCGTCCCTACCTACCACCATCCCCGTCCCGTCGTCCACCACAGGTAAATCATGTGTCTCCATAAGATGCACAACATTCATGTAAATTG
Source organism: Talinum fruticosum (assembly GCA_021018815.1). Classification (NCBI taxonomy): domain Eukaryota; kingdom Viridiplantae; phylum Streptophyta; class Magnoliopsida; order Caryophyllales; family Talinaceae; genus Talinum; species Talinum fruticosum. The sequence continues at coordinate 134,417 of JAITYX010000104.1, forward strand.
TTGACTGTCGTTGCCGCCTTGTAACGAGGGTGCACATACTCATACACCCACAACTTATACTTGTTAATCACAGCCATTGTATGCGTGCAAGGCAATCCCCGCACTTGCCACTAGTTGCAACTGCAAGTCCCATTGGCTAAATTCACAACAAGGCCTTTACCGTTGCTTAGTACTACGTCGTACTCTCCGACAACACTATTGTACAGCTTGTATATCAATGACACAACCAATGTTATCGTATGTCACTTGTAGCTTCTTCTCTACCCTTTTTCCCACCCTATTCTTCCACTCCCCCAACTCACACCTGTGTTTCTCGTTCCTCTTATCAACTTTTGCAGGTGATTGGTCACGAGAAAGGGTATTGACATTGGTCTCAATGTCCGCATCCAATTGTTCTAACTCTCAATGGGGTTGTTATTCAATTTTCCCCACCTATCCTTCTTAAATTTCAACTACACCCACCATTCCGGGTCATTCCGCTCTACCCACAGGCCAACTCGCACTTAAACATCCTCATTTCCTCCATCGCTAACTCTGTACTCAAGCATCAATTGGAGCATACGCGACCTAATTGAACATTTCCTGAATAAATATCCTTGACGCTTCCTCACGGTACCCAAGTTTCGTTGCCGCTTTTACAAAGTTCTCCCAAACATGCCACAAGCAGATAGCGTGGTTATCTACACCAAACACTTTAAGCACAGCGAGATAGCGGCGACTCGTGTCGATCCGTCATTATTACGAGCTTTAACCCTCCTAAACAGCTTATACAATTCGTCAAAAACCACAACCAATCATCGTCGTTCTCTCCCGACACAACTGCATATGCAACGTCGAGCAAATGGTTATCTCGCATCCAATGCAACTGCAGTTAACAAGGTCCCCTCATACGATCCGCTTAGATCACTTGTCATTGACAAACAATATCTTCCTACACCCTAGTATAAAACCATTCAGCAATGACCCGTATGCAATAAACATTCGCCGTAACCGACAACCATCGACGTCGCAAAATGCTCTCGAGTCGGGATTTGATCTAACAATTGCAGCGCATAGCCAGGGCAATAACTTGTACCGATCATGTGGTTCACCCATTAACATTTTTCGAACTTACTCCCTTGCCTTCCAACACTGCATGTGTGACACATTCATTCCAAATTCTAGCTGCATATCCTTCAATAACTCAACCGGTGAATAATTATTGGATAATTTGATCTTCCCATTTACCAAATGCGCAAGCGGTGTGCTCTAATCCTTTTCCACATCCCTTCTCCCATCTCGACATTTATTCCCCACACTATGCAAGTGTGCTACTTTAAAAACCTTCACAATCATCCCATCCACTTTGTTCGTTCCAGTTAAACATATGTAAAAATTGCAGTTCACCGCCTTGCACTCCACCTCAATACGCTCCTTACAATTTCTTTTGAACCTATACTCAAACTTGTGGGCTACGCATATTTCCACATGCTCAATCTAAATGATTCGGCTAAAGAAAATACCTGCCCCACCCCTTTAATTTCATTTTTCCATATGGACATCCTCTACAGTACACTCCGGATCGCACCCCGGATCGAGGCTACACAACCCCATCCTCGAGAGAATGACACTCGGAGACGGAATCCGATTCCGAACTCCGATCGCCTCGAATTGTCTTGTGGTATGTCCACATCTTCTCTAATAATAATAGCCTCGAGCACCCGATCGTTGGCCACTTATTTCTTCCTCGTATCCGAGGTTGTAACCTGCCACTCACATAGCCACACAAATATTGAGCATAATTATCATAACCCTAAAGAAAAATTTAAGATACATACACACACACACCATAACAACATACAACATAAATACTGAGGTTACATGTTCCACGAACGTTACCTTGAATGATTTACTCCACTTCTACGTCTATCACCATTAACTTGCAATACCACATTGCTCGGGTTACCGCGTCCCGCTTTTACAATCAACCTTTTCCACCGTCCGTGATAAAGGTATCACACTTGGAACCTCATCCCCAAATACATACATATATGGAAAATCAACGTTTTGCTTCAACAATTTCTTCACATCACTTTCCCTTGCAAAAGGCATTATCGTCCTCCGATCATACTTGAAACCGTACCACAACTTACGCTCCCCTAAAGGAATCGCAATCACGTCTTCAACCAACAGACGTACATCACCAACCCCTATATTCTCTTTCAACCAAACACAATCTGTATCGCCACCCACATACACCACACCTCCATTATGGACCTCCTCGAACCGCCCTCCCCAACACACATACAGAACAACCTCTCTCTTACCAACTCATCGCTCCACCTGGCTGACTCCATCTCTATCCTTCACACTTGTCAACCACTATACACATTAACAACAACCCACATGTGGGACAACCACATATGTTCTCAATTATACTTTACATACATGCCATATTAATATATTACCAATTACTATTTTTATTAACATATTCATACAGTCCATGTATATATATACGATTAGTCGGGCATGATATAGACATACAACCAATATAACATAAGCCAAATTACTCATACAATATCTACACAATAAACTACATATTACATTAATATACCCAAACAACACATTCACACCCACCTTTACAATTATACATAAACTTTAACAAACTCAACCGGTTCAACATTAACCGTAATCCAAGGATGACATCGTAGTACAACCAAGTATGATAGAAACTAAATTCCCACTTGTCCAATACATATAATAACATGCATGAGAAAAGCACAACCAACCTATTAACGCCCTATTATACTTGTTACATTTAAATACCAAGCATTGTAATCATAATTAAACCACACATTTCATTTTTTCAATTTCAAATAAGAACACTTCAAGTACATCACAAATATAAAACATGAATAAATGTTCCTCCCAACTAATTTACTCATATTTAACCAACAAAACAATATCCATCAATCATATTACAAAACTCAATCCATTCGATCAAACTAAAAATCCTAAATCCATTTAATGCCAAATGTTACATACATAAATGTAAACAAAAACCATATTTTAAAATAATAACAAATTCTACCCCCCTCCAAATTGTTCAAAATTCCCACACCTAACCTACAATTAACCCTATGTTGTACCTAAATAATAACCAATCACAAACCAAAACTCACCTATAAAAATTGAATACAATACACAATTAAACTTACTTACCCAAGCAATTTCACGTCCCAAGCGCCTTCAACTTCACCGCACCGAAAATAATGGACCACCGGCAACCTTCACAGTCATAGCACCTCTCTCTCTCTCTCTCTCTCTCTCTCTATCTCTCTCTCTCTCTCTTCAATGCTGATCATCTAAAAATAATGTTCAACTTTTTAAAATATTCAGCTTCTTCTATCACTTCATTCCCACCTCATTATGGGCATTTTAGACATTTCAAATCAGCATCCAAACCAAACACCAAAGCAACATCATTAAGGGAATTTTCGTCCTTTCTCCTTGCCACAGCCATTGCATCTTCACGTGGGTCCATGACTTTAGCGTAAATTGCAAAACTTCTCCTGTAATTCTAAATTAGACAATGACCCATATGTAAATTCCCCAAACAGATTAGTTGGCTTGTAAAAAAGCAAAAGTAAAAAAGATATTGTACATGAAGAGGGGGAGGTAGGCAAGAGTTAGGCTGTTATTATTTATTTTATAGGGAATGATAAACATTTTTTTAAAAAAAGAAAAAAGATAGAGAAAGAAGAAAAATAATTATTAAGGTAAAATTGGTAAATTAGTGATTAATATATTATTGGGATTGTAGAGTGACAAGTATTTTAAAATAGAAAAAATTAGTTAAAGTAACATATATTTTGAAATGAATGGATTATTAAACAGTACATTTGCCCCCTTGGGAATATTTAACCTCATTCGGGATTTGCATATATTTTTAAATCCGCAAAAGTCGAATTGATTTTCTACATTTTTCAAAACAAGAAGTAATATGGTGGCGATAACAAATTTTCTAATTTTGACCCAGACCTTCCTCAAGCATTCATGAAAGAGCACGACACACAATCCTTTTCAGTTGACATGAAAGTGCACCAAATGCACTAATTACGTATGTCGGGGAAGCCCTATGGACTCCCAGCAGCTGGAAGGTCATATTGCGTAGGTAGACCAGTAACAATACTAGTATACCCTGTATTACCCGAAAAGTGATATTGTGCTAGTTAATTAAGGGTGGATTTATCTGCATACTGCATACTTGTAATATTGGTTATATGTAGTTTTGACATCCAATGATAATGTTACATGTACCTTCCATTGGTGGATTTATAATAGTCTTAGGCTTGACATTCCTAGTTTCTATTCCAAAAAATAAAAAGAAATTGTGTTAAGGTTAAACTAAATTGAGTCAAATTTATGTTACTGAATTATATAAAAGTTTAAAAATAAGTTGTTGAGAGAAATGAAATGACTTTTAATCGATTAGAAAATGAAGAAAATTAAGAAAGCCACTTACATTTAAGTAAAATTATGAAGATAAAATTCAAGATTTGATTTATTGAAAAGTTTTATATCTATTTGAAACTTTTTGTATTTATTAAAATCTTGATATTGAAATTTTTGGAACGGTTTCTTTTCAACAAACAATTACAACATGTATATATTGGAGTACGAAATAAGCATTGTAAGCATGTAAGGGAATTGCACATGACCCAATAATATAATCAGTTACAAGTTTTGCACAAACTAGAAATCTATTCAAACGAATAAAGAAAGAGTATACTTTGGCTTAATCATCGTCATCGAGTGACAGTTTCCTCGTGACTTAATATGAGGAATCATAAAATATAATCTCCGTGTAAAATTATCCTTCAAGTTTATGCAGCAAATGCGATTCTGAATTGAAGTGAACTCCACCTTCTTTGATGGAGGAGTAAATGGTGGCATAGGCTTTGGAGGCGAAAAATGATGTGTCCCTTCCTCGAGTTCCAAAGGAATGAAAATAGCCTTATTTATATCATTAACCAAGGAGTCCTTGGAGTCGAAATGATTGGTTGAATTATAGAACATCTGAAAAACTTTCAAGCATGCCAAATGGAGTATCTTGAAAGAGTTGGGAAAATTATCCATCAAATTGTGTTCAAGAACCTTCATCTTGGCCTTCTCCAACATACTTTGCAAACAATCAATTGCTTCTCCTACATTGGCATTTGGGTTTTCTCTCAAGTATAATATCACTGAGTTGATCTTTCTATCTTGTAGTTCTCTCTGTCAAATTTACACATTACATGTTATAGTCAATAATATTAATACCATTATCGAAAAATTTATCCATTGATCTATTCAGATCTAGGTATTTATGTAGCCTATCAATTTCAGATAAATATTTTTGTATTCATTTAGATTTCATTAAATGTTTTTTGTCTACCAAATCTAGCTTAAAACTTCTGATTTCAACCAAAAATGTGACATGATATTATGAAATGGCCAATAAGCCCTCAATTTTTTCACAAAGAAAACCACTTAATTAAGTGTAAATAGGTTATTTCAAGCTAACACATCACTATTTTCCCACGCATTATAAGTTTCACATCATGGCTGGTCTCCAAACATATTTAACCAAATATAAATGGATCCAAAATATTTATCCAAATATATTGTATCACATAAGTAATTACCAAAAACCCAAATGAATCAGTAAGCAAATTTGTATATATTATCTAGGTCTGAGTTTTTATAGATCAATGTAGATGGAGTCTAAGGGATGAATTTTACCTCGTAGCCTTGGATGTCATTCAATAAGCGACACGAAATCATAAGGAATTTGGCAATCTCTTCATAACTATGAGGAGGATTAAGAGTAAGAGGATGAGGAATAGTTGATTCCAAACTATATGAAGCTTGAAGAACCATTGTGTGCGCGGCTACGGATATCATTCTATTTTCCAAGTACGACGCCATTGATGGAGCCTTTCCCATTTGGCTCCATGTAGATTCCACCAACCAAGAATGAAATGTTTCGGACCACTTAGGAAACATAGAAACAAATTAAACTCACTCATTCGCAAAAGATACCTTTTTTTCTATTATAGTTCATACAAGTAAAAATCTAAGCTTACTATTTGTCGAAGATCGTCAATTATATCAATCCCATGCTGACCAAAGTACTTCTCTGCAACTTCTCTCGTGATGTTATCAAGTGCATCAAATATGACTACTATGACTTCTTAAGCCTTCTTTATTCCATCTGTACAAAGACATAATATTCTTTTAAATCCTAAATTCAAATAGCTAGTATCATAATTTCATTTTCTTCACAAGAACTGAATCAACTAGTTACCAAAGGGATTATATCGGTTTAAAATATTAATACTTTATTACCTTATTGTGATATTAACAAATAATATATAAAAAAAAGAAAAAGTCTTCCAACTATCTACATTATAAATTAGAACTCTGACATTTTAATTTTTAAGCATGTAAGTAACCTAAAAATTTTTAAATCAGAGAAGTAAACTGTTAAAAAAACAATATGTCAAACTATTAATTTATTAATATTTCTGAAGAAATTTCTTTTTATCATTTGTCAATAATATATAATAATAAAATATTACTATTTTAATTTGAATGCTTACAAACCCAAACCCAATTTAAACAACTTATTTGTCACATGATGTTACAAAAAGAAATCTTTGTAATACTACCTTTGGACTGCTTTCGTAAGAATTCGTAGCTCATCAAGTGATCCTTTCACATCGAAGAAGTCATCAGCAATAATTATAAGAACCGCAAGCTTTGCAATGGTTAATCGAACATCGGAATCGCAGGGAAAGGACACTACGAGTAAAACAGTAAATTAGCGTCGGACACAATCGGACGCCAAATCCAGAAAATCCGACGCTAAACGTCTTTAGCGTCGGATTAGAGTCGGATAAAATTCTGACGCAGAAGACCTCGACGCTAAAAAATTTCGCGTCGGATTCACTCATCCGACGCTAATTAGCGTCGGATTTAGAGTCGGATTGATCCGACGCTAATAGCGTCGGATTCTTTCTATTAGCGTCGGATACGTCCGACGCTAACAGCGTCGGATTCTAATCCGACGCTAATTTCGTTTTCTTTTTATGCCCCGCTTCATTTTAGCGTCCGATTTTTGTGATTAGCGTCAGCCTTTTTGACTCAAATAGCGTCGGATTTTGGGTGCGACGCTAAAATCCGACGCTAAATCTTCCATTATTTTGCCATAACTTTTTGAACATTTGTTATTCCGTTTTTACATATATTTCCTGCAAAACATTTATATAAAAGTCTGACTTCTTCTCTACACAGTAATATACGAATACACAAATACATTGTGATTCATTGTTTGCACAATCATCCACAAACCACCAAGTATTCATCATCCTAACAACCTCCAAATATCCAACAAACCAGTTCAAAGTTAAACAAAGCAATTCAACAAACAAACCAATTCAAAGTTCAATAAACAAACCATGCTAAGAAATTAGTTAGAACCACCGGACATCCTGTCAACTTGTGATTGGAGGTTTTGAATGAGTTTCATTGCTTCTTCCATGGCTTTTTGCTGACTCTCGACCATTTTTCTTTGCTCTTCCATGGCTTTTTGATGACTCTCGGTTAATTTTCTTTGCTGATCAAGTTGTTCTTGGGTTGATTGAAGTTGTGATTGTAGCCGAGAATAAGCCGAGGAATTGTAGGTAGCACTCGTAGAGGATGTCGAGGCAGTAGGCTTCTCGTAGAACATTGTTGCGGAATTACCCAATCCATAGATGGTTGATTTTTGCTCCATCCACCCGACACCTCATAGTAGAGGGTCTCCGCCTCTTTGTCCCCTCCTGAATACCACGCTCGGCTCTAATCGCTTCATATTTTTCCTGCAAAAGGGAAAGCATCCATTGTACATTCAATATGAATATCCCCTACAATTGTCCATTTCACTCTATTTGCTTGTAAAGGTTTACGGAGATAATATTCTTACCCACGAGAGATTTGGACCGGTCATCGACAAAAACCTTTCCAGATTGAGCATCATCCTTACTACGACTCCTCACAAACAATGCAGATGGAGTAGGATTCTTCCCTTCCTTAATCTAGGCATAAAAATATGCAATAAAGTTACACAAACTAAATTATGTGTATAAAATGAAAGAAAACCAAAATACTAGAGTTTATACCATTTGGACTGCGAGATCTGCGGTTGAGACCGACCCTTGACTATGTAAGGTTCCTGCTTTTGGGCCTTCTGTCCTATTCTTGAAGCATTGGGCAGATTTTTTTGAAATTCAGATGTACTTCTTAGCCCCTTCAACCTCTCTCGCCCCTCATCCGACAACCAAGTTATTGGTTTATCATCGGGCCTTTTTCCAGCCTTGCTCGCTAAATTCCTCAAATTTTTACCAACTTTCTTCTTCCACTCTGCATAGACTTCTTGAGAAAGTTCTGGAGCCCAAGTATACTTACCCTGTTTTATACAAATATTAACAAACATAAATTAAAAATATTAAAAACTACTCATATATATCCAATTGTTTTCAAGTTTTTACCTCAAAAGTCCTCCACAAAAGTTGTAACTCTTCTTTAGGGAGATTTGATAAACATGTGCACTGGCCATTGTAGAAACTCTTGATATCATCTGATATAGCTCGTGACAACTTCGACTTAGTGAACCTGCAATAAAATTATTAAGTTAAAACTACCCAAAGAATACGAAAAATAAACCAAATTACTGAGACATACCACCGGTTATCATCATCCTTTGCCAAAACTCTCTTCCTGCAAGCTACCCCTTGTTGTGAGCTATCTCCCTGTGATGATGATGATTGAGTGCTGGACTATAGCATGATCAGCCCCAACATTGGAATCGGAACCAGAAGTAGGCGCACCATGATTTAGCGCAAAACCTTTTGTTCGAGGCATACTTGTATATACAACGAATGTCATGCAAAGAGAATTTAAGTATATATATTCAAAAATCAATTAATATACACAAAAAATCAAAACATACATCAAAATCATAACATAGATCGTTGGTTATCAATGTCACGAGATTACAATATTACTTCAAAAATCATCATCATCATTAGCTACAATGTCATCATCAATGTCATTATACAATAAAAGACTGTCATCATCTGCCTCCCCTTCAAAATTATCATCCTCGTTTTCAACATTGAAATCGACTTCATTAGCTTCCTCTTCAATTATGTCCTCAAGTTCATTTTCAAATCCTTCTTGGACTCCTTCGAACTCACACAAAGTAGGAGGATTTTCATTAGTATCCTCTTGAAATGCTTGTATCATTGAGTGGTGCTTCAATGGTTGATCTTGGTTTTATCTTAATCACCGCCCACCATTGGTTTCTATCGTTCCTTATACTTGGATAAGGGGTAAAATACACTTGCATAGCTTGGGATGCCAGTACAAATGGATCATACTTTGGGTACTTCTTTGTATGGTTGACATCCACTAATTTATATTGTTCGTGTATATTAATACCCCTTATAGAATCAAACCATTCACATTTGAACAAAACCGTCTTGTAAGAGCGAGAATCCCCAACATACTCTAACTCAATCACCTCTTGAAGAATGCCATAATAATGAATGTCATCTACCCCTTTCACGGATACCCCATATTCATACTGGCCTTGTTTTGACCGTATTTATAGGCGTGAAAGTTGTAATTATTTATGTAATAATGGTTAAAACTACGCACATCCTTCTTTGGACCAAGTGCCAAACTTTTAATTACTCCATTGTTCTCGTTCAAATGAAAAACCTACGCCATTAAAATATAAGTTAATGAAAATGTAATACATATTTAAACCACTCGCAACACAACATCAATATACTAACCTTCTCTCGAAACCATTTTGGGAATTCTTTATCAAACTTACTCCATACTTCATCTTTCTTAATACGTGGATGTAGTGTAATCATTTCATCTTCAAATTGCCTTAGTTGGAGAAAATGCTTATTATTAGGTCGTTATCATTAAAAGATAATATATGACAAAATTATTCAAGTTGATAGTCGTACCGTTCATAATCCTCTAATATTTCACAATTCTGAAGAATGTATGCATGAGCTGCATCATACTCGCGTTGATCAAGGTATCTCATACGTCCTTCACTGGGGGCATACCCGACATTAATGGAGAAGACATCCGGAATGTGTTCACCTTGATTCTCCTCTGTATGAGGATATACATTTCGCCCAAGATCTCTTGTTTTTGTGTCAACATTTTGCTCAAAGTAAGCGGCACAAAAATTTGAAATCTCCTCTGTTAGATATGCATTGCATATAGACGGTTCAACACGAGCTTTATTACCGACTTTCTTCTTTAAATGATGCAGAAATCTGCATCATAAGTATAAATATTTACTATCATCACTACAAAATATTAATTGAAAACTTGATAAAAATCACTTGATACCTTTCAAAGGGATACATCCATCTATACTGAACGGGTCCACCTACTTTAGCCTCATATGGTAAGTGGACAGGAAGATGCTCCATCACATTGAAGAAAGATGGAGGGAAGATCATCTCCATCTTACATAATATTTCAGAGATATTTCCCTCTAATCGGAGCACATCCTCCGTTCGCAAATGAGCGGCGCATAAATCCCTGAAGAATTGGCTTAGTTACTGTAAGGACTTTCCAAACATTTGGAGGCGAGTAATTCCCTCAAAGCTATGGGTAATAATCGCTCCATAAGGATGTGACAATCATGACTTTTCAAATTATGCAACTTTGCATTTTTTCCATCAACACATCGACTTAAATTACTAGCATATCCATCGGGTAACTTAAGTTGTTTTAGCCACTCACATAAAGCTTTTCTTGCCTCTTTACTCAGAACATATGGAGTGTCCGGAACAGTTTCGGTTCGTCCTCCATCAGCATGTTCAGTGAGTCCGAATGTTTAGTTTTTGACGCTTACAATGAGTGGCTAAATCCTTTCTTGAGTTGATGTCATCCTTAGTTTTTCCCTTCACATCCATGATTGTGTTGATTACTTGATCAAACACATTCTTTTCGACATGCATGACATCTAAATTATGACGTATGAGAAGATCTTTCCAATACGGCAATACCCGGAATATGCTTCGTTTTGTCCAATTGTGAGACTCGAGATAACCACCAATTGAGCCATGATAATCAACAGAGTTAGGCATTGTACATATGCGATCCCATATTTGATCACCTTTAAGACGAGGAGGAGGAGGTGAATAGTCGACCTTATTTTTCAAAAAGCACTCTTGTTAGACCTAAAACGATGACCTTCGGGAAGAAATTGTCTATGGCAATCAAACCATGTGGTCTTCTTCCCATGTTTTAGTCTGAATGCTTTCGTGTTTTCCATGCAATAAGGACAAGCTAATTTCCCCGATGTCATCCAACCCGAAAGCATACCATATGCTGGAAAGTCACTTATTGTCCACATAACTGCTGCCTTCAACGTAAAGTTATTCTTTTTCGAAACATCATACGTTTGAAGCCCGACATCCCATAAGTGCTTCAATTCCTCAATGAGTGGTTGTAAATAAACATCAAGTTTCCCCTTAGGACTTTTTGGGCCAGGAATCAACAAAGTAAGAAACATGAATTGTCTCTTCATGCACAACCAAGGTGGTAAATTGTATGGAGTTGCAATTACGGGCCAACAGGAGTACGTCCGCCCAAAATTGCCAAATGGGGCGAAGCCATCAGTACATAAACCTAATCGAACATTGCGAGGTTCGGCGGAAAATTCCTTGAAAGTGACATCAAAATGCTTCCATGCTTCACTATCACATGGATGTGCCATTGAGCCACTTTCACGTGAATTTTCATAATGCCACCTCATTTGGGCCGCTGTGCCATTCGTCGCATACAATCTTTGTAATCTCGGCCCAATTGGAAAGTATATTAGTACTTTCTTTGCAATACCTTTACCCCTCAATGTCTTCTTCTCATATCTATCGACCCCACAATGCTCACATCTATCCAAATTAATTTTATCTTTCCAATATAACATACACCCATTTGGACAAACATCAATTCTCTCATGTGGAAGTTCCAAAGCAGCAAGCGGCTTCTTTGCAGAATAATAAGTGTCGGTCAACTCAGTATTAGGTGGACACATTTCCTTCATTAATGCCAACAAATTGTCCACAGCTCTATTTGGGAGATTAAACTCACATTTGATGTTAATGAGCCGTGAGATTACTGACAATAAGGACAAATCACACCCCTCGTACAAAGGCCTCTTAGCCGCTTCCAACATTTCAAAGAATTTTTTGCATCTTCATTTGGTTCCTCATCCACACTTTCATCATCAATCCATGTTGAGGACATAGGCCCAAATGCGTCCATCAACATTTCATGCATTGATTCAACTTGTGGATTTGACGACCCTTGGTTGTTCATTTCTAAATCAGGGTAAGTCTCTCCATGGTTAACCCAATGAAAATAATTAGCGCGAAACCCATGTTTATACAAATGTAATTTCACAGTATCCTCATCTAAGAAAGGCACGTTGCCACATTTACTACAAGGGCACCTCATCTTCTTCGACCTCTTGAAGCTTTCTTCTTGTTTAGCAAATGGAATAAATTCCTCTTCTATCCTACGAATGAACTCCTTATTCAAGTATTTTCCATCAAACCTTTTATACATCCACTCTCTATTTGTCTCCATTACTGCAGATATATACGATTTTAAAATAGTTTAGTATGTTCATCTTTTAAAATTAACAATCAATAAAACTTGCGTAATATTTTACATTGTATTTTTTGTAATGATAATTGCATGCCCTACATCTTTCTACAGGGATAAGTGGTCTTATACCCATTCAAGAATAATATAATATTAGATCGTGCAGCTACGTCCTTGCATACTTTGACAAAATTTCGGCAGCATTTCCCTTTAGTTCTCCAAGTACGATCTATAAAGATGAGATGAATAATGTCTATGGTAAAATAATTCACCCAGACATTACGCACCACATATTTATAATAGTACCTAGAGAACATATGGAAATCGTCGCCTTAAATTTGTCAAAGTGTATGCAAGAATTTAGTAACTACACAACCTAATACCATATTATTCTTAAACTGTCCAACACGGACAATTCAAAAACTTGTACATAACAAAGTTTTATATCAACACCATACACATGAGAATGTGTATAACTTGCTGATATACCTTGTTATGTACAAATTTTTGAACGGGTTTTCTAAGCTTTATGAAATGCATATATATATATATATATATATATATATATATATATATATATATATATATATATATATATATAACTAATAGCTACCTTGCATTAAAAAAACAACAAACAGAAAGATATACCTTACATTAAAAGATATGCCTTACATTACAAATTATAAATCTGAATGATAAATAGACATGAAGTTTGATAGTTCTAATTGCAACAAAAACACGCAGACAATTCAGTTCCTTCATAGTATAGCTAGATTGAGAGAGAGAGAGTACCTGATAACTACCCAACTCAGCAGAGCAACTAAATTCTTGACTCCCAAATTCTCAAATCCAAATTAACGTTCTGAATTAGAAAAAAACAACAAACAAATACATCGCTTCATGTTAAAATCCATATTGGGTTGTTATTATCATTGAATACCACAATATAATATTCAGTGGTTCTAATAAACAAGGTTAAGCCTTTAAAACTATGCAAAGAACATGTAACTAGCTAGACCTAGCTAGACAGAAGCAATAATTTTTGAAGGGGGACTGGCCATGTGCATTGCAGATGGGAGATATATGGCTTGGCCAGGCTTTAAATTTTGCAGCCAAGACTTTGGTCCTTCACATTCACAGCCTTTAGTTTCTTCACATTCACATTCACATTCACATTCACATTCACATTCACATTCAACCTCATATTAATATTTGTACATAACCGTAATAGTTCTTATCCATTGCTCGTTAAATCCAACTGAATTCTTTACAATTTGATATTTTAAGTTGCATGTCATTGATTTTTCAAGTGCTCATTTTTGTAAATTAATTTTTTTATAATATTGTAAATTTTTTAATTCATAATTTAGTTCTCATATACCATCACACCCTTCTTTGTTTTAGTTTTTTATTTTTTAAAAAATAATTATCATTATAAGGCAAATAAGATTTCTATAGATTGTTGACCTTTTGATTTGTTAAATCCAACTTGATTCTTTACAAGTTGATATTTTAAGGTGCATGTCATTAATTTTTCAAATACTCGTGTTTGTTTTATAAAATTTACACCCAAAAAACATTCATAGGAGAAAGAGAAGAGAGAATGAATTAAAAATCTACACTAAGTAAAATTTATATATATATCTTAATTAATTAAATAGTTAAGTATATTTTTAGTAACATCCTTTGAATAATATCAAAGCAGAGAAGTTTAAATTAATCCACTTAAAGAAGGCAAAAACCGTAGCATTTTACAGTTAAACAGCAGGCCGTGGCTGCTGTCCAGTGCCACGGTCAGAATCACAGGCTGTGGTGTAGACTGTGGTGGCCAGTTTCGCTGGCACAGTCTGCACCACTGCCTGTGGTGATGACCGTGGCAGCCAGAACTTGCTGGCTGTCCCTACTGAGCCTTGCCACGGCCTGTGGCTGCCAAAGGACCACCAGTGGTGGACGAGGAGCTATCCGTGGTGATCCTTTTCCTTCTTCCCGTTGGTTTAAGACACTAAGCCTAACACCGAGTTTGAGTGCATCAAGTCACCTTTAGTTCTCTTGATTGTTGACCTTTTGATTCGTTAAATCCAACTTGATTCTTTACAAGTTGATATTTTAAGGTGCATGTCATTAATTTTTCAAATACTCGTGTTTGTTTTATAAAATTTACATCCAAAAAACATTCATAGGAGAAAGAGAAGAGAGAATGAATTAAAAATCTACACTAAGTAAAATTTATATATATATCTTAATTAATTAAATAATTAAGTATATTTTTAGTAACATCCTTTGAATAATATCAAAACAGAGAAGTTTAAATTAATCCACTTAAAGAAGGCAAAAACCGTAGCATTTTACAGTTAAACAGCAGGCCGTGGCTGCTGTCCAGTGCCACGGTCAGAATCACAGGCTGTGGTGTAGACTGTGGTGGCCAGTTTCGCTGGCACAGTCTGCACCACTGCCTGTGGTGATGACCGTGGCAGCCAGAACTTGCTGGCTGTCCCTACTGAGCCTTGCCACGGCCTGTTTTGTACTAGAGATATCATTGATTAGCACCCTGTTTTGTACCAATGACATAATAACATTGTGGGGGCAGAAGGAAGGAGCCAAGGGGCTCTCCTGTTTTGTACTAGAAAGAAGCCACCGGACACAATGGAGACACCTTTCCAAGTAATCTGAACTTGAGTAGTCATCTTCAACTTTCCTATACCGTACTAGCCCCATCACTCGTTCATTTCTTCCCTCGCCCCCATCAAACTTTTGACAACTAAGTTCATAGAAATTGAAGTTTCCCCATCCAATTAACATGTCAAGTAGACGACGATGCTCTCCTAGACTCGTTCCTTTCCATGATCACTTGTGTTAGACTAATTGACTCGCATATCATATCCAAGGCATTCGCGAGTACGTAGATATTGATTGATCTATCCGCCTCTTTGCACAACATAACAAACCATTTACACCGGCTGTAATTGATTATCACTTATGATTTTATTATCTTATCGAGAATTTTGTAAATTTAAAATGAAATTTACATAAATAGGTAGCTAGGTTGGGGAAGCCAGCAGAATAAATATGTGAGCAAGGACGAGGGTGGTCCTTGGGTGGGAAGATGGAAAAATCCAAAGGACCACAATTATATTTAGTTAAAAACAATAATTTACAATTTTGAGAAACAATCAAACAACATATTGAATTAGCAGACAGAGACAGAGACATGGCATCATCTCGTAAGCGGGAGCCTCATCACAAAGCCATTCACTAAAAATGAAATTAGCAAACAAGCCCGAGAGACGAGAGACAGAGAGAAGAGCCATGGCATCATCTGTAGCAGGAGCCTCATCACAAAGCCATTCACTGAAAATGAAATTAATCTACACTAACAATTGCTCACGATAATCAGCTTGAACCCTAAAATTCCCAACTTTAACTTAGTTAAACTCTACACCGATACCAATTTCGCCAATTAAACACGGTAATTTCATCCTCAACTGAAGCATATAACATTGAATTCGCAATCGAACCTTTGGCATTGAATTCCAATGTTAACTAATACTTGCTTGATGGAGTGAGTGAGAATTTTAAGAGAAGGAAAATACCGATATTGAGATGGATAATGGAAGACAAATCAGAACTCGTCATCGCGGGGCTGAACTGAACTTTCTTCGAGAGAGAGAAAGAGAGAGGAAGCCACACGCCGACAAGCTAGCTCCGGATAAGGGAGGATGCGTTAGGAGAGAACGAAGACGCCAGCGCCGGAGAGGAGCGAAGACGTCGCGCTGGAGGCGAGAGCAGTAACTCGGAGCAGAGCTTCGTGTTTAGGGCGAGGATATGCCGGTGATCGAAGACACCGGCGCCGGAAGGGAATGAAGACGTCGGCACCGGAGAGGAGTGAAGACGTCGGCGCCGGAGAGGAGCGAAGATGTTGGCAGTGGAGGCGTTAGCAATGGGCTTGGTGTTTAGGGGGATGGGTAGGAGAGAGAGAGAGTTAGGGATTTGAGAAGTGGACTCCCGTGAATGTGGCAGCAGCTGAACCCCTGTGTTTTTAGAGTTAGCGTCCAACTTTAGTGTCGAATGGAATTATCGGACGCCAATTAGCGTCGGATTTTCTATCCGACTCTAAATTCGGACGCTAATAGTGTCCGATTTTTATTTCCGACTCAAATAGTGTTTTTTTGAAATCCGACGCTAATTTCGTCGGTATTAGAGTCTAATTTTGTTGTGGTCTCTAAATTCCAACGCTAATTGCGAGTTTTTTGTAGTGGGAAATGCTGGATGATACTGCAAAGCAGGAGTAGACGGTTTTCTCTCTAGCAAATCCCATGTCCATGAGACCTGAACTCTTACTCCACCTAATCATAGGATGAAAATTTTAATATAAATTTCACCTTTTACATCAAATATACATGTCAAAGGTTATCGCTAAGTGAGACTATCTTATTTTTAGAAGTCCAAATAAAAATTCCCTTGTTTAATTTTGGTCTTCAATTTCTAAAAGTTCAAATCAAAGTTAAAAACAATTGAATTTTGTAAGAAATGCATATAGTATATGATCATCAGACTTAAGCAGGGCTTACCTTATAAGCTTTTGTAATTCTTTATTGTAAATTTGCTGCCGATGCTCATAGTTTTCCTTACCAAGTTGAAGCAAATCCTTATTATCAACACATGGTATCCTGTTCCACGTGGCAAAAGAAAAACAGAAAAATCTTATGATTAGTGAATTACAATATTAATTCTTGCTTAGTCATTGGAGGAGAATCTTTTTATTTATATGTATAAAAAATCACCCTAAAAATAAAAGGAAACAACCTACTTGTAATATGACGGCTTTCCTTGCCATAGAGCCCTCTGTTTGCTTTCCTCAATCCATTTTCTATTTTCCAAATGATCCATTCTAGCCATCCAAGGAGTCAAAAGTTCACGTTTAATCTGTTCAAAGGGGGAAAATGGGAGAACATTAAAAAAACCATTAATATAACCTCTTTCAATTCTTATTACTCTATTTGAATTTAGGAAGAATTGATGGAAGTAAAATTTTTATAAAAATGAGGAGGAAAAGGAAATAGAATGAAAATGCCTTTTTCTTTCTCTTGTTTCGATTAAAAAAAAATAACAAGGAAAAATATCTTAAAAAATTGTTGCCGTAGACCGGTTTCCAATCCGGTTTAACTTGCTAACCCAACCCAAATATTCCAGTCATACCGTAACCTTCTCTCTCTTCAACGCTTAAGCTTTAACGCCACAACGATTGCATCCACGGCACAGAGCTCTTCTTCTCTCCCCCTTCAAATCCCTCTCATCTCTTAAATCGGCTCCATCAAATATCAATCTTCCATTTCCCTGCCCACAAATTTTTCTTCAATGGTGTCAGTGTGATGTTTCTCTCTCTAGGTAGTCGTCGTTTTCTATGTATATCTCTCTCTCTTCATCGTTGACCACCGAAGAAGGCAAGAGGTGACAGAGTGGAGAAGCTATGAAGATTCGAGTCTGGGCAAATTTTACAAAATTTTCCCATTTTCCTGACTTTTTGTGACAAAAATCTTTTGGCTTATATTCCCTAAATTTTCCTCTTTATTATTTTTCCTTCTAATTTTCTTCAAATCAAACAATGAAAAAAATTTAATTTTTTTCCATGATAGTTTTCAAGGTGCAAACAGAGCCGTGAAATTCATATGTATACAACTGTACTCATATAAAATATAAAATATTAATATTTTACTATCATGTGATGTGGATAAATAAAAAGTCTAACAAATAATAAATTAGTATTTTATAGGCCCGGTAAAAGCAGGCCCGATCCGAACCCGCCCGAAATTTTTGAGTGATGGACACGATTTTCTCGATCCGAACTCAAAAATTAGTAAATAAATGAGTCAAATCCAACCCGAACCCGTTCGACTCGTTAGGTCAAGGGTATAAAACAACAATTTTAGTTTTGTACCTTATTAATTGAATGTTTTATACCATTATATGATTTTCCTTTCACTTTATCAATCTTTTAGTAATGGTTATATGTTATATCACATCATTTGGAGGGCGTTACAAATTTATAATAATCATTTTTACAAACGAACACTAATATTATTTTATATTTCAAGTTCTTTCTCATAAAAAATATTATATACAAAAATTATACATAGTTAATTTCAATAAAATATGTATGGATTCAAATGGTGTAATATATTAAAATACTAAAAATGTACAAGTTATACTTGTTGTATTTTTCGTGAAGTAATATATCTAGTCACATCGTAAATAATATACTTTTGTTTTTTAAAAATAGTATTACCATAATGATGTAAAATTTTGATGTTTTAATAAAAATAAATTTTAGTTTATTGTAAATTTCTCATTTATTTGAAACCGTTTTTGCTGTACTTAAACCATAACGTTTAGGATGGGCAATGAGTCGGGTTCAAAGAAAGTCAAAATTTTCCTACTGATTAAAATAGGTCGGTTGAGCCTATTCAAGTCAAACTTTTCTCGATTTGTTTTAAAATGTAGTAAATATGCATATAAATAGGTGAAATAAACATCGGTACATTAAACGAATCATTAACATAACAAGTCATTATTATTCAACCCATCATTGACCTTATTTAAATAGGTTTAGCGGTCAAGCCGCTCAACTTAATGAGATTTTCACACAAATATTATAATAAAAGTTTTGAATACTTTTTGATATTTTTTCAGAAAATACAAATACTATACTTTTTCTTTAAATTATGGGCAATTTTAAGCAAAAAATATGTTGGACTGTTATAATTAAAAGAAGAAAAATAATTGATAAAAAGGCGCTCACGACCCGTTGGGTAGACCCGAAACTCATATAATCGGATATATGACCACACGTATTTTACTCGAACTCGAAATACACCCGACCAGTATTTTACCCGAACTCGAATACATCCCACTCGTATTTAACTCGCCCGCCTGAATTGACAAGTCTAATATTTTGATATGTCATTTTCTAAAAAGTCGAATACTTTTTATTATTTATCTACATAGCATGATAGGAAAGTGTCAATAACTTTATTTATATTCTTAGGGAACAAACAGATTATTTCTAAGATTGAAGTTGTATAATTGCTTAGTTTAAGTAATTAAGAAGGGAGAAGAAAACTACCAGTTCTTGAAGATGTGGCCACATGGTAATATCATCATTCATACTGGTACTTAGGCAAGATTTTGCACGTATATTTGTCAAAAATGATCGAAGCTCTTGGAGCTCAGTCTCTTCTTGGAACATAAGATTTGTTACTCTGTATAAGTTGTAAAGGATGCTTGAGAACTTGTCCACGTTATCCTCGACATACTTGAGAGCCATTTCATCATTGAGTAACCAACAAAGTTTCTCTGTCAATGATCATATAATACATACAACCAATTAATAGTTAGCAAAACAAAGGAAAAATAGCCCATGCATGTCATAAATTCTCCAAAATTTGATGTATGAAAAAGTATGTACTTGCAAATTGGTTTGATTAGGTTCAAGGTTCATGTTGATTGTTATTTTAGAGTTCTGGCATCAATCTACCACTAAATTTTGTGAAAATTATGGTTGTCAAACTTTTTAGGCTCAAATGTACCAAAACATCCAGTAAGCCCACTTTTAACCAATTAGAAATTAAATTTTCATATTTAGACACGAAACTTTTCGCCTCTATCTGAGACAAAAATGAAATTTGTCTCTAAATTTCGTTTCTAAACTCCATCTGCGAGTATGGGTTTAGAAACGAAATGATTTTTGTTTGTATTTCGTTTCTAAATGCGATTAGAGACAAAACTTGGCAGTTTAGAGACGAAAAATTCTATTTCTAAACCACCTTTTTTTTTTTTGTAGCGACCCAAAATTGACTCGAATCGAAGTTGACCCGAACCAAAACCGAACCCAACCCAAACGAGATCGACTCGAAATTGACTCAAATCAAACTTAACCCGAACCAAATGACTCGATTGTCAAGTTTAGTATAGTCTCCACCGTCTGTAATATAAAAATAAAATAAAATTCTACCATCAACCTCTAGAAATAAGAGAGGAACTCACTTGGAGAAACTCTATATCCTTGTAGCTGAAGAAGCTGAAACGCTAATGAGTCTTTCAAGACTTTTAATGGAGTTAAACTTTGCTGATGCCGATGCCACTCTTGCTCATTATATTTTCTGGCGAATATCAACATATCATCATTAATATATATCCAAAAAAGAGTCAAGAAATTGTTCAATAAATTAATTTTATGAATACTTGTATATATGGTCAGAGATCTCCTTATTCTCGTCAGAGAAATGCTCTGATAACCCTAATTGTTGAATATGATCGACCATACAGAGCTTAATAAAATCCTCATCTATGGGATAAATCGAGGGAACTACATTGAAGGGAAAAAATTACTATTTAACATCACATAATAAATGGGTGAACATACCCTTTAGCCAAAAAAGACAAAAAAAACAAAAAGATGTGACATTTTACTTTTTTTTTTTTTTAATATCTTAGGGGTAGGAGTAAGGATACTAAGCCAGACTCAAAACTCAAGCTTAAAATACATCTCAATTTCTTACACACATAGTAAGAAAATTGTCTCTACCAAGGTTCAAACCCTACTGAATCGGATTAAAGTATAAAGTGATTACCATTAGGGTAACACACATTTGGTATGTGACATTTCATTTAGACCTAGCAAATGGGTAGTTTTTTCTCAACAAAAAAAATGGAATGGATAGTTTAGCTTGGGTATGGGTCATATCATAAATCTATATGGGTCAATTTTTAATCAATTGTGTTAGTTAGGGCCATGCACGTCGATTTGAGAGAAGATTGGGTTTGAGTCAATTTTGAGTTGATCGTGTTTGGGCTACCTATGACTTTAGTTATGTTCGAGTTTGAGTCAAGTCTATCTTAGGTAGTGTTACAATAGCCCGTTTGAGGTTGGATATGGGTCAAGTCTACACTTGGTCGAATGGGATTCAGCTCAACACTTATGTTAATGTCAGGTTGACTATAAATCAGATTGAATACTGAGTTACATATTTTGAATGGGATCAGTCTCATTGTTCAATTGGATTTAAAATTTAAAACATGTTCAATCGAGTGAAAGTTCATCATATTTATGATTTTTATAGTATACGAGTGTTTATATTTTAAGTGATATAAGGCCATGTTTGGCCAAATGAGTTGTTTAAGTAACGAATAACTGTTTGTGTAGCGGATAGTTGTTTATGTAGCGAGATAACTATTAAAATTTAGTTATTAGCGGATAGCTATTCAAATGAGTTATTGAATAAATGTGCTTAGTAAATTTAGTGGTTCAACTGATTATTATAAATTGACATGAAAGGACATAAATTATTTGCCAAATATAAATTAATGAAGGGGTATTTTTGTCAATGAAAAATTTAAAATACTACTTTTAAATGTGAAAAGATAATATTCTTAATTTTTCAGAAACACTAATTGAAATGTTATAAGCTACTCGCAAAACTAGTTGAAACACTACCTTACCAAATACTAATATTTGGTAGGTTAGAGTTTTGACTTGCTAAAAATACTAAACGTTACTCCAAAAACGGTTATGAAACATGGCGTAATTATTTTAAATATTTAAGTATTTAATGTGAACTTTAAAAAAGCTACAAGTTACAATGTCTTTCTTCCACTCTTATAACTTTTTGGTCACCACTTGTCAATTGTGTTCCTCTTTTAACCTGTTTCTAGCTTTTAACATTTTCTCATATATTGTATTTATTATTAGATGATGAAGCTTAAAGCATTAATTCTTTCAAGAATCACCATTAATATATTTTTCATGAAATAGGGACAGCTTATGTATCTCATATTACATATCTTATTGAAAAAATTGGTCATAATGCATATTTAAGCCTTTTCATCTATGTTATATATAAAGGGAAGAGGGACTAAGTGCTGTATAAATTTTGATTTACCATATTTGCCACTCTTTTACCTTAAATAGTAGGGATTAAATTGTCATTATGTTATTTACTTTTAACAGTTATTAAATTTCATTTTATTTAATTTAATAAAATTCTCCTTCTTTCTCTGCCCCTCTCTCCCCACCCCCTTGTGTCAGTTTCCATTACCATTTTTGCATCAGTTATTAAATTTCATTTTGATTTGCCATTAACCTCTCTCAAATTACTCAATTTCTCTCACCCCTTTACCAGTTTAACTAATTTTTTTTTCATGCTTTCTCTTCAAATTACTGATTTTGGTGTTGCAACTCAGGTGGGTGACTGTGTCTGATGCTTTCGGTATCGTTGAAGTTGGTTCGGTTAGATCTCTATCTTTTTCTGAGTACAAATTGTATCCTTATTTGTGAGTATCATTCCCGCTTTCAATCTCCTCATCTCTCATTTCTCTGTCCTCCCTTTCGAATCTTATACCTCTTTTGTTATTTGTATGATTTTTGCTTGATTGATTTTGGTTTTGATGAGAGAGAGGGGGTGGAACAGGCTGCTGGGAATTATTTTTATTGTATTTTCTTTGCTGGGAAATGGAGTACCATTTTCTTTGTCTTTCCACTGATGTTTAAGATTCACAACAAAATTTAGAGAAAGTGGCAATTAGGGGCAAATATGTTAATAAAATTTAACTTTGTCTTTCTACTGATTTTCTATCTAATCTTCTCATCAGGAGAATATTCATAGTGAGTACCATTTTCTTATATACTACAAAATGTTATTATTATTATATTTATTATCCAAAAATATGTTTTTATATAATATTTTGCAATGAGATTTTTTTAAAAAACTTCACATTTGAGTTCCTTATTAAAAATTTCACATGTTATTTAATATTTAAAACGTAGTATTTCACATTTTAATTTTTCTCTTTTTATCTTTTCAGGAACCCCTTAAAAATTAACAAGATCATAAAGTATTTAAGAAAAGAGTTCGAGAAAAGGGACAAACATGATTCTAATGATTAAGATGCAAAAGATAGGAATATCACATGCTTGGAGCAGGAATGCTTGATGTATTGTCATGAATCCCCAAGTCATATTGATTTTGTTATTTTGCATCATAAATAAAAGATCATACATTAATTTTTTGTTCTTTTTCATCTTCTAAATATTATAGTCATGTAATACTAACCCTTTGAGATCTTACTTAAATGTTAATTACGTTTTATTTCAATTGACTTAAATGGTCATTGTTCTCTTTTATTTGATTTTTTTAAATATTTTATCATAATATAAATTTAAATACACTAAAAGTTAGAGCGAGATGGAGCTGGAGAGCAAAAGCGGGCTGGAGAGCAAGAGCAATAATGGCAGTCGATACCCCTCCAAAACCCTTGAATCCGCCGTGCACGGCATATTCGCCGTGCAAATGTTATCTTTCACCCTAACGAACACACCACTCAACAAACTCACTTCCTCATTCCTCTCAATCTTCATGTCCACCTCTTCCACGACCCTCAAAACACTCTCCTCATCCGCACTTGGTGCTCGGCGGTACATTGTCGCGTGAGGTAGGACTCTGCAATTTCGCCGGCAATGAGCTGACAAGAGAGGAGGGCATGGCAAATTGAGAGGATTTTGGAGGTGGGTAGGGAAGAAAAAGTGATGGGCACAGATGGCGGCTGAGGGTGGTGGGCATAGTTCGGAGGATGGAGTCAAATAGCGAGAGGGAGCTCGGAGCAGAGCGGAGCGAGAAAGAGGGGTGACCGAGGGAGGGCGGGACTATGAGGAGCAAGGAGGGTAACGACGTAACGAGAGATAGAGTGAATTAGGTTAGGGTTGGGCTTCACAATTACACTTATATTCTTATTTTTAATGATTAAGATTTTTTATTTTATATGTAGCTTATAAATTTTATATTATGAAAATTTTCATTATTATTTTAAGTAGTTAATGTTATTTAAACACTTATTACAATTTTTTGTAAAAATAATTATTTTAATTAAGATTTTATATTTTACATATGATTCATAACTTTTATTTTATGAAAATTATAGTAGATTTACACGCATGCGTACAATAATTTTAATTATAAAGATGACAAAATATAATCTTGCATAATTATGTGATAAAATATAGTAAATGTAAATAAAAATATAGTAATTTAAAATTAATTCTTTTAAAATTAGTTTTTATTTACACATAATGCATACGAATAAAAAATAATCAAATAGAATTAATGCATTATAAAATAATTAGAATGCATTATTAGTGTTTGAGATATAAATGGTTTGGAAATTAAGAAGATATAAGATATATCTCTATGTTGTGTATAAAAGGCAAGACTCTTTTATGACGGTAAAATCTTTAGATTACCAATTTCATCCCTATTTTATATTAGATTGAAGGATAAAATTATTATCATCTCTAATTAAGGTCGTCAATGCACATATGATAAAGAGAGTTTAATTGTTTGGGAGTTAATAATTTGCAGTTATTGAGTTTAATCCATCGCATGTTACTTATCCTTTTTTTTCAAATAGCAATAGAGAACTTTGGTCTAACAAAAATATTCAATGGTTCATGGATTTTTGTGATTTCTTGAATTTTTAGAGAGAAATTTTGGAGTTGATCAAAGGCCCCATCAAAGATTCTTATTCATGTAAAATCAATAACACCTTAGTGAGACATTCAAAAGGGAATCAATATTCTCTATATCTACTAGAATGAGGTAATACCTCATTGTTTCATTGTTTATTTAGCATTTGTTATTTTCTTCTAATAATTTCAATAATTTCATTAATTTCTAAGTTCGAATTTGAGTATTTGATCTAATTTTTTTGCAGTTTGTGTCAAAACAATTAAGAACACATGATAAAAGATATTCTGATAAAGGTAAGTAATGTCATTCAAATCCCACTCTCTATCCAGTTTAATTTCGTTATCATTAATTTTGTTGAGTTTTGATAGATTTATTTTGTGGTTTAAAATACGTGAAGGTGAATTTTTCTTGATTGAAATTTAATAAATTTGGGGGTGATTCATCATGCAATAAAATTTAATATGAAATTAGGAGTGTTCTTTTGAAGCTTTTCAATTCTTTAAATTAGAATGTGGATAATTCTTTGGTGTAGCCCATCGATTTTATTTTGACAAAAAAGCTTAATGATATTATTTAAATTTTCTCACTCTCTTCTCACAACCTAAATTTAATATATGTATTCTTTAATTCTTAGCTATAATTTTTTTACTAACAGTTACTAACCATAATTGAATTATTATTTTTTGGTGCAAACACCATAATTGAATTATATGCCTATATAATTCTAGATTAGAAAAAATGACATACACCTATAATTGGTTGTTAGTGGTAACAAATTAATTGCATTAAAACGTTGGTGGCTAACCGTTGTCTCCTATTCATAATTACCATTGTTTTTCTTTGTTTTTTATACAAAATTTTATTAACATATACGTAGGTCAAAACTTTTAATTAGAGATAAAATCTTTCAAAATATATATCTCTTAACAAATTCTTTTTCAAATTCGAGTAATTTATTGGCATCCCATATAAGTTATAGTAAAGTCGGTATTCTTAATTTTTATATTTCCTCCTCTAAATAATAAACTCTCTAAACTTTATCATTAAATAGATAAAATCTAACATAGATGCCAAGAGACATTTTTAATATTTTACTTCAAACCTTGATATTTTTATTATATCAAATATGCTAAACACCCTACTTCAGAAAATACTTTATTTTATTTGTGCCCTTTAATTACTTTTCTTTATGAATTAGTTGATTTGATTAAAAAATACAATAACTTTAAGTAGTATAATTACATACTTTAATACGTAGTATGTCCTCATATTCAAGTTTGTGAATACATGAAAATAGAAATTCTTTAATAGTATATTTTTCCTAACTTTTTCTATTTTAGCGTCTAATTAGAGAAATCAATCTTTTGTCCCGACTACTTCATTAAATTGTTACCGATGATTTCACTTCTTATGTATTGGCAAATTAATCACAAGCATAAAATATGGAATACATATTTTGAAGATATTGTCATGAATCATATATGTCATATAATCCATCGTTACTAGATAATAAAAAATTAACTCCTAAAATTGTTTATAATAATTTTTTTAATAGTTTATAATAATTTTAAAAAAGTAGTGACGTCCTTGGTTTAATATCTTTATATTTTTACATAATTACCATAATATTCAAATATAATAAAAATTATTATGTTTGAACTTAATTTAATCATGCACGTATTACGTGCAATTCAAAACTAGTTTATATAAAACAAACAAAAAATGTGCAACCTCCATCTAGGGAGTAGTTCAATTTCTACATTAATTATGTTTTTAATCGGAGCAAAAGTGCAGGACCTCATTGAATTCTAATCAATTCTAGCTGCGCAGTGTATATTCTAACCTCCTCCTAGTACAATTTGGCAGAAGACGACGAAGGAACGAAAGGGCTTGGTGGTTTCCAGTGGCCAAAAACGCAGCTGCTGTGGCTGATGGTGATCGGAATAAGGAGCCGTCCCCGTCCAGATTCGTAAGTATAGATTCACGATCAATTTTGTACGTCGGAGGCAAGGCTTCCAAATATTCCAGCATTGGTGGATAGTGTCCGTAATTCCTTTCTACGTGCTTCCTAGTGCTGCACAAATACTTAATATCTTCGTCATATTTCAAGTTTCAATTATCCCCTGGAAATCAACAAGCAAATCCAGACAACGCACGTTTTTCAATGAGGATTTTTTAATATCAGGTCAGAAGTCTAAATTCAAGAAAGTTATGGTATTTCGGGCTATATAACTATATGTATTGATATCAGTTAGTTCAAGTAATAATATATTTGGAAGTTGTCACTAAAAATTTGGGTTTTAATTCCGCCCATGTCAATCTTTGTACCAAATAAAAAAAAGTTGTTCATATCTATTAGTACAATTAGTTTGTTTTTGGCTCGAATTAATTGAATTGAACTACTAAATGACTATTGGTCTAGTCATCAACATTTAATTATTTCGTCCTCTCCACTAAGGTTCAAATCTTGGATGAGACTATTTCTATGCAAGTTATGTAAATGAGTTAGTATGAGTTGTAGATTTGGACTTTAAAACTAAACTTAATATCCTTATCCTCATTGGAACTTCAAGTCCAATCAAAATTACCTCTCATATGAAACCCAATTACATAGTTCACATTTATCCTTATAGAAAAAATAATATTAAACTTAATTCCAGTTTAGTAATTAATTAATCTAATTCATAACATGAAACACACACTCATTAGTGGACTGATATGTTGTACAAATTTAAGCAACCTCCTCATTTATCAATTTTTTTAATTTAATCAAAGGCATATTCTCTTTTGAAGTCTGAACTTTGAAAATGTAAATACTCCTTGAAAAACACCTTTTTTTTTTTATAAATTTAAATTTATATTCTCTTTATTATTAGGGTGAAATCAACCACTACTGTCTCAATCAACATGTTATCATATTTGCATTTGTCATTCGATCAATTTATTAAACCAGAGGACAAATCCTATTTTGGATAATTAGATTTTGGTATTTAGTTGCCAAAAATCAATGTATACAAATAAGCTATTCTTATATGTGGGAATCCGGCTAAAGGTGACTAAGATCCTGTTCGATAAAATGAAATTGTTTGAATAGCGGATCGCCGTTTGTATACCTAATAAGCTGTTAAATTTTACCTATTAGCGGATACTGTTCAAATGAGCGGTTGAATAAATATATTCGGTAAATTTAGTGGTTGAGTTAGCTCATTATTGTAAATTGAAGTAAAAGTATATAGATAATTTACTACATATAAATTAATGAAGTGATTTTTTTGTCAAAAAAAAATGAAACGCTACTTCTAAATATAAAAAGCTAATATTATTAATTTTTAAGAAACACAACTTGAAACGATAAAAGTTGCTACAAATGATAGTTAAAACACTACGCTTACCGAACGTTAATATTTAGTTCATTAGCGTTTTGACTTGTCAAACAGAGCGTAAAGCACAAACACATGATCGACAACGTAACATTTATTATATATGTAGCTCTCACTTATTATTCTATACTGTATTTGTTGGGGCCTTTTTTTTTATAGGGTGCGGGGGTTAATATTTTCCCTCTTTTCTAAGAATGTCATCAAAATAAAATTAATAACTACTTTTACCACTTTTAATTTAAACTTGAATTCTTGGATATCACTATTTCCACCTTTAGTGATATTAGACGAGATTATGGAAAATAATGACATTTATATTTGACGCCTCCAAGTAACAAATGCTTCTAAATATGCATTATTTTCTTTACCAAAAGCATTTTGCTTAATTGATATAAAAGTTGAGTTTCACACCCCTACTAAAGTTCGATTCTTATAAACGCCTGTATTATTCGTTCTAAATTTAAATAAAAATAGTAGATAGAATGATATTTACTTAACAATATTAATAAAAGAATTCATATTTAAAATTTTTAATGATTTTGGCCAAACGATTTTCAACATTATTATATAGCTGACCATTGTCCTGTGATGATCAAACTGTAGTCAAGAGGCATAAATTATGAGAATGGCGATAAAACATTGTTAGTTTTTTAATTTAACTTTATGATAAAAAAATGGAGGACTTTTTAATTACAGTGTGAGATAAATTTTGATTAAAAAATGGTAGAATTTTTAGTTATGTAAATTTCTATTAAAAAATAAATAAATAATTTTAAAAAAATTAAATAATTAGATTTAATAAGATAATAAAAAGATTTTATTTAGAAGAAAAATATATTAGTAATTATATTGAGATAAGATTCTATTTTAAATCTATACACTATATAATGCCAATATTTTCAAAATGATGACATGGCGGTCCGAGAGTGAATTTAGGAGTTTTGTCCAATAAAAAATAATAATTTATCATTGAAAAAAATAGGTTTCCACTCATATATGGACTCTTTTTTACTTCATGCCAACATAATAATAATAATAATAATAATAATAATAATAATAATAATAATAATAATAATTTTTCAGAATAATTAAACAAAATTAAAAATAATAAAATAAAAACATAATCCTAAACAAAAAGTTAAACAAATAACAAAATGCATTAAATAAATACGAAAATAAATAGTTAAATTACCAAAATATTAAAGCTATTTTATGGACTTAATAACCTAAAAACCTAAAATAAAAATAAAAAAACTAAATTTATAAATTTATTAAATTAAAAACATGATTTAACCTAAATTAGTAAATAAGTCTAAAAAATTATCAAATCAGTTATATATTATAAAATTATCTAATTTTAATATAAAAATTAAATAATAATTAGTCATCCTAATTAATTCATAAAAATATAAAACAGAAAAACAAAACTAAGTAGAAAATTAATAAATAACGAATATACAAAATTATATAATAAATTAAATCAAAAATATGAAAAAATATAAAAGTAACCTAAAACCCAAAAATATTTTTGTATAGTTTTCCAAAAAAATTAAACAGAATTAAAAATAATAAAATAAAAATATAATCTTAAACAAAAAGTAAAACAAATAATAAACTGCACTAAATAAATGAGAAATAAATAATTAAATTACCAGAATATTAAAATTATTTTTGGACCTGGATATATCCTAAACACCTAAAATCAAAATGAGAAAACTAAATTTATAAATTTATTAAATTAAAGACCTATTTTAGCCTAAATTAAAAAAATTCTAAAAAATTATCAAATCAGTTATAAAAACTAAAAAAATTAATACTAACAGATTAAAAAGATTCTAACTAAACCCTATAATAATATAAAAATAAAATTAACCGAAGAAGACTAATTTTATTCTAACTTCTAATAAACTAACTAAAAAATAACAAAAACGAAATGAAAAGTAATCTGAAAATTAAAATATATTAAGACATAAAATAAAATTAATATATAGAGTTATGTATTTATTTATTTAGGGTTTGGATTGTATATTAGCTCTCATTTATTTTTGATGTATATTGATATGCAGTATTATTTTGGGTCCGAAATATAATAATTTTGTCTAACATGAAGTTCAAAATAATATTTAAATATTTAACTATCTAAGGAAGCAATTTGGTTATTACCTTCATCCTATGTACAGAATGATTTAATAAACCTTAATAAATCATAAATTAATATGATAGAAATATAACAATTACATATATACTTGATATTAATAATTAAAAATGCCTACAAGATAGAAAATTATTATTCAAATATGTTGTGGAATAAAACGTAATGAATAAAAAGTTAGGAATTATATTGCTTCGGTTCAGTAATTTGCGTACTTTAAGTTCGTAATTTGTGTTATGTTTAAAGGATTACAAACTTAATATGCCAACTTTTATTAAGCCCATAAGATTTTGAATAAATTCATTTGTCTCAAAATTTTTGCACAACATACGAGATCATTTTTTTTTTGTTACAAATACGGTTTATTTTAATTTCTTCCTAGCATATCTATCTCGTGACTTATTATTGACGAACATATTTAAATCATATCTTTTACTATTGTAAGTTTTCTAAATTATTAAAAGATGAGTATTTGCCATCAAACCTTCCTGGCATCTTGAAATAGAATTTCATGTTACTCTTATTATATTAATTACTTGAGAGGAAGAGTTGTGTCTCGAGGGAAGCAATTGGTCGTTAATCGAGTAAAACATGCATTTATAAAATCTCAATTGTATCAATATTTTTGCCCCATTGATTCATTACTAAAATCGCCATCAATTTTCAATATAAGTACAAAACACGGATGATTTTATTACCCTACACCGTGAATTGACCTATCATTTCCTTTACTATGATACAAATTACCTATTACTTGTTAAATATATTTGGATCACTTCTATCATTATAATATTTTTCACTATTAATCTCAATATAAGTAGTTATTATATGTTTAATTATCTTTGTGTGCAGAGGTAGGTAAAAATTGATAAATCATTGTATTCACCTTATAATTTTTAAAAAATAAGATCCCATTATGGGTATATGTATATTTTTTAAGAGTTTGTATAATATTTAAGTCAATGATGTTTTAGTAAGTTGGTTGCATATAAATATTTATCTAGACGTCTATTAAGTTAAATTAGTATTGACTTTGTAAAGAGTTATGAGTTATAACTTTGATATTCTTTATTGATTTGATGTATTTTGTATTGTAATATTAATTTGTGACATAATGATATTTATTGTCATAGGTCATCTAACTCAATATCTACCAATCATATATTATTCATTTTCCTACTAATAATTACCTTTTGATACATATCACGTGTGTAATCTTAAAACATATTGTCACACTATTTCTATAATCGTATGAGTTAAGATTATTTAAATTATTTGATTCTTAGAGGGCCTCGATTTCTTAATATTCCAAATTACGTGCGTAATCTTAAAACCTTGATGATATTTTTTAACATTTTCTTTTATTTATTATTTTAGATTGTTTGTTTATTCTTTTGAAATTTAGAATGATTGGAATATGAATGTGTGTTGGACTCTAATGATTTTTATATGTTGGATTCGATAACTTTGATGAGTCACGAAAACGTTTTAATTATGAGGGGATAACATGTATAAGAATGTTGTTAAAAGTGAAATCATTCAATAAAATCAAATGATCGAGAAAAGAAACTCACAAGTACAACATCACTGCATAATTCAATTATTTCTTAAGTTATGCATTATACAATATTATTCCGTGCATAACACGGGTCCGGACTAGTAAATATAAATAGCAATTAGCAAAATTATTTTTAATATACCATCATTAGTTTACAAATTTTTGATTTGTCTATCTAATGAGATAGTATCCTATTCTCATGTGTAAATATTCTTCACCCTTTTTAAGTACCACACCATTTTTAAGTACCGACAAAACACTTGTGATAAGTAAATTAAAATCTCATACCTTCCTGAGTTTTGTAGAGTTTGAGTGAGCGTGCATGGAAATTAAAGAGTATAATTTTGTCATAAAAAAGATGGTGGACTTTTTTATTAGGGGGTGAGATGAATTTTAATTAAAAAAATGATAGAGTTATTAATTATATTAAAATAAGATTTCATTTTAAATGAATATAAATAATTCTTAAAAATAACTGCCACAAAAGTCAGCCCTAATGATAGGTGTCAAATTTAAAAATAAATTATAAATAAAAAAATTCATGAACAAGGGAAATTAAAGGAATTGCTGGCTGTTTTATGTAAGGGAAATTAAAGGAATTGCTGGCTGTTTTATGTAACGGCCACCGTTAATAGAATTGATTCTGAAAATCAATCTTACAGTTACAAGAGAGGTGATTTGGAAAATCAATTATCATTTATTTAGCCTATTAAGCTGACATTACACTTTTAATAGAAAAAGTAAATGATTCTAAATTAACAGGAATCAGAAATAGAATCTCTCATAATACTGTTCTCTCTATTGTATATCACGTCAATACCCACCATCCAGGGGTTTATGGGTTATGGGTCATGACAGTTTCCGGCGAATCTACTAGCTGCCAGGTACTTTATACCCGATAATTACGGCAATTTGGAACTTGGACATATAACCAGATTAGAGTGACTCGGGAACTCGTTTCTGGGCTACCAAACGGCTGTAGATTCTAATCGCTTCCGCAATACTAAGGTCAGTCATATATTTCCTACAGTTCCTACAGTGGTATCAGCGTACAGGATTACTTGTGCCTATCAATAGCATGTTTTTCGTTAATGTGCCTGGTGTTTTTATCGCTGCTTTGTCCACCTTCGATTAGTCCTATTCGATAGCCTCACTCAACCACCTGTGTGGCCCCCTTTTCCGACCACCGAGGCGCGGCCTCAGCGGCCCAACGCTTACCCAAATTCAGATCTTGCCTCAGTGGCCCAACACACACAGTAATACCCGGAGACTCCCTCTATTTGTGAAACGGGTAGAAGTAGAGAAGAGGGATATAAAAATCGATCAAACCCATAAGAGAACGACACAGACCTCCGTATAAGACTGTTTGGTCAGTCTTTTTTCCTCTAAATCATCTTTCCCGACGCCGATTTACGCCATCACAACGAGTTTTCGAGAAAACTGACCTCGATGTGGCGCGTGTGTCTCACGCGCCGCCACCTATTTGCGCTTCATGAGCGTGACGGTGGTCAAACGGTTGCTGGTTGGCCGACATATACCTTGAGTGGTGGTTTCGTTGGAATGGCATAGATGAGGCTTGTAGGTCTCAATTTGGACGGCGGAGAGGGAGGCGGAATTTCACATCATTTGGGTGTGTAGTGGGTTCCGGTGTGTTTAGGGTTGTGGAAGGCGGCTTTAGAGGCTTCCGGCGGCTGCTCCCTAGCGACGGCTCTTCCAACGGTGGCCATGGCTGCCAGAGAGGAGAGTGGAGATAGAGGACCCAAAACCGGGGGTGGGGGAACGGCGAGAGTGACTAGAGAGTACAGCGAGAGTGGCTAGAGAGAGAGGATATATGAATGTTGTATGATGTGTTCTAAAGAGAGAGGATTTCTGAGTTGATTGAGACCCTTTGGGCTGCTCTCTTTTTTTAAAAAAATTTTGTTAATTTTTATATCTGATTTATTTAAATTCAGATATTATGTTCGTTAGTTATTTAAATTCTAATGTTTATTAATTTAATAGTATAATTCATTTATTAATTAAATTATGTATATCGGTTTATACCTATTTTCAGATTATTTTAAATTTTATGTAAATTCATCTTATTTGATACATGTTTTAATTTGTTTAAAGTGAACATGTTCTATGTTACATGTATTGTTTAATTAAATATAAAGTTCTCATTGTGTACTTGAAAGTTTATGTGATGTTAGTTATTGTTTTATATAATATTATTATATAAATTTGTTTTATATAATAATAATATAAAATAGCTCAATATTATTTTTGTAAATTTGTTTTACATAAAATAATTTTAATGTCTATGTGATATTATAAAACAAAAAATTTATAACACATTTGTAGCATTATGTGATATTATGCTAAATGGGGTGAATAATGTATAAATTTATTTTATAATATCCACTTGGATTCTAAATTATATGAATTAGTTTTATATAATATCAAACTATATAAATATTTTTATATATAGTTATAGTAAATTTGTTTTACCTAACCTATAGTTGTATGATATGTTGTTGATATTATATCAATACGTTTTTATAATATCAAGAAAATATTTTTGATTAAGTAATTTACTATTATTTATTCTTTGATGCAGATATATTTACGTTAAGTTATCAATCAAAAATATATTTAGATATAAATTTATTTTATATGATATGAATGTGTTTCACATCTTATTAGTTGATCAAATTATTTTCTATGAATTCGTTTCATATCTAATCAGTTGACTAAGTTTATATAAATTTGTTTTACATAAAGTCAATTGATGGTGTGAATTAGTTTTACGAGAGGGCTTATGATTATATCAATTCGTTTAGTATAAAATAATGTGAATTTGTTTTGACAGAGATATATTTTAATAGCTTTGTGATATCATTATATCATTTGTTAAATGTATTTAACATGTACAATGTAATTAATTTATAAAATTTCTAATTCATGTTGCATCCGATGATTATGAGCTTAGCGAAATTTTCGAACGTGTGATATGGATAATGAAATTTAAATAAATAAGTTACATGAATGTGCCTAATGTCCTTCTTTTATATTTGTAGACATGACAACAAATAATATTATTGGTAGTCTGTCACTAGTGAGATGATGGATGATACTATTACGATATCCGGTATATAGAAATTCAATTTATTCTAAATGAGCATAAGGTTTAGAAACCTTAACGACTATTGTGTCTAAGCCTCGTAAATACCGCTATTGAGAAATATCTACAGGATCTAAAGGCATATGATGCCTGGAGCAAAAAGGATCGTAAGTTGCAACATATTATATTACATAACATGCATAAGTATCCGATTGGAGAGTTTGAAGATTGTCTCACTGCTAAAGACATATGGGACGAGAATCAAAACGAGATTTGATATGACATCTCGCATCAAGATTACGTAGCTTGCATATGAAGTGGATGAAGTACCAAATGGATTCCAAAAGCAATATTGCTAAGCATATGCGAATCATGAGTATATTGGTTCGAAATCTTAAAGTTGTTGGACGAGAAATCTCCGAGAAAGAACAAGTCTTGAATGTGATTCGGGCTCTCCTGAATGATAATGTTCATTGGGAGAAGGTTAAGCTCACTATGTCTTATAGTGAACATTTGAAAACTTTCGCACGTATTCGTAGTTGGCTCGAGATAGAAGAAGAACGTGTAATGACAAGTTCTTCTATCAATTTGGAAATAAGTCAAATCTAAAACTAGTAAGATGATAATTCAAATATTATATAAAGAAAATACGTTGTTTCTTCATACTGCTCTCCAAGTTTTCTTTTGGAAAGACCATTAATATGGCAATCTGTTTTTAGCCATGGCTCATTGGAAACTTGATTAATAATTTTCTTAACTTGGATGTTATTTATGTATTTCATCGTTAACTTCTAGTTTCACATTGTGGTTGTGATTCTGAATTTGTTAAGTGACTTGTTAGACTCAATCTTTTTTGGCTAAGATAATATGAGTTAGCTAGCTAATTTTTTCCTTGTGATTGATCCACTTAGGTTAAGTACCTAAATGTGTATCATGTTAGTTAACATTTTTGATCAAGAAATACTTTTGGTAAGACTTCTATGACATCAAAACCATTACAGTTGATCCACTTAAACATTTACGAGTGCTTTAATTGATAAGGCAATGTCAAAGAGTTAAGCTTTTCTCATTTTAACCGACTATTCATAGTATAGGTATAAGTACCTATAGTCTCATTGACACAAAGTGTTAGATGTATTTAACATTTTGTGACATGAGTCAAGAAGATTGGAATGAAGAATGAAGACTCTTTTGAACTACTCGTTATAGTGAATAAATCTCTCTATAATGGGTTTATAGAATCAAATGAGAAAACAATATATATATATATATATATATATATATATATATATATATATATATATATATATATATATATATATATATATATATATATATATATATAAACTACAAAGCGATCCCTCATAATCAACATTTGTATGTTGTTGTGAAATATAGAAATTGCACATCATTTTTGATATGGTCAAGCTAATGATGACACACGTTGTGCTAAGTATTTGTGATATATATATATATATATATATATATATATATATATATATATAGCACCGTAAAATTCGTGGAATGGTGTAAGACTCTTATTAGGCCTCTTTGTATTTGTGGAGGTTAGTTAGCTATGTGCACAATTAGGCCACAAATACGAAAACTTGGTCTAAAAGCTATCTAGGTGGTAGCATGACTGAAATTGACAAATTAGAAATGTCAATTTTTTATGGATAAGTTTATAAATATTGGTGAATTTCATCAAAAGAACCTAAAATTGTATGAGTTACAATAAAGATATACAACTATCTCTTAGTGAGTAGGATAATTTTTTGCTCACCAAGTCACCGAGGATAGTATAATTCTTCCAAATGAAAGAGATAGTAGGAAAGTCCTGCTATTCTACATGGTGGAATTTTTGTCTAATTAGGAGAATCATTTTTTAAGAATAAGTTTTGTTCTTAATCTCTAACTTCTAATGACAAGTTAGTCTACACATTAAAGATCTCATATACCTAAGGGATAGTGGGAGTGATTCTCCAAATAGGACAAATATTCACCAAACCACAAGAAGTGAAAATATGTTTTAAGGGGTAAAATAAACTCATATACAACGAATGAGGCTTTGAGAATTGACTTTTCTGTCCAATGTAAATCATTTGGAAAATAAATGTGTTTTTCAAGATAAGCATCGGACTGATGGATTAATTGATAAGTTCAAGGTCCATATAGTGGTGAAAGTCTTTACCCATATTGAGGGAGCAGACTATGTAGAAATTTTACCTCATACATTGGGATATATTTCTATTCACTACTTTTAGCCATAGTTGTTTACTTGCACTATAATGTTAATTCAAGTAGTACATCAAGATTGTCTTCTTCAAGTCACGATTTTGAGGAAGAGATTTATATGTATTTATTTATTGTTCCGTACAATAAAGTCAAAAAGACAAAATGTGTCATTTTGTAAAGTCCTTATATAACGTCTCAAATAATCTTTCAAATCATTGTATAATTGGATACTATGATTGTATGTGTGTCAAGAACAAAAGAGGGATTATGTTTCTCATTTTTGTTTTGGCACATTCTTGGCTGGAAACAACTTGGAGATGTTTTGAGGCCACTAAGTAGTGGTTGTTTTCCATTTTGAGATGAAAGACACTAATGTAGTAGGTATGTCCTATTCAAGGAAATAATCGATACCGAAATCATCCTAAGAAGTGTTCGAGAGAAATATTTATACTATTTTCATGGGATTAATTGTAACACCCGGAATTTTAAAGAGAGGCAGCTGAAAAACATAGAATTATTGAATATTATTCCCCGTGACTAGGGGGTCGAGTGACTCGATTTTATTTGCTGCTTGGACATATTACGTTAGAATTCCTTTGGAGGCTGGTATTGAATAAATTAAATCAAGGAAATTGCCTCCTTTTTCATCTCGAGCTGAACCGTTGGGTGATTAGGAATTGTCGTGGCTGGTGTATTAAAATAGGTTGGAACGCAGCGAGTGTAAGAGGACGGAAGGGAGGAGATAGACTTGTGATATATGGGCGGCGATTATTTTCATTGAATAATGAGGAGGTGGGCTTTGGTTTAAGTTGGAAATGAGATAGAAACTAATTTGGGGTCCAATAAGGATAATGAACCAACCAAATTAGGCGGTGGAAGAGAGGGAAACAAAGAAGGCTCGAGGAGCCCGAGCAGTGGAGCGAACGAGCGAACAGGGAGAGAGAGAGAACCACCGAACGGAAGAGAGAGAGGGAGGGAGGCGAGTGCGCGCGGAAGGCGACCGCGAGGACGGGCGACCACCGCGGGACCGAAGGCGACGGTCGGCGGCGCGAGCAGACGCGGGCGAAGAGGGAGCACCGATCGAGAAAGAGAGAGAGGAGAAGAGGCGAGCGGTACAGGGGACCCGGAGAACGCCGACGACCACCACCGACTCGGAAAACGGCGGTCGGCGACACGAGCGAGCGGCGAGCGAGGAGAGGGAGTGAGAGACTGGGGCGGAGCGAGGGCGGAACGAGACCGAAACAGAGACAGACGAGCGGGAGTTAGAGCGGCCGGAAACCGGGATCGGTGACGGCGACAAGGGAGGCGAGCCGGCGGCGAGCACGAGGGAGGGCCGGAGCGAGGGACGGCAGGGGACTAGAACCGCTGAACCAGAAGCAAGCAGCGAGTCTCCGCTGAAACCGAACGCAACCCAAACACAAAGCGAGGCAGCAGGCGATTCGATCAATTCCAAACCCGAGAATCCGAGGTGGGTAGTCTTATACTCTAAACTATTAGTAATTTCGAAACCTAAATGGAATTGTTGTGATTGTTGTATGTGTTCCGTGAATATTGATTTAGTTGCGAATGATGAGTATCCGTATTGCGAAACGGACCTATGCGTTGTTTGAAATTGGAATGAGAGCTTAGAATGTATTTAAGAAATTGAGAGGGCTGAATAGCGAATGAAGGGAGATACTTGGGTTAGTAGTAGAGTTAAATCGGGAACTTCTAAAGAGTTTTAATAATCACTTAAGGTTGAATTGGGTGTTCGATTCGAAGAGGTTAGATTATATAGGTCAAATGAGTAGTATTGAGGTTCGATTAGCTGTCGAGACCGAAGAGTTGGGACGTGGATAGGAATTATGAGTTAATTAAGTTTTAGAGATTCTTGAACCTGCGGTATCAAGAGCTAATTACGAACATTGGGAAATGGTAGGTTGAAGTATAAAGAGGAGTATGAATTCGTATTGAGTAATGCGCAATTGGGACAAGTACGTGAGAATAGGCAATTGTGAGCTTGATTACGGTCGAAGTATATTTAATTCCTCGAGGTTGAACAAAGTGTGGAAATAAGCAAAGGTAACGGAGATCGAATAATGAAAAGAGATCGAGAGTTACGTAGCCAAGGACGGACGAGCAAGAGTTAACTAATGAGTTTAGAGCATACCTTAGTCCTTGGGATGAAATCAAGTCCGAAGTTAAGCACGACGGAAAGGAACTTAAGCGGTAAAGTGAGAGCAAGAGTCGGGTGGCTGAATACGGGCAGAGGTAGAAGCGTAAAATGAGCAAGTGAGGCAAAAAGACAATGAAAAGTAAGAATGTTGAATTGAGCGATGTGTACTTGTGGTTATTGTGGCTCAGAAAATGGAAATAGTCGTGTTAAAGCGATGAATTGAGAGAAGCTTAGTTGGAAAAGAGTTGAGGATGATTGCTTGCAATGAATGGTGATTATTCGTGCTATGTGCTTGCTTTACGTGATGCTCAAAGTAGTTTCGAAAGGAGTTTTGTATTTTTACGTGAAATGATTCTTGAATGCAACTTCTTGTGAACCGCCTTTCGAACGTGATTATGTTTTAAAGAAGCAAAGCTGATTTGAGAAAGTGAATTTATAAGGGTGACACGTGGTGTCATGCCTTCCTTGATACTAAATTGATTGAGAAAGCTGTAAAGTGAATGTGACGAATGAGAATGTGCAAATTGTTTTGAATCGACTGGCTACGGATCGTTTAGCATACCGAAGGGTTCGAACTGGGAATGCCCAGCTAGAGACTTCGAGGGAAGGGTTCTAATAGGGGTCCTGGAGAGACAGGATGCCCGCTCCGAGACTTCCTAGAAGAATGGTCCCGGGAGCCTTTTGTCGGGGTCGCGCCCTGAATTAAAGAAGTGCTAGTTCGAGTCCTCGGAAGGCTCGGAATGTTGATTCAACCCCAAAAGAAGTATTCTTGAATGTGAATGTGTGCTTTTAAGTGATTAAAGAGTCTTGATCTTTTTCATTACAAGAGATTTCAGTGAAAAGTATATAGATTTCTATTATGTTATTATGTTTTCGCGGATTTCATTATTGTGAGTATTATGTGTAAAGAATTTCCATTTTAAGGGTATAAGACTCCGGTGAGCCCGTTGATTATTGCTCACCCCCACAAATTGCCCCGTCCCCATCCGAGTGTTGCAGGTACACTTCGAAGCCTGATTTACCCTTAGCATATTTCGGACTCCACCGATTCTTCGTTTGATGCGTGCCGAACGATTCAAGTCAAGATTATGCATTTCGATATTTCTCAATGTTGTACTTGTAATTTAGTGCATATAGTCTGTGCCAAATGTATAGAAACCCTTTAGATTATTTTCAGTTTTATAGCATGATTGGTTGAACTCCGGCGTGTGGCCGTTGAGTTGTATACTCCGAGCGTGTGGCTCGTCGAGTTTTATTATGCTTTTTATGCAGGATTTTAAGGCTTTGAGCCTATGGGTTAGTCCATATTACAAACGGAACTCTGCCGAAATTTTCGAGAGAATCTCGGATTCTTTTGGGAAAACCATCGGCGTTACTTGTTAAGTTGAGTTTAGACAGCCAAATCAACACCGAGAAAGAGCCTTGGGAGTTCCTTTAAGGAACTCGGCGATGTAATACTCCCGGGGGTGTAATAGGGGTGTTACATTAATAAAGAGCAAAATCACAATGAATGCATCTCACAACCCCCAATTAAAACCTTAATTATTTTCATATCAAAGTTCTAAACGTTCACAACGTCATTCTAGGTAAGTTTTCATCTTTCAATGTTCACAAAACCCTAATAAAAGCATATGAGTCCTCTCTAGAGGCAATCAATGAAAAAGTGATGAGCGAAGTGAATTCTAACCTAATAAGCATAGAACAATTCAATTGATACTCAATTCATGATTATCAAGGCATAATAGGGATCAATCCCAACCTAAGTGGAGAAATTAGCCCCTAAACATAATACTAAACAATTGACAAGATTCAATGAATATAAACG
Organism: Talinum fruticosum; assembly: GCA_021018815.1. NCBI lineage: Eukaryota > Viridiplantae > Streptophyta > Magnoliopsida > Caryophyllales > Talinaceae > Talinum > Talinum fruticosum. Next base: position 176,051 of record JAITYX010000104.1, read on the forward strand.
TAAAAGCTATAGAGAAATTGCAAAGAGGAAACATAAAGAGAGAGAATTAAGAATTACCGAATAGAAATCCGAATGCTTGAATTCAAATTAATCTTCAAAAATTCAAAATATTAAATTTCAATCTAGAGGGATTTGATGGCTGGAAACTACCCTAGAAACCCTAAAATTTGATGGAGAAAAGAACTGCCAAAAAAACTAAACAAAAAACGCTTATAAAGCCGCCGAAACAATGTCGCACGGGGCACCGAACAAACTCATCTGCAAGCTGAATGGAGATATTTGTAGGTTGCGAGATCACCTAGCTGAAGCTTCCTGTAGAGTGGAAGTGGCGTAATGCTCACACTTGCTCCGAGATCACAAAGGGCTCTATCAATCTACACTCCCTTGATTGAGCAAGGGATAGAAAAACTTCCCGGGTCCTACGACTTAGAAGGTGACTTGCTCTGTAGAATTGTATTGCACACCTCCCCATGCTTGCTACGAAACATCCTCCAACCTAGTTTTCTTGGAAAGAATCTCCCTTAAAAACTTAAGATAAGAGGGTGTCTCCTTGATAGCCTCCAAGAATGACATGTTGATGTAGATCTTTTTCAACATATCAACAAATTTCAAAAGCGAGGCTCTAATAATCTCCGAGGATATGGTACAAATGGCCAGTATGGGCGTATAGGAGGTGTTTTCGGGGCATGCTCATCCGAACTCCGAATTGGGCTATGCTTGATCAACCTTAGTAGTGTTGTGCTTGTCTTCCTGCAAAATCATAACAAGAATCTCTACTAACTCTGCGCTATAGGTTTGAACAACATTGACATGGGCCCTAGGATTAATCTCCGGTTGGCCCGGCAAATGCCCTTGTGGTCTAGAAAGATGGCTCACTTGTTGGGCTATTTGGGATATTTGGGTCTCCAGGATATTGTGGTGGGTAGACATGCCCTCAAACTTAGAAGTCAATTGCTTGATCGATTCACCTAAGGCTTCATTTGTTCTAGACTGTGTTTGAACGAAGCTTTCCATTAGGCTTTCTAAGTTTGACTTTTGTGGTGGGGGTTGAGGTGCTTGGATTGAAGGAGGCTCTAGGTTGAAAACCAGGTGGCAAAGGATTATTGTTTCTATAGGAGAAATTAGGATGATTCCTCCAGGTAGGGTTGTAGGTTTGGGAGTATGGGTTGTTTTGTGGTTTGGAATTAAAGTTACGTAGGGCAATGGCTTGCTCAACGGTTTGGAAGTCAACTTGCCACTTAGCAGCCACATGCCCTGGTCCTCCACATGCCTCACACACTACATATCCCTCATTTTCAACACTTGAGGAACCACTCGGAAGTAGACACTTGCACTCACTCGTTCTAACTTCGGACTAAGAGCCTCCACTTTGCTAGCTAGGAGGGCTATAGAATCAATCTCATGCATCCCTCCTTTCTTTGGAATTGACTTCTCACTGCCCCAATGATAGCTATTGGAAGCCATGTTCTCAATGAGGGCTTTGGCTTCACCTTTACCCTTAGCCATTAGGGCACCTCCTGCAGTTGCATTTATAGAAATCCGAATTTAGGGAGGTAGCCCATTGTAAAAAGTCTGCAGGAGCATCCATTCGGGAATGCCATGGTGAGGACACTTCTTTTGGAGATCCTTGTATCTTTCCCAAGCCTCATAGAGTGACTCTCCATCCTCCAAGCAAAAGCTAGAAATAGCGTTCCTTAGCTTCGCGGTCTTGCTTGGGGGAAGAACTTTGCCATAAATGCCTTAGACAAAGCCTCCCAAGTAGCATACTTGTTAGGATCTTCATTCGAGTAACCAGTCTTTGGCTCTATCCTTTAAGGAGAAAGGAAAGAGCTTGAGGCGGAGGGCTTCGTCGGTGAAGTTGTTGATCTTCACGGTTCCACACTTCTCCAAGAAGGAGTTGATGTGTCGGATGGCATTTTCGCTAGGAAGCCCTCCAAATGCATCTCGCCGCACAAAGTAAATAAGCGATATCTTTACCTCAAAATCTTCGGCAGTGACATTCCGCCCAACGATGGCCAAAATTTCCCCGGACGCACTAGGGATGGCATAGTCCCCTAGCGGTCTCGATTGCGGTCCTTGCTCCGCTATCCTTTCCTTTCTTCTCCGCCTTCTCGCAGGTGCGCTTATTGATCTTGTTGTTGCTTCGATTTCAGGGTCAAGTGGGACAATTTCTCTCCCTCTTCGACTCCTCCTATGCATGCAAAAACAAGAACTATACCGAGCGTAAACAGGTTCAAGCGAAATCAAGAAAAGGTAGGTGCTTGAGACAAGAGCACAAGACCTAGTTTCAAGTCTAAAAGCAAATTTAGTACTCAAAAGAACAAAGTTCCCCGGCAACGACGCCAAAAACTTGTTCGAGAGAAATATTTATACCGCAAGTGCACGGTGTAGCCGTAGCTAGGAACCGAGCAAGTATGGGTCGTGTCCACAAGGAACTCGTTTTCAAATACTAAATTCACCTAAAAACTCTAATCTAGGTAAAAATTCAGTTTGATAGTGATTGGGTTTTTGGATTCAACTAAAAACAAAATAACTATGAGAGATCAATGAATAACAAACCTTAGATTGGGATTAATCACACTACTATGCCCGAAATCAATCATTGAATACCGCTTGAGATTTGCCTATGCTAGCGAGTTTAGAAGGGGAGACACCAAATTAAGCCTATCTTTGCCTACTTTCGAAGGTCAAAGACTAATCTTGCGCAATCTAATCACCTATTTTCATGGGATTAATAAAGAGCAAAATCACAATGAATGCATCTCACAACCCCGATTAAAACCTTAATTATTTTCATATCAAATTTCTAAACGTTCATAACGTCATTCTAGGTAAGTTTTCATCTTTCGATGTTCACAAAACCCTAATAAAAGCATATGAGTCCTCTCTAGAGGCAATCAATGAAAAAGTGATGAGCGAAGTGAATTCTAACCTAACAAGCATAGAACAATTCAATTGGTACTCAATTCATGATTATCAAGGCATAATAGGGATCAATCCCAACCTAAGTGGAGAAATTAGCCCCTAAACATAATACTAAACAATTGACAAGATTCAATGAATATAAACGTAAAAACTATAGAGAAATTGCAAAGAGCAAACATAAAGAGAGAGAATTAAGAATTACCGAATAGAAGTCCGAACGCTTGAATTCAAATTAATCTTCAAAAATTCAAAATATTAAATTTCAATCTAGTGGGATTTGACGGCTGGAAACTACCCTAGAAACCCTAAAATTTGATGGAGAAAAGAACTGCCAAAAAAACTAAACAAAAACGCTTATAAAGCCGCCGAAACAATGTCGCACGGCCGTGCAGGAATTTCGCACGGCCGTGCAAGTTATGCACGGTAGGCCGTGCGAAATGCCTGAACTTTCTGCCTCTTTTGCACGGGCTGTGCAACTTTGGCACGGGTTATCGTGCACGACTTCGACTTCAGTAACTTCTTGCACGACCAGTGCAAGATGCGCACTGAGGGCCGTGCGGCTTTCCTTGGCTCGGGCCCTTTGCTCGATGATCCGCACGGCTGTGCGGCTTCGCACTGATAGAGTCGTGCAACTTCTCTTGATGTGTTTTAGGCTTCTTTCTTGCCTCCTCTTGGGCTCGAGACTTTTCTCTTCATCGCTTTTCATCAAATTTACCTCGAATCTCTCAAAGTTAAGCCCCAAAAGTCTGTAATAAAGAGATTTACGAGCTTAGGTGACGATGAAGAGAAAATAAGCAAAATCTAACCCAAAACTAAATGAATATCATTGAAATCATCACGGAATTGGGTTAAATAATGCCTTAAAAACCGATAAAAACGAGGTTTAACAAGAAGTTCCTGGGATATTGCTAGTTTGTACATTGTTCGGTTCAAATATTACATCATTTATTCCCTTATTTACTTAGTTTTTGACTTGTAAAATAATATAATTTTAGGATTTTTACTTGTTTTTCTTACTTTTATAGGTAATAAATCAAATCGAGACAATAGCATAAAGTTTGAGCCAAAACGGAAGCAAAACGAGGAAGATAATGATGTGCACGAGCAGCAGTGCGAGAACTTGCCTAGGCTGTGCGAACCGACCGAAACTTTCAGAAACTTGCACGGGTACTCGTGCAAAACGTGCACGGCCGTGCAACTTCCCGATTGATTTTTCTCGGTTTTTACATGTTATAAAGGACAGTTTTGGCTCTAATTTAAGGGGGCTTGATTTTTAGGGATTTTAGGGAGCTCTTAGGGTTCTTACTTAGCCAAAATAAAACCCCATTAAGGGGGATGGGGGAGATTAGTGTAGTATTTTGTACAAGATTTTGGATTCAAGCCTTGAATTTCAATTCAAGCATAAGTTTTCTCTTTCTCTCTTCTTCTTTACTTCTAGTTTAATACTTTGATTACTCAATTTAGTTTAAAGATTCAACTTTTATTAGTCTAGATGTTAATTATAGTTAGATTAATTGCTTATTTTCATGCTTGAGTTTAATTATCTAGTTTATGTTCTTGTTCAAGTTGGTTTGTATTAGTTTGTTCTTTAGTGTCGTTTTTATGTTTATTTCATGTTTTTATGTCAATTAGTTGTCAAAATTGATTGCTTTGGTTGTGATTAACCTCCATAATGGCTAATTAATCTCGTTGAGACCTTAACCCAACTAGTTTATGCTTGTTATTTGGAATTGTTTCTCATGCCCACCACGTGTTCGAATAAATACTTGAAAGGGATTTTCATCTTGATTTTTGGGTGATTGGTATATCGGTGAAAGGTGGAGCCAATTTACTACTATGGGTATAGAGGATAGTTGTGATTTTGGCATGAAAATAACCCGAATCCTAGCTAGGTCCACGAGGTTGCTACTTTTGTAGTCTAATTGGGCTAATCGTACGAAAGTAGGTGGTTAGAACAATTAGATTAGCTTATGACCCTCGAAAGTGTGGCATGAGTGGCCTTTGATAGTGCAACTAACCACTCCTAAATGCGTGCATAGACTTGGTTAGGTTTAGGATTGTCTTAATTAGTTAGTTTATTAAGTGGTAAAATCACAACCCGGGCATCCTTTTATTACTTTTTAGGATTATATTAGTCATCATATCTCTCACCTCTACTGATTCGCCTAGACAAAAATTTTAAGATAGTTTTGATATTTGAAACAAAACTCTTTGTGGATATGACCCATGCTTGTCGGCTAACTACAACTACGCCGTACACTTGCGGCTATAATTTAGAACTTAAATTCTTCCCAACAAGTTTTTGGCGCGGTTGCTGGGGAGTTGTTTCGTTTCAATATTGGAGTTTACTTGAACTTTTTATTAAAAAACCAAAAAATTCAAAAAATTGAAAATATGTCTACTTACTATTATTCGTAGTATAAGCATGAATTGTTTTATCTATACTTTGATCGACTTAATGCTCTTCTTGCTCTTTCCGATAAATGTTTGGAGAAATGGAAACTATTAAATGTTGTTTATGAGGGTGTAAATAGTGACACCCGTGCTCTTTTAAAGTATTGGGATTTTTGTGCAAAAAGTGTTGATGAAGCTTGGGATTTACTTGAATGGATTTCTTGGGATACTTGTGAATTTGAAAAGGTTTGTACTGATTCTGGATTTTCATGCCCCGACCCTTGTGCTTATCATGGTAGATCTTACATCCAATCCCCTTGTTGTTGTTGTGTTCTCTTATTTACATTCATCTGAGTTTTATGCTCATGAATTTGATAAGCTCCTTAGAGTTCTCACAACATCCGAGTTGGAGCTTAATCTTGAGATGAGGAGGAGTAGGTGATGCTCCTCAAGCCTTCTTAGTACTTAGGAGGCATTAGTTTAGGTGCTCCCAACACCTAACTTGGTATACTCGTTCCCTCTCTTTCTCTTTTTCTTATATTTTCTTTCTTTCTTAATGTCTTTCTTTCTTTCTTTGTCTTTTTATCTGTTTTTAGTTGTAGATATTTAGAGTCGTGTTTTTCTTTTTACTTTTAGTGGTGGATATTTAGGATTGTGTTTTTGTAGGGTGATCATTTTGAGTCTATTTTGTTGGTGTGGTTGCTCCTTGACTCCCAATGAGGACATTGTGAGATCTAGGTGTGGGGGAGGAGAAGCCATGCTTCAATATTTTGAAAAAGAAAAAAAGAGAAAAAATTTCAAAATAGCAAAAAAATTCTTGTTTTTAAAAAATTATTTTTGGGGAGTTTGTGGCATTTTGATTAGCTTTGACTCCTTGTTACTTGGCTGTTAGTTTGTATAGATATATGATGTATATATTAGACTTTGATCCAAAATATGTTGTTCTATGTCCCTTTTGAATCCGGACATTCAACTTTTGAGTTAGTTTGACTTTGGTAGACGAACCTGTGAGATTTTGAGCCTTATAGACTAATTCATCAATTTTATTCTCATATTTCATTTCATGTGTGACTCTTCCTTGGTGTATTTCCTCTAGAACTTGTTCTGTCTCTATTTGAGACCATATTTGGCATATGCATTATGTAATATGATAGAATCTTTCATTGATTTTTAAACTACATGAGTCAAAAAGCCACCTTACTATATATACCCTTTTTGTTAGCCGTTTTAGCTTTGACCTTTTTTGTTGCACCTATATCCGCTTTACCATTGGCTTAAAAACATTTTCCAATCCTATGCCAATGTTAGGGAGCAACACTTCTTGAGATGGGTAGTTTTGAGTTGTATATAAATGATGTTTTGTTTGTTTGTGTGGTTTGAAAAGGGGGATTTATATTAATGAAAAGTTAGATGTATCCCCTAGTGGTTGATAGACCATTGGGAATTGAGTTCATGATTCCCATGGCAATAGTATTTATTTCGAAAAAGAACGAAAAAAAATGTGAAAAAAATAAAAGAAGGAAAAAAAAAAAAGAATAAGTGATTGGCATGAGCAAAGTTTAAAAGTTGTTATACTCATTCCTTCGGTTCTCTTGGTTTTTATTTGTGCTTGAAAAGATGAATTGGGAGAGAAGTTTTTTTATTCATATTTAGAAGTGTCTTTGGCTCCTTAGTCATTAGGTCATGGTTATTTAGCTCCATATTTTCCAAATTGATTTCCTTTCTTACCCATGACTCGTAGCCCCATTACAACCCTTAAAAAGTTCTCTTGATTGCATTTGCATTTTTCCTACATAGTGGTGGAGAATTGAGAGTATGACCAAGCCTATGATAGGGTAAACTATTGGAATGAGTTTTGAGTGAACCATTATTATATATTTTAAACATATGAGTGTGAGCATTCCACTTTACCTTAAAGCGAGGTTCTACCAGTCTAACTTGCTCATTGTTTACTTGTTTGGGGGAAAAATTAGTATGTGGATGTCATCAATAGAGGATCAAGTGTCTTGATATGCGTATTATCTTTATATGCATGTTAATATCCGATGTATGAGGGTGATATAGTTGATTAGAAATTGTACAATTCCTTCCCACTTTGTATATATGTTTGTAAAAATTTTCGAAAAACCAAAAATCTATTTTCTATTTTCTCTTTCTCTTTCCTTTTTCTTTTCGAGATTTCGTGGGTATATCTTATATAAACCCTCACAAGACCTTACTCGTCCACTTGGGCTACCAAGGGGTTTAAAGGGCTTGTTGTTGCGATTCCTATGAAAGTGAGTTAGGTTTTATTTATTTTTGTTTTGCTCGATGATGAGTAAAAGTTAGGTGTGGGGGTATTTATTCGGTCAAAATATTATTCATTTATACCCTTATTTACTTAGTTTTTCACTTGTAAAATAATACAATTTTAAGATTTTTACTTGTTTTTCTTACTTTTGTAGGTAATAAATCAAATCGAGAGAATAGCAAAAAGTTTGAGCCAAAAAGGAGGCAAAACGAAGAAGATAATGGTGTGCACAGGCAGCGAGTGCGGAACTTGCATAACTATGTGAACCGACCGAAACTTGCACGGGTACCCGTGCGAGAATGTGCACGGCCTCGTAACTTTCCAATTTCGATTTTTACGGGTTTTTACAGGTTATAAAAGGACAATTTTGGCTCTAATTTAAGGGGATCGATTTTTAAGGATTTTAAGGACCTCTTAGAGTTCATACTTAGCCAAAATAAAACCCCATTATGGGGGGGAGATTAGTGTAGTGTTTTGTACAAGATTTTGGATTCAAGCCTTCAATTTCAATTTAAGCATAAGTTTTCTCTTTCTCTCTTCTTCTTTACTTCTAGTTTAATACTTTGATTGCTCAATTTAGTTTCAAGATTCAATTTTTATTAGTCTAGATGTTAATTATAGTTAGATTGATTGCTTGTTTTCATGCTTGAGTTTAATTATCTACTTTATGTTCTTGTTCATGTCGGTTTGTGTTAGTTTGTTCTTTAGTGTAGTTTTTATGTTTATTTCATGTTTTAATGTCAATTAGTTGTTAAAGTTGATTGTTTTGGTTGTGATTAACTTCCCTAATCGCTAATTAATCTCGTTTAGGCCTTAACCCAACTAGTTTATGCTTGTTATTTGGGATTGTTTCTCATGTCCACCACGTGTTCGATGAAATGCCCGAAAGGGATTTTCATCTTGATTTTGGGTGATTGGTCTATCACTCAAAGGTGGAGCCAATTTACTAGTGTGCGTATAGAGGATAGTTGGGATTTTGGCATGAAAATAACCCGAATCCTAGCTAGGTCCATAGGGAGCTACTCTTGTAGTCTAATTGGGCTAATCGTACGAAAGTAGGTGGTTAGAACAATTAGATTAGCTTATGACCGTCGAAAGTGTGGTATGAGTGGCCTTTGATGGTGCAACTAACCACTCCTAAATGCGTGCATAGACTTGGTTAGGTTTAGGATTGTCTTAATTAGTTAGTTTATTAAGTGGTAAAATCACAACCCGAGCATCCTTTTATTGCTCTCTAGGATTATATTAGTCATCATATCTCTCAACTCAATTAGATTCGCCTAGACAGAAATTTTAAGATAGTTTTGATATTTAAAATACAACTCTCTGTGAATACAACCCGTGCTTGCCGGCTAGCTACAACTACGCCGTGTACTTGCGAGTTATAATTTAGAACTTAAATTCTTCCCGGCATACATATTCAGGAAATCTTAGAACGTTCTCTAGTACATTATTCCAACTTATTGATGCTCCAGTTGATAAAGGTCTAACCTCGGGTTTTGATCAAGTGCCTTAAGAAGGTTGAACAAGTTTTCTATGCTAGTCCGTAGAAAACTTCAATATTTAGAATATTGTGTATGTCACTTAACATTTATGTGCTTGTTAGCAAGTCTGTCAAGAAAATTTTTGGCATTACCTTCATGGTACGAGTAATCTAATTATTTTTTAGTTTTCAAGGAAACTTAACAATAAGATGATGCTCAATTGCCGACTATAGGTGTAGCCTAGATAAGTCTAGGTGACCAATCTTAGAATGTGTTTTTCATCCTTAGTGGATGAGCCATGTCAAGGCTCAATCGAAGCATGATTGCGTAAGCAAATTTTTGTTGCTTGTCATTTTGAAGTTCAGGGAACAAGTTTTTGTTTTATGGATGAATCTTGTTTTATGATGGACATGTTATTTTTGTATGCAACATTTATTAAAAATATGTTGTTCTTTTTTATATGCTTATACATTAATAACTCTGTAATTAGGCACGTTGAAATGTCACCAGATTTATGATTAACCCTATCACACAAGTAATCAACCTAACGCTTGAGTAGCGGGTAGGATGAGACTGAATAACATTAACACTAGGTGTGTGTAATATTATCTTATCTTTATACTCATGTTGTATACATGATAAGTTGTTGTTTCTCATAGTCGCCTTAGTAATGTAAAGTTGAAATATGGAATGTCCCGATTTCATATTAAAGCCTAAATAGCCAAATCCCGAGTGTCAAGGTTAACCGTTGGTATATTAATCTAGTGGCTCGGATTAGACTTTTAAGTAAAATTTAAGTTTGTAATTTGCATGGCATAAGAGAGTGACATGACCAACTTAGTGGGAGCTATACCGTGACACACATATCATATTGTGTGTGCTTGTCGACCTTTAGAGGAGTGAGAATTGGATCCGTTCTTTGTTATTGTGTGATCCTTGTAGACTTTTGTGTCTAAAGTGTACGAGAACCCTTTGACTTAGAACTATGGTATGAAATTAAAGTCGATGTTGCTACTTTAATGTGTTTTCCAAGGGCTAAGATGTTTGCGATCCAGTGAATCACATTAGGCAAGTAGCTGAGCCGAGATGTAATATCATGAGTGTCCAAGGAAGAATTTTTCCATCTTCATCATATCAGCCTAGGCGCTTATATTTGGAATATAATCATATGATATATCTCATAAGCATAAAGGGACGAGTATATGCTTTAGATGATGTTTTGAAAAATTTAGGTTGTCATTTTTTGTGAAAGTGTTATGTTAGTTAGATCGTGACTTAATATAACACTACTGGTTACTTATGGTCGCACGCCTCATTCCCTGTATGAAATGTGTAGAGATATGTTTACATAGAGAGAAGTATAACTTACGGTTTATGAAGGTTTGCTCGGGAGAGTCCGAGTCACCCTAGAGGGGGTGAATAGGGTGATAGAAAAATCTTTTAGAAAATTCGCACTTTTGTGCAGAAATGTTGCAAAGACAGATTACGAGTCTAAAGACAGAGTCGAAAAGATTGGACTCGAAGTCGGTGAATCGGAAGAAGCAAAAGCAATAAGGTCATGTCTGAGCCTAGAATGAACTCGGAAAGTGAACACGAGAGATTTTACGTGGAAACCCTCCCGGGGCAGAAAACCACGGCCCGTGTCAATCCGGACACGAAGTCAAATCCACTATTTTGAGTCCACAAAATACCGTGAACTTGATCGAACCCGAGTTGCTCCCTTGGACAACGCTATATAAGTTTTCCTAGACTCAAAAATTCCCTTATCCGATCTAGTACTTCCTAGCTGAGATAACCCTTACAGCTAGGGACAACTAAGCTGAGTTAACCCTTACGGCTTAGTCAAGGGACCTTACAAAGAATGTAAGAAGTGTTTGTGACGAAGTACACGACCTTACAACTCGAAAGTAATGAATTACAGAGTGGGAGTTGTAAGTTGAAGATTGAGAGTAAATACAATGACTTCTATCAAGTAAGTGTATAGACAATATGTTCGGCAACCTTCAAGTCTTGTGAAGTGGCTTCTATTTATAGATAACCCAGCAGAGTAGCCGTTATCTTCATCTGCCGACCGAGAGTCCTCTCGTGACCGTTGTGAAAGGCTTTCGAGTCACTCGAAAGTATCCGTTGAAATATGGACGTTGGACAACGGTTTAACTCTCTTGGAAGTCCCAAAACCATCGGTTGTGTCTTGAAAAATGAGGTGGAAACCACCGTTAGGCTTAGCGTTCCGAGTTTTCCGGATATGGAAGCGCAGCGGCTTCGACACAATCTTACGGGACTAGAGCGGGGAAGGTGAAAAGCCATATCTCGCTAGTGATTTGACGATTCGAAGCCGGCTACTTTTGTAGTTTGAAAAGATATCCTCGATTGAATAACCTACAAAAGTAAGACACCTTCGGTTCTCAAAGTATAAAATACTTTGGTCCAAGGTTAGACACGAGATAATAAAATAATTATGAAAATTACGTAATTGATTATCCGAGTCGAAGAGAAATGGAACTTTACGAGTCTAATATCCATGATACTCGGAATTCCATATGACTTAGTCTTAGGTAAAGAACCAAGTTCCAAAAATGAATATCGAGTGGAAAAAAACTTGATGTAGACTAAGCACGAAAAGAACTACGAATGCCGACTTTGCAAACAATAGAGTAGATAATCACAAGTCGGATTACGAGTGAGAGTGGACTCGGAATAAAGAACAAGTTTTCGAGTCGCTAACCGAAAGCGATTAAAGATATAAGTGAAGGCCAAAACGCATAGAAAAGATACTATATCACTCAAGTAAGTTTCTAAGACACGAGAGAATGCCTTGGAATCAAAACACTATATGAATGACATCGTTATACCCGATTCCTTTTGCATGACTCAGAAAGATATAGAGCGAGTGTCCGAGTCTTCAATCTCCCCTTTTTGATGAAAGGCATTCCATACTTAAACGAAACTTTGTTATAAGAAAAAAATAGATCGATTCCGAGTAGTTTGAGTAAAAGTAAGGCATAATGAATGGATCGGAGCAATGTACACTATATCACAACGAAATTAAAGTATGCTTGAACTCATTAACTCGGAAAAGAAAGAACTCGAGACATTAATAATGAAATGCATCAATTCATTAAAAGAAATTACAAGGGCGGAACGAACTCCCCTAGACAAGACAACCGAGTTTCGACTACATTTTCTCCCCCTTGCCTTTCAGCAAAAACAAGAAACAAAAAGAAGGGAGAAAAGTACAAGTAATACACATAAGTTGTCCGGAAAAAAGAAAATTTTGAAACAGAAATGCTGGAGACACCGAGGAATCGTGACTCGGTGCATGGCTCCAACTAGGAAAGAGGGGATTTCGAGTGGAGGCGGAGGTGCGCCGGCGCCGATAAGATCTTGACGATGTGCTTGAGCGCGGCGAAGGGAGAACCGGAACAATTCGCAGGGGCTCGGCTCCGAGTGGCCGACCCGGAGAAAGTGGATCGAGGGGTTCTTCCCTTGGGACCTCGGGGACTGGAGGGGCTGCTCTGGCGACTCGGCTGGAGGAGCGAGATCTTCGACCCACTCGGACCGCTGTCCGAGCTGAGTACAGACAATTTGAGCTTGGGGAGCAGGCTGTCCCTCGGCAGCTGCCACGGCCTCTTCTTCCCTTGGCCCGGAAGGAGCTGCCTCGGCCGCGAGTTCCTCGGCGTCCTCCGCTGCATCTACGACTTCTTCCTCTCGCTTCCTCTCGCTTCCTCGCTGTCCGAGGAGGTCGGGCTCGGGCTCGAAGACACCTCGGATGTGTCGAGTCATCCGGGTCCTGAGCCGCCTTGGACCGTCTCTCTCGAGGAGCTCGGCCGGCTCCTTCGCTCCTTAACCAGCTCTCTCATCTCAAGAACGAGAGACTGCTGCTCTCGGATTTGGGATCGACCGGTCTTTTGGTTGATGGTCGGACCACGAAGAACAGAACTTGAAACCCCGAGCATGTCTCCGAAGTCGAAGACACAGAGGTGATCTTGTCCATGAAGACAGGGGACAAGAGGGCGAGAGAGAGTTTTGGAAGCACCTGGAGGTGGAGGCACCACCAGGTGAAGAGGGAAGAGGGAGAGGGGTTGATTTCGAGTCCGAGGTGGAGAAGGAGGCCTCGGCTCCGAGTTGTGAACCCGGACACCGGGGTTAGTTTCTCGGTATCCGTACCCTCGGAGTTCCTTCTTGCCGACCACAATAGCCGCTTCGGACACCGCGTTAGGGTCGAGAGGAAGAGGAACTTGGAATTGTTTGAAGACAAGGGTGAGAAGAGCACCGAAAGGAAGGGAGGTGTTCTTCTTGGTTTGAAGTTGAGCTGGCACAGTGGCCATCCGCTCAATGATGGAGGGGAAGAGGTCGACTTCGTATCCCTCCGGGATATCGAAGAGGGCTTTGAGGTGCTTGGAGTTGGGGTTCTCCTTGCTAGAATGCTTGTGAGAAGAAGGTTCTCATCGGCAGGAAACACGAAGCCTGGCTTCGACTTCAACCGAGTCACGTAAAAGTTCTTTCCGGACCCGGGAATTCTTTAGCATACTTTTCAAAGAAGTCGTCGGCGACTTCAAGTGAAGGGATAGGGTTGCTGTTCAAGAAGAGAGAAGATACTTTGAACAGTCGGTGAAGGAAGGAGGAGTTGATACGAACAGTAATGTTCCGAACCCTAGAGGTTAGAACATTTTCGAGTGAGAGAGGTGAGTATAGAACTCGAAACGAGTTCGGGATAGATGAACTCACTGAAACACAAGAAAGGGTAGACTCCGGTGGTTTGAATGTTGGACAACCAGGAGAATTTGGTTGTTGGGAAGAACTTGTCGTCCAGACGCAAGATGCTCTGGGTGACAATGGGTTTAGAAGGGGTTGAGCTTTACGGCTTGTTGGTGCGAGGCTTTTTAGAGGAGGAGGAAACCCGGAAATCGGGATGGTTTCCGCGTTTAGGCATTGTGAGAGATGAAAAGATGAAACTTTTCGAAAGAGAAAGAGAAAGAGATGTAGAAGAGAAGAAAACGAAAGTGGTAGAAGAAAATGAGAAGAGAGCAGATCGAACACTTACGAGAGAGAGAGAGAGCTTCTTCACGTAGAAATGGTACACTTGCGGACGATCAAGGCTCACTGTTCACGTAGAAAACTTCCGCGAGAGGGTTTTCGTTTGAGAGGGAAGGAGTTTGAGAATACCGAGATGAAGATGGATAGACGTTATTTATAAATAGTACGCGCGCCCGTTCACTATCCGTTAAGTAACTCCGTTCCGTCTTTCCCGTCCATCGATCATTAATGCCTGGTGTGACAGTTCTTCTTCAACGGTTGAGATAACAACGGTTTGAAATCTGCGGTTAAGATCCGATCGCAGCGCTCGAGAAAGAGAGAGAAAACGGGTTTGAAAAGATAATCCGAAACTCTCCACTGTTCTAGAGATAGTTTCAGAAAATTTGATGTCCAAATTTCTCTTACGTCCGAGTTTGACTCGGAAAAGTTTCGAGTGACTCGAAACACGAAATAACTATCAGCCCAAGTATCACATGATCAACTCGAACCAATGGTTATTTACAACTAAAGCACATAGCACAAAAAAAAAAAAATTCAAGAATCATAACGCGAAACTAAGCATTTAACATACCAAGCTCATTCCGAATAAAACAGAATTGATCTTCACCAAGTGGCTTAGTGAAGATATCAGCTAATTGAAGATTAGTTGGAATGAATTCAAGTGTAATATCACCCTTTTCCGAGTGATCGCGTAAGAAATGATACCGACCTCAATATGCTTTGTTTTTGAGTGCTTGGACAGGATTCTTAGTGATACTGATTGCGCTTTGATTGTCACACTTGATTGGAACCGAGTTGAGACATAATCCGAGATCCTTCAAGTGTTGTTTTATCCGAGAGAATCCGAGCGCAACAAGCTCCAGCGGCAATATATTCAGCTTCGCAGTTGATAGAGCTACCGAGTTTTGCTTCTTTGAGTGCCAGGATATTAGGGATTGACCCGAAGCCGGCAAGCTCCGGATGTGCTCTTTCGATCAACTTTGTATCCTGCGTAGTCCGCATCCGAGTACCCGGTCGGACTCGGTTCGAGTCTCCGGAGTACCACGATCCTAGATTCCGAGTGCTCGCGAGATATCTCGAATATTCTCTTCACCGCGAGTGAGATGTGATTCTTTTGGATTAGCTTGAAATCGTGCACATAAGCAAACACTGAACATTATATCCGGTCCGCTCGAAGTAAGATATAGCAGTGATCCAATCATACCTCGATAGAGTTTCGATCTACTGCTTTACCTATCTCATCTCGAGTCGAGTTTTATACTCGTCGCTCATAGGAGTAGATGCGTGCTTTGCATCTTGAAGTTTGTATTTCTTCGGCAGTTCCTTGGTGTACTTTGATTGATGGACAAAGATTCCATTTTTGTCTTGTTTGATTTGCAGCCCAAGGAAGAAATTGAGTTCTCCCATCATACTCATTTGGAACTCTTGGCTCATCAACTCGAGAAAATTCTCGGCACGTAAATTCATTAGTAGCACCGAAAATAATATCATCAACATATATTTGAACAATGAGAAAATCTTTCCCTTTGGTCTTTATGAATAGGGTCTTGTCGATCCGACCTCTTTTAAAATCATTTTGAACCAGGAAGCTACTCGGTCTTTCGTACCAAGCTCTAGGGGCTTGCTTAAGACCATAGAGAGCCTTTTGAAGTTTGAAAACATGATTTGGAAATTCTGAGTTTTCAAAACCAGGAGGTCTGCTCGACATAGACTTCTTCTTCAATAAAACCATTGAGAAAGGCACACTTAACATCCATTTGATATAATTTAATATGCATGCAGGATGCAAATGCCAACAGATATTCTAATGGCTTCAATTCTAGCTACTCGGTGCAAAGGTTTCCCCACAATCAATTCCTTCTTCTTGATTGTAACCCCGAGCTACAAGTCTAGCCTTGTTTCGACTACTATTCCACCCTCATCCAGTTTGTTTTTGAAAACCCATTTGGTTCCTATAACTGGGTGGTCGGAAGGTCGGTTGGTCGAGTCCGGACTTGGTTTCTCTCGAATTGATTCAGCTCCTCTTGCATGGCCTCTACCCATTCGGGTTCATTAAGGGCTTCTAGTGCATTTTTGGGTTCGGTTAGTGAAATGAATGCGGTGAATGCACATAGATTATGAAGAGAAGAACTTGTTCTTACCCCACTGTTGATATCGAAATAATGTTTTCTTGGGGATGACTGGAAGTAAATTTGAATGCTTTACCAGTTCTTTGATTCACCAGGTTTGTTGGTTAAATTGCTTGATCTTCGAAGCTTGTTACGAGTGATCCTTTTCATTGACTTGCTCGTTCGAGCGACCTCTAGAGTTGTCTCATTCCGAGCTTCCTCGTTCGAGTGGTCTCCTTACGAGTCTTTATAGACTCCTCTTCGTCATCATCCTTTCGAGCTTCGGTTCCGAGTATGAAGATTCACTTGGTTTTCCCTGTTCAAGCTCATCAAACACTACGTGGATACTTTCTTCCACTTTGTTAGTTCTCTTGTTGAATATACGGTAGGCTTTGCTATGAGAAGAGTAACCTAGAAAGATTCCTTCGTCCGACCGAGCATCAAACTTGGTCGGATGATCCTTACCGTTGTTGTGGACAAAGCACTTACACCCGAAAGATCCGAAATAGGAAATATTTGGCTTCCTCCCTTTGTAGAGCTCATAAGGTGTTTTCTTCGAATGGGTCCGATGAGGCATCGATTGAGAGTGTAGTTGGCTGTGTTTACTCGCCTCCGCCCGTAAATAGTAAGGCGGGTTGTGTTCAATCATCATCGTCCTTGCTATTTCTTCAAGGGTTCTGTTCTTTCTCTCAACTACTCCATTCTGTTGAGGAGTTCTAGGTGCTGAGAAGTTATGAGAAATTCCGTTCTTGTCACAAAACTCGAGAATTCCGAGTAATCGAACTCCCTTCCATGGTCGGTTCGAATCTTTTGAATCTGAGTCCGAGACTCAACTTGAATCTTTCTACAGAGCTTGCTGAACTCCTTGAAGGCCTCATTCTTATGCTTCGGAAAACACACCCAGGTAAATCTTGAAAAATCATCAATAATAACAAGTATGTATGATTTACCTCCGAGACTCTTCACGAGGATTTCACCACATAAGTCCATGTGTAGTAATTCAAGCACGTTGGATGTGGAAACTGTCTTCAGAGATTTGAATGAAGATCTGACTTGTTTCCCTTTGGTGCATGCTCCACATACTTTATCCTTCTCAAACGCACAGTTAGGTAATCCTCTAACCGGATGATGAGATGCAAGCTTTTTGAGAGTATGCATGCTAATATGACCTAATCTACGATGCCAAATCCAAGAATCATCTTGAAGATATGCTTTTAAACATGATAAGTTCCGGCTAGGGTCGAGAGAGGAATAATGTAGGTATTACCCGATCTTTTACCCGAGAGCTTTACCTCTTTGGTGGTCTCATCCGTGATGTAGCACTTGGATTGAGTGAATTTTACCTCTTGACCTTTGTCACAAAGCTGGGAGATGCTAAGTAAGTTGTACTTAAGTCCTTTGACAAGGTAGACTGGGCTCACCAGATTGTTTCCATTACCAATCTTCCCAATGCCCACTATCTTGCCCTTGCTGTCATCACCAAAGGTCACCTTTCCTCCTTTATATGACTCTAGCTCGGAAAAGAGTCCTTGGTCACCCGACATATGTCGAGAACATCCGCTGTCCAGTACCGGTGTCCTTTTGATCTTTTCGAGTGACCTGCAAAACAGAGAAAATCTAACCCTTCTCACTTCCTCTAACGAACCCAAGTAACATTCCTTACTCGTGGTCCTTTTACGAGGAAGAAGGTGCTTCGGAACCCGATTTGAATGACTCTGGTTTTAGTCCGATTCCGAGTCTTCTTCTTTTCGGAGAACCGAGTCCGTGTCTCTTTCCTTTTAAAAACCTTTCCTTTTGAAACAGAGGAGAAAGATTTCTTTTTATAAGTAGGTCCGGGTTTAGTCCTCCTTTCATGAATAGGACCATGCTCGACCTTTTTGAACTTAACAGTTCTGGAATCCTTTTGAACAATTCCGAGTAAGAATTAGATTCTTCCTCTTTGTTGAAACCAAGACCTTCTTTTCGAAATGAGACACATTGTGATCCTAAGAGCATATCAAGGTTCTTCCGTCCTTGAGAAAACTTTAAAACCAGCTCTTGAGACTCAGTGAGCTTCGTTTCGCTTGCTCATTTTCTTTTCCGAGTAACTCGGACTCGGTCTCATTAGTTTGAGCACTTGTCTTGAGTTCTCCGAGTGTGAGTCTCGGCTTTTCCAATTCATTTTTTAAAGAAGTGCTCTCGAAGTGATTGACTCAAGTTGTTCCTTGAAATGTGAAGAATCGGAATTGGACTTTTCTTCCAAAGTAAAGATGTATTTAGCTAAATCAACTTTGGAGAATTTGAGGAAGTAGTTTATTACCTCTTAAGGATCGGTTTCCTCATTATCTCGAGTCCGTGATGCGAGTCCGACTCTTTTCGGCTTCCGAGTCGATCATAGCCATTAGACACTTTGAGTCATCTCGAATCCTCGTCGTCTTCGGCTGATTCCTCATCGCTCCAAGTTGCCATCATGGCCTTCTTCTTCTTCCTCGTCCCTTCTTCGTTTTGGACGAGTCCTTGACTATGTGGTCTTTGCTCGCCACATTCAAAACATCCGGAATTCTTAGACAAAGATAACTTTGAGGGTGAAGAAAACTTACCTTTTCTCGTCTCTCTTGTCCTTTTGTAGAATTCTTCTTTTGGTCTTTTGTCCCATCTTTTGTGCTTCATCATTTTCTTGAAGCCTCTTGCAATGAGTGCCATGGGATCATCTTCCGAGTCGGAGGAGCTTGGACTTGCTTCTTTGGATTCCGAGGCTTTAAGTGCGACGTTCCTTTTGGAAGTACCCTCAGCATCTTCTTCTTCCGGATGTATCTCATGAGTCGAAGCTTTCCAATGAGCTCGTCCGGTTTCAAGAGTGAGAGGTTTTGAGCCTCTTCTATGGCAGTTACCTTAGGACCCCATCGTTTCTTGGGTAGGCTTCGAGAATTTTCCGACACATTTCTTCATGGGAGATTTTCTTTCCCGGAGATTTGAGATTGTTGGTGATCTCGGTGAAGCGTATGAACATCCGAGTAATGTTCTCTTCTGGCTCCATTTTGAAAAGCTCATATTTGTGAAGATACTTGGCTGATCTTCGCTTGTCTCACCCGACTTGTACCTTCATAGGTGTTGACCGAGTGTCCCACACCTCTTTAGCAGAGTCACGAGCGGAGACTCGATTATATTCTTCCGAGCTTATGGCGCACATGAGGATGTTCATGGCTTTGAAGTTCTTTCGAACTTCTCCGCTTCCACCGGCGTGAACTCGGCCTTTGTCTTTGGAAGTATTCCGAATTCATCTGTCTTCGTTGGAATGTAGTTTCCTTGTTGTATGATTTCCCATACTTCTTCGTCGTGATCCATAAGGAAACATTCCATCGGCTTCTTCCAAGTGACCGAAACTTGAACCTTTGAATTTTGGTGGCCTCGTTGGAAGATCTACCTTCGTCAAACTCTCCGGTGTTCGAGCCATCCGATCTTTAAACCTTTGGACTGTTAGATCCTTTCCGAAAGGCTAAGCTCGATACCAATTGAAGGTTTGCTCGGGAGAGTCCGAGTCACCCTAGAGGGGGTGAATAGGGTGATAGAAAAATCTTTTAGAAAATTCGCACTTTTGTGCGTAAATGTTGCAAAGACAGATTCCGAGTCTAAAGACAGAGTCGAAAAGATTGGACTCGAAGTCGGTGAATCGAAGAAGCAAAAGCACTAAGGCCGTCCGAGCCTAGAATGAACTCGTAAAGTGAACACAGAGATTTTACGTGGAAACCCTCCTGGGCAGAAAACCACGGCCCGTGTCAATCCGGACACGAAGTCAAATCCACTATTTTGAGTCCACAAAATACCGTGAACTTGATCGAACCCGAGTTGCTCCCTTGGACAACTCTATACAAGTTTTCCTAGACTCGAAATTCCCTTATCCGATCTAGTACTTCCTAGCCGAGATAACCCTTACAGCTTAGGGACAACTAAGCTGAGTTAACCCTTACGGCTTAGTCAAGGGACCTTACAAAGAATGTAAGAAGTGTTTGTGACGAAGTACAAGACCTTACAACTCGTAAAGTAATGAATTACAGAGTGGGAGTTGTAAGTTGAAGATTGAGAGTAAATACAATGACTTCTATCAAGTAAGTGTATAGACAATATGTTCGGCAACCTTCAAGTCTTGTGAAGTGGCTTCTATTTATAGATAACCCAGCAGAGTAGCCGTTATCTTCATCTCGCTGACCGAGAGTCCTCTCGTGACCGTTGTGAAAGGCTTTCCGAGTCACTCGAAAGTATCCGTTGAAATATGGACGTTGGACAACGGTTTAACTCTCTTGGAAGTCCCAAAACCATCGGTTGTGTCTTGAAAAATGAGGTGGAAACCACCGTTAGGCTTAGCGTTCAGGTTTTCCGGATATGGAAGCGCATGCGACTTCGACACAATCTTCCGGGACTAGAGCGAGGGAAGGTGAAAAGCCATATCCGCTAGTGATTTGACGTTCGAGCTCGGCTACTTTTGTAGTTTGAAAAATATCCTCGATTGAATAACCTACAAAAGTAAGACACCTTCGGTTCTCAAAGTATAAAATACTTTGGTCCAAGGTTAGACACGAGATAATAAAATAATTATGAAAATTACGTAATTGATTATCCGAGTCGAAGAGAAATGGAACTTTCTGAGTCTAATATCCATGATACTCGGAATTCCATATGACTTAGTCTTAGGTAAAGAACCAAGTTCCAAAAATGAATATCGAGTGGAAAAAAACTTGATGTAGACTAAGCACGAAAAGAACTACGAATGCCGACTTTGCAAACAATAGAGTAGATAATCACAAGTCGATTCTGAGTGAGAGTGGACTCGGAATAAAGAACAAGTTTTCCGAGTCGCTAACCGAAAGCGATTAAAGATATAAGTGAAGGCCAAAACGCATAGAAAAGATACTATATCACTCAAGTAAGTTTCTAAGACACAGAGAATGCCTTGGAATCAAAACACTATATGAATGACATCGTTATACTCGATTCCTTTTGCATGACTCGGAAAGATATAGAGCAGATGTCTCGAGTCTTCGGTTTATGTGGCCGAGTAGGAGTTGTTGGCTGTTTTATGTAATGGCCACAATCAATAGAATTGATCTCGAGAATCAATTTTACACAAGGGAGTTGATTTGGGAAATCAATTACCATTTATTTAGCCTATTAAGTATGAGCTGATATTACACTTTTAATAGAAAAAGTGACTGATTCTAAATTAACGAAGAATCGAAATAGAATTTGAAAGCTTGCTCTCGGAGAGACCGAGTCACTCTAGAGAGCGGGTGAATAGGGTGATGGAAGATTTTTCGGAAAATCAAACTCTTTCGCACGTAAGACCGGATAAAACCGGATTCCGAGTCTACAATAAGGTCAAAAAGTAAGAACTCGGAATGTAGAATCGGATAGAGTCGAAGTGATAAACTAATCCGAGTCTAGAATGAACTCGGAAAGTAAACACACAGAGATTACGTGGAAGCCCTCCTGGGGCAGAAAACCACGGACCGTGTTAATCCAAGCATGAAGTCAAATCTACTATTTTGAGTCCACAAAATACCGTGAACTTGACTCAACTCCGAGTTGCTCCCTTGGACAACTCTTACAAGATTTTCTTAGACTCGAAGTTCCCTTATCCGATTTAGTACTTCCTAGTTGAGATAACCCTTACGGTTAGGGACAACTAAGTTGAGATAACCCTTACAGCTTAGTCAAGGGACCCTTACTCGGAAAGTAAGAAGAGAGTGTTTGTAAATAAGTACAAGACCTTACAACTCGGAATAATATGATTTACAGAGTAGGAGTTGTAAGTTTGAAGACCGAGAATGAATACAAAGACTTTGTTCAAGTACGTGTATTAACTATGTGTTCAACTCTGCTTGTTTTCAAGTCTTGTAAGTTGGCTTCCTTTTATAGATGACTAGGCAAAGTAGCCGTTACGTGCATCTTCTAGCTGGAAGTTCTTTGTGACCGTTCGAGAGGGATATTCTAAGTCACTTAGAGAAATATCGGTTTGATATATGAACGTTGAAACAACGGTCCAATGACTTCTTGGGAAAGCCCAAAACCACTGGCGGTGTCCGAAAAGTAGGGTGGAAACCATCGTTCGAGTATGGCGTTTCGGTTTCCCATTTCGGAAATAGACAACTCGACACCGGTTGCTTGGAGTGGTTAGAAGAGGAAAAGGCTCCTTTCGACTGGTGATTTGACGTGCGAAGCCGGTTGCTTTTGCAGCTCAAAGTCATGATTGCCTTGATTGAATAATCTACAAAAGCAAATCAATTTTGGTTCTCAAAGTATAAAATACTTTGGTCCAAGATTAGACGAAGTAGTATAATAAAATAATTAAGCGGTTAATTATCCGGGTCGAAACAAGAAGGAATTTTTGAGTCTAATATCCTTATAACTCAAATTCCATCTCGGTTAGTCTAGAACGTAATCAAGTCGGATAAAGATTATCGAGTAAATAGACTTGATCTCGGACTAAGCTATGCAACTAAGTAATCCGACTCGGAGTAGTATGACTCTTGAATCATAGGATCGGACACAAGTTTGATATATGCAAGTACGTCTAAGTGATATGTGACTCGGAATATAAGTATGCAATCCGAGTCAATCGGAGATACACGAGAATAATATTATAACACTCGGAGTAAAGGTTCTATCACTTAGAAAAGATTCTAAGATGCATGGAATGTCCTGAAATCAAAACCTTATTAGAGATAGACTCTTTAAACTCGATTCCTAGAAGGAACTCGAAATGACTACTAGAGAGTCCGAGTCTACAATCTCTACTATCAATCTAACTTAGAAATACATATGTGGAAGGTCCGAGTCTTCGAATCTCTCGAATACCAACATTGTTTTCTCTATTGTCTCTCACGTTAATACCCACCACCCCAAGGGTTTATGGGTTTGGGTTGTGGCGGTTTCGGCGACTCTAGTAGCCGCTGGGTACTCTATATTGGGTAATTCGACAATTCGGAACTTGGACATACAACCATATTGGAGTGACTCGGGAACTCGTTCAACGGCAATCGATCCTAATCGCTTCCAAAATACTAAGTTCAGTCCTATATTTCCTACAGGAATAACAAGCTAGTAAAGAGCCACCTCACTAAAAGGAAAAACAATGATTGATCATATAGCATCTTGAAACACTAAAGTGCAGAGGTTTTTTTTTTTTTTTTTTAATCACAATCGGACGGATATTAAATATGAGATATGAAGGTATATTTACTAGAAAAATATTGGAAAAAGAATCTACTATTTTGTTTTAATTTACGTATTTAGACGTATTAGCTTTCTTATTTTATCGATTTTATAATTTTCATAGAGTAGTGTTATTATTGAGGAGTATTTTCATGGAGTAGTTACCTGTTTTTACTGGTTCTAAAAATTATCCGAGAAAAAAAAACACTGCGTTGGAGAAAAGAGGATGACTGAAAAAAAATTACATACGTTCGGAGGATACAGTGACGTTGGCGGAATATATCAGCGACTTCTTTGACGACTTCATCTTGAAAAATGAGTTGAATTCCATTACGTCGTGTAAGTTCGACCATTGCTGGGAATACTATGGCAAACCATCGAGGATAATTGACACACTTGTTTTCTCTCTCATTCTTTAGAAGGTTTGATGAAGTTGAACTCATGAAAGTCATCCCTGAAAAATAATTCATCCCAAAAGAAAAAGAATACTGAGGGCCAAACAAAAAGAGCTTAAATGTCATTAAATTGCAACGGACCCACTAGAAAAATGAAAAATTGTACGTCCAACTAACAAATAACGTAATATATTTTGATTCTCATAATGTATAAGAACTTATCATATGGGAAAATGATACGTGTTTTGTATAAGACACACTTTAAACGTCTTCTCTCGACTTAAAAATTACGATGTTATGTAATAAATCGAAAAAATGATAATTACAGTTATCATTGTTAAAAAATATCATTTTAAAAGTCACATATACCTTAATTTAATTGATTTGATACTTATTTTTCTTAAATAATATATCGAGTTTAAGTCTTGTACACCAATAATAATTTGACAAATAACATTATCTGGACTTAAATGAAATGAGAGAGTTCTAAAAAAGAGATATACTTTAGAGAAAAATTGAAAATAATTTCCCCTTCCTTAATACATATTAATTTTGTTTACGAAGTCATGTGTTTAGTTGTTTTCCTGTTTAGCTTCTTGGACTCGTCCCTAATCAAAATCCTTCGTTTTACATTTAATCGGTTGTCTATCTTTGACTTGGTTATGATTCCGAAATACTTGCCAACTTCCTTTATTCTACACGAGTGACTGCATATGAGGTAATATATAAATATGAGGCACTATGGATAATGGATTCTGTAACATCACAAGTTATCGTTGTTACTGAATCAAATTTTTTAATTCGATGATAGTTCATAAAAAAAATATTGTCAAAAGTAAGATTATTGTCGTTCAGTTCAAAAGATGTAATTGTAGAAATTTAATACTTCAAAATGTGAGATTATTGATGTTTAATTTAAAAGCTGAAATTATTAACGTTTAATTTGAAAGTAGAATTATTGACATCTACTTCCTCCAAAAATAAGATTATTGACGTCCAATAACCCTTATTATTATTATTATTATTGTTTTACAACCTCCTATATTTCTAAATATTGTTCAAGAAGCACTACTGATGAGAAAATAATAACTATCTTACTATTACAATTAATTTGACTTGCATTTTAATAATGGAAAGGAATAGCATCAGCTACAATATATAATATGCGCTCACACACTATTGAATGTGAAATTGAACCATGTCAATATTGCCTTCCCATGCAAATCCTCCCTAGACAATTGAGATAACTACATACCTTTTTGGATGTGGTCATGTCCAACATACCATGTTTTCAAGGCAACCATGCAAGCCAGGGTCGAAGGAAGAGAATCAATCGTGGGATTGTCATTGGAATCCCTCTCTCCCCAGAACCCTTCCGGCCTCTGATTCTTCAAAATCCAATCTAAACAGCCCTCAAACATCGGTCTTCTTTCTCTCTCCTCGTTGGACTCTGGTACCATGGCTAGCCATGCAGTGTCGTAAGCAGAAGGAGAGAGAAAGAGACATGGATCAGAATGATGATCATGATCACCATTGAACTTCCGAATCATCTCCTTCACCCTACCAACTAAGGTTTGCCTACTGTCTTCAGACCTCGCCATATAATCTCAGAATTCTAGAGAGAGAAAGAGAGAGGCGAATTTCAAGTAGTTATCGAACGTAGATGTCCGACCTCTTTCGATAGATTTGTGTATATATGATGTAGAGGACAAGAGTGAATGCGCAGGTGAACCATAAAATGGAAAGCGACGAAGAAAATAAGCCACTGTGGAAGATTACATGTGAATTGCTTTAGGTGCAGAAAATACATAGTGGACCTTAGTCAAAATATTCCTAAACCTTGACACTTGGTTCAGTCTTGTTTCACCTAAAATAATAGAATAAAAATCTTAATAAGTAGGACATCTTATTATAAATTATTGTAAAACGGTCTTAGATTAAAACATGTATACTTTATTAGTGAACAAAATGCGAGATTGTTAAGTATTAGATTGGATTATAATGTTGTTGTAGAATGATTATTTCGCACTAAAAAATTAATAAGTCATTAACATGTATGTAAGTTAGTGACCTACTTCCAATTATTTTGGTGGAGAGAATAAGTTGGGAGATACTTTACAAAAAGTTACTTTTAACAAAAAGTTAATTATTTCATTTTTAGAGAGAAATTATTTATGAAAGAAAAATAATAAAGGTTGATCTTATAATAATTGGACATAAAAAAATTGACTTGCATGAGCCCAAAAAATTATAATACCATGTATTATATTTGAAGATATTGGAAGGGTGTTATATATGACTCATAAATACTTATAAAATCACCCTCTTACCTATAACTTTTAATAGTTAAATATTTACATAATAATATTTACTAAGTATAATGTTTCTTTATTAAAAATATTAAATTTTTAAAATTTTGGATGTTAATATATTATACTTGAGAAGTATTGGATATTATAATACTCTCAACTTCGAGTTGAATGTCAAGTGTACTATACTATCGACTTATTTATTGTTCATATACCAAAACCAAATTTAAAGGTGTTTTAACTCGATGAGTCAACTGCATATTAAATATATATATAAATACATTTAAAATTGTTGTATTTAAACATATATGCAACTGCATATTAAACATATATAAATACACTTAAAATTGTTGTATTTAAACATATATGCAACGTATATCATATGAAAGTTGTTGCTTTACAAAGAGTTAAAACACTTTCTAACTCTATCATTTTAGGTTTGGATCAAAATCGATGAAGTTAAGCTTCAGATCGGTTCGATTTCGCATAAGCTCTTTTTAGGTTTCGGTTCAAAATCAGCTGAGGTATTTTGGTTGTTTGTTCATCTCGGGTTTCGGATAATTTGGATTAACCTATTGGGTTCTATCGGTTTTAACAGGCCTTATAATCATCGGACCCCCATCACTTAGACTCTATTTGATTATAACAAAATAGGTTGGGAAGAAAATTTAAATGGAAAAAAGTTAAGGGAAAATTAATTTTTTTTTCTTGTGTTTGGTTCAAGGAAAAATAGAGGAAAAAAATTATAATCATTTTCTAACGTTTGACCCATCCACCACATTGTTATGAAGAGAAGAGAGAAAATATTGAATAGCATTGATTAATTGAGAGGAAAGAGAGAATTTTTAATGAAATTACTTAATAGAATTCTCTCTCTTTTCTCCATTTCTCTCTTTTGTGAAATTTTTCTTCCATTTTCCTCTCAATTTTGGAAGGAAAATATCATTGATCAAATTGACAAAATTTTCTATGAGTTTTTCTATCAAACTTTTTTCGCTCCTTTTTCTTCATTTCAAACAAGGAGAAGAAATTCATTTTCCACATTTTTTTCTTTCCTTCTAATTTTCTTTGAGTCAAATAGAGCTCCGTTGCTCAAGCACTCTTCTCCGAACTCCCTCCCTCTCTTTAATTAATTTGCCTTTGCTATGCACCTTGGCATCAAGGTGGTATTGGCGGGAGAAGAAACGTCGAAGAGATGTCCAAAGCTTAAGAGAGAGAAATAAAGAGAGGGAAAGAGACTACTCGGATCCTTGGTTGTTGATTCCACATGCATGTTGCGATAAACGAACTTAATTTAACAAGTTGCGAGGCGAGTCACCCTATAACTCAATTGACAACGTTGAGCGAGAACGACAAAGCTCCGGTGGCGGCAATCAGTTGTGAAATAATGGAAAGTTGAGACTCAAAAGCTGTAAAATTACAGGGGGTGGGTATGCTGTACTTGTACAAAAATAAGGGGGTTAACCTGCTTAGTTAGTTGTAGGTCACACCTATCAATGGTTATGATTAATTTTTGCAACATAGATGGCCAAATTTCTCAATTACTACTGTAGTTGAAACTCTTTTCAATTACCTTAGAATTCTTCTGTATTTATTGGCCAACATATATGTTTACTCCCCCTTCTCTCAATCTCCCTAATATTTTAAAGAAATTTTCTCAAATTTGTTAATTGAGAGAATAATTTCTTTGAATTATCTTGAAAATGTATTTGTCGGAATCTATTAGCAAACTTGTAATGGAACAAATGACACTTTAAAAGAGGGTTATCATTATCTAAAGCTCCTTGTTCATAGCCACCGTCGTGACCTGTGCGTTCCGTCCCCCAAACAAACAAACAAAAAAAAAAAAACAAAAAAAGGGACAAAATAAACAAGGTCATCTTTTGAGAAGGCTACTTTCAAGGAAGTCAAGAAGTCTAGGAGCGCTCATTTAGATGATAATTCTATCTTTTATTACGACAATTGTGCATAGGTAAAGTTTCACCATAATTTCGAGCCTACTTTGCTAATAAGGTAGGCCAAGAGATATAAATTCCCATTTTCCTTTTTCTTTGTTTTTAAAATTCCCATAGTCTTCTATTTTATTTGTCCTCATATCTAAAAGAAATTGTCTCTAAACCCTAATGAATAATGAACAAAGTTAAGTCAATGACTACTGCATAACAACTCCTTAGTGTGAAAATCCAATACCCCCAAACGAGACTCCTTTTTGTTCATAATTTCAGAGCCAAAACTTCCTCTTCCTTGGAGGGCGGAGAGTAAAAAAGACTCCATTAGAGTACAAGATCGGTACTTAATGTATCATCATAAAATGTCTACTTTTTATATAGAAAATAATCATTTGATTCTACCTAATTATGTGGGTGGATAAAAACTTTCGCAAGTAAGAAAATATTTATTCTTCCTTTATGAGAAAACAAACTCAAAATACAACTTGTTCTTGGCTCTTACCAAGTTGGGAGTTTGAAGCCTCCAATCATTTGTAAGTAGAAGTGACAAAGGGTCTTTCATTGTCTTGGAAGGTTCTCTGATGATCTGAATGTGAGTCTTATTTAAGACATAAATTCAATCAACTCAATCCATTTGTTGGGAATGAGAATATATTCAACGCAAATAATAGGCCTTTTAAAATTTTTTATTTGATTCATATAACACAATAAATATATACTTATATGTACGATTTTTAAGATATATTTATGTATATCCTTCTTACTTTACTTCTAAGAATAAATAGTTGTATTGGAAAGTATACATCATTCAATAAATTTGTTCATAGGCATTCCCTAACAACCTTTTTTTCTTCGTTTTTTTTTTTTTTTTTGGTTTTTGAGCATTGTCTAACAACCTGTGGATGTAACAGGTTATGAAATTGGTCATCACATACATAACATGTGATTGTAGCACAACCATTTGAATTCTTTGGTCCTTGTCTGATTTATGGCATTTAAAGTTCAAACTTAGATTATGCTCAAGATGCCAAAAATGTGGCCAGCAATTATCTTATAAGTTTATTAATTTTTAGACATTTCATGTGAAATTAACATGTAATTGCTATGTAACTTTCATTAATTTGTATTAGAATGAATTGTTTTATTTTAGAATGCTAAACTATATGAGATTAATTAACTAACGTAACTGATAGATGTAAAGAATCAAAGAACATGTAGAGAAGGTCTTGTGTAATATTATTACATAAGCCAGAGTTTATAATGGGAGGAGTTCTTGTTATAATTTTGTGAAACTTTTATAATCTGGATTTACATTATCCTAGACAATTGTACTATTTATAGTTGAGTATGAATAGGTTTTCAAGGAACAAAAATTACATTTGGGGTGTGTTTGTTTGAGTGGAAAATATTTTCTCGGAAAATTATCATTATATTTTCCAACGTTTGGTAGCATAAGTGGTGGATAAATATTTTCTAGGGGAAAATAATTTTCCTCAATCAATGGAAAATAAATTTCCTTTTATGAGGAAGGGAGTTAATTTTCCTCTTCCTCAATCAAGGGAAAATAAAGTCTTATCAATGGGAGTTCAAGTTCTAAACTTCTCTTAATTTGCCACCTTCATTTTCTTTTTTCAAGTTTTGTCCTTATCTTTTTTCCTTTTTTGTTGTAAAGTTCATAGAAGAAATTTTTTTACAATATTTATTTATTTTTAATTTCTATTATTTTATTCATGGAAAAGTTTGATTATAGGGAGATGTACAAACTTATCAAATTTAGATGCTCAACATATATATATATATATATATATATATATATATATATATATATATATATATATATGGGTTTTGAAGTTGAATTAATTATTTACCTTTTCTTTTTATATTTATTGGGTTTTTATGGTTGGTTTTTGTATTTGATTAATTATTTTAGAAAATTATTTTTCTTCTACCAAACAAAAAAAAAAATGTGGGTGGAAAATGGTTTTCCTTGAAATTCATTTTCCCATGAAAAATATTTTCTTGGAAAGATCCACACCCTTGATATTTGTTTTATGGGGGTGGGGTCAAGCTGCCTCAGCAAAGATGGCGTC
Organism: Talinum fruticosum; assembly: GCA_021018815.1. NCBI lineage: Eukaryota > Viridiplantae > Streptophyta > Magnoliopsida > Caryophyllales > Talinaceae > Talinum > Talinum fruticosum. Next base: position 206,220 of record JAITYX010000104.1, read on the forward strand.
AGGCAATGACGTGGGGAATTTCCCCTTGTTTTTTAGGGAAAATTGTATTTATAATAAGGGTGGTAAGATTACATACATATGAATATTTTAGATCTTATAAAAATGCGATTCATAATGATAGTTATTGTTGATGTTACTCGTTTATTTTGATTAATAAAAACTATTTTCAACACATTTTGATTGGTTTATTTTAATTTTATTATTAAAATCCCTCTTATTCATGGTGATATTTTTCATCTTATTGTATCATGTATTGTTAGTATTAAATTCGGTATCCATTTTGTTAGAATTCCCGATAATTGAAAAACTTTGTTTCCGCTCATTAAGTTTTTGAATGAAAAACTTTTGGACCTATGAAAATTGAAAAAGAATTCAAAGGTTTATCTCAATATTTTGAACAAATATATTTACATCCGCTAAAATAACCTATATGTCCTTTATGCCTTTTTATTTTATCATAGTTAGCAACAACAACAGCAATAAAATATAAACAATAACGCAACCCCTCACACACAGCAAATCTATTTGTTCAAATTGATGAACTTATAAATTGTTTCCAATAAGGTCTCAAAAATTATTATGCAAAATATGATAAACCATATTGTATTTTGTTCCAGGTTTTTGTGAGGGTAAATTACCTTTTAAGTACTTTGGTGTGCCAATTATAGCTGATAGGCTTTTATCTTTGGAGTATTAAGGGTCACCTATTGGTCGATTGACTTGTCTCCAAAATCAGAGTATATGGTTTCTGAGCCTCTTTTTTTTTTGTGCTGCCAAATGAGGTAATCAACCATGGTGAGTGTAGCCCAAAACCACACGTCAAAAGCTTTTGATGTATTTACTACCTTGTCAAATGCTTAAGTTGTTGTCCAACGTAAGATACAAGCCCCACGGGCAGCCTCCCGTGAAGGTCACATTTTCTATGTCTAAGCTTTTGGTGGCCACCATGGGTGGCCCATGGAAGAGCTCATGGTCCGTGGTTACTGTACAGACACATCTGATTCTTGTTTTTCGTGTAGGGTGTTTGTGGGTTATCTTCAGAAGGTTTGTTTTAGGGTGTTTTTTTCCCTATTTATTGAAGGCAGGCCACCTTTTATTGAAAAATAAGAGAGCTATTCCTTTTATGAGAGGAGTGTTTATTTGAGAGTTTTGTTTGCGATCTCTCGGATTGAGATTATTCATTTGTACTCTCTCTTAATAATGGGTTCGTTGTGCTCGTGTTGCCCATGATTTCTTCCAAAATGGGGTTTCCACGTTAAATCTTGTCTCTTCTATCTTTATTGTTAATTTGCCTTATATTCTCTTTATTTATTTACTCGTCTTATTTTCTCTTGAGCTTTAATCGCTCTAATTATTCCTAACAAGACAAGTGGAGAATGCATGTAGAAAGTTTTATTGGGCAGGTAATGAAACATATTCAAGAAGGCCTCTTGCGGGTTAGAAACGAGTAGGGGAAGGACACCCATAGACCCAAAAAATGATTGGAACAAATAGGGTAGTGAGTTTTTAATTTTATGTGGGACACCTATACTAAATTATGTATAGGCTCAAATGAGCAGGCCAAAAATTATTTTTTTCTCTCAATGTTTGACCTTCTCACTCGGACTCTATCTCCCCTTAATTTCTTACTCAGTAGCTACACTTTCAATCTATCATTCTCTCAAACTCTCTGTAGCTCACCACGCTCTCATCCACTCCCACACCCACCATTACGCATTTCTCTCCTCTCTGTCCTGCCCGTGCCGCCTTGCCGACCGGCTGTCAATCCACTTCCCTCTGGTGCTGCCTTACCCTCATTGCCGAGTTGAATGCGCCCAACCCGAGTCATATGCTACCCCGCGCTCTGTCCACCTTTCCTCGGTCTACTCCCTCTCTTAGTCTCGCTCACCTACCACCACCACGCCGTGCTTTACCTACAGCCACCGCTCGCTGTCGCCGCCACTTTCGGGGACGCCTTCCACGGCCGCCCAAACACCATCCTACCACCCTTGCTTTCTTTCATTCACTCTCAAATCTCAAAAGTTAGGATTGTCAAATTCTTTTTAACTTTTTACTATTATTGTTAGAAGTTTGAATGTATTATTAATGTTGATTGTAAAGTTGATTTGTAATGTTGATTGTTGATATTGCTTGCTTGTATTGTAATATTGATTGTTGATATTATTTGTGATTTGAGCGAATCATTGTAATGTTCATGATTGACGATGAATGGTGATTATGAATTTATGATTCCTGAATTGTGTTGTGAATTACTCAATGTTAGTTATTAACTTGATATATTAGTTGAGTGTTGATGTTATTTGAGGGGTTGAAATAATATGAATAAATATACTCGTTGTTTATTTGAGGGTTTATGCGATTTGTGTTCAATTGTTAATTTTTGTAAATCAAATGTTGTTTCAAATTTATTTATTGGCCAATAAATGAATGAAATATTTTTTTTCCAGTTTATATAGATCAAAACATGAAACCTCATTTATTTGTTGGCCAATAAACCGTGACTCTATCATGCATCGATTTCAAAACATGAAATCTCGCAAGGGGCAATTTTAATGATGAAAATATTTAATATTTGATGTCATCATATGATTTTTAATTTTAATACTTCCTCCATCCCAATTTAAATGTGTGGTTTGACAAAACATGACTTTTAAGAAAATCGAGTCAACGAGATATGAACTACCCATTATACCCTAATTATTTCATATAATTAATTATTATATTTTAATTATCATAAGGGCATTTAAAGAAACAAGCCTTAATTATATATATATAAATAGAAACCAAGCAAATAGTTTGGGACATCCAAAAAGAAATAGCAAGCAAATAATAGGAATTTTGACACTTTAGTACCTCGTGGTATCAACAAAATATAAAAACTCCCTCGGTATGGGAATTCATAAATTAGTAATGTATTTGATATATAATAATTTACAACTTTATAATATGCTGAAATTGAATTGAAGCTGATTTGGCACAATTGTCAAGGTATTTATTCCAAACTTGCCCTTGGTAAATATTTGAATGTAATCGAAGATGAAATTAATAATTTTTAAAAACTTGAAATCGTTTTTATATTAAAGTGGAGATTTTATTTTGGTGTGTTTTATCTTTCATAATTTTGTCCTTCGTGCTCTGTCTTCTTCGCCTCCTGTCATTCTCTATTAATGGTCTTCACCTTCTCCCCTTCTTCGTTTTTGCGTCCATGCTCATCTGCAAACATGAGTAAGAAGTCTTGGATTTCCCCTTCTCCCATCCTCTATTAATTTGTGTTAGTGTTCATCAACAAATTCGTCTTTTCTCATGGAATTATGAACTGGAATTTTGATTTCGGGGTAGGGTTTATCATCATCTTGGAACCGTGGGAGGAGACTAGAGAGGAGTGAGTTAATTTGTAGACATTGCAAAGGTATGTCAAGATTAGAGCTTCAAATAAGCTGGGTCAAGTGGGAACCATGGAAGGGCGTACTATTGAAGCGAATGGTGTGGTGGTTTTATAAAATGGGTAGGGTTAAGACTAAATACAGAATCAAATCAATAGAGCACACAATGTGGGAATACTTCTAGCCAAGAGTTTAGAGCACCGATGGAGCGAGATGAGGAAGGTGATGGCTAAAATGAATGGGATTGCGAAAGATGTTGCTTGAAATGAGAGTTATGGTGAATAAATCTAGTGTTCGAAAAAGGAAAGTGATAAAGATAATTTTACTATCTCTAATAGTTCATTTCTTAATGTTAGTTGTCACCGTGGTGTTGTTAAAGTGAGGGGATGAAGAAAGTTGATGAGATGAGGGTAATAGATTGATGGTGAATGGTGTATTTGAATAGTGTTTGACTTGTTTCTCCCTCTCGTCTCTCGGAGTTGTTATGTAATGAATGGTTATGAATAAGTCAGTATTGGTTGGTAGATTTTATTTATTTGGTACTTGCAGTTTGTAAATATATAGCAAGCATGGAAAAAATATAAAAAGAGCAATTGAAACATAATATAATAGCTCCAAATGCTCACCCTTTACCTCCACCAAACATTGTCCAAAATATAAAATTCATTGTCCCACTAAACCTAGCCACATAAACAAACAAGTGGGCATAAAAGACTGTCCGACAATGATTTGGAAAAGCTGGTACAACACCAACATTAAAAGAAAAATTCATTGTCCAAAATATTCCACAAACCAAAATAGGGTACAATGGTTCACTTCTTGGCTATCTCTCTTGTCAGATTCTTCTCTTGATTTAATGACATAGTCTTATATGCAGATCTTGATCCGGTATTGTGACAGATCACTTTTGGGCCATTGATAACAACCCAGGTACTAAAGAATTCTCTTTACCCTTAGCAATAGCAGCTCCCTTCTTATCCTTTCTCAGTCGACCTTTTGCTTTCTTTCTTGTTTGTTCATCAATGGAGGAGGGTGGTGATCGTTTTCTCTGGGTTGTTTTGTTGCCTTAACCTTGACACCCTCTTTTGTTGTGGTTGAGACAATGAAAAGTAGAGCATTTAAGGACTTTAGATTTGGAAAAAGTCCCAACCTCATCATCTCCCTTGATTCTCTTAGTCTTTGGCCTTCCGGATGGCCTTTTATATGGTGGAGGGGCTAATTTAGGTAGCCACTGAAAGTCTTCTTGTACATGTCAACTGTACGGTATTCATGCATAAAGTCTTCCAGTGGCTTTCTTTTACTAATGATGCATCTTGCAGCATGTTTGCAAAGGATGCCTGCAGTGATGAAGCAAGTGAGTAAATAGTGTGAACTAAATAATAACCCAAAAGAAGTATTTAGCAAAGTTTTAAGCAAAGTAACATGATATGTCCTAATATCTACAATCACAATGAGAAGTATTGAGGTTGACTGTGAATGAGGACCTACCATCAATAACCTTGAACACCTCACCATGAGCAGAAGCCACAATACAAGTACAACCATCCTTCTCATTCATTTCAACTTGTTCCTTAACACTAGGAACAATTCCGCTTACATCTTGTTAGCCCAATCTCTCCTTGCTGCAAATCTTGTCATTGACAACCTTCTAATTTCCTCCAGAAGCAACATACATCACAAATGTTGTTGAAAGATTCAACAAAGCTTGTTGTATTGTCGGGGTTTTCATGTCTTCATTAAACTTGTGTCTTGCCCATAACTCCAAAGGCTCATGAAGCAGCCATTCATATGCAAGGTTGCTTTCTCTTTTAATTGTGCTCAATACTTTATCAAATACCCACTCATTGAATGCATTGCAGGCTTGCCAAAACAGAGCCTTAACTAACCTTGACCCCCATTTCTTCTTGAAGTTCCTGTATAGGTGCACACAATAGATCCTTCCATTCATAATAGGTAGAACATCAACCAATGCCTTCAAAAGCCCCTAAAACATAATGAATGACCTTTATTAACAATATTATTAAACTGACTTTGCTTAAATGGAAGGAAAAGAAGTTAGAAATTTTACCTTGCTCATATTTGAAATAATGGTGTACTTGCTCCGATCCTCCAAGCCAGTAATAGACCTCAATGAATTGAAGAAGCTTGCCCATTTTTCATAGTTCTCACACTCTACAATTGCATATGCTAAAGGGAAAGTGCCACTATCTGCGTCTAACACCAATGCACTTAGCAATACCCCCTTGAATTGTCCTTTTAAATGTGTCCCATCAACACCTATAAGTGATCTGCAACTTTCCACAAACCTATCACTGCAAGCTTTGAAACTAGTGAATAGTCTTTTGAACATGGGTGAATGTCCTAAACCTTGAGGTACCCTTTTAACCCAAGCCAAGCTCCCTGGGTTCTTCATCTTGGGCATTTTTATGTAATAAGGTAGTCTAACATAAGCTTTATCATATTTCCCCTTTATCAAAGCCATTGCTAATCTTCTTGCCCTTCTAACTATCTATGAGTTTGTGTCTAGCTGATAATTGTCCATCGAAACTTTTGTAAGTTTGAGACTTTCATAGTATGGCACACTCTCGGTTGTCTAACTATCACGAGTGCTCATCCAAGTTGATGTAGCATACTCATTAAAGTGCAGAAAATCATAATGATGTTCACCCTTGATTGTTTTCACTTGGACTGTAATCCCATCGGCTATGATTGAAACATGAATCCTCCATTAACACCTACTATCCCGACATTTCCCGGTCCACCTAAATTTATCATTCTTTAGTTTTTCCAAAAAAAACCCTGTTTGAATGCAGTAGTTTCTTATAACTTCTTTTTAATGCCCTTTGTCAACAAACATATCCCACCTCTTGATGACAATACGCCATCTGGTTTAGCTTCCCACATCCTTCTACCTGAGTACATTTTTTCACTGAGTATATTGTCTTCATCACGAGACTTCATCATCAAAGTCTCCCTTTGCCACATCTAAATCGGACTCGGACTCGGATTTAGATTCTGAAGAACTTGACCTAATTGCAAGATCATTAGAGGCATGAAACTGTTCAATGAAGACTGATTGTGTACTCTCTTAGGTAGAAATATCGGGAGGTGATAAGAACAAAACATTATGGTTTGCTCTTACTTGTGCTACCTCAAAGCTGGACAACTTTTTAAAATTTGAAGGGAAACAAGTGAGCTTTTTTTAGAAGAGGGAGAAGTGGGAAAGGTCACTGTGGGCTTCTATTTGGAAAGAGGTGAGGAAGTGGGCTTTATCTTAGAAGAGGGACGCATAAGGGAGGTGGTTGTGGGCTTCTTTTTGGAAAGGGGGAAACAAGTGGGCTTCTTCTTAGAAAAGGAAGATGTGGGACCTTGTTTGGATAGGGGAGAGAAAGTAGGTTGTGTACAGGAGGTGTGGACATCACATGAAGAAGAGTTTGGCCTAATGCCCTTGTTCACAAAATCTACGAGCATTTGGAATTTCACTAGTTACTACTACAAAGCTGTTAATTAGTGACGGAAATTAGCGACGGATAGAGTTCCGTCGCCAAACAACGACGGAATCAATGACGGAAACCGACAAAAAACAACAACTATGTTAGACAGCGACGGAATATTCCCTTGCTGACCGGATTAGCGACGGAAATATCTGTTGCTATTTTGGTTCGTCTCTGACGAGATTAGCGACGTAAATATTTGTCATCTGGCGGGATTAGCGACGTAATATTCCGTCCCTAAGCCGTAGATGTGGGATTTAAAATTTTAAGATCTAGAAAAAAAAGTATAATAAAATTAATTTAGTCGATAGCAGCGAAATTTTACGTCGCTAATATGTAATAAATTTCAGATCCGGCCTTTCGGCCGAACGAGCAACCCGAAGCGGAGAGAGAGAAAGGAGTGTGGGCGATTGTGAGAGAGAATGCCCAACTCCCACACCACGCGTCCACAACCCCCATCGGCCGCCGGTCGACCGCCGCCTCGTGTCCGTCCGCCCCGCTATCGTACGCCGCCGCATGGTTCGCCGCCCCCACTTCCATAAGCCAAAGACGAGTGAGAAGACCTTGGTTGCTGCTGCCGTTGCTGCCGCCTGAAGGAGCTCGCCGCCGCCGCCGCCTCCTACTTTCAAGATATTGTTTTGTTGATTGTTATTAGATTTAGGGTTTTGAATAATTTTGTACAAATTGATGATTTTATATAATTTGATGCAAATAAATGTTGTTTGTGAATGAATTTGAAAAGAAAAATGTGCAATTGTGTGATTTATGTATAGATGTTGTGTTGTTTAAAGTATGTGAGGTTATATTTGTTGTTAATTCCTTTATACTTTCCAAATTTCACTAGATTATTTAATTTCCATCTAAACATCATTGAAGGAGTTGGAAGACCAAGTATGAACTTAGCACTTAGTTTATGTGATACTTAGTAATTATACTTAGTAATTATAGAGCCAATGCTGAAGGAGTTGGAAAATCAATGAGGAGTTGGAAGACCAACTATGTTTATGTGATACTTAGTAATTATAAAGCCAATCGTTGAAGCGGGCCAAACACCGAGTGAATTCGAAATATCTTCGGGTTTTTAGTTTACTTTGTGCTTGGACTCACCCCTTTAATTTAATCATACAAATCAATTCATACAAGTGGAAGATGCTTTTCTTTTTTTTGTTTATTATTTTTTTCACTACTTTGAAAAGTTTGGTAGAAATCTCTAATAACCACTACATCTTTTTTACCATGTCGAAATTTACAGACTTCAATTGTGTTTGTCACATCTATAGATATATATAATGCAATCATGTTGCTCGTGAGATGAATTGTTTGTTTATTACTTCTACTCAAGAATGAACTTTCACCCTTTTAGTAAATTTCTCTCTAAATGAAAATCATATGAGGATATACGAAATTATGATTATATGATATGATATATACTACCTTGACCACTTTAAATTTTTATTTTCTTTTTTCTAATTAATAATATCGTCAAGTAAAAAATCAAACGAAATACGGAACTCTGAAGTAGAAAACATCTGTTTAACTACATCACAATCAAACAACCAAGCAAAACTAAACAAAAAGGAAAACTAATAAAGCTCTTCCTCTTCTAATCAATAACCCAACAGTTAAGCACATGTGGTCATGGATAAAGGGTGGGTGGGGATTTATTTTTATTTTCCTTGCAGTCTATGTAACTATGTTGATCTTCATTGAACTTGATCTGCATTTTTTTGACAAATGTTGATTCCAAAGCGGATATTAAGGTAAACCAATCATAGATTGCCCAGCCGCTTTCTAACAAATCCCCACCATAGAATAGGTGAGTAGGATCCGATTGTAAACGCGACTTTAGCGAGTTATAGCAAGATTTTCTCGCAGAATTCATTTTTCGGTTTGCTTCCTACGGTTAATGACTTGTGAGGTTTAATAGTTTTCAAAACTCTCTCCCTTCCCTTCCCATTTCTTATGTGTTTCAAACTTACAACTTGTGCCAATATTAAACCATTGACTCCTGGTTCTCTCGGGAGCAAGTAGTGGAAGCTTTGGAGGGGAACTTATCCGTCGAGGATCTATTGAAAGAAACAGACTATTAACGGAACATTCCAAGGGAGCTCGATTATGATTCCAGCAGCGAATACCAGGAGAACCTAAAGAAATTCAAGAAGCTAGCTTTGGAAAGCCAAGACCATAGCACCAGCGAGCGAGTGTATTCACCGGTGAGCATGGGGTGCCTCCCTCAACCTCGAGCACCGAAAATCAACATGATACCCATCGAACTTTGGTGTATTGGTAAACATTTTGCGAACTTTTGGATAATGTATTTATGGTTGTTTGTGAACTTTTGTATGATTGTTTTTGTGAACTGGTTGTAAATGTGTTTGGATTGTTTATGATTGTGAAATGTATGTTGGATTTGTATATCCAATTTGGAGGACCATGTTGTGGCATATGTAAATGTAAATGTAATTTTCACATATATGAATTTTGGATTTGTATATATCCATTAACATTTTTGTACTAGGTTAATGAAAAATTAGAAAAAACTATTGTCGAATTCCGCCAACATAGCGATGGAACAACGACGGATTAGCGACGGAATAGCGACGAAACAGACAATGGATGGGCGCCGGAACGACGACGGAACAGCGACTGAACAGTGATGGAAATCAGCTATGGAATTACTGGAAATTCTGTCGCTAAATTCAACGATGGAAAATGTATTCCATTGCTGTTCCGTCGCTAATTAGCGACGGATTCGGAAATTTCCGTCGCTAAAACGATCCGTCGCTAATTCAGTCGCTATTTTCAAAAATTCGTTGCTATTTGACAAATTTCCTTCGCTTTTCGTCATTTTTCTAGTAGGATTATATAGTGAAAGAAAGGGTCATCATCCCCCATTCCGGGACATTCTCTTCCATTGGTGCTTTGTCTTTAAATCTTGTCCTCCATTATTCACTTCAAGCCCTTTCATAGCTTCTTTAGGCACAATATTATAAATTTGAACAGAAAGTTTAGGTTGAGAAGAATTTGTCATAACCAAAGCAATCACTATTTTCTCCTTCCATCCGCCTCGCTTTTTAACCAATGAACCCATCTATTCAACCAATTCAACATCTGTTCACATAACATTTTTTTCTTTTACAATTAGGAGGTTGATACTCAAAGTAAGGATTTTCGGGGGTTCTAAAAACTTCGCTCGTGCGAGCATCAATAGCATCATCAATTAAGTCCATAATTCCATACTCAAAAACCCGATGTTCCTAATTTCACATCTTTTGTTCCGATAATGGACCATAAAATTGCCTACTTCACCATTCATTTGTATTTCAATTACAAGAGACAGAGACGAGAGACAAAATTGGTTTTAGGTCAAATTTATGAAGTATTTCTCAAATTTGTAGTTTTAATCACAATAATTCCCCAACGAAAAGCGGAAGATTGCTCACTCATCACCACATTAAACACTCAGTTCTATCAAAAATTAAAAAAAGTGATAGAGACAACATACATTTCAAAACAAGGAATTAAAATACATACCGTAGAATATTTGCGAATTTTTTTCCACACTGCTTTCAATTCAAGTTCTCCACCGAATTGCCAATTCTTTCCCCACTTGCTTTTGATTTTAAATTCTCCACCTACTGATTCTTTCTTTCTCTTTTGGTTCACAGGAACACAAAAGTTAAGGTTTGTCTCCCTTGTACTCGATTTGACAACAACCCATTTCGAGGTTTATGAGGATGAGAAAAACAAAGGGAGAGATGAGGAAAGAAAACGGTTCAAACTTAATTGAGTTTTTGTCAATTTTATTTCAACACTTTTTCAAATTTTTTTTTCTAATTTCACTTAATTTCACTTAACTACGACGACACCTACTATTGAGAGCATTTTTGTCCACTTATTCCCCAATACATGACTTCTAAAGGCATACATAATTAGGCAATACATCAAGGTACTAATTTATTAGTTCCCATACTTGAGGGAGTTTTTCATCATTTGTTGACACCAAGACGTACTAGGTGTCAAAATTCCTAATTAATATGGGACGAACGGAGTATATGTTTTGGTATCATTTATAAAGGGACACCCATAGATGAAAATCTTAGCTCAGATTACTTGGAAATGAGCTTGTACAACAAAAGCATGTGGAGGTTTGCAATAAAAAATCCTAGTGCTTTGGAATGAAGCGATAATGCTCAAGCATGTTTGGGAAATTTCTACGAAGAAGGATATGTTATGGGTACGGTGGATACATGGTCATTACCTCAAAAGACCGACCTGGAAGGGTTATATCTAACGTGCGGACACTTACTATTATCTTAAGAAACTAGTTAAACTAAAGAACTTTGTGGTTTGAAGCTTATTCATAGGGACATAACCTCGCTTAGATAAACTCGAGAAAAGTGGGTTGGAATAGGGTTGGCCCTCCTAAACATTCCAATCTAAGCTGGATTATAATGAATAATAGACTCAGCTGATGGAGAGAATTGCTCACTTTATTCTACATGGCGGATCCAGAAACATGAGACCACCTTCTCTTCAATTGTGGTTTTACTCAGGTTAGTTAGGGAAGTAGATGAAATTATTAGAAGTGACACAAAATTCTTATATTTAGTCCATTGCTACTTACATGGCCAATTAAATACAAATCTCAAGGTGGGCTTTATTCTCTTTGCTCACGTGGCTCCCAAGTTAACCCAATATAATTCGAAGCCCTAATTAAAAATATAATACAAACATAAAACCACAAATGCCACTTGCTAAAGTAAAGTTAAAAAAATATTTGAGATGTCGGACTTGTACAATATAAACAACAAGTCAAGTTTAGCAATAATATCATAATGATTACAATTTATTTAATTAGAAAATATACTGTTAGTCGGACATTTTATCCGACCATTCGGACGTGCATGCATAACTATTCTATCCGACCCTCCTTTGGTATACGAAATTTTGATCTCAAGGCAAATATTCAGTAGGTGGAAATATACCAAAAATCTCACTCGATTCTATTATCCTAAAATCAAGTTTATCCGATTTTATTTTAAGATTCTATTTCTTTATTTGACAAAATCTAAAATCATATCTTTTAAGGAAAGATCTTAGCATATTATAATCCCGAAATTTATGGACATATTTAATTATACTTTGGCATGATTTTGTTATGAAAAATCTTGACCTTTTTGCAAATTATACTAAACTTATTTTTGGAAAGAAATCAATCAAAATTTTCTATTAAGGGTTACAAGTAGTAGAAGTGGCAACTACGGTTATTAAGCATTTATTGAAGGGTGTCAAGGTCAGTCAAGTATCGGTGATGAACAAGCATTTTGAGAAGAAGCTAAAATTGGCAAGAATTAACTTTTTGGATTACAAGTCGGATCCTATGAAGATTCGGTTAGTCGATCGGATGGAGGGAATCAATTAACGAGTGGTAACTTGTTTCATTTGGAATGGTCCTGGACATGAAGAGAAAGTTATAATAGACCAAATCAAGACCAAAAGCAAGCAAGCAAGAGAGCATACTTTCAATTCTATCATACTCATCTTTTGTAACCTTAATTATATTTTCCTCTTATAACGGTGTCTTAAGGTGATATTTTGTGAGTGTAAGTAGCAAAGAATCTTGGGGAAGACCGCTTTGTGAGTGGTACCATTTGAGTGAAGTGTGAGTGAAGGGCCTTTAGAGTAAGTGTATTCGAAATGTCGGATAATGAGTTAAGTGAAGGGCTCATTTGACGAGTAAGATCAATAAGAGAAGCGGAAGATAATCATAAGTTAGGAAACCTTTGGCGGTCAATAACCCAAATATTTAGGCCAAGATTGTGAACAAATACACGTGCCTTGTCTACTTTACATTTTTGTTTGTATGCTTATTTTCACATATGACCACGCAACATAGTAAGACATTTTAAAAATTTAAAATACCGTCACTACTACATAAATCACTTTTAACAATGGGTTTTTAGCGACGAATATACGAAAACCTATTGTAAAAATTGATGCGGTGGTATTTTTGTAAAATAAGAGGTCTTTTAAGCATATATGATGACGGTTCATTGAAAGAACCGTCTTCAAAGGTGGAAAGTCCACTTTTAACTACAATTTCCTAAAAGAACCGTCGTTAAAGGTGCATATATGATGACGGTTCCTTCATTGATTCCTAATCAAAAGTCTTCGAAGCCAAAAACCCACGAATAGTCTTCCACCTTCGGTCTCTCTTCTCTCACTCGTCACTCATCACTTGTCACTCTGGTCTCTCTCGCTCTCTGTGGTCTCCACTTGCTCTCCTTTCTCTGCTCTCTACTTGTGTCCTTGCTATCATCGGTGGTCTCCGGCGCACCGTTGTCGCTGCTTGTTCTCTCCACTCTCTTCTCGTGCTCTCGGCTCTTGCTGCTCACTCTCGTCATTGTTGTTGCTCCCTCTCTCTCACTCTCACCGGTCGGTATGTAAGTCATCTCTCCCTCTCTTATTTTGTACTCTGCTAAATAAAATGTGTAAATGTGACATGACTTATGGTCGTTAAAGGTCCTTTGTACTTTCATCGTAAAAGGTTTAGGGTTTTAACGAGTAGCATGCTAAATAGGGTTTAGGGTTTTTAGGTTTCGATAGTGGCATGCTTGGGAAAGAGTTTAGAAACTAGTTTTTTCACATTTTATTGGTATATTGAATTTTATTTATGGTCTACTGAAAATGAAATGCATATATATGTCTTACTCTGCCATAAATTAGACGTGAATTGTGAATAAAACTAAACCATAGACTACATGTAGTTGAACTAAGCATATAACTTTATAAATATGAACATGATAAGACTTAATTTTATATTTGATGTTAAATTAGATGTATTTGAACCGAGTAAAACCTTACTTGTGACATTTTTCTATCACATAAACATCAATAGGATGAATATTTAATTCACGTGGATTCGGTTTCTAAAAATTTAGGAAGATTACTATTAGAAATGCATGTTAAAAATTGTAAATAAATGTGATCGTGGAAAGTGGAGTATGAAAAAGAAAATGTTATACATATTTATTTATCAAGAGTTATATAATTTCTTGCAGTATAAAATGGATCCTTCCCAAAGTACAAAAATTCTAGGGGACTAACGATGATGAACAAGGAGAAGGTGGTTGGAGTAGAGACGATCCAATTCTCCTTGCACTAGTCCAATTTGACAGGCATGAAAATGCTCTATGTTGGTGCAACAATCCGCACATACGTGAACATCGACTACGAAGTTGAGACACGAGTCCCGATTACGTTAAGGATAACCTTTGGAATGATATTCAGGTAAATGCACTACATCTCAACTTAGAATTGTAACTTATTGTAAATGGATAATATGTATTAATGCATGTCGTTCTTATGGTTAAGAAAACGTTCATCTTGGACGTTAAAGAATTTGATATCCCCTTGGTGAGACAGAAGACCCTTATGTCGACAACGAAAAAATTTAGAAACTTCAAGTCCCAAATTGCTGCTATTTGGATCTACCAAATAAGGGAGATAAAAGCATATGGTATAACCTAGGAGGTCTACAAATTCCTCAATAAGGAGGACTGGAGGACGTTTGAAGCATATGTTTTCTCTCCGGAATACAAGGTAATTTATCATTTGTTATCTTTTCTTCGATGTAAGTCTTATACTCGATATCTTCATTGTCTTAATTACTTGAGCACGAATGAGGTGAAACCAACCGGAAGAGGATTAAGAGCAACACATATTCCTATACGATGTCCCGTGGAGGATTCGCGAAGGTGGAGGACAAGTTGTACAAGCGAAACTTGAACAACTTCAAAAGCGCATCCTGTGAAGGTTCTATCACAAATACTTCACGACTCACTATCGAGAGGAACTAACTGTGGGTCAAAAGAAAAAAAATAAAGATGAAACCTTCACTACGATGGAAGTAGAATCTATTATGCAATGACTCATGAGGTTTTTTGACTATTTCCTTTATTTATTTTGAGAATTTGTCGGTTTTAATATATGAATTGCATTTATTTCCTTCTTATATGAATCTTTGTCACATACATCGACTTTAGAAGTCGCCGACACCACCGAGGAGGAGGGACAATCTAGCCTTGGCCCTAGAAATATAGCATCCCGGTCGTGTTCGAGTCATTGGTGGGAGGGTAGGGATAGTTGAGCACTTTGGGGCTAGGAAGAAGCGCCCTGTCTCTTCTAACCAAGTGGATATAGAGGCCTAAATGGCCCAAATGCGATCTCAAATGCAATCCCAACAGTCCCAAATGTCCCATATGTCTATACGAGATGGCTGCACGAGATGGAAGAGATAAACAAACAAATGAAGGCAGAGTTGAAGGCCGAGATGCATGCCTAGATGCAGGCCCGAGATGAAGGAATGTATCACGTTGTACTTCAGCAACATGGTTATCCCAGCACCTAACTTGGATGATTTACGTCCATTTTAACCCCAAACACCGGCGAGTGTGAACGTGAGCTCACCCGTTGACCAATTCGAACTTATGTTTTTTGTTAATTAGTATTTTTTCAATTGTATGTTTAACTTAAATTTTATTTTACCGATTGAAAAATAGTGCTCTAGTAATGTATACTTGTAAGGGATGCTCGAGAGGCTCAAGCATGAGAACAAACCCACAAATTATCTCCAGTAAACGTGAGGTTCTCTTGCTTAGAGTCTACTTTAATTGTTTTCATTTTATATTACTTACTAACTACATAAAGTACTAATGAATTTTCCATGTGTTGGGAATTTTATAATTTTAGTGCCACAAACAAAAGGGAAATATGGAGTGCGGCTTCTACATTCTCCAATACATAAAAGAGATTATGACCCAACTCGATTTAAATAAATCTAATCATTAAGAGGTACTTGCACTTGCACTTGTATTTGATTATGAAAAATTAAATTTTTTAATGTTCTTTTCATCTTAATTAATACTTGTAGTTGACCTAATGAACATGTCTTTCACAACATTGGTCACAATATTTCCAGTGAAAGGACCCACCCACTCTCTATATAGATGAAGTGCTTAATGAGTTAAAACAAGGTTGAGTAGAGTTTGTATATAACCGTATAAAGACACATGTATATATTTACACTTATTATTCATTATTTGATTGGTAAAGTTTGTGATTTACATAGGCATACGATTACGTAGGTATATATTTACAGAGATATACAATTACAAAGGTATATATCTTTACACTTTCTTCATTATTTTAAATGTACCATATAAAACTTTGTGTGATGAACCTGGTTTGTATATAATTTGGTCAAGACTGTTGAATTGTGGTTTGTATATATTCTAAAAGAGTTTGTGTAAATGGTTGTATATGTTATTTGTACTATACGGGGGTAAGAAAACACAAAAAAATTCTAAAAACAAAATTATACCCATTACTACGGTTCTTAAGGAACAACCGTAGTAATAGGTCCGAATTATAACATATTACTACGGTTGTTAGTTTAGAAGCGTAGTAATAGGCCGAGAGCCTAAAATTTTGGCCAAAATAGGGATTTTGGGGTCAACCGTAGTAATATGTCACCCTATTCCTACGGTTGTCGGTTTATAACTATGGCAATAGGTACTCTATTACTACGGTTGTTTTGAACAGTTGTAGTAATAGGTTGTCTTTTACTATGGTTGCAAACTGTAATAAAAGATGCCTATGTACAATTACGGTCGTATACACGATGTCATATAACCATAGCTAAAGGTCTTTAACCATAGTCAAAAGTGACTTCGTAGTAGTGCCTATTCACCCCCTCTAGGGTATATCCGACCCTCCGGGAACTTACAATTGGTATCGGAGCGAGTTCCACTCTCTAAAAAGAGTCTAGAGCCTACAATAAGTCGCCATTCTTTATTGGGTTAAATTTTGCCCTTTGGAAGAGACTTATGGAAGTCTTTCTACAAGATCATGACTATGAAATCGGGAAATTTTTCAAGGAGGAAACTACACTTCCATAAGAGAAATTGAAGGAGTTATCACAGCCTAGCCTGCAGCTGAATTAACTCCTACTAAAAAGCTCAAATACTCAAAACTTTTAAGCTCTAAATATCATGTTATGCAGCCTAAACTCAAATGAATCCAATCGAATTTCTGCATGTGAGACAACCAAGCAAATATGGGACACACTAGTGACGACCTACGAAGGCATTAGTCGGTTCAAACAAGTCGAAAATTAGTCAATATGTTCATAAATATGAACTATTCAAAATGCTTGGCCGAAGAAGGGATCAAAGATATGTACATTATATTCTCGAAGTTCCTCAACAATATAAAATCACTCATGAATATTACTCGGAAAAGAGGTAGCTAGAAAGATCCTCGGATGCCTTCCAAGATAGAAGCTACATGATCCGATTAGCAAGCTTTTTACTTATGAGATCCATCTTCAAGATGAGTTAGACGAGGGAAACCAGAAGAATGGTGTTGCACTCGAAGAACATTGACGAATAAGGTTCTTTATCCGACTCATCCGTGGATGAAGAAGATCCTGTAACTCTCATTCGTTGTTGGATTCAGAAAGATGTTTCGCAATAAAAAACTTAAAAAGAGATTCAATCGCCAGTCATCCTTCGGAAAATAAGACAAATACCAAAAATGTAAGAAAAATTATTCTAAGAACGAATTTGACTATGGCAATTGTTTTGGTTGTGGATCCTCGGATCATATAATAAAAGGACTACCCAAATCCGAGGAGAAAGAAAGACAAGAAGAAACATTTTTCAAAAGTAAAGAAAGCCGTGGTAGCGACTGGAGCGAATCCGAGTCCAGTGAGAATGAAACCGAATCGAGGAAGGTGCTAACCTTTGTCCGACGGCCAAAGATGATCTTGCACCATCTAACTTAGAATCAAAGTCGGACAAAGAACCAACTAAGGAACAAAGCTGAAGAGGTAGTAAAATTTATCCGCACTTTTTCCAAAGATCATCTTACCTAATGTCTTATGATGATTAAGGACCATTATCTTGATGATATTAAGTTTTTGAAAAAAATATTTAAAAGCCTTAAAATACGAAAATCTGACATTAAACACCTCATGTGAGATTCTCCGAATCTAAGGACAGAGATCAAAAGCAAGTTTCTCAAGTTCTCATACATGAAATACAAGAATTTCAAAAGAAATATGAAAAAACACATGAGATACTTTTGAAACTTACGAAGGGACAAGATAATCTCAACATAATTTTGGGGTCCCAAAGCATCTCTTACGGAACATAAGGAATTGGATTTGTCCGTGAGAGTAAGAAAACAACTTACAAAAATTTCTTTGAAAAAGAGATGCTCAAAAGAGTCCAAGTCACTCCAACTTTAGAAAAACAAGGAGCTACTTTGACTCTTCACCTCCTTAGAGACGTATTAGCCCCAAAATAATCCAAGTTTGGATACCCAACGGGACAAATCCCCCAAACGTGGTATTTGACCCAATCAGATAAGTCATTTGGTCAAAGGAATCAGAAAGGTTTGTATTTTCCGAGTGCGGGTATGCTTAAAGGCAAACTCGATTGCTGATGACTTGATAGTGGATGCTGAAGACACATGTCCGGTGATGCATCCATATTCTCCGAATTTCATAAAAAAATCCAATAAAGTTGAAGGTTTGCTCCTAGAGAGTCTAAGTAACCCTAGAGGGGGTAAATAGAGTGATGAGGAAATTTGAACAAACTTAGAATCATTTTGCTAGAAAAGATAAACAGATGAGTCTAAGTCTAGATTGGACTCGAAATGTATACGTTCGAAATACGTGGAAACCCTCCCGGGGTAGAAAACCACGGACAGGTGCTAATCTAAGCACCAAGTCAAATCCACTATTTTGAATCCTCAAAATACAAAGGACTGACTCTATTAGAATTGTTCCCTTAGACAATTCCTTACAATATTTTCCTAGACCGAGAAGTTCACTTATCCGATCTAGTACTTCCTAACTGAGATAACCTTTACGAGTTAGGGACAATTGAGCTGAGTTAACCCTTACAGCTCAATCAAGGGACCTTACATAGAAAGTAAGAGAAGTATGTAATTGACTACAAGACTTTACAACTCAAAAAATATTAATTACAAGCTAGGAGTTGTAAATAGAAGATTGAATATGAAAACAATGACTTTTGCTTAAGTAATGTGTTTCAGTAATAATTCCAGCAAACTTCAAGTCTTGTGAAGTGGCTTCTATTTGTAGATGACCAAGCGGAATGACCATTTTGTCTTGGTTCCGAGCGAAGTCTTTATCGACCATTGTAACGGCTCTTCCGAGTCACTCGAAAAGATCCGTTGGAAGGTGAACGTTGTGCAACGGCTCTTGGCTCCTAAAGGTACTGTAGTCAACTGGTGATGTTTGAAAAGCAAGGTGGAAACCACTTGTTGAGCCTAGCGTTGGAGTTTTCCAGAGTTGGAAACAACCAGCCCTAACACGGTGTCTAAGCTCTGTTCGTAAGTAGATAAGACTTGTCTATCGGTGATTGATAGCTAGAAGCCAGCTACTTTTGTATTTCAAAAATGAGATAACCTCGTTTGAATAACCTACAAAAGTAAACCACTTTGGTTCTCAAAGTATAAAATACTTTGGTCCAAAATTAGGCACGGATAATAATTAAATTAGGATAATTAAGTGAATAATTATCTTAGGCCTAGAAGAGTGGAATTTTTCGAGTCTAATATTCAATATACTCAAATTCCATCGAGTGAATCCTAAGAATGATCAAGTTAGAGAGAGTAGAATCATTAGAGTATAAAGACTTGACTTGGACAAATAATACTCAAATAAACAAACTGATTTACAAAATGGAATTAACACTCGTAATTCACTTTGCGTTGGAGTATGCAGTTAGAACTCGGAATAAAAGAGTTAGAGAAATTATTCGAACATGCGATAGTTCCGAGTGATGTTTGAGTGAGTCAAAAACATCATTGCAGAAGACATATAAGAATGTGTTTTCCGAGTCGGTTAGAAACGAATGAACACTTATGCAAGAGTTTCTATATTACTCGGAATGACTTGAGATCAAAAGTTAGGAGGGATGAGGTTTATACCCGAGTATTCATGTATTACTCGGAGTGTCTTAGAGTTAGAATCCGAGTCTTCAATCTCCCCTTTTTGATAAAAGGCATTCTATACTTAGATAGAAACTTGTTAGTGTAAAACATGAGTTTTCATTCTTACTAAACATAACGTATCGGAGGAAGAAGTAATGATTGCAAAATATTTCATACTTAGAGAGTGCATTGCGGATACCATCATTACTTATATCGGTTATGCGGATGACACATTAGCATAGAGATATGCATATATTATATCGGAGCGAGAAAAAAATTATATGAGAGATCGAACTTAGAAAGAATCAACTCGAAATAAGTCTATTTTGTAAAAGAAAATTCATTCATATATATATAAAGAGAAGAGGGTGAGCTCCCCTAACAAAACAACATTAATTTTCTATATGTCTCCCCTTGCATTTCATCAAAAATAGGGAAGAAAAATATATATAAAAAAATACAGTTGATGTTGGATAAAAAAATAAAAACAAAGAAAATAAAGAAAATAAAGAAGATAAACTAAGAAGGGGGCTTGCGGTGTTGAGATGGAGGAACAAGCAGTGCGCCAAGCACTGGTAAGCTTGAGACGACATTGATGATCGTGGCGGTGGCAGCACGAGGATGTTAGGCGATAGCTCCGGTTATGCCGTCTAATCCAGGGCCATATCATCCTTGGGCTCATCCTCCTGGAAGACAACAGAGGGAGGTGCTTCGACTTGACAACCGTGGACTCGACCAACGTTTGTAGTGTCTTCCGACCCACTCGGACTATCATATGAGCTGATCGGTTCGGTTCGGGGACTACAACACCATGTCCCTCGATCCGAGCCGCTTCTTCTTTCTCCTTTTCTTCTTTGTCCTTCTCCTCTTCCTTCTCTTCCTCTTTCTCTTCCTTAGGCTGAGCCGCTTGAGTACAACTTCTTCTTCTTCAACCTCAGCTGTGGGGGACTTGGCTGGGTTGGAGGACTCCTTAGAAGTGTCCGAACTTTCCGGGTCCTGTGCGGCCTTAGATCTATGTTCTTGGAGGAGCTAAAGTTGCTCATGCTGCTCCTTGATGAGGCCCTTCATCTAGATGAGTAGATCCTGGTGCTCCCGAATCCGAGACCGAGCTATCTTCCGGTTGATCACTAGACTCCGAAGGATAGTCTTAAGAGAGCGGAGAGTGCTCCAAAGTTCTTCGGACACCGAGGAGATTTTGTCTATCAAAACAATAAACAAAGTAGTAGTTGTTATAGAAGGTGATTTAGAGGTGGATGGACCACCCGATGGAGGAGGGAGTGGTAAAGGAATCCGAGTTTGAGTGGGAGGAGGTGAAGGGGGCTTTAACTCGGACCCATGGACCCGGACACTAGACTTGATTTCTTTATATTTGTAGTCCAAAAGCTCCTTCCAACCTACCACTATGGCAGCCTCACACACTTGGATTTGGGTCCGAGGGGAGGGGAACCTTAAACTGTTTGAAGACTATAGTTAGAAGAGCTTAGAAGTGAAAAGGAGAAGGCTTTTGGATTGAGTGGCACGAAGCCATTTGGTCAAGGATGCTTCGGGAAGAGGTCTACATCGTAGCCCTCTAGAACGTCAAAAGAGCCTTGAGAATTTTGGAGTTGGGATTCTCCTTGCTCGAGTGATGAGAGAAGAAGGTTCTCGTCAAGAGAAAACATAGTAATCTGGCCTCAGTCCTCATCTATGTCACGGAGAAGTTTTTGCGTAACTCAGGTACCTCCTTGGCATATTTCTCGAAGAACTCATCTGCAATCTCATTGAATGGGATGGGATTGCAGTTCGAGAAAAGAGAAGAGACTTTGAAAAGTCCGTGTAGGAGAGAGAGGTTAATGTGAATAACCTTGTCTTGGACTCGTGAGGTAGTGACTCCCTCAAAGTAAGACATGTTTGAGTAGAACTCGGCAACGAGTTCAGGATAGATAAACTCACTAAAGCACGAGAAAATTGTATACTCCAAGTGGTTTTGATGTGTTGCAACCACCAAAACGAAGTGGTTAGGAAAAATTTGTCATCAAACGTCGGGTGTTGGGTGACGAATACTTTAGAGGAGGTAGAGGTACCCTCTTGAGGTGGTTTGGTGCGGGGTTTCTTGGTTGTAGACCCCGGAAAATCTTGGGCGGAACCCCTTTTAGGCATGGTGAGGATTTTGTAAAGAGAGAAAATGAATGAACTAGAGAGAGAGAGAGAGAGAGAGAGAGAGAAAGAGATAGCACTTAGAATTCAAAGAGTGAGAGCGAGAATGCTTAGAGAGTAAGTAAGTAGTGAGTAAAGTAGTGAAATGAAGGTAAGAAGGTGCTATTTATAGCAAAAAGAAATGTCCTTTAGCCTTTAGTCCGACTCGAACCTCCAATGGCCACCTCGGACAGGTGTGACGTTTCTGCTCTCCAACGGTTAGGATTCCAGCGACTATCTTCCAACAGCTAGTTCTCTCGATCGATGCACGCGGTAGAGAGAGAGAGAGAAGAAAGACTTTAAAAAAATTTCGAAATTCTCCATTTATCAAGAGATGATTTCGGAAGTTTTATGTCCATTTTGTTCAAAAGCCGAGTCCGACTTAGTATGGTTTCGAGTGACTCGGAACACTCGGAGACTTGATAACTCATAGCTCGGTTTCACTTGGTCAACTGAACCAATTGTTATTAAAACAAAGAAAAATATATAAATCATGCAAGGAAATTTCACTTAGAAAATCACATAATTCCTAATAAAGTAAAATTGATCCTCACTAAGCGGCTTAGTGAAAATATCGACTAATTGAAATTTTGTACGAATGAATTCAAATTCAATATCACCTTTCTCAGAATGATATCTCGGAAAATGATACCCGACCTCAATATGCTTTGTCTTTGAGCGTTGAACTTGATTCTTAGTGATGCTGATTGCACTTTGATTGTCACATTTGATTGGGATAGATTTGAATGAAAGTCCAAGATCCTTCAAGTGTTGCTTGATCCACAAAATCTGAGCACAACACGCCGCAGCTGCAATGTACTCCGCTTCAGCAGTTAATAAAGCTACTGAATTCTGTTTCATTGAGTGCCAAGATATGAGGGATTGACTTAGAAATTGGCATGCTTCGGATGTGCTCTTTCTATCAACCTTGTAACCAAGCATAGTCGGCATCCGAATATTTAGTGAGGGTTAATTCTCAATCTCTTAAAAACCATAGACCAAGATTCTAAGTTCCTGTAACATATCTAAAAATTCTCTTCACCACAATGAGATGTGATTATTTTGGATTAGCTTGGAATCTTGCACACAAACATACACTAAACATAATGTTTGGCCTACTTGATGTGAGATATAGCAGAGATCCAATCATACCTTTATTGAGTTTCGATCTATTGCTTTACCTTTTTCGTGTGCGTCTAGTTTCATACTCGCTACTCATGGGTGTTGTTGCATCTTTCACATCTTGAAGCTTGTACTTCTTCAACAAATCCTTGGTATACTTAGATTTATGAACATAGATGCCATCTTTATCTTGTCCGATTTGTAGACCAAGGAAGAAATTGAGCTCTACCATCATGCTCTTTTGGAATTCATGTCTCATCAACTCGGAAAATTCTCGACATAGATTTTTATTAGTAGCTCCAAAAATTATAGCATCAAAATAAATCCGAGCAACGAGAAAGTCTCTCCCCTTAGTTTTTATGAAAAGAGTTTTATCAATTTGACCTCTTTTGAAATCATTTTCAACCAAGAAACTGCTCAGTCTTTCATACCAAGCTCTAGGAGCTTGTTTAAAACTATAAAAAGCCTTTTGCAATTTGAAAATATGATTTGGAAATTCTAAGTTTTCAGATTTAGGGGTTGCTCAGCATGGATTTCTTCTTGAATGAAACCATTTAGAAAGGCACATGTGACATCCATTTGATACAACTTAATATTCATGCTTGATGCAAATGCCAAGAGGATTCTAATTGCTTCGATTCTAGCAACTGGTGCAAAGGTTTCCCCACAATCAATCCCTTCTTCTTGATTGTAAGCTTGAGCCACAAGTCTAGCCTTATTTCGACTACTAATCCATCCTCATCCAGTTTGTTTTTGAAAACCCATTTGGTTCCTATGACTGGGTGGTCAAAAGGTCGTTTGGTCGAGTCCGGACTTGGTTTCTTTCAAATTGATTAAGTTCCTCTTACATGGCCTCTACCTATTCAGGTTCATTTAGGGCCTCTAGTGCATTTCTAAGTTCGAGTTAATGATATGAATGTAGTGAATGCAAAGAACGAGTTCTTACCCTACTGTTGATGTTAGACAAGATTTTTCGAATGGGTGACTAGAAGCATATTTGAATACTCTACATGTTCTCTCGGTTCACCAGATTTTTAGGTTTAATTGTTTGATATTCAGTGATCCGATCCGATTGAGTTTGGTCATTTGATTGACTCTCGGCATTCGAGCTGGCTTTTGAACTTGTTCAATCCGAGTCATGTTATTATGAGGTAACTCATTCTGAGTTGCTTTTCCTTAACTCTATCTAAGCTCAGCTTCAGTAAGATCATCTTCATCTCGACTGAGTTTCGGTTCTAAGAATGTTGACTCACTTGGTTTTCCCTGGTCAATCTCATAAAAAACAACGTGGATTCTTTCTTTCACTTTGTTAGTTCTTTTATTGAAAATGCGTTATGCTTTACTATGAGATGAATAACCAAGAAAAATACCTTCATCCGACCAAACATCACACTTGGTCACCCTAAAGGGGGAGGTGAATAGGGTGATGAGGAAATTTTAACAAACTTTGAAGATTAAAGCTTGAAAAGAATTATCAAGACAATCCGAGGCTAGATTGGACTCAAAAAAGTGTGAACTCGGATATATGTGGAAACCCTCCTGGGGCAGGAAACCATGGCTAGTGCTAATCCAAGCACAAAGTCAAATTGACTATTTTGAATCTACAAAATACAGTAGGCCGACTCAACCAGAATCGCTCCCTTAAACAATTCCTTAAAGAGTTTTCCTAGACGCAAAAGTTCCCTTATCCGATCTAGTACTTCTTAACTAAGGTAACCTTTATAGTTAGGGACAACCGAGTTGAGTTAACCCTTACAGATCAGTCAAGGGACCTTACTCGGAAAGTAAGAAAGTGTATGTGACTGATTACAAGACTTTAAAATTCGAAAGAAAGAATTACAAGTCGGGAGTTGTAAATAGAAGATTGAGTATGAATACAAAGACTTTGGCTTAAGTAATGTGTATTGACAATAATTCTAGCAAGTCTCAAGCAATCTTCAAGTCTTGAGAGTTGGCTTCTATTTATAGATGACCAAGCAGATTAGCCGTTGTGACTATCTTCCGAATAGAAGTCCTTTGTGACCATTGTAACAGTTCTTTTGAGTCGCTCGAAAAGATCCGTTGAGATGTGAACGTTGTGCAATGGCTCTTGACTCCTAAAGGTGCTCCAATCAGCTGGTGGTGTCTAAAAGTATGGTGGAAACCACCGTTGAGCTTAGCATTGAAGATTGCCAGCTTTGGAAACATACAATCCCGACACGACGTCTAAGTCTTGTTCGAAGTAGGAAAGCCTTGTCTGCTGGTGATTGGTAGCTTGAAGCCGATAACTTTTGTAATTCAAAAATAGGATAACCTTGTTTAGATAACCTACAAAAGTAAGCAATTTTGGTTCTCAAAGTATAAAATACTTTGGTCCAAGATTAGGCACGAGATAATAATTTAATTAAGATAATTAAGTGCAAAATTATCTTAGGCCTAGAGGAGTGGAATTTTCTAGGTCTAATATTCATTACACTTAGAATCCATCACAGTCGGTTTTAGGAAAGATCAAATTATAAAGAAAATATCGAGTATAAGTACTTGATCTAGACAAATAATTCTCGAACAAACATGCTCACTTAGAAAGATGAATTAACGCTGTAATTCACTTTACCTTAGAATATGAAGTTAGAGCTTAGATTAAAAGTGTTAGAGAGATTGTTTGAACATGTGATAAAACTAAGTAGTGTCTAAGTGACTCGAAACATCGGTGTTAGTTGATGAACAAGAATGTGTTTTCTAAGTCAGTCAAAATCGAATGAAAACATGTGCAATAGTTTCTATATTACTCGGAATGACTTGTAATCAAAACATAGGAAGGATGAGGTTTGTACCCGAGTCCTTAATACTACTCAGAATGATATAAACTCGTAGTCCGAGTCTTCATCTTCAAAATTAATTTTCGGTGTTGAGAGTCAAGGTCGGATTGTTGGATATGACAAAGTTGAAAAGATACAACCTAGAATATATCCTCTTAAGCATATCTCAAGGACTATTTAGATCCACTAATTATATTGTGAAAAATGCTCATATGAAAAAGGAAGTACTCTCCGAACCCAAATTTGAAAATACCTATATTATTCCTCCGACTAACATTCCTTCTCAAAATTTGACTTGTCTTAATGCCTCGGACAGTGATTAAATGCTATGACATAAAAGAATAGGTCACATTAGTATGAAAACTATTGACAAACTTGCAAAGCATTAATTGGTAGGAGTTCTTCCAAAATGTAAATACATCAAAAACCATGTTTGTGATGCTTGTATGAAAGGTAAGTAGGTCACAGCCTCATTTAAGGCCATCAAATCGGTCTCTACATCAAAACCTCTTGATCTTTTACACATTAATCTTTATGGTTCAATTCCAGTCAAAAGCATCAAAGGTAGTGAGTATGTGTTAATTATAGTTGATGACAATTCAACATTTGCCTGGGTATATTTCTTAAGGAATAAAAATGATGCCTTTAAAGAGTTTGTTAAGTTGGTCGGATAGTTTCAAGTTGAAAAGAACACTCCTATTGTGAGAGTCGAAGCGCCTATGGAGGTGAATTCAAGGATGAATTTGGTACGCTTTATGACTCCTTGAGGATATTCCATAACGTTTTAACCCCAAAGACGCTACAACAAAATGAAGTAGTTGAAAGGAAGAATTAGACTTTGGAAGAAATTACAAGGACCATGATGATTAGCAACAATCTTCCCTACTACTTTTGGGCGGAAGCCATTAACACTGCAAATTATGTTCAAAATCATTACCTCATTAGACCCTTCTTGAAAAAGACTCCTCATAAGCCCTACAAAGGTGAAAAGCCAAATATTTCAAACTTTAAAACATTTGGATACAAATGTTTTGTGTAGATCAATGGTAAGAAAAATTTGTCCAAGTTTGAACCTCGGCCGGATGAAGGTATATTCCTTGGATACTCTTCTATTAGTAAAACTTATCATCTATTTAATACATGTACAAAACTATTGAAGAGAGTATTCATGTGATTTTTAATGAGAACAGTGATGCTCGAGATAAGCTTTTCATCCTTTAGTGATCCGAGACCGAGCGAGGATGAAGAAGATGAAGAGATTCCCGAAATTTTGCAACTCTAACCATACAGAGACTAGTCGGACATAAGGTCAAATGCAAGGTTAGACACAGGAAATTGAAAATCAAATGACCACCAATCTTGGTCTAACTCAAGAACAATGTGTATCCGAGCCAACAAATGAGAACTTTACCTGAATCCTAGTCTTAACGTTCATCAAAGAAACTGGAAGAGGACTCAAATTTAAGCCTTACCATCCAAGAGACAACTTGCTGTCGGACATAAACTCGGGTATACAAACAAATTAGATCTTAGAAACTTTTCTACATTCTTTTGCTTCATATCTCGTATAGAACCTAAGAATTATGAGGATGCATTAGATGACCTGAATTAGATCAATGCCATGCAAGATGAACTAGCCTAGTTTGAAAGGCATCAAGTATGGACTCGACCATCAGACCCAAAAGACATCTTATCATATATACAAAATGGATTTTTAGGAACAAGTTAGATGAGTCCAGGAATATGGTTAGAAACAAGGCCAAGCTAGTGGCCAAAGGCTATAACTAGTAAAAAGGCATAGACTTTGAAGAGACTTTTGCACCTGTTGCCAAATTAGAGGCCATTCACATATTACTTGCTTTTCCACCATACATGTGAATGAAATTATATCAAATGGATGTTGAATGTTCATTTCTCTATAGCTATCTCAATGAAAAGGTTTATGTTGAACAACCCTCGGGTTTTGAAAACCTAGATTTTCCAAACCATGTGTTCAAACATAAAAAACACTTTATGGTCTTGAACAAGCTCCTAGAGCTTGATATGAGAGACTAAGCAAGTTTTTACTTAAAAATGATTTTAAAAGGGGATTGATTGACAAAACACTTTTACCAAATCTAAAGGCAAGTATTTCATTATAATCCAAATATATACCGACGATAGTTTGTTTGGTGCCACTAACGAAAACTTGTCCAAAGAGTTCTCCGACTTGATGAGCAAAGAATTCAAGATGAGCATGATGAGTTAGTTGAAATTTTTCTTGGTCTACAAATCAATCAATCAAAGATGACATCTTTATCAACCAAGAAAAGTATTCTAAAGAGCTCCTTATGAAGTATAAGCTTAATCATGTTAAGCATGTAGCTACTCCAATGGCCACCAATACTAAATTGGCCTTAGATCCTGAAGATAAGTTAGTAAATGAAAAGGTTTATAAAGGTATGATAAGTTACTTCTCTATCTGGCTGCCAATCATCATGACATAATGTTTAGTGTTTGTTTATGTGCCCAATTTCAATCATGTCCTAAAGAGTCTCATCCGACTTACGTGAAAAGGATTTTTAGATACTTACCAGGTTCTCTAATTCTTGGACTATGGTATCCTAGGGAGTCGATTTTGATATGACTCGGATACACTAATGCGGATTATATCGGTTACAAGGTGGATAGAAAGAACACCTCCGGTGCATATCAATTCCTTGAGCAATATCATTGAAGGTTTGCTCGGGGAGAGTCCGAGTTACCCTAGAGGGGGTGAATAGGGTGATGGAAGTTTTTCGTGGAAACTTTAGCTCTTCTGTCAAAAACAAGACAGAGACAGATTCCGAGTCTATCAACAGGGTTAGAAAAGTTTGGACTCGGAAATGCTATTACGAATGGATAAGCAAGATAAGTAAGAGTCGTAGAAGCTGTCCGAGTCTAGAATGAACTCGTAAAGATAACAGTTAGAGATTACATGGAAACCCTCCCGGGGCGAGAAAACCACGGACCGTGTCAATCCGGACACGAAGTCAAATTCACTATTTTGAGTCCACAAAACACCGTGAACCGATCGAACCCAAGTTGCTCCCTTAGACAACTCTATATAAGTTTTCCTAGACTTAGAAATTCCCTTATCTCGATCTAGTACTTCCTAGCTGAGATAACCCTTACAGCTAGGGACAACTAAGCTGAGTTAACCCTTACAACTTAGTCAAGGGACCTTACAAAGAATGTAAGAAAGAGTTTGTAATCGAGTACAAGACCTTACAACTCGTAAAGTAATGAATTATAGAGTGGGAGTTGTAAGTAGACGATTGAAAGTAAATACAATAACTTTGAGCAAGTATGTGTATTAACAATATGTTCGGCAATCTTCAAGTCTTGTGAGGTGGCTTTTATTTATAGATAACCAAGCGAGTAGCCGTTATCTTCATCTCGCTGACCGAGAGTCCTCTGCGGACCGTTGATAGAAGCTTTCCGAGTCACTCAGAAAGTATCCGTTGTAATGTGAATGTTGGACAACGGTTTAACTCTCTTGGAAGTCCCAAAACCATTGGCGGTGTCTCGAAAGATAAGGTGGAAACCACCGTTAAGCTTGGCGTTCCAGTTTTCCAGATTTGGAAATAGACAGCCACGACACAATCTACTGGGACCGGAGCAGAGAAGGTGAAAAGCCATGTCTGCTGGTGATTTGACGTTCGAAGCCTAGGTTACTTTTATAGTTTGAAAAGTGTATCCTCGATTGAATAACCTACAAAAGTAAATCAATTTTGGTTCTCAAAGTATAAAATACTTTGGTCCAAGATTAGACACGAGATAATAAAATAATTACGATAATTAAGCAACCGATTATCTCGAGTCGAAACGAAATGGAATTTTCCGAGTCCAATATCCATGTAACTCAAAATTCCATCGAGCTAGTCCGAGCAAAGAATCAAGTTAAGTAAAGAGCATCGAGTGAGATAACTTGATATAGACTAAGCAATAATCATACTAAAAGTGCTGACTATAACATGATAGAACTTATAACTAGAAGTTAGATTCCGAGTGAGAAAAGACGAAATACTAGCCTATTCAATCTGCGATAAATCTGAGTGATGCTTGGTCTCGGAACAAAGAACCAGCTTTTCGAGTCACTAACGGATAAGCAAGAAATATAAGAAGTAAGAGTTGTATCACTTAGAGAAGATACTATTTTATTCAAAGAAGTTTCGAGATACATAGAATGCCTTGGAATCAAAATTCTATAAGTATGAGATGGTTATACCTGATTCATTTAATGCAACTCGTAAATGCGTTGAGAAGTGTCCGAGACTTCAATCTCCCCTTTTTGATGAAAGGCATTCCAGTCTCGAGACAAAAACTTTGTTAGTAAAAAAATATCGACTCTAAGTAGTTGCTTATGAAGAAGGTTAAGTAAAGAATTCTCAGTGTATCGGAGCAAGAGGTATATAGTCGAGGCATAAAGTAAGAATGCTTAGCAATGAAATAATGTAAACTCGGATAGATTATAAACACGTAAATCATGTGAGAGAAAGCATTAATTCATTGAACTCAACAGAAATTACAAGGATTAAAAGGGAAAACTCCCCTAAACAAGACAACAAGTTTTTAAGATATTTCTCCCCTTGCCTTTTAACAAAAACAACAAAAAGAAGGGAAGAAAAGAACAATTAGTGCAACGTAGTTGTCCGGACAAAAGAAATAGAAATAAAAAATCTATCTCGAAAGAAGAATCGCAGACCGAGGAATTGTGACTCAGGTGCATGGCGACTACGAGGGAGAGGGAGATTTCGAGTGGAGGCGGAGGGAGCGGAGGTTCGCCAAGCGCCGATATGATCTTGACGATATGCTTGAGCGCGGCGAAGGGAGAACCGGTATGATCGTCGGGGCTCGGCTCCGAGTGGCCGACCCGGAGTGAGTGGATCGAGGGGTTCTTCCCTTGGAACCTCGGTAGCTGGAGGGGGTTGCTCTGTCCGACCCGCTGGTGTAGCTAGGTCCTCTCGACCCACCCGGCATCGCTGTCCGAGCCGAGTACCGCTATTTGAGCTTGTGGAGCGCTCGACCCTCGGCCAGTTCCCACATCTTCTTCGTGGTGTTCCTTCCCTTGCTCGGATGGACTCGCCTCAGCCGCAGGGTCCTCGGCGTCTCGCTGCTTCGCATCTGCAGCCTTCTTCTTCTTCATCCCCGCCGTCCGAGGAGGTCGGACTCGGGCTCGAAGACGCTTCGGACACGTCCGAGTCATCATGGTCCTGAGCCGCCTTGGACCTTCTCTCTCCGAGGAGCTCGACCAGCTCCTTCGCTCCTTTACCAGTTCCCTCTTCTCAAGAACTAGAGACTGCCTGCTCTCGGATGTGGGATTGACCAGTCTTGTGGTTGATGGTCGATTTTGGAGAACAAGTTTGAAAGACCGGAGCATGTCTCCGAAATAAGAGGACAGGGAGCCGATCGTGTCCATAAAAACGGGGACAAGAGAGCAGAGAGAGATTTTGAGGCACCCGAGGTGGAGGCACCACCAGGTGGAGAGGGGAGAGAGAGAGGGTGGATTTCGAGTCCGAGGTAGAGAGGAGGCCTCGGCTTCGAGTTATGAACCCGCACACCGGGGTTAATTTCCGGTATCCGTACCCTCGCAGTTCCTTTTTGCCGACAACAACGGCAACCTCGGACACAACGTTTGGGTCCGAGGGGAGAGGAACTTGGAATTGTTTGAAGACAAGGGTCGAAGAGCACCGAAAGGAAGGGAGGTGTTCTTCTTGGATTGAAGTTGAGCTGGCACAGCGGCCATCCGCTCAATGATGGAGGGGAAGAGGTCTACTTCGTAGCCCTCAAGAATGTCAAAGAGAGCTTTGAGGTGCTTGGAGTTGGGGTTCTCCTGGCTGGAATGATGTGAGAAAAAGGTTCTCATCAGCAGAAATCACGTAAGGCGAGCTTCGACTTCAACCGAGTCACGTAAAAGTTTTTCGGGACTCGGGGAACTCTTTGGTGAATTTTTCAAAGAAGTCGTCGGCGACTTCAGTGAAAGGAATGGGGTTGCTGTTCAAGAAGAGAGAGGAGACCTTGAACAAGCGGTGGAGGAGAGAGGTGTTTAGTCGAACGGTTATGTTCGAACCCCGGAGGTTAGAACATTTTCGGAGTAGGTGAGGTGAGTGTAGAACACGTAAACGAGTTCGGGATAGATGAACTCGCTGAAGCACATAAGGTTGTATGCTCCGGTGGTTTGAATGTGGGACAACCAAGAAAATTTGGTTGTGGGAAAGAACTTGTCGTCCAGCGCAAGATGCTTGGGTGACAAAGGGTTTGGAGGGGGTGGAGCTTTCCGGCGTTTTGGTGCGAGGCTTTTGGAAGAGGAGGAGACCTGGAAGTCGGGATGGTTACCTCTTTTAGGAATTTTGAGAGAAGGAAGGAAAGATGAAACTTTCGAGTAGGAAAGAGAAGGAGATGTAGAAGAGAAGAAACGAAAAAGGTGTAGAAGAAAAAGATGAGAGCAGATCGAAACTTACGAGAGATGGCTTCTTCGACGCTTGCGAAGTTCAAGGATGACTGTTCACGTAGTAATCTTCCGCGAAAAGTTTCCTTTGAGAGAGATGGAGTTTAGAGTACCGAGACGAAGATGAATAGACGCTATTTATAGAAAATAAGCGCGCCCGTCAACTATTCGTTAAATATAACTCCGTTCGACTCTCGGATGTGGGATTGACCGAGTCTTGTGGTTGATGGTCAGATTTTGGAGAACAAGTTTGAAAGACCGGAGCATGTCTCCGAAATAAGAGGACAGGGAGCCGATCGTGTCCATAAAAACGGGGGACAAGAGAGCAGAGAGAGATTTTGAGGCACCTGAGGTGGAGGCACCACCAGGTGGAGAGGGGAGAGAGAGAGGGGTGGATTTCCGAGTCCGAGGTAGAGAGGAGGCCTCGGCTCGAGTTATGAACCCGGACACCGGGGTTAATTTCCTGGTATCCGTACCCTCGCAGCTTCCTTTTGCCGACAACAACGGCAACCTCGGACACAACGTTTGGGTCCGAGGGGAGAGGAACTTGGAATTGTTTGAAGACAAGGGTCGAAGAGCACCGAAAGGAAAGGAGGTGTTCTTCTTGGATTGAAGTTGAGTTGGCACAGCGGCCATCCGCTCAATGATGGAGGGGAAGAGGTCTACTTCGTAGCCCTCAAGAATGTCAAAGAGAGCTTTGAGGTGCTTGGAGTTGGGGTTCTCCTGGCTGGAATGATGTGAGAAAAAGGTTCTCATCGGCAGAAATCACGAAGGCGAGCTTCGACTTCAACCGAGTCACGTAAAAGTTTTTCGGGACTCGGGGAACTCTTTGGTGAATTTTTCAAAGAAGTCGTCGGCGACTTCAAGTGAAAGGAATGGGGTTGCTGTTCAAGAAGAGAGAGGAGACCTTGAACAAGCGGTGGAGGAGAGAGGTGTTTAGTCGAACGGTTATGTTCGAACCCCGGAGGTTAGAACATTTTCGGAGTAGGTGAGGTGAGTGTAGAACACGTAAACGAGTTCGGGATAGATGAACTCGCTGAAGCACATAAGGTTGTATGCTCCGGTGGTTTGAATGTGGGACAACCAAGAAAATTTGGTTGTGGGAAAGAACTTGTCGTCCAGACGCAAGATGCTTGGGTGACAAAGGGTTTGGAGGGGTGGAGCTTTCACGGCGTTTTGGTGCGAGGCTTTTGGAAGAGGAGGAGACCCGGAAGTCGGGATGGT
The DNA here is from genome assembly GCA_021018815.1 of Talinum fruticosum. Classification (NCBI taxonomy): domain Eukaryota; kingdom Viridiplantae; phylum Streptophyta; class Magnoliopsida; order Caryophyllales; family Talinaceae; genus Talinum; species Talinum fruticosum. The sequence continues at coordinate 239,914 of JAITYX010000104.1, forward strand.
TACCTCTTTTAGGAATTTTGAGAGAAGGAAGGAAAGATGAAACTTTCGAGTAGGAAAGAGAAGGAGATGTAGAAGAGAAGAAACGAAAAAAGGTGTAGAAGAAAAAGATGAGAGCAGATCGAAACTTACGAGAGATGGCTTCTTCGACGCTTGCGAAGTTCAAGGATGACTGTTCACGTAGTAATCTTCCGCGAAAAGTTTCCTTTGAGAGAGATGGAGTTTAGAGTACCGAGACGAAGATGAATAGACGCTATTTATAGAAAATAAGCGCGCCCGTCAACTATTCGTTAAATATAACTCCGTTCGACTCTCGGATGTGGGATTGACCAGTCTTGTGGTTGATGGTCAGATTTTGGAGAACAAGTTTGAAAGACCGGAGCATGTCTACGAAATAAGAGGACAGGGAGCCGATCGTGTCCATAAAAACGGGGACAAGAGAGCAGAGAGAGATTTTGAGGCACCCGAGGTGGAGGCACCACCAGGTGGAGAGGGAGAGAGAGAGGGGTGGATTTCGAGTCCGAGGTAGAGAGGAGGCCTCGGTTCCGAGTTATGAACCCGGACACCGGGGTTAATTTCTCGGTATCCGTACCCTCGCAGTTCCTTTTGCCGACAACAACGGCAACCTCGGACACAACGTTTGGAGTCCGAGGGGAGAGGAACTTGGAATTGTTTGAAGACAAGGGTCGAAGAGCACCGAAAGGAAGGGAGGTGTTCTTCTTGGATTGAAGTTGAGTTGGCACAGCGGCCATCCGCTCAATGATGGAGGGGAAGAGGTCTACTTCGTAGCCCTCAAGAATGTCAAAGAGAGCTTTGAGGTGCTTGGAGTTGGGGTTCTCCTGGCTGGAATGATGTGAGAAAAAGGTTCTCATCGGCAGAAATCACGAAGGCGAGCTTCGACTTCAACCGAGTCACGAAAAGTTTTTTCGGGACTCGGGGAACTCTTTGGTGAATTTTTCAAAGAAGTCGTCGGCGACTTCGAGTGAAAGGAATGGGGTTGCTGTTCAAGAAGAGAGAGGAGACCTTGAACAAGCGGTGGAGGAGAGAGGTGTTTAGTCGAACAGTTATGTTCCGAACCCCGGAGGTTAGAACATTTTCGGAGTAGGTGAGGTGAGTGTAGAACACGTAAACGAGTTCGGGATAGATGAACTCGCTGAAGCACATAAGGTTGTATGCTCCGGTGGTTTGAATGTGGGACAACCAAGAAAATTTGGTTGTGGGAAAGAACTTGTCGTCCAGACGCAAGATGTCTGGGTGACAAAGGGTTTGGAGGGGGTGGAGCTTTACGGCGTTTTGGTGCGAGGCTTTTGGAAGAGGAGGAGACACTGGAAGTCGGGATGGTTACCTCTTTTAGGAATTTTGAGAGAAGGAAGGAAAGATGAAACTTTCGAGTAGGAAAGAGAAGGAGATGTAGAAGAGAAGAAACGAAAAAAGGTGTAGAAGAAAAAGATGAGAGCAGATCGAAACTTACGAGAGATGGCTTCTTCGACGCTTGCAGAAGTTCAAGGATGACTGTTCACGTAGTAATCTTCCGCGAAAAGTTTCCTTTGAGAGAGATGGAGTTTAGAGTACTCGAGACGAAGATGAATAGACGCTATTTATAGAAAATAAGCGCGCCCGTCAACTATTCGTTAAATATAACTCCGTTCGACTCGGCTTGTCCATCGATCAGCAAAGACCGATGTGATGGTTCTCTTCAACGGTTAAGATTTCAGCGGTTAGAGATCCACGGCTAATATCCGATCACAGCGCTCGAGAGAGAAAGAGAAAGATTTTGAAAATATGATCCGAAACTCTCCACCGATCTAGAGATAGTTTCGAAAATTTGAAGTCCAAGTTTCTCTATGTCCGAGTTTGACTCGGATAGGTTTCGAGTGACTCGAAACATGAAATAACTACCAGCCCAAGTATCACCGAATCAACCGAGCTAATGGTTATTAATGGTGAAAGCACATAACATAGAATTATGCAATGAATAAGAATAGCACATAAGTAAGCATTTAACATACCAAGCTCATTCCGAATAAAGCAAAATTGATCTTCACCAAGAGGCTTGGTCAAGATTTCAGCTAATTGAAGATTAGTAGGAATGAACTCAAGTTCAATATCACCTTTTCCGAGTGATCGCGTAGGAAGTGATATCCGACCTCGATATGCTTTGTTTTCGAATGCTTGGACAGGGTTCTTGGTGATGCTAATTATGCTTTGGTTGTCACACTTGATTGGTACTTATTTGAATGATAGTCCAAGATCTTTCAAGTGTTGCATTATCCAGAGAATTTGAGCGCAACAAGCTCCAGACTGCAATATATTCAGACTTCAGCAGTTGATAGAGCTACCGAGTTCCGCTTCTTTGAGTGCCAAGATATTAGGGATTGACCCGAAATTGGCACGCTCCGGATGTGCTCTTTCAATCAACTTTGTATCCTGCGTAGTCCGCGTCTCGAGTATCCGAGAAAGAGTCGGTTCCGAGTCTCTCGGAATACCATAGACCTAAATTCTAAGTGCCTACAAGATATCTCGAATATTCTCTTCACCGCGAGTGAGATGTGATTCTTTTGGATTAGCTTAAAATCTTGCGCATAGACAAACACCGAACATTATATCCGGCTCGCTGGAAGTAAGATATAGTAAAGATCCAATCATACCTCGATAGAGTTTTTGATCTATCGCTTTACCTTTCTCGTCCGAGTCAAGCTTTATACTCGCTCGCTCATGGGAGTAGATGTGTGCTTTGCATCTTGAAGTTTGTATTTCTTCAACAATTCCTTGGTATACTTAGATTGATGAACAAAGATCCCATCCTTGTCTTGTTTGATTTGTAAGCTAAGGAAGAAATTAAGTTCCCCATAATGCTCATTTGGAATTCTTGACTCATCAACTCGGAAAATTCTCAGCACGTGAAACTCATTAGTAGCATCGAAAATAATATCATCAACATAGATTTGAACAATAAGGAAATCTTTCCCCTTGGTCTTTATGAAGAGAGTCTTGTCGATCCGACCTCTTTTAAAATCATTATGAACCAAGAAGCTACTCAGTCTTTCATACCAAACTCGAGGTGCTTGTTTAAGACCATAGAGAGCCTTTTGAAGTTTGAAAACTTGATTTGGAAATTATGAGTTTTCAAAACCAGGAGGTCTGCTCCACATAGACTTCTTCAATAAAACCATTGAGAAATGCACACTTAACATCCATTTGATATAACTTAATATGCATGCTGGATGCAAATGCCAACAAGTATTCTAATGGCTTCAATTCAGCTACAGTGCAAGGGTTTCCCCACAATCAATTCCTTCTTCTTGATTATATCCCTGAGCCATAAGTCTAGCCTTATTTCGACTATCACACCACCCTCATCCAGCTTTGTTCTTGAAAACCCATTTGGTTCCTATAACTGGGTGGCCGAAGGTCGGTTGGTCGAGTCCGGACTTGGTTTCTCTCGAATTGATTGAGTTCCTCTTGCATGGCCTCTACCCATTCAGGTTCATTAAGGGCCTCTAGTGCATTTTTGAGTTCGATTAATGAAATGAATGCGGTGAATGCACATAGATTATGTAGAGAGGAACGAGTTCTTACCCCAGATGTTGATGTCGAGAGTATGTTCTTTAGTGGATGACTAAAAGTAAACTTGAATGCTTTACCTATTCTCCGATTTACGAGATTTGTGGGTTGAACCGCTTGATCTTGTTCCGAGTGATCTTCTTCATTGGCTTGTTCGTTACGAGTGACCTCATTTTGAGCGAGGTTGAGTCCGAGTCTTTGTAGTCTCGGCTTCGTCATCATCTCTACCGAGCTTCGGTTCCGAGTATGACGACTCACTTGGCTTTTCCTGTTCAAACTCATCAAACACTACGTGGATGCTTTCTTCCACTTTGTTAGTTCTTTTGTTAAAGACACGATAAGCTTTACTATGTGAAGAGTAACCCAGAAAAATACCTTCATCTAACCTAGCATCAAACTTGGTCAGGTGATCCTTACGATTATTGTGAATAAAACACTTGCAACCAAAGGGCTTAAAGTATGAGATGTTTGGCTTCTTCCCTTTGTAGAGCTCGTAGGGTGTTTTCTTCGAATGGGTCCGATGAGGCATCTGTTCAAAGTGTAGTTAGGCTGTGTTGATTGCCTCGACCTGTAAATAGTAAGGCAAGTTGTGCTCAATCATCATCGTCCTTGCTATTTCTTCAAGGGTTCTGTTCTTTCTCTCTACTACTCCATTCCGTTGAGGAGTTCTTGGTGCCGAGAAGTTGTGAGAGATTCCATTCCGATCGCGGAACTCGAGAATTCCGAGTAGTCGAACTCCCTTCCATGGTCGGTTCGAATCCTTTGAATCCGAGTCCGAGACTCAACTTGAATCTTTCTACGAGCTTGCTGAACTCCTTGAATGCTTCATTTTTATGCTTGAGAAAACACACCCAGGTAAATCTTGAAAAGTCATCAATAATGACAAGAATGTAGGATTTACCTCCGAGGCTCTTCACTGGAATTTCACCGCATAGATCCATATGTAGCAGTTCAAGCACCTTTGATGTCGAAACAGTCTTGAGAGACTTGAATGAGGATCCGACCTGTTTCCCCTTGTACATGCTTCACAAACTTTGTCTTTCTCAAAAACACGATTAGGTAAACCCTTAACTGCACTCATGAGATGCCGACTTTTTGATAGTATGCATGCTAATATGACCTAATCTACGATGCCAAGACCATGAATCATCATGAAGAGATGCTTTTAAGCAAGATAAATTCTGGCTTGGGTCGAAAGAGGAATGATATAAGTGTTACTTGGATCTCTTACCCGAGAGCTTTACCTCTTTGGTGAGCTTTACCTCTTTTGGTGGTCTCATCCGAGATGTAGCACTTAGATTGAGTGAATCTTACCTCCGACCTTTGTCGCATAGCTCGGGAGATGCTAAGCGGATTGTATTTTAGTCCTTTGACAATGTAGACTGGGCTCACCAGATTGCTTCCATTTCCAATCTTGCCAATACCCACTATCTTGCCTTTGCAGTCATCTTCAAAAGTCACTTTTCCTCCTTTGTATGATTCTAGCTCGGAAAAGAGTCCTTGGTCACCCGACATGTGTCGTGAACATCCGCTGTCCAGTACCAATGTCCTTTTGATCTTTTCCGAGTGACTTGCAAAACGGAGAGAATCTAACCCTTCTCACTTCCTCTAACGAACCCAAGTAACATTCCTTACCGTGGTCCTTTTCGAGGAAGAATGTGTCTCGGAACCCGCATTTGAATGACTTTGGGTTTTGTCGATTCTAAGTCTTCCTCTCGGAGAACCGAGTCCGTGTCTCTTTCTTTTTGAAAATTTTTCCTTTTGAAACAGGAGAGAATGGTTTCTTTTTGTAAATAGTTCGGGCTTAGTCCTCCCTTCATTTCGTGAATGGGACCGTGCTCGGCTTTCCCGAACTTTACAGCTTTGGAATCCTTTTGAACAATTCTGAGTAGGAATTGGATTCTTCCTCTTTGTTGAAACCAAGACCTTCTTTTCGAAAAGAGACACATTGTGATCCTAAGAGCATGTCAAGGTTCTTCCGACCTTGAGTAAACTTTAAAACCAGATCTTGAGACTCAGTGAGCTTTCTTTTTACTTGCTCATTTTCTTTCTCGAGCAGCTCGGACTCGGCCTCATTAGATTGAGCACTAGTCTTGAGTTCTCCGAATGAGAGTCTCGGCTTTTGTAATTCATTTTTCAAAGAAGTGCTCTCGAAGTAATTAACTCAAGTTGTTCTTTGAAATGAGAAGAATTAGAATTGGACTTTTCTTCCAAAGTAAAAATATACTTAGCTAAATCAACTTTGGAGAACTTAAGAAAGTATTCGATTACCTCCCGAGGATTTGTTTCCTCATTGTCCGAGTCCGAGTCCGACTCTGTTTAGCTTCCGAGTCGAAATTGCCATCGGACATTTCGAGTCGTCCGAGTCCTCATCATCTTCCGATGAATCCTCATCGCTCCATGTTGCCATCATGGCTTTCTTCTTCTTCTGTCCCTTTTCCTTTTCGGACAGTCCTTGACTATGTGGTCTTTGCTGCCACATTCGAAACAACCGGAATTCTTAGTCAAAGAAAATTTAGACGGGGAAGTAAACTTACCTTTTCTCGTCTTTCTTATCTTTCTTGTAGAATTCTTCTTTTGGCCTTTTGTCCCATCTTTTGTGCTTCATCATTCTCTTGAAGCCTCTTGCAATAAGTGCCATGGGATCGTCTTCGAGTCGAAAAGCTCGGATTTGCTTCTTTGGATTCCGAGGCTTTCGGTGCTATGTTTCTTTTGGTACCGCCCTCAGCATCCTCTTCTTCTAGATGGATCTCGTGAGTTAGAAGCTTTCCGATGAGCTCGTCCGGCTTTAAGAGTAAGAGGTTCCGAGCCTCCTCTATGGCGAGTCACCTTCGGACCCCATCGTCTCTTGGGTAGGCTTCGAGAATTTTCCAAGCACATTTCTTCATGGGAAATTTTCTTTCCCGGAGATTTGAGATTATTGGTAATCTCAGTGAAGCGAATGAACATCTAAGTAATGTTCTCCTCCGGCTCCATTTTGAAAAGCTCATATTTATGAAGATACTCGACTGATCTTCACTTGTCTTACCCGACTTGTACCTTCGTAGGTGTTGACTAAAGTGTCCCACACCTCTTTAGCGAGTCACGAGCGGAGACTCGATTATATTCTTCCGAGCTTATGGCGCACATAAGGATGTTCATTCCTTTGAAGTTCTTTCGAACTTCTCCGCTTCTCCTGGTGTGAACTCAGCCTTTGTCTTGGGAATGATTCTGAATTCATCTCGTCTTCATTGGAATGTAGTTTCCTTGTTGTATGATTTCCCATACCTCTTCATCATGATCCATAAGAAAACATTCCACAAGCTTCTTCCAGTGCCCAAAGTTTGATCCTTTGAATTTTGGTGGCCTGTTGGAAGATCTTCCTTCGTCAAACTCTCCGGTGTTCCGAGCCATTTGATCTTTAGACCTTTGGATTGTTAGATCCTTTACGAAAGGCTAGGCTCGATACCAATTGAAGGTTTGCTCGGGAGAGTCTAAGTCACCCTAAAGGGGGTGAATAGGGTGATGGAAGTTTTTCGTGGAAACTTTAGCTCTTCCGTCAAAAAAGACAGAGACAGATTCCGAGTCTATCAACGAGGTCGAAAGGTTTGGACTCGAAATGCTATTACGAATGGATAAGCAAGATAAGCAAGAGTCGTAGAACCGTCCGAGTCTAGAATGAACTCGTAAATATAACAGCTTAGAGATTACGTGGAAACCCTCCCAGGGCGGAAAACCACGGACCATGTCAATCCGGACACGAAGTCAAATTCACTATTTTGAGTTCACAAAACACCGTGAACCGACTAAACCCGAGTTGCTCCCTTAGACAACTCTATACAAGTTTTCCTAGACTCAAAAATTCCCTTATCCGATCTAGTACTTCCTAGCTGAGATAACCCTTACGAGTTAGGGACAACTAAGCTGAGTTAACCCTTACAGCTTAGTCAAGGGACCTTATAAAGAATGTAAGAAAGAGTTTGTAATCGAGTACAAGACCTTACAACTCGTAAAGTAATGAATTACGAGTGGAAGTCTGTAAGTAGAAGATTGAAAGTAAATACAATAACTTTGAGCAAGTATGTGTATTAGCAATATATTCGGCAATCTTCAAGTCTTGTGAGGTGGCTTCTATTTATAGATAACCAAGCAGAGTAGCTGTTATCTTCATCTCGCTGACCGAGAGTCCTCTCGTGACCGTTGATAGAAGCTTTCGAGTTACTCGAAAGTATCCATTATAATGTGAACGTTGGACAATGGTTTAACTCTCTTGGAAGTCCCAAAACCATTGGCGGTGTCTTAAAAGATAAGGTGGAAACCACCGTTAAGCTTGGTGTTCCAGCTTTTCCAGATTTGGAAACGAGCACAATCTAATGGGACCTGGAGCAGAGAAGGTGAAAAGCCATGTCTCGCTGGTGATTTGACGTTCAAGCCGGTTACTTTTGTTGTTTGAAAAGTGTATCCTCGATTGAATAACCTACAAAAGTAAATCAATTTTGGTTTTCAAAGTATAAAATGCTTTGGTCCAAGATTAGACATAGATAATAAAATAATTACGATAATTAAGCAACCGATTATCCGAGTCGAAACGAAATGGAATTTTCCGAGTCCAATATCCATGTAACTCAAAATTCCATCGAGCTAGTCCGAGCAAAGAATCAAGTTAAGTAAAGAGCATCGAGTGAGATAACTTGATATAGACTAAGCAATAATCATACTAAAAGTGCTGACTATAACATGATAGAACTTATAACCGAAGTTAGATTCCGAGTGAGAAAAGACGAAATACTAGCCTATTCAATCTGTGATAAATCTAAGTGATGCTGGTCTCGGAACAAAGAACCGGTTTTCGAGTCACTAACAGATAAGCAAGAAATATAAGAAGTAAGAGTTGTATCATTTAGAGAAGATACTATTTTATTCAAAGAAGTTTCGAGATACATAGAATGCCTTGGAATCAAAATTCTATAAGTATGAGATGGTTATACCCGATTCATTTAATGCAACTCGAAATGTGTTGAGAAGTGTCCGAGTCTTCAATCATATCTCATGGTATTCCAAGAAACAAATGTCAATTGCATTATCCACGACTGGAGGAAAAATATATTGCCAGTCGGTGCATGTTGTGCTCAAAATATATGGATCATGTGAAAAATAGGAGATCTTGGTATAATGTACAAAAAGTGTCAATCAAATGTGACAATTAGAGTGCCATAAGTATCACCAACAATCTAGTCCAACACTCTAAGACCAAGCATATTGCGGTCAAACACCAATTTATTAGAGATCATGCTTAAAAGGTGGCATTGTTCTTGACTTTATTCCTACCATGTACCTACTTGTTGATATCTTTACCAAACCATTGAGTGCAGAACAATTTTTCTTTATGAGATGAGAACTTGGTATGCTAGATTCCAAAAATTAAGGGGAGACCCTCTCTAAGGTACTGACATTTCTATCTAAGTGTTGCGGGGTAAGTCATGCTATTTTTGACCTCGATCCGATTGAGAATTTGAATGTTCCAATGGTACCAAAAATGCAATTAAATCAACAAGGGCCAATTTTGGAAAGTAAATTTCCAATTAATGGAAGTTTATTCTCTCCAAAGAATTTTTGGAAAAGATTTCAAAATTTTTCAAAATTGAAATTTTTGGAAAACCTTCCTTAATCTCTCTCCCTCAAACCGTTGCAAAGCACTAATTTTTTTTCTAACGACCCCACCTTCCTTTTACTGCCACCCTTCATCATTAAAACCACATCTCTCTATCTCTCTCTCTCTCTCTATATATATATATCCTTGTCTCATCCATCTCATTATCTCCTTCTCCCATCATCTTCCTTCTCCTCTCTCTCTCGTAGGGTTTACCCGAAATTATCTACCTTCTCCATCTCCTTCTTATCAATTCCCCAAAATTGCATGCCATTTCTTTCGTCCGTTCGATATCATGGGGAAGACTCCGACCACTCGCACTAAGAGACATGCTACAAAAGGTACCACGCCCACTCCTAGGAAAAGAACTCAAAGCATTGCCCGAGCATCAATGGCAAAATCATCCACCACTCCCACCACTATCTCAACTAACTCTAACACGGAAGGAACCTCCAATCCTCTTCCCTTAGCACGATCACTCGAATCAGGTATCGCTCCCCTCCCTACCTCCGATTTGCCCTTAGAATGGCTCATTGAAACCCGCCTTAAGCGAATTTCCTTAGTATCTAACCGAGACATCTTGCAAAGCCAACCCATCAATCTTCAATTTTTCTAAAGTTTGAGCTTTTCTTGGATTTAAAAGCTTGCCAAGCTAGATGCCCTGAAATATTTCTCTATCGCCAATCTACCCTCACTTAGTTCGTCTGCTCTACACCAATCCGACTTAGCTCAGCCGTGGTAAAATCCATGGTCAAAGGGAAATCCATCACCCTCAATTCCACTATGTTAAATCACCTGCTTGATCGTTGTTACCTATTCCTTAATCTTAGCAACACCCAATTTGATAACGTCAATACTACAGGAATCACTTTTAGGTATGGTTAAATACGACATTTAACTATGGTTAACCGGCATCGTGTATGTGGTCTGTCATTGTATGTAGCATCTTTTACTACGATTCAAAAACCGTAGTTAAAGATAATTTATAACGACGGTTCAAATGTAAGAACCGTCGTCATATAGTTAACTATGACGACGGTTCTTATACTAGAACCTTCGTCATATATACTGCACAAAAATTGTTTAGGCAGGGGCATATAATGACAGTTCTAATGTAAGAATCGTCGTGATAGGTCCGAAGTTTTTTATAGTTTATTTTTTTTTTCCATACCTCATGTACAAAATACAATGCAAAATACATCACAACTTACATAGTAACAACCAACAGACTACAATTTTCTAAATATATACAAAAATTTCCCACTTACTACAACCACAACAAGTTCCATTCAACAAGTTCGAGAACACAATTTCATAAATTATCATAATAAGTTCCAGTAATAAATATATTACAATGATGTGAAATTATAATACAAAGAGTACTCATTCATTACTTATGTGAAAAAATTCATCTCTATTTACCCAAAGTGATGCTTTTGTTGTAGATTTAGTTATATCATTGTCTTTATGATGATTTTGCTTGCTTGAAGTTGTCGCAGAGGCAGCTCGAACAACATATATACATCATATTTGCAATCCACGTTACTTTTGCATGAACTTCAAGCAAACAATATAGTCATAAAAGCAAGCACATAACTTGATCTACTAAAAAGCATATCTTTAGGAAAATAGAGATGAACTTTTTGGCATAAATATTGAAATCATTTAAACCACAAAGTTTCAAGAGAAAGAGATAGACTTTTTAACATAAGTACTCGAAAAAGAAATACACAAAGAGGTGGACAACATAAAAACTTAATGATCTCGCCCACAAACCCGTCAAGAGTGAGCTCATTACTCCTCCAAGGCAAACTGTCTCACTTGTCGGAAAATGCAATGAGAAAATCGGGGACGAAGGCAACATTAAGGAGCATAGTCCGTTTGACCCTTATCGAATAATGATCTTCTAACCTGCCATTGGAGAGCTTAGTCCTTTGTTTACTTCCTTGGAGTTCGTGCAGGGTAGAGGTAGACAACCTCACTTCTTTTAGGGAGGTTCCCCTTCTTTTTCTTAAGGAGGTTCCTCCCCTTTTCCTTCGGTACTTTCCTTTGGTCCGAAGAAGAACGAGAGAAATAGCCCTCCACCAATTCACTACTCTCCAAGGGGGACTAGATGATGAGCCCATGCTCGAAGTGGCGCCTCCGTCTCGCTGCGTCACTTGCCGATGAGTGCGAATTGCTTACTCGGATTTCTACAAGATGGTCAAAGTGGTGTTCTACCCAGGCTTTAAGAAGGTCCTAGTTGAAACGCAACACAACTTGTTTGAGAGCATGAGTTTAGTGAAAGTCTACAAAATCCAGCTCCATGGCATCATCGGTCGGAAGGTTGTAGAATGTCTTCGTAACGAGGGACGGGCGAGCAATTGGCAACAACAGCTTGCTCGGCACAGTCCCTATTGAAGCATGGGCACAATTCCTTGTAACCAGCAGGAAGTACTCGTAACTCATTTTCACTATTATCAAAGGAGAGAGTTAAGTCAAACAATTATTCTTACTAACTCCCTCAATAAAGCTTGTATCCCTCTTCCTATTCAAAGAATTTTTTTGCTCTTTCCCTTTATTCACTGCGTAAGAGAACTGTTTATGTATATATCATATTTAATAAATATATATATATATATATATATATGGTTCCCTTTTTGCTTCCAATTTTGATGTATTATACATTTATCATAAAGTAGAAATGATTTTTTTGAAGTTTTATATAATGCATAGTACAATTAATATCAATGAAATGTTGAGGCAATCTCTTTAATTCACTTTAACTATCCTAAGACATAACCAGGACCGAAGTTCCTATAACACTTATTGTCTTTAACAATGAGATCAGGTTCACAAAGTAAGATATAGAGTGTATGTACAACGTGGGTCGGTACACAAAGAAAGGAAAAAGGGTTAAAGGATTCATGGGAGGAAAAGGTGATAAATAATTACAAAACTAATAATAATTCCCTATTGTTTATCACATTTTTCTCCAATGAATCCTTTACCCTTTTTCCTTTCTTTGTGGACCGACCCATGCTGTATATAACCTATATATCTTACTTAGTGAACCCGACCTCATTGTTAAAGTCAACAAGTGTTATGGGAACTCCGGTCCTAATTATGTCTTAGGTTAGTAAAAGCAAACTAAGTGGATAGCCTCAACATTTCATTGGTATTCATTATTATCTTATGCATAATTCAAACTTAAAAAAAAAATCATGTACTCTAGTTTACGATTATGTATAATACAACAAACTTGCACTCCAAAAAGAAAATCGGAAATTTAGGTAATTGGATAAATTAGTCTACCTTCAAATTCAACTCATCAAAATAAGTAAATTTGATAACAAATTTATATTTATGACAAGTATTTGGGGAGATCCCTATATCCAAATACCATTCCAATTTTTACATTTTCACATTTATATTTTCTCCATTTTCATTCTTAAACCCTAAATATATATACATATATACACACACAACTCTTTCCCTCTATTCGTTGTGTAAGAGAATTGTTTACATATATATTATATTAGTAACAATATATGCATATGGTTTCCTTTTTGCTTCCAATTTTGATGTATTATACATTTATGATAAACTAGACATTATTGTTTTTGAAGTGTACATAATTCATAAGACAATAATGAAATTAAGAATAAAATGTTGAGGCCACTCTTTTAATTTCCTTTAATGATGGAAGACATAACAGAATCTGAATTCCCTTGTTGTGATTAATAATGAGGTTGGATTTACAAGACAAAAGATGAAATGTACACATGCAACATAGGTCGATCAACAAATAAGTGTAGAAGGATCGAGGTTTCAAATGTAAACAAATTGTTTCCATTTGAACCCTCGATCCTTCTACCCTTATTTGTTGATCGGCCTATGTTGCATGTGTACACTTCATCTTTTGTCTTGTAAATCCAACCTCATTGTTAATTACAACAAGGGAATTCCGGTTCCTATTATGTCTTCGGTCGTTCAAGCAAACGAAATGGGTGACCTCAATGTTTCATTTATATTTTATTATTATCTTATGAATTATGTAAATTTCAAAAAATCATGACCTATAGTTTACAATAATGTATAATACAACAAACTTGCAACTAAAAAGAGTCTTGAATCTCTCGACATGTGGCGTGAGCATCCACCGTCTAGGTACCAATTCCCTTTTGTCTTTTTTTGAGTTACCTGCAAGTCAGAAACACACTAACCCTTCTCACTTCCTCTAACGAACCCAGTAACTCCCTTCACATTGGTCCTTTTCGAGGAAGTAGACTCTTGGGAACCCGTATTTGAATAACTTTGGGTTTGGTCTAATACTAAGTCCTCCTTTTAGAAGACTGAGTCTGTGTCTCTTTCTTTTGAAAATCTTTTCTTTTATAAACAGGTGGAGAAAGCTTTCTCCTATACGCTAGTCTCGGGCTCAGTCCTCCTTTCATTCTTATGAATGGGACCGTGCTCAGCCTTCCCGAACTTTACAGTTCCGGAATCCTTTTGAAATGATCCGCGTAGGAATTAGATTCCTCCTCTTTGGTAAAACCAAGTCCTTCTTTCCTGAAGGAGACACATTGAGAGTCTAAGAGCATGTCAAGGTTTTTCGACCTTGAGTAAACTTTAAAACAAGTTCTTGAGACTCATTGAGCTATTGTTTCATATGCTCATTTTCTCTTCCGAGTGACTTAGACTCAGTCTCATTAGCTTGAGTACTAGTCTTAAGTTCTCTTAGAGTAAGTCTCAGCTTTTCCAATTCATTTTTCAAACTAATGCTCTAAGAGGTAAGAGACTCAAGTTGTTCTTTATATTGTGAAGAATCAAAATTGGACTTCTCTTCCAAAGTGTAAATGTATTTAGCTAAATCAACTTTGGAAAACTTGAGGAAATATTCAATTTCCTCCCGAGGGTTAATCTCCTCATTGTCTAAGTTGTTAGAATCGACTCGATTCAGCTTCCGAGTTTGATAGTGCCATGAAACACTTTGAGTCGTTTGAATCCTCTTCTTCTTCAGATGAATCTTCGTCACTCCATGTGGCCATCATAGCCTTCTTCTTCTTTCTGTCCCTCTTTCTCCTTGGACAGTCTTTGACTATGTGATCTTTGCTGCCACATTCAAAACAGCCGCGAGTTCTTAGTTAAAGATAACTTTGAAGGGGAGAAGTGTTTACCTTTTTTATCCTTCTTATCTTTTTTGTAGAACTCTTTTCTTGGACTTTTATCCCATCTCTTATGCTTCATCATTCTTTTGAAGCCTTGAGCGATAAGTCCCATGGGATCTTCTTCCGAGCCTCAAGAAATCAGATTTTCTCCTTTGCTTCGAAGCCTTCAGTCGCAATATTCTCTTTAGTGTTGACCTCGACATCCTCTTCTTCTAGATGGATTTCATAAGTAAGCAGCCTTCCCAATTTGTTTGTCCGGCTTCAATAGTGAGAGCTTCGAGCTTCCTCGATGGCTGTCACCTTGGGACCCCATCTTCTCTTGGGTAGACGTCTTAGAATTTTTCTCGCACATCTCTTCATGGGAAATTTTTCTACCTAGAGATTTGAGATTGTTTATAAACTCGGTGAAGCGTATGAACATCCGATTAATGTTTTCTTCGGCTCCATCTTGAACAGCTCGTATTTGTAAAGATATTGACTTATCTTCGCTTGTCTTACTTGGCTTGTTCCTTCATATGTGTTGACAAGAGTGTCGCACACATCTTTTGCCGTGTCACAAGCCGACACTCAATTGTATTCTTCGAGTTGATGGCGCACATCGGAATGTTCATTGCTTTAAAGTTCTTTCGAACTTTTCTCGCCTCTTTAGTAGTGCACTCGTACTTTGCTTTAGGCACGGGTCTTGTATCTTCCATCTTCATTGGAATGTAATTGCCTTCTTGTATGATGTTCCATACATCTTCATCGTCATCTAGTAGAAAGCATTCCATGAACTTCTTCCAGTGTACCAAATTTGATCCTTTAAACTTTGGTGGTCTGCTGGAAGATTTTCCTTCATCGAACTCTCCATTATTCTAAGCCATTTGATCTTTAGACCTTTGGATTGTTAGATCCTTTCTGAAAGGCTAGGCTTTGATACCAATTGAAGGTTTGCTCTTGGAGAGTCTTAGTCACCCTAGAGGGGTGTGAATAGGGTGATGAGGAAATTTTAACAAACTTGGAAGATTAAAGCTTAAAAGCAATAAACAAGACTATCCGAGTCTAGATTGGACTTAGAAAAGTATGAACTTAGATTTACGTGGAAACCCTCCCGGGGCATAAAACCACGCCCGGTGCTAGTCCAAGCACCAAGTCAAATCCACTATTTTGAAACCATAAAATACCGTAGACTCGCTCAACCGGACTTGCTCCCTTAGACAATTCCTTACTGAATTTTCCTAGACTCGAAGTTCCCTTAAATGATCTAGTACTTCCTAACTAAGGTAACCTTTATAGCTAGGGACAACCGAGCTGAGTTAACTCTTACAACTCAGTCAAGGGACCTTACTTGGAAAGTAAGAAAGAGTACGTAACTAATTACAAGACTTTACAACTTAGAAAGTATAAAGTATAGACTAGGAGTTGTAAGATAAAGATTGAATAAGTATTATACAGAGAGATATAATTTCAGCAATTTGTTCAGCAATCTTCAAGTCTTGAGAGTTAGCTTCTATTTATAGATGACCAAACAGATTAGCCGTTGTGACTATCTTCCGATTAGAAGTCCTTTGTGACCATTGTAACGGTTCTTCCGAGTCGCTCGAAAAGATCCGTTGAGTGTGAATGTTGTGCAACGGCTCTTGACTCCTTAGGATGTCCTAGTCCACTGGTGGTGTCCGAAAAGGAGGGTGGAAACCACCGTTGAGCTTAAAGTTGAAGATTTCCAGCTTTGGAAACAGACAACCCCGACACAGGTGTCTAGGCCTTGATAAGAAGTAGAAAAGCCTTGTCTCGCTGGTGATTGACGACTTAAAGCCGGTTACTTTTGTAATTAAAAAATAGGATAACCTCATTTAGATAACCTACAAAAGTAAACAAATTTTTGTTCTCAAAATATAAAATACTTTGGTCCAAGATTAGGCACAAATAATAATTTAATTAAGATAATTAAGTGCATAATTATCTCGAGTCCTAGAAGAGTGGAATTTTGTGAGTCTAATATTCATTATAGTCAAATTCCATCTGAGTCAGTCTAAGGAAAGATCAAGTTAGAAAGAGAATATCGAGTAGGAGTACTTGATCTAGACAAATATATTCCAAACAAACATGCTGACTTATAAAGTTGAATTAACACTCGGAATTCACTTTAACTTAGAATATGAACTCGGACCTTAGAATAAAAGTGTTAGAGAGAATGTTTGAACATGCGATAAGTTTGAGTAGTGTCCGAGTGACTCGAAGCATCAATGTGAGAATGTGTTTTCCGAGTCGATCGAATCAAATGAAAACATATACAATAGTTTCTATAACACTTAGAATGACTTGTAATCAAAACCTAGGAGGGATGAGGTTTGTACATAAGTCCTTAAGAGTACTCAGAATGATATTAATTTAGAGTCCGAGTCTTTAGTTCTCGGAAGACTCGGAACCGACCCTCACCTGGATACTCGGACGCTGATTATGCTTGGATATAAGGTTGATAGAAAGAGCACCTCAGGAGCTCGTCGGCTTCGGGTCAAACCCTTATATCATGGCACTTAAAGAAGTAGAACTCGGTTTCTCTATCAACGGCTAAAGCTGAGTATATTGCAGCCGGAGCATGCTGTGCTCATATTCTATGGATCAAGCAACACTTGAGAGATCTTGAAATTTCATTCAAATTAATTCCAATCAAGTGTGATAATCGAGTGCAATTAACATCACTAAGAATCCAGTTCAAGCACTCAAAGACAAAGCATATTGAGGTCAGGTATCACTTTGTAAAAGACCATTCTGAGAAAGGTGATATTGAACTTGAATTTATTCCTACAAAACTTCAACTAGCTGATATCTTTACTAAGCCACTTAGTGAGGATCGGCTTTGCTTTATTAGGAATGAACTTGGCATGATAAATGCATGATTATGTGCTATTCTATGTGAAATTATCTCACATGATTATTTGTTATATGTTGTTCTTTCTTTGTTTTAATAACAACTAGTTTAGTTGACTTAGTGATACTGAGCTATGAGTTATTATTTATTTACGGTTTCGAGTCACTCGGAAACTTTACCGAGTCGGACTCAGCTTTTGAGAAAAATGGACATCAAACTTCGAAATCATCTCTAGATTAGTGGAGAATTTCATAAATTTCTTTTAAAATTTCTCTTTTTCCCTCTCTCTCTCTCTCGCATATTGATAAGAGAACTAACCGTTAGAAGACGGACATCGGAATTCTAACCGTTGGAGAGCAGTAACAGTCACACTGGTCCGAGGCGACCATTTGAGAGTTGGGTCGGAATGGATGCCGATGGACATTTCTTTCTCTATAAATAACATCTATTTTCCATCATTTTGCTACTTTACTCTCTACTCACTCACATTCTCGCATACTAGCTCTCAAGCAAGTTCAGTATTTTCAAAGAGCAAACCTTCACTCTAGAGCAAGCAAGAAACTCCTCAAGTAAACAAACCTTAAGCTCTCAACTCTCTCTCTCACTCTCTCTCTCTCTAAGCTACCTCTTTGCTCTCTCAAAGTTCAAACTTCCATAACCATGCCGAAAAGAGGTTCCGCAACCAAAAACCTTGAACCAAAAGCCAAGAGGGTCCTTCGAACCCCTCTAAAATTATTGTCACCCAACACCCGACGTTGGATGACAAATTCTTCCCAACCACAAAATTCTCGTGGTTGAACCACTTCAAAACTACAGGGGTATATAATTTCCTTTGTTTCGGTGAATTTAGTTACCCAAAACTCATGGCTAAGTTTTATTCCAACCTTTCTAGCTTTGAGGGGATCCTCACCTCCGGAGTTCGCGATGTGGTGGTTGGTATCAACGTCTCTCTCCTCCACCGCTTATTCAAAGTTTCCTCTCTTTTCCTCAACAAGCAACCGTATCCCCTTCGATGAGGTTGCTGATGAATTCTACGAGAAATATGCCAAAGAAATCCCTGAGTTATGCAAAAACTTCTCTGTGACTTAGATGAAGTCTCGAGGCACATTTTCTTTATTTCCTGCTGATGAGAACCTTCTTCTCTCAGCATTCCATCAAAGAGAATCCAAATTCAAAGATTCTCAAAGCTCTATTTGACATACTCGAGTGCTACGATGTAGACCTCTTCCTAGTAATTATCGTGCAAATGGCCTTTATGCTAGCTCGGACCAAGAAAACAACCCCTCTTCCTTTTGGGACCCTCCTCACCTTCATCTTCAAACAATTTAAGGTCCCACTCCCTTCGGATCCTAACGAGGTTTCGAGGCTGCCATAGTGGTTGGCGTAAAAGAGCTTTTAGGCTATGGATACCAGGAAACCCAACCGGCCGTCCGGGTCCGCAGCTCGGAACTTAGGCAACCATCTCCTCTCGCCTCGGACTCGGACTCCTCTCTCTCTCCCTCCTCCACCTTGTGGTGCCTCCACCTCAGGTCCCCCTCCTCAAGCCACTATTGCTCTGTTTACCACAATGATAGAAAAGCTCTCCTCCGTGTCCATTGAGATAAAGGACATTCTCTCGGTCATTCAAGACTGTCCTTTAGTCTATGACCATTAACCAAAAACAACCCAATCTCAAATCCGAGAGCAGCAGGATGTGCTCCTTGAGATGAAGGCTCGGTTAAGGAGCAGAAGGAACCGATCGAGCTCTTTGGAAAAAGGCACTCCAAAGCAGCTTAGGACCCGGATAGCTCAAAAACATCCGAAGAGTCCTCGAGCCCCGCCAAATCTCCATCTAGAGAGGGAGCTGAAGAAGAAAAGGAGGTCGTGGTTGAAGCGGCTCCTTCTAAGGAGAAGGAGGAAGGCGAGAAGTAAGCGAAGAGAAGGAGGAAGAAGAAGGAGAAAAGGGAGAAGCCGAGGGACAAGGTCCTCCTACCCTCAACCGGAACTAATAAGCTCGGACAGCGAGTCTAAGTGAGTCAAAAGACCTCGCTGACGTTGGTCGGCCAGCGAGCTGTCAAACCCGAGGAAGCGCCACCCTCCATCGAATTCCAAGAGGATGAACCTCTGGATGATCTCGTTCTAGGTCGGCCACTCGAGTTGAGCCAATTTCGGAGATTCTAGAGATTCCAGTGCTCGCCCGCCCGGATCTTCAACATCTTCACATTCATACCAGCGCGCAGCGTATCGCACGTTCATCCACTTCGACTTAGACAACTTCCACTCCACCGTCTTAATTTTTTTATTTTTTGTTTGTCTAAACACAAATTGTATCTACTTGATACATTCTTCCCCATTTTGTTGTTTTTGCTAAAATTCAAGGGGGACAATATTTAGAAAATTTGTTGTCTTGTTTAGGGGAGTTTTTCTCACCCTTTCCTGTGTATATATTTCCTATACTTATGAATATATAAACGAAGTTTCGAATTCGTGAATATTGCTTTGCTTCTTTATGAGTTTACATATCTTAGTGTATTTTGCTTTGATATATCAGCTCATCTATTTTTCCTCCGATATAACTACTCAGATTTTTTTTTCATTTAACATTCCGAGTCCGAATCACTTCATTTATTTATCTCGTGATATTTTACTCTAAGCTCGATACATTATTTGCCAAATGAGTAAGAATGAAAACACTTGATTATTCCACTAACAAAGTTTCTATCTCGAGTTTGGAATGCCTTTTATATAAAAAAGGGCGAGATTGAAGACTCGGACTCGAATTTATATCATTATGAGTACTATCAAGGACTCGGTACAAACCTCATCTCTCCTAGGTATTGATTACGGATCATTCCGAGTGATATACAAACTATTGCATATGTTTTCATTTGATTCGATCGACTCGTAAATCACATTCTTGTTCATCAACTCAGCCTGATGCTTCGAGTCACTTAAACACTACTTAGACTTATCGCATGTTCAAACACTCTCTATAACACTTTTAATATGTGTTCTGATTTCATATTCTATGTTAAAGTGAATTACAACGTTAATTCAACCTTCTAAGTCAGCATGTTTGTTTGAAACGTATTTGTCTAGATCAAGTACTCAAACTCGATATGTTCTTTATAACTTGATGTTTCCTTAGACTAACTTAGATGGAATTTGAGTATAATGAATATTAGACTCAGAAAATTCCATTCTTCTAGGACTCGGATAATTATGCACTTAAATATCTTAATTAAATTATTATCTCGTGCCTAATCTTTGACCAAAGTATTTTATACTTTGAGAACCAAAATTTGTTTACTTTTGTAAGTTATCTAAATGACGTTATCCTATTTTTGAATTACAAAAGTAACTCGCTTTAAGCCGTCAATCACCACCAGTCAAGGCTTTTCTACTTCTAAACCAGGCTCGGACACTCGTGTCGGGGTTGTCTGTTTCAAAAAGTGGAAATCTTCAATGCTAAGCTCAACAAGTGGTTTCCACCTTACTTTTATGACACCTCCAGAGTGAATTGGGACATCCTAAGGAGTCAAGAGCCATTGCACAACGTTCACATCTCAACGGATCTTTTCCGAGTGACTCGGAAGAATCGTTACAACAGATCACAAAGGACTTCTAATCGGAAGATAGTCACAACGGCTAATCCGCTTGGTTATCTATAAATAGAAGCCACTTCACAAGACTTAAAGATTGCCGAACACATTGCTGAAATTATGTCTCTCTCGTATAATACTCATTCAATCTTCTTCCTACAACTCCTAGTCTATACTTAACACTTTTCCGAGTTGTAAGGTCTTATAATCGAGTCACACACTCTTTCTTACAGTCTAAGTAAGGTTCTTTAACCGAGTCGTAAGGGTTAACTCAAGTTAGTTGTCCCTAACTGTAAAGGTTACCTTAGTTTGGAAGTACTAGATCATATAAGGGAACTTCTAAGTATAGGAAAACTCCGTTAGGAATTGTTTAAGGGAGAAATTCTGGTCGAGTCGAGTCTATTGTATTTTGTGGATTCAAAATAGTGGATTTGACTTAGTGCTTGGATTAGCACCGGTCGTGGTTTTTGCCCCGGGAGGGTTTCCACATAAATGCGAGTTCATACTTTTCGAGTCCGATCTAAACTCGGATTGTCTTGATTATTCAGCTTTAAACTCTAGCCCTTCTATTTTGTTAAAATTTCCTCATCACCCTATTCACCCCCTATAGGGTGACCAAGACTCTCCACTAGCAAACCTTCAAACTGGAACGAGTCGAATTGGAATTTTCTTCCAAAGTGAAAATATATCGTGCTAGATTAACTTTTGAAAATTTGAGAAAGTATTCAACTACCTCATAAATATCTAAGTCCTTGTTGTCCGACTCGGATTCAGCTTACGAATCCGCAAGTGCCATAATACACTTTGAATCATCCGAGTCATCTTCCTTAGATGAGTCGTCATCACTCTAGGTAGCCATCATAGCCTTTTTCTTTCTCGTCTTTCTTTCTCATGGGACAATCTCTAGCTATGTGCTCCTCGCCGCCACATTCATAGCAACAAGAGTTCTTAGATAAAGATAACTATGAAGGAGAAGAATATTTACCTTTTCTGTCCTTCTTATCTTTCTTATAGAACTCATCCTTTGGCCTCTTTTCCCACTTTTTGTATTTCAACAATCTCTTGAAGCCGCGGGCTATGAGCACCATAGGATCTTCTTCCGATTTTGAGGGCTCAAACTTTCACATTTGCTTTCCGAGGCCTTCAACGCAATATTCTTTTTGGTGCTGACCTCAACATCCTCTTCTTCTAGATGAATCTCATGGGTAAGTAACTTCCCGATAAGCTCGTCTCGGTCTTAGTTGAGAGAGGTTTTGAGCTTCTTCAATGGCTGTCACTTTGGGACCTCATCTCTTCTTTGGTAGACTTCTCATAATCTTTCTGGACATTTCTTCATGAGAAATCTTTCTACCTAAAGATTTGATATTATTGGTAATCTCTGTGAACCGAACATACATCTAAGTGATGTTTTCTTCGATTTCGTCTTGAACAACTTATATTTATGAAGATATTAACTTATCTTCGCCCGCTTCACTTGGCTTGCTCCTTCATATGTGTTGATAAGAATGTCCCACACCTCTTTGACCGTGTCACGGGCTGAGACTCTGTTGTATTCTTCGATGCTAATGGCACACATTAGTGTGTTCATAGCTTTGAAGTTCTTTCCGAGCTTATCGGTCTCTTCAGAGGTGAACTCGGATTTGGTTTATGGCACAAGTAGTTCCATTCTCTCGTCTTCATTGGAATGAAGTTGTCTACTTGGATGATGTTCCAAACATCTTCATCATTGTATATCAGGAAACACTCCATGATCTTCTTCCAATGGGTAAAGTTTGACCCTTTGAATTTCGGTAGTTTGGTGGATGATCTTCCTTTATTAAACTCTCCATTGTTCTAAGCCATCTGATCTTTATACCTTTGGATGGTGAGATCCTCTTGAAAGGTTAGGCTCGATACCAATTGATGGTTTGCTCGTGGAGAGTCTAAGTCACCCTAGAGGGGGTGAATAAGGTGATGGAGAAAATTAAACAATTTTTACAACAATTCAGCTCAACAACTGATTATGAGTCTAGATTGGACTCGTAAAAGTAATAACACATATTTACGTGGAAATCCTATCAGGGCGTAAAAGCACGGACAATGCTAATCCAAGCAAGCAAGTCAAATCCACTATTTTGAATCCACAAAATAAAAGGACTAACTCTACCAAAATTGCTCCCTTAAACAATTCATTACAATGTTTTCCTCGACTCAAAAGTTCCCTTATCTCGATCTAGTACTTCATGATCGAGGTAAGCTTTATAATCAGGAACAATTGAGCTGAGTTAACCCTTACAGCTCAATTAAGGGACCTTATTTAGAAAGTGAGAAAATAATGTAACCGATTATAAGACTTTCTTTACAACTCGGAAAATATTAATTATAGACTTGGAGTTGTAAATAGAAGATTGAGTAAGAATAATAAATTTAGTTCGATCAATGTGTTCCGCAATCTATTAAACAATCTTCTAATCTCATGAAGTGGCTTTTATTTATATCCGACCGGGCAGAGTGACCGGTGAGTCTTAGTTCTCGACGTAAGTCTTCACTAGCCATTGTAACGGCTATTCCGAGTCACTAAGAAAAGATCCGTTGGGATGTGAATGTTGTGCAATGGCTCTTGGCTCCAAAAGATGGTCCAATTACTTAGTGGTGATTGAAAGTTGTTATGGAACCAACCGTTAAACCTAGAGTTGGAGTTTTTAGTTTTGGAAACAAATAACGCCGACACGGTGTCCGAGAAATGTCCGAAGTAGCTAAAACTTGTCTGTTGGTGGTTAACGGTTGGAAACCAGTTGCTTTTGTAATTCAAAAATAGATTAGCCTCGTTTGAATAACCTCTAAAAGTAGCCACATTGGTTCTCAAAGTATAAAATACTTTGGTTCAAGATTAGGTATAGATAATAATTAAATTAGAATAATTTAACACATAATTTTATGTGGCTTAAAAGAATCAAATTTTCCGAGTCTAATATTCAATATACTCAAATTCCGTGTGAGTTAATCCTAAGGATGATCAAGTAGAAAGAGTAAAATATCAAAGTATAACAACTTGATCCGGTCAAATAATTTTCAAGGAAGCAAGCCGACTTATAATAAAGAATTAACGTTGTAATTTTCTTTCTTGTGAGAGACACGGTTAGTGCTTACAATAAAAGTGTTAGAGAAATTATTTGATCATGCGATAGTTTTGAGTGATATTTGAGTGAGTCACAAACACTAGTGTATGACATATGCAATAAGGCGCTTTCTAAGTCACTAAGAATAGAATGAAAACTTAGACAAGAGTTTCTATAATGCTTAAAATGATTTGAAATCAAAACTTAAAAGAGATAAGATTTATACCTGAGTTTTTATGTAGTACTCGGAATGACTTAGAGTTAAAAATTGAGTCTTCAAATTTAAAATACCCTATTCAACCCCCCAAGTGTATATTTGACCCTTTGGAAACTTATATATACAACTCCTAAATAGAACATTCCTAACTACCGTTGTGAGTCTCTAAGTCAAAATAAACACTTTTACTTCTTCCTTTCATCGACATTATCTTTATCTAAAATAAAGTAGGGAAAACATTTTAAAATAGGAAGCCGAAGCCCAATAAATTCATCCAAGTGTTGTAAATTGAAGGTTTGCTCTTGGAGAAGCTAAGTCACCCTAGAGGAGGGGTGAATAGGGTGATGGAAGATTTTTCAGAAAATCAAACTCTTTCACACGGAATAGAGACAGAACATGATTCCGAGTCTAGATTGGACTCGTAAAAGTATGAACTTAGATTTACGTGGAAACCCTCCCGGGGCAAAAACCACGGACAGTGTCAATCCAGACACCAAGTCAAATCCACTAATTGAATCCTCAATTATAATAAATATGACTATGCAGATTTGTTCCCAAACAAATCTATTACAATTTTCCCGTGCTCGAATTTACCTTATCCGATCGACCTAGTACTTCCAAGTTGAAGTTACCTTATCAACTTGGGATCCTCCAATTTTTCCCGTGGTTAGAAGTTCCCTTATCTAACCCGGTAACCTTTACTGATTACTCGAATTTACCTTATCTCGACTGAGGTAACCTTTACAGTTTGGGACAACCGAGTTGAGGTAACCTTTACAACTCGGCCGAGAGAAAGAGTAGAAGAGTAGTAGGAATTGGAATACAATCGACTCGGAAAAATACAACTCGGAATATTAGAATTACAATTTGGGAGTTGTATGCTAGAGAAGATGTTCAATATGGTCTCTCTTTTTCTTCCATTTGTCAGTTGAAATCTTATGGTAAGGCTTCTATAAATAGTCCGCCTTGAAGAGATAGCCGTTGTGCCTCCAACGTCTTTCTGTTGAAGTCGTCTCGAGTCAACTAGCCGTTGTAACGGATAGTCCGAGTCACTCAGATTTCTAGACCACCTTGAAATAACCGTTGTGCCTTGGTCCTAACTTCCAACAACTCTTTTTCCAACTTTTGTAAACTGGAAAAGAAAAACGAAAAGACCGTTAGACTCGTAAATAAAATATTACCCAAAACAAGAATGTACAAGGTTGTGAGTAAGTTCCGAGCTTTTCTAGAAATTCCAGCTTTTTGTCCGGCGAGTGCTTTAACGGTCGAAGCCTTTTGTTTTTGTTTTTCTTCAAATAATTGACATTAGAAAAAGGTGCAAAAACATTAAGCACAATGGTTCTCAAAGTATAAATATACTTTGGTCCATAATTAGATAAGGATTAGTCTAAATAAAGCATTTAATGACTACTTACCTTAATCTATTAATCTGGAATATTTCAAGTCTAAT
The DNA here is from genome assembly GCA_021018815.1 of Talinum fruticosum. Lineage (NCBI taxonomy): Eukaryota > Viridiplantae > Streptophyta > Magnoliopsida > Caryophyllales > Talinaceae > Talinum > Talinum fruticosum. The sequence continues at coordinate 265,448 of JAITYX010000104.1, forward strand.
ATTCAATATACTCGGATTCCGAGATATGCTAAAACTCATAAATAAATCATTCAATCTTAATGGGCACAAGAGTTATATAGACATTTTACAATTACGCATAATTAAACAAATAATAGCGTAGGCAAACTAAATGTCCGAGTCCGACTAAGTGGGTCGGAATCCGAGTTCCGAGTGGGTCGGACTTACTCGGCTTGTCATAACTAACTCGGATTCTACTTTCTAAGTCTCAGCTCGACTTAGTGGGTCGGACTTAGTTAGATAATCTTAATATGCTTAAGTCCGAGTTCGATCAAGAATAAGTCATATTGAAATGATGAATTGTAAAGCATATGACTTAGTTAAATGAATTTCTTTTAGGATGCTTCTCGCTTTATCCTAAATTTAGATGAATGTATGAAATCAAAACACATTCAAGGGGTTAGTCAGTCATACCTGAGTCTTCATAAATAAATATTATGTAAAATTAGTTGAGACTTGAGACTTGTACAAAATAAAGGACAAGTCAAGTTTAGCAATACCATAATGATTACAATTTATTTAACTACAAAACATACGACTCCTAAACAACACGTTCTTGACCACCACTCGTGAGCGTTTAAGTCTGATTGACTAAAATAAATACGTCTACTTCTTACTTCCATGAGCAATAGCCTTACATAAAACAAAATAGGAAAAAAATATTTCAAAATGATGAGTTGAAATTCAGTACATTCATCCATGTCCTGTGAATATTATTTAAAATTATTTTTGAGCGCATTTCAACTCACTTATGAATAAGATAAGAAGAGAAATAATAAAACAGTTGTTAGTTTATTATTTGAGTAGAATCCTTATGATCATAGGTTTCCTTACATATGTATAACCGTAACGATGGGAAAGTCCGGTTGATAATGGCCTAATGTAAATTATATGATCATGATATGATAATATTAATATGGTTCGTGCCCACAATATTATGAGACAAATATTATTTGAAATGGTTTGTTTTTACAATAGGAAAACCATTTTGGTAATTAATATATAAACATGTGAGCTTTGTGAGGCACGGGCAATGAATGTACCTTAACATTGATCTCCCTTAGTGATAATTAGTGATGTGGATCGGCTAGACAATCGTCGGAGGATCCTCTTCTTCTTCTTAAGTAAATAATTTTGTGGTCATGTAATGCTCTAATATAATCACTATCTAAAACACACTCATTAAATAAATATATTATAATAAGGCAGCGGAAAATCACGTCATATTAGGGTGTTACTGCCCTCCCTCCTCGAGAGACTATGCTAGATATTTAAATAGGACAACACGATAATCTTTTTAATTTACATCAAACACTACATTTAAAATCCCATAATATCATACCCAATATTTACATAACTTAAACCACCAACATGAATTCTTACTCCCCAAAATGCAGTTCACCATTTTAACACTTGTACCCATCAATAGAAATTAACTTCTAGAAACGAATGAAATCAGCAGGAGCTTTTTAACAAAAATCAAACAATCAAAGCTAATTATAATACACCCAAAAGTAGAGCCAAAGCACGATCACTATCTTGAGTCAACATTTTCGGATTCTTTTGCTCTTGTCACTTCTTGCCCAACATTAACATGTTTTTCTTTCCCTAAAAACATTTAAAAACATAAAAACAAAGATAAGTCGTAAGCCCATCACGTTACCCTTGTACTGTAAAAATATATATTATAAGAGCCAGTGAGCACGCGTACACATTTGAAAATATTTTCAAAAGTCTGTTTAGATGTAAAACTATTGTAAATTCACTATACATTAATTACTTAAATATTTTAGGACCCGCTTCGTGAGATCGTCATATATGTACTCGTGACTTGTGACTATTTAAACAATTTATTTATTCCGATCGATCAAGGAGGGCCCCCATGCACTGTAATCGTGAACTATAACTATGAATGTGAACCGTAATTGTATATGCGATCGATCAAGGAAGGCTCCTATGAACTGTGAATAACCGTGACTATATCTATGACTGTGAGTCTGTAAAGTGGGTACAAATTATTTCTATGATAAAAAAATGTAAACTCATTAATAAAGATGAATATTTTGAAAAGGTACAAGCAATAATGTACCTTAAATATCATTTCTTTTCCTTTTTACACTCCCACATGCAACTCATTCTTCTTGTATTATTTCAGTTTGGTGTCTATACTCATAAGAGTTCAATTCGTAAGTTTTTAGCAACGAATATTAATTAATTAATTTAATCTCCAATTATCTTGAATCTTTAATAACTTATTATTATTCATTCAGTTATTAATAAGCTCCTTTGCAGGTTTTTAAGCCATTATAAGTCATTTTTCACAGCAACCACCACATTAAAACCATACCTTAAATTTGATAAATTTGCTAACCACTTTATCCAATCACATATTTAAAATCGAAGCTTTGATTCAATTCTAAAATCGTTTCAAACTTATATAAGATCATTCAGAATAAACTTTGTATTAACTTGCATTCATAAACCACTACTCACAACTCACAATTCATCCATCCAATTCGATTCATAGCCAACTCAAACATGTGAATTCAGGGAACATGAAGCCGCCTCATAAAAACAAGTAATGAAACCCACGATTTTCATAATCCACAATCATTTCTTCCCAATCCATTCGCATGTGGGATACCTTAATTTATCTCCATAAGCTCAACCAAATTACAACATCATAGATTTAACAACAAACTCATTTGGGCTTTGAAATTACTATTAATTTGAGAGTTGGCAATACCCACATAGTGCTCTTCTTTTGAAATCCAAACATTAGTTTGCCCAATTCAAATCCACATTCTCCTCAAATCAATTTTAACAAATCACATAATTACCTAATTAAATTCCACAAAAACCACCTCAAATCCAATTAAACTTTCAAATATACTTTCATCTATTCCTTTTTTCTCAAGGGTTAACATCACCTAATTTTGTTTATTCACTTCCCTAGCATACCTTTACAACTCAAATAATCTTTGCACAATCAAGCAATGCATTCTTATGTAGAAATTCAACAAGCATATTCACAATTTGAATAAACTCAAATTAATTTCCAATACTTTATAAACACATACTCAACCCTAGTTTCACATATAACCATATTTCAATCATCCCCCAAAGCTCTTTAAATTCCACCACAACCAATTCAAACTCAATCAACCTTCGGATAACTAGATAATCTATTCATGCTCAATAGAATCAAAGGAGTACATTCACCAATATGAACATACCCATATTAATTTCAAATTTCATATCAACACATAATAAACCTTAAATTCATATATATAAACCATAATTCAATTGCTCCTAATGTTTTTCCAATTCCACCACAACTAATTCAAAACTCAATTACAACACGAATTATAATATCCCCCATTGTCTAATTATTTAATTATAACATGAATTTGTAATATAATTTACTTAGAAATTGAGGGTTAGAGAGATACCTCAAAAGTGCTTAAAGGTGCAATTGGGTAGTGGTGGTTTGGTAGTGGAGATCCGGTGGCGGCAGCGGGCGTTGGTTGGCGGCGTCGGGGGCCGAAGCGACCGGGGTGGCAGTAATAGCCAGCAAAGCAGCAACAACAACAATAGGGGGTGATTCTACCCCTACCGGCGCGAGACAGCAAGAAAAGAAAGGGGAAAGAGGCTGTTGGTGGCAACAAGGGTGCCGGAGGTGGTTTGTTGGTGGCTGTAGGTCCGGCCGATGGCTGGCCGATGACACAACAGCAGCAAGGGTAGAGCGGGAGGATAGGAAGGAGAGGTGAGAGAGAGATGGAAGATGAATGTATCAGGCTTGCTTTACAACCCCCCAACCGATTTATTCCCGATGCTTCTACAACCCCTTCTTTCTTTTATTTTTCTTTTTTTTTTTTGTCTTATAAATTCTAATATCTCCATATTCTTACTATTAATTTTACCACATGGTTAAATATGTAACCACACATTTGGAACAATTTTACTTGTTGTTTATTTATTTTATTTTAGCCTTGCATATTATAATCTTAAATTAATTGGGTTCAAAACAAAATTTTTCATTATTCAAAAATATATACATTTCTTCGTGCAAATGTAATTTGAATGAATTACCTATTATTATTTGTGATTGTTAAATTTGTTCACATCGATTATTTAAGTTTCGAGTTTTTGAGCAGCTCGTTACTCTTAAGCAATATTAAGACGATAAAATACAAATTTAAAGTAATTAAATACGATTAACTTTCGAGGTGTTTACAGGTCAACAATTTGATTAGATTATTTTTGTAGGTTTTAAATCTCTTTATGCAACGTTCAATGTTTAATTCATTAAATAATTGATATAGTCTGATTTCCGTAGGAAGTATTTTGCTCTCTACTTAGATTTGTAACTATCATAGTATCCCCTAATACATGTATAACTACTATTAGGGTTTAGATTTGTAATTTATATGCTCTATGGCTCCCTAACAATTCATATTGATATTTTAGTGTATGTATCTATTTTTTTCTTTTAATAATATTCTAATAATAATTTTACCCACTATTATTTTTCATATTATTCCATTTCTTAACCTATTTCCGACCTATATTATAGTTTCATACTTCTCACGTCAATTTAAAAGTTATTCTTATATAATCAATTTTATCTTGGTACATACTAACTAAAATGACACAAAAGATACATAAAATAGAAGTGAACTCTTAACATATCCAAGGTAGCCATTTACCATGGTCTATTGTTATTAATGATAACCTTACTCAACAACTTATACAAAACTGTCACAAGTCCAATGACAAAACCTTGAGTGTTTTGGACAAAATTTTAATACTAATTTAGAAAATTCATGCCTTCTCTCCTTATGTTCAATCAAGACATAAGACTAGAGCTTAGAAAGCTTGAAAAAATCTTTAAAACTTTTATTCATATCACAAAATACAAAAATGAAGAAAAGCACATCAAAACTTCACTTGAACCGAACTGCTCCCAATTTACTTAAAAATTGCGTTGTCTTGGAAATACGGTCATAACCGAGGCTATATACCTCCAATCCAAGCAAAATTTAACTTATTGAAAAGATAACTTCCTGCTCTATATTGTACTATGATTATGAACTTTTAAATATCCCGAATTACTCCATATTCTAGCTTTATATTACCCGTTTTGTACCTTATTTAACATTTCCCCTTCTTCTACCTTCCTTCCCTATGGCTAATTTCTTGACTCCAACCCTTAAACATATCTCAATTTATATGTTCAATCTATAATATTGCCTGAAATAATACATGCAACACAAATTTCAAGATTATCCATCATATTTTTAATGAGATTAAGCATAATCAAGCATATTCTCAAATTACCCTTAATCTTTGTCTCATATATACATCTCCAATAGTTTATAGATTATAATATCTCTTACTAGTAGCACAAAACATAATAGTTGGCATAATTGAAAGATCCATACTTGAAATCAACATATTTTTAAATCTCACAACCTTATTCCGACTTTTAAAATAAATATCACAAAATACCTCAATGTTTAAATTCAAGTAAAAAGCTCATTATTATAATTATATTTAGCTTTGTATGTTAATTTTAGAATTATAAAGCATGAATTTTGAATGGTGAAAGAGAAGTGTTTGAAATTAGGATTTTAACTCACAATTATATTAAAGGGAAGAAGACAAAAATGGAGAGTAGTGGCGGCACAACCGGGAGGCGGTCAGCCGGTGTTGGAGGAAGAGAGAGGGGAGAGTGTGTGTGAGGAATTAGGGTCTTGAAGTGGTATGATATTTGAAGCAGAAAGGAAGAGATGAATTTTGATTTTCTCTTTCCTCAAACTTTAACCCAAGCTGGTTTTTGACTCCTCACCCATAAGATACATTTTGTGGAAGAAGTATCTAAGGTCACCACAAAAAAGAACATCGCTTTAAAGGCCTCGAAAAAGTTGATCTAGTTTGAGCTCCTAAGACTCGAAGAAGATCCCATGACACTTCGGCTAGAGGCTTCAAGCGCATGATGAAGTCCAAGAAATGGCAGAAGAAGCCCAAAAATGAGATGTACAAGAAAGAGAAGAAAGGTAAATTTTCATCCTCTTTAAATTCCTCTTTCACTAAAAATTCTGGCAGACTTTGAGTGTGGTAGCAAAGAACACATCGTAAATGATTGCTCAAAGAGGAAGAAGGGCTACAAGAAAAAGAAAGCCATGGTGGCAACCTGGAGCGAAGATGAGTTAGATGATAATGAAGACACCGAGGATGAGTCCAAGTGTTTAGTGATTGTAAATAAGTTAGGAGCAGAGTCCGAGTCGGAGGAAGAGGCATCCGATATCGAAAAATTGATCCTCAAGAGGTAAGCAATTATTTTCTTAAGTTCTATAAGAATGACTTAGCTAAATATATTTTTACTTTAGATAAAAAGTCCAATTTTAATTCTACTTTGTTTGAAGAAAAACTTGAGTCTCTAAAATCTAAGAACAAAGTTTAAAAGGCGATTTATAACAACCGAGACTCGGTTTGATAGTACTTGAGACCAGCTCACAAGATAATGAGAGTGAGTCTAAGTGCCTCGGAATTGAAAATGAGAAATTGAATATAAAGCTCACCAAGTCTTAGAACCATGTTTTGAAATGCATTCAAGGTCGAGAAAAACTTGATTTATTGCTCGGTTCCTAGTGTGTTTCCTTCGGAAAACAAGGATTGAGTTTTAACTTTTAAAAGGAGGACAACTCCAACAATAGTCTTTTTAGAAATGATTCAAGAAAAAATTATTTTCGAAAAGCTAAGCATTGTCCTATTCATCCAATGAGGAAAGGCACTGAGCCTAGACAAGTTTATAAAAAGAAGTCACCTTAGACGTTTAACAAAAAGGAGACTCGGGTTCCAAAGAAGAAAAGTTGGAATCAAGCCCAAAATTATTCAAATTTAGATTCCCAAAAGTGTCCTTCCTCCAAAACCGACCTCGGTAAGGATAGTTACTTGGGTTTGTAAGAGGAACCGAGAAGGACAAGTGTGTTTGTATTTTGTAGGCACCTTAAACTAAGAAGAAAGACCACCGATATCTCGACAATGGATACTCTATACATGTGTTAGGCAATTCAAGACTCTTTTCTAAGCTAGAAAAGATGGATGGAGGAAAGTCACACTTAAAGATAATAGCAAAGGGAAGATTGTAGGAATTAGTAGAATTGGTCACAATGACAACTCATTCAGCCCAATTTATCTTGTCAAGGTCTCAAATACAACCTTATGAGCATCTCCAAACCGTGTGACAAAGGACAAGAGATAAGATTCACTCGAGACCAACTGCTTTATAACCGATACCACTTCAAAAGAGACAAAGCTCTCGGGTTTGAGATCATGTAATACTTACATTATCCCTCTTAGTGATTCAGCTTAGAATTTATCATGTTTAAAAGCTTCGTTAATGATGAATCGGGGACATGACATCGTAGATTGGGCCACATTAGCATGCATGCCATTAAGAAATTATCTTCACAAAGATTAGTCTGAGGAATCCCTAAATGTTCTTTTAATAAAGACAAAGCTTGTGATGCATGTACAAAGGGGGAACAAGTTATATCTTTATTCAAAACACTTAAAATTATTTCCACCTCAAAAATGCTTGAATTAATTCACATGGTTACGTGTAGGGAAATTCCTATAAAAAGCTTAGGAGGTAAATCTTATGTGCTTGTGATTATTGATGATTATTAAAGATTTACCTAGGCATATGTTTTCTCGAAACTAAGAAAGAAGCTTTCAAGGAGTTTATTGGAGTACGTATGCAAATTCAAGTGAAATCTAGGACTCAAATTGTGAGAGTCGAACCGACCATGGAAGGGAGTTTGACAATTCAGAATTTGCTGACTTTTGCGACAAATTTGCGAGTGTTCCATAACTTCTCAGCACCTGAACGCCCCAACAAAGAGGAATGATGGAAAGGAAGAATAAAACTCTTGGAGAAATAGAAAGGACAATGACGATTGAAAACGATTTACCTTACTATTTCAGGCTGAGGCAGTCAAGACAGACAAACTACACACCGAACGGATGCCGTATTTGCCCAATCCTAAAGAAAACATCCTATGAGCAATACAAAGGGAATAACCCCAATATCTCCTACTTCAAGCCTTTTATGTGTAAGTGCTTTGTACACAACAACAGAGTAAGGATCACTTAATTAAGTTTGATGCAAGGTCAAACAAAGGTATATTTCTTGGTTATTCTTTACGTAGCAAAGCTTATTGCATTTTCTATAAAAGGACTAACAAAGTGGAAGAGAGTATCCGCATTATCTTTGATGAAATTCATAATGGAAGGGTAAGCGAATCAACCTTCATAGACTTCAAACCGAGCAAAAATGATGATGAGATAGTTGAAACAGAGCTCGGAATGTTGGAAAACAAGAGAACTGATGTAACAACCGACTCGGTTCGAGACTCATCTCGGATCTGTAGAAACTAAGGAAATTATCGACACTCAACCAAATGAAGAAGCAAGCATTCAACCCTCAAACCTAGTAAATTAAAGGTCGGGTAAAGCTTTCAAATATGCTTCTAGCCACTCACCTGAGAACATCATCGTAGATATCAACTTAGGTGTGTAAACTTGATCTTCTTTGTGTAGTCCATATGCATTTTCTACATTCATTTCATTAATTGAACCTAAAAATATAATAGAAGTCCTACTTGAACAATGGGTAGAGGCCATGCAAGCGGAATTGTCATAATTTGAAACAAAGCAAGTTTGGACCTTGACCAAACCACCAACCACCCAATTAGGAACCAAGTAGGTTTTCAAGAACAAGCTAGATGAGGATGGGTTGGTAGTCGAAATATGTCCAGACTGGTAGCCCAAGGTTATAATCAACAAAAAGGAATTTATTATAGGGAAATCGTTGCACCAACTGCTAGGACTAAAGCAATTAAAATTCTACTTGCATTTGCATCTAGCATGAACATGAAGCTCTATCAAATAGATATTAAGTGTGCATTTTTCAATTCTTTTACTCAAGAAGAAGTTTATTTGGAGCCAGCCCTGGATTTGAAAATCCACATTTCTCAAACCATGTTTTTTAAATTACAAAAAGCTCTTTATGGTTTAAAACAAGCTCGTAGAGCTTGGTATTAAAGACTCGAGTAGTTTCTTGGTTAAAAATGGATTCAAAAGTGGTATGATTGACAAAACCTTGTTTATTAAAACCAATAGGAAAGATTTTATTATCATTCAAATTTATGTTAATGATATTATCTTCGATGCTATGAAATTCTTTGTCAAGAATTTTCTAAGTTAAAGAGACAGCAATTTCAAATGAGCATGATAGGAGAACCGAATTTCTTCCTTAGACTGCAAATTAAAAAAGAGAAGAATGTAATTTATTTTCACCAATCCAAGTATTTCTATGAGATCTCAAGAAATACAAGCTTCAAGATGCTAAACCAATAGCAACTCATATAGGAAGCAGTACCAAATTGGACATAGACAAGAAGGGTAAATCAAAAGATCTAAAATTCTATAGAGGTATAATTTGATCCCTACTATACTTAACTTCTAGTAGGCCAGATATAATGTTTAGTGTATGCCTTTGTGTAAGATTTCAAGCTAATCCAAAAGAGTCTCATCTCAATATGGTGAAGAGAATTTTTAGATATCTTATCGACACTCGGTCTTTGGTACTTAAAAGACTTAGCTCTAGCTCTTAGTGGCTACTTAGAAGTTAACTATGTTGGGTACAAGGTTGATAGGAAGACTACTTTATGAGCACGCAAATTTCTTGGTTAATCACTCATCTCCTCGCACTCAAAGAAGGAGAAACAAGTCGCCCTATCAACAAGCGAGGCTGAGTATATAGCACCGGGAGCTTGTTGTGCTGAATTTCTATGGATCAAGCAACATTTGATGAATTACCTTCTCAAGTGTGACAATTAAAGTGCAATCTGTATCACCAAGAACCCAGTTCAGCGTTCTAAAAGGAAGCACACTAAGGTCGGATATCACTTTACTGAGACACCATTATGAAAATGGTGATAATGAGTTAGAATTCATTCCTACTAATCTTCAATTATCTAATATATTCACTATACCACTAGGTGAAGATTAGTTTTTCTTTATAAGAAATGAGGTTGGCATGTTAAATGCTTGATTACATGTTCATTTGCATGATTTATTATGTGATTATCTTATTTAAACTTGTTTTCCTTGAGAGAAATTTGATTGAACGAAGTTTAGTTGATAATTGTGAAACCGAACCCCGGTCGTTGGTTATCTAAGTACTCAAATGGTTAACCGAGTCGGACTTGATTGAAATTAAATAGACATTCAAATGTCTGAGGTCATCTCTAATTAATAGAGAAGCTTGGATAAAAAAATTTCAAAATTCTCTCTCTCTCTTTCACATGTGTTCCGAGGGGAAAAATAGTTGTTGGGATTCGCTAATATAAGAAACCGTTGGAATCTAGCTGTTGGGAACTAGCCACTAGAATGCATTTGAAACTCAACTTTCATTTTCTATCTATTGAGAGCATTTTCTCAATAAAAAGCACTCATATTCATTCATTCCATTATTTTTCTAATTCGCTCGTACTCACTCAAAACTCGGAACTCATCAACTCTCTTTTTCTCACTCGGTTTGCTAACCTTCTCATTCTCGGACTTAGGTTCTCACTCTCTCGGTCTTTCCGAGGGTTTATTTTTAACTTTGTTTAACTTATATGTTTTCTCCTTTCTTTATTTCTTTCTGTCATTCTCGAAACCAAAAATGATTAAGATAGTATTCAAGGTTGAGGCTTCTTCGATAACTAAGAAAAAGCCTATAACCTTTTTCGGACTCGCACATTCAACAAGCGTGAGGTTTCTTAGATAAAGGCCTCGAAACTAAAGCCAGTTCTTCTCTCAAACTAGAACAATCAAAAACTCGTTCTGTTTCCCATCATTAATGCTCGAGTATAAATTTTTCTTAACCATAAAAATTTCGTGGGTTCATAAACTCCAAAAGACAAACTTGCTCAATCTTCTTTGTTTACGTGACTATGCCTACCAAGAATTAGTCATTGAATTCTATCAAAACTTCTCTTCCTTAGACAATATCCTCATCTGCTCAACTCATGACAAAAAGATCATCATGAGTCTCGCCCTTCTTTAGAGGATTTTCAACATTGAAAGCATGTTTCTTGAGTGCAACACTCAAAAATTTCTTTGACGAAAACGATGATTTCTATTCCAAATATGCCAAAGTCAAACCAAAGGTTTGAAAGAACTTTTCTATCAGTTGAAGTTTGAGCCTAGACTTCTCTCTTTCTTTCTCATGAGAACTGTGTTCTCATTTATCTGTTCAAGGAGAACCCAAACTATAAGGTTCTAAAGCTCATTTACGACATCATGAAAGGGTATGATGTCGATCTCTTTCCTTTTATCATTGAGTAGATTACTTCTATTCCTCTAAACTCGAAGAACCTCCCTCTGCCCTTTGAAGCACTACTCTCTTGAATTTTTACTTATTTCAAACTTGAGCTCCAAGAAAACAAATTATTTACACAAGCCATGTCTATCAGCAAAAAGGAGCTGGTGGATCTAAAGGTACCAGGAAACCTCACCTAGAATCTTGACTCATTCTTCGAGGTTGTTCAAACTTCTCCATCCCCATCCATACTTCTTCTAACCCTTGACCCTCCATCTCAATCAGGACCTTCCGCTTAGTCCTTTGAGCAATTGGTCTCGGTTTGCCTCCTTGTCTAAAGAGTTAAAAGAAACCCTTAAAGCCTTCCAACACTTCATTCCACTTCTAACTCAAATTCAAGCCATGGCTAAGAAGTAGATTGATTAGAGTAAGACTACGATCAATGAGTTCTAAGAAGTTCTTAAGAGACAAGAAGTTGTGATTAAGTGACTTCCTCAAGCTTGAAGGTAGCCAGAAGAAGAAGAATATGAGGAAGAGTTTCCAAAGAAGAAGAAGAAGAATCCTTCCCTAAGGAGATAGATTCTGAAGAATCGAAGAGGTTGGAACTTCGAAAAGCCTCCTCCACCCAATCTCCTGAGCTTATTCAACCGGTTCAAGGTGAGGTCTTAGAAGTTAGAGTAATGGGATCACCGAAGTTAGTTCGTTGAAATGAACTCGGACATCCAAGCAAGTGTCCTCTTCTCAGCCAGCTAATCCACCTCCTTAATTTTAGAGTCTTGTCTATCCAATTTCTTCATCCGGTTTCATCCCCGAATTTTTTTGTCCAACATTTAGGATATTTCAAGGGACCGAAGTCTCTTATGGTAAACTCATAACCGAGAAGGGCCATGATTTGATGGTGAAGGGAGTCGGAAAAGGTGGTTAGGATAACGTCATCCAAATACAGAATAATATAGCCCATGATAGAATCCTTCTTGTAGATGTATAGGGAGTGATCAAATTGGTTGTTGGTGAAGCTAATGGTGGAGACATAGTCTACAAATCGCTAGGTACTAGGCCCGTGGAGCTTGCTTGAGACCATATAGAGATTTCTTGAGTAAGCCGACAGGGTCAAGCTAAGAGGAGTCTCCGAACCCAAGGGGTTGTGCATGTAGACTGTCTCACCGAGATTGCCATGTAGAAATACATTCTTGACATCAAGGCTGATGAATGGGCCAAGATTTGGATAGGGCAACGCCGAGAACTATCCGGATGGTGGTGAGTTTGACGATGGGGGTGAAAGTTTCGGTGCAATCGACTTCAATTTCGTAAGACCCGCCACCACCAACAAGATGGGATCTCTGCTTCTAAAAAGAACCATCAAATCTTTTTTATGACGAGAAATCCACCCGGACCGAATCACATTCACATGAGAGGGACGAGGCACTAACTCCCAAGTCTCATTTTTAATAAGAGCATCATATTTGTCGATCATGGCCTATTTCTAATTCGAGTTAGATAAGGCATCCTTCGATTTTTGAGGTAGTGGGGAAGGTGCGAGATGAGGTGAAAAGGTTAAGGTGTTGTTTGGTGAAGACTCGGACCTTTCGCATACTTGTTTTTGAGTTAGATTGTTAGCAGAGATTGAAGACTCGGACTAGTTTGTAGTTATTTCGAGTTCCTTCTAGGAATCGGGTTTAAAGAGTCTATCTCTAATAAGGTTTTGATTTCAAGACATTCCATGCATCTTAGAATCTTTTCTAAGTGATAGAACCTTGACTCTTAGTGTTGTAATATTATTCTTGCTTATCTCCGATTGACTCAGATTGCATGCATATATTCCGAGTCACATATCACTCAGGCGTATTGTATGTATCAAACTTGTATCCGACTCTATGATTCAAAAGTCACATTATTCCGGGTCGGATTACTTAGTTGTATAGCTTAGTCTAGATCAAGTCCGCTTACTCTAATAATCTTTATCCGACTTGATTGGGTTCTAGACTATCCGAGATGGAGTTCGAGTTATAAGGATGTTAGACTCGAGAAAATTCCTTCTCGTTTCTAACCCGGATAATAAACCGCTCGATTATTTTATTTATGATATTATCTCGCGTCTAATCTTGGACCAAAGTATTTTATACTTTGAGAACCAAAATTGATTTGCTTTTGTAGATTATTCAATCGAGGCAATCATTCTTTTTAAGCTGCAAAAGCAACCAGCTTCACAGGTCAAATCACTAGCCGAAAGAAGCCTTTTCCGCTTCTAGTCAACGCCTCATACGTTGCGTCGGAGCTCGTCTGTTTCCGGATATGGAAAACTGAAACGCCATACTCAACGGTGGTTTCCACCTTACTTTTCGGACATCACCGGTGGTTTTGGGTTTTCCAAGAAGCCAAGGACCATTGTTTCAACGTTCATATATCAACGGATATTTTCCGAGCGACTCAGAAAATTCCTCAAGAACGGTCACAAAAGACCTCCAGCTAGAAGTTGGACGTAACGGCTACTTTGCCTGGTCATCTATAAAAGGAAGCCATCTTACAAGACTTAAGAAAAACGGACACGAGAGCCGAACATATTGTTAATACACGTACTTGAGAAAAGTCATTATATTCGGTCTCAATCTTCAAACTTACAACTCCTACTTTGTAATTCATATTATTCTGAGTTGTAAGGTCTTGTACTTAGTTACAAACACTTCTCTTCTTAGTTTCTAAGTCAAGGTCCCTTGACTAAGCTGTAAGGGTTATCTCGGCTTAGTTGTCCCTAGCTGTAAGGGTTATCTCGGCTAGGAAGTACCGGATTAGATAAGGGAACTTCGAGTCTAGGAAAATCTTGTAAGAGTTGTATAAAGGAGCAACTCGGGTTAAGTCAAGTTCACGGTATTTTGTGGACTTAAAATAGTGGATTTGACTTCGTGCTTGGACTAGCACGGTCCGGAGGTTTCTGCCCGAGGAGGGTTTCCACGTAACTTCGTGTTACTTATTTTCCGAGTACATTCTAGACTCGGACTAACTCTGCACTTCTACTTCATATCTTCTAAGTTAGTGCCTTTTTGAGTTCTTATTTACTACTCGGAATCATCTCGTGGTTGAGATTCGAAGCAAATTCCATCATCACCCTATTCACCCCCTCTAGGGTGACTCAGCCTCTCCGAGAGAAAACTTTCAATTGGTATCGGAGCGTAGCCTTTCAAAAAGGATTTAACCATCCAAAGGTTTAAAGATCAAAGGGCTCGGAACAACGGAGAGTTCGATGAAGGAACATCTTCCAGCGAGACCACCAAAATTCAAAGGATCTAATTTCGTACATTGGAAGAAACTCATGGAATGCTTCCTCCTGGATCATGATGAAGATGTTTTGGACATCATACAACAAGCAAACTACGTTCCCATGAAGACAGAAGATTTCAGATCCATTCCTAAGACAAAGGCCGAGTTCACTCCAAGTGAAGCATAGAAGTTCGGAAAGAACTTGAGGCAATGAACATTCTAATGTGCGCCATCAGCTCAAAAGAATACAATCGAGTATCCGCTCGTGATTCTACCAAAGAAGTGTGGGACACACTGGTCAACACTTATGAAGGCACAAGCCGGGTCAAACAAGCGAAGATCAGCCAATATCTTCATAAATATGAGCTATTCAAGATGGAGCCGAAGAGAACATCACTCGGATGTTCATTCGATTTACTGAGATTACCAACAATCTCAAATCTCTCGAGTAAGAATATTTCCCACGAGGAAATGTGCGGAAAAATACTCGAAGCCTACCTAAGAGAAGATGGGGTCCCAAGGTGACAGCCATTGAGGAGGCTCGAGAATCCGGCCCTGCTGAAGCCGGATGAACTCATCGGAAAGCTTCTCACTCATGGGATCCACCTGGAAGAGGAGGATGCTGAGGGCAGCACCAAAAAGAACATAGCGCCGAAAGCCTCGGAAACCAAAGAAGCAAATCTGAGTTCCTCTTACTCATAAGAGGACCCCATGGCACTTATTGCGAGAGGCTTCAAGAGAATGATGAAGCACAAAAGATGGGACAAGAAGCCAAAAGAAGAGTTCTACGAAGGGACAAGAAAGACAGGAAAGGTAAATACTCTTCTCATTCAAAGTTATCTTTGACTAAAAACTCGGATGTTTTGAATGTGGCAGCAAGGACCACATAGTCAAAGACTGTCCAAGAAGAAAAGTGGACAGAAAGAAGAAAAGGGCCATGATGGCCACATGGAGTGATGAGGACTCATCGAAGATGATGAGGACTCGGATGACTCAAAATATCCGATGGCAATCACCGACTCGGAAGCTGAAATCGAGTCGGACTCGGACTCGAGCAGTGAGGAAACAAATCCTCAAGAGGTAATTGAATACTTCCTTAAATTCTCCAAAGTTGATTTAGCTCAGTATATTTTTACTTTGGAAGAAAAGTCCAATTCCGATTCTTCTCGGTTCAAGAAACAACTTGAATCAATCTCCTCTGAGAGCATTTCTTTGAAAAATGAATTGGAAAAGCTGAGACTTACGCTTAGAGAACTCAAGACTAGTGCTTAGTCCAATGAGGCTGAATCCGAGTTACTCGGAAAAGAAAACGAGCGATTAAAGCAAAAGCTCAATGAGTCTCAAAATCTTGTTTTAACATTTACTCAAGGATAGAAAAACCTTGACATGCTCTTAGGAGCTCGGTGTGTTTCATTCGAAAAGAAGGTCTTGGTTTCAACAAGGAGGAAGAATCCAATTCTTACTCTAAGCTTTTTAAAAGGATTCGGAACTGTAAAGTTCGGGAAAGCTGAGCATGGTCCTATTCATAAAAGTGAAAGAAGGACTAAGCCCGGACCGGTTTACAAAGGGAAACCATTTCCTCTGAATTTCAAGAGAAAAGTTTTTCAAAAGAAAAGGACACGGACTCGGTTCCCTACGAGAAAGACTCGGAATCGAGGCTAGACCCAAAATTATTCAAATCTGGGTGCCAAAAGGCCTTCTTCCTCAGAAAGGAACCACAGTAAAGAATGTTACTGGGTTTGTAAGAGGAAGTGAGAAGGGTTAGTCTGTCTCTGTCTTGTAGATGACTCGGAAGAGATCAAACGGGCATTGGTACTGGACAGACTGATGTTCACGACACATGTCGAGTGACCAAGGACTCTTCTCCGAGTTAGAATAATACAAGGGAGGAAAAGTGACCTTTGGGGATGATAGCAAAGGCGGGATAATTGGGATTGGCAAGATTAGAATAAAGAGCAATCTGGTCAGCCCGGACTACCTTGTCAAGGGATTAAAGTACAACTAACCGACCATCTCCCAATTATGTGACAGAGGTCAAGAGGTAAGGTTTACTCAGTCCAAATGTTACATCTCCGATGAGACCACCAAAGAGATCAAGCTCTCGGGTCGAGATCGGGTAACACATACATCATTCCTCTTTCGACCCAAGTCGAACTTATCTTATTTAAAAATCCATTCATGACGACTCGTGGCAATGGCGTCGTAGACTAGGCCATGTTAACATGCATACAATTAAGAAATTGTCATCTCATGGTTTAGTCGGAGGTTTGCCAAACTGTGCTTTTACAAAAGATAAAGTCTCGTGAAGCTTGCACAAGAGGGAAATAAGTTAAATCTTCATTCAAATCCCTAGAGACTGTTTCCACATCCAAGGTGCTTGAACTGCTGCATATGGATTTATGTGGTGAAATCCTCGTGAAGAGTCTCGGAGGTAAATCTTATGTGCTTGTCATTATTGATGATTATTCACGATTTACCTGGGTGTGTTTTCTTAAGCACAAGAATGAGGCATTCAAGGAGTTCAGTAAGCTCTGCAAAAAATTCAAGTCGAGTCTCGGACTCGGATCCGGAGGATTCGAACCGACCATGGAAGGGAGTTCGATTACTCGGAATTCTCGAGTTTTGAGACCAGAATAGAATCTCTCACAATTTCTCAGCACCGAGAACTCCACAACAAAATGGAGTTGTAGAGAGAAAGAGCAGAACCCTTGAGGAAATAGCTAGGACGATGATGATCGAACACGATCTTCCTTACTATTTCGGGTCGAGGCAATCAACACCGCCAACTATACATTGAATAGATGCCTCATCAAACCCATTCGAAGAAAACACCCTACGAGCTCTACAAAGGGAAGAAACCAAATATTTTATATTTTAAGCCCTTTGGATGCAAATGTTTCGTTCACAACAACGGTAAGAATCACTCGACCAAGTTTGATGCTCGTCGGATGAAGGTATCTTTACGGGTTATTCCTCACATAGTAAAGCTTATCGCATTTTCAATAAGAGAACTAACAAAGTGGAAGAAAGTATCCACGTTGTGTTTAATGAGCTTGAACAGGAAAAACCAAGTGAGTCTTCATACTCGGATTTAAAGCTCAGCAGAGAGGATGATGAAACCGAGTCTACAAAAACTCAAACTCAGCTGGCTCATAATGAAGTCACTCAAAACAAAGTGGCTCGGAATGAGGTCACTCGAACGAAGTGACTCGGAATGAGACAACTCGAGAGTCGGCTCGGAATGAACAAGCCAACTCGGAACAATCCTCTGAAGCTCAACTAACTCAGCTCACAAATCTGGTGAATCGGAGGACAGGTAAGGCATTCAAATATGCTTCTAGTCACCCACTAGAGAACATACTGTCCGACATCAAGAGTGGGGTAAGAACTCGCTCTTCTCTTCAAAAATTATGTGCATTCACTACATTCATCTCATGGACCGAACCTAAGAATGCATTAGAGGCCCTAGAAGAACCTGAGTGGGTAGAGGCTATGCAAGAGGAACTCAATTAATTCGAGAGAAATCAAGTTTGGACTCGACCAAGAGACCTTCCAACCACCCAGTTATAGGAACCAAGTGGGTATTCAAGAACAAACTGGATGAGAGTGGAGTGGTAGTCAGAAATAAAGCTAGACTTGTGACCCAAGGGTACAATCAAGAAGAAGGAATTGATTGTGGAGAAACCTTTGCACTCGTTGCCCGAATAGAAGCCATCGGAATCCTCTTAGCCCTTGCATCTAGCATGAACATGAAATTATATCAAATGGATGTTAAGTGTGCATTTCTCAATTGTTTTATTGAAGAGGAAGAATATGTTGAGCAACCCCCTGGATTTGAAAACTCGGAATTTCCAAATCATGTTTTCAAACTCCAAAAAGCTCTTTATGGTCTCAAACAAGCCCCTAGAGCTTGGTATGAGAGATTGAGCAGTTTCTTGGTTCAAAATGATTTTAGAAGAGGTCAGATTGACAGGACCCTCTTCATAAAAACCAAGGGGAAAGATTTTCTTATTGTTCAAATATACGTTGATGACATCATATTTGGAGCTACTAATGAAATTCGTGTCGAGACTTTTCCGAGTTAGTGAGACAGGAATTTCAAATGAGCATGATGGGAGAACTTAACTTCTTCCTTGGTCTACAAATTAAGCAAGATAAGGATGGAATCTATGTCCATCGGTCTAAGTACACCAAGGAGTTGCTGAAAAACTATAAACTTGAGAATGCTAAGCATGCAAGCAACCCCCATGAGTAGTAGCTTGAAGCTGGACTCGGACGATAAAGGTAAAGCAATAGATCGAAACTCTATCGAGGTATGATTGGATCTTTGCTGTATCTCACGTCCAGTAGAGCGAATATAATGTTCAGTGTGTGTTTATGTGCAAGATTTCAAGCTAATCCTAAAGAATCACATCTCACTGCGGTGAAGAGAATCTTCGGATATCTTGCGGGGACTCGGAATTTAGGTCTTTGGTAGTCAAGAGACTCGGAACTAACCCTCACTGGATACTTAGATGCGGATTACGCTGGATACAAAATTGATAGGAAGAGCACATCCGGAGCTTGCCAATTTCGGGTCAATCCCTAATATCTTGGCACTCAAAGAAGCAAAATTATGTCGCTCTATCAACTGCCGAAGCTAAGTACATTGCGGCTGGAGCATGCTGTGCACTGCATTTTATGGATAAAGCAACACTTGAGAGATCTTGGACTTGACTTCAAATCGGTTCCAATCAAGTGTGATAATCAAAGTGCAATTAGCATCACCAAAAATCCGGTTCGAGCACTCAAAAACAAAACACATTGAGGTCGAGTATCATTTCTTAAGAGACCATTCTCGGAAAGGTGATATCGAGCTTGAATTCATTCGTACTCGATCTTCAATTAGCTGATATCTTTACTAAGCCTCTTGGTGAAGATCAGTTTTGTTTCATTAGGAATGAGCTTGGCATGTTAAATGCATAATTATGTGCTTTCTTTGTTATTATATCCATTGCATGATTATGTGTTATATGCTCATATTTCATATATAACCATTAGTTCGATTGATTTCGTGATACCGAGCTAATAGTTATTTTTAGTTTTTGAGTTGAAGTCACTCGAAGCGAGTCGAGTTTGACTCGGACGTCGAGCAAAATGGACATCAAAAACCTTCGAAGTCTCTAGATAAATGGAGTATTTCGGATTGTGTTTTCAAAATTTTTCTCTTTCCCTAGGCAGCTAGATTAGACTAATAGTCGTTTGAGAGACGGAGCATTGGGTTTTCTAACCGTTAAAGAGACAATTGTCAAATCCGGTTAGACGTGATCCTTGACGGAGTTAGGTCGAGAAAGGACTTGAAGGGTCGGTTATTTTCTCTTTAAATAGAACTCTTGCCCCTTCATTTCGTTACCCTCGCAAACTTACTCTCAAAAACCTACTCTCGTGATCTTCGCGCTCTCCGTGCTCTCAAGCCTCGTTAGGAGATCATCACTCTTGTAAGTTCATTCTTCTCTCTGCGAATCTCTTTTTCTTCTTCATCCTCTCAAACACATTCTCTCTTTTCTTCACAATGCCTAAGAGAGGTTCTCACCTTGACTTTCTCGGGTCTTCCTCAAAGAAGCCCCGCACAAAAAGCCATGAAGGCGGTTCATCTTCTAAACCCATTGTCACCCAGGCATCTTGCTGCTGGATGATAAGTTTTTCCCAACCACAAAATTTTCGTGGTTGAAAAATATTCAGACCATCGGCGTATATAACTTTCTCTGTCACGAGCAAGTTCATTTACCCCGAACTTGCTGCTGAGTTCTACGCTAACCTCTCCTTCTCTCGAAGGTATACTTACCTCCGGAGTTATGGACATAAACGTTCGTATAAACACCTCTCTCCTCCACCGATCTGTTCAAGTTTACTTCTCTTTTCTTAAACAGCAACCCCATTCCTCTCACTTGAAGTTGTTGATGACTTCTTTGAAAAATTTGCCAAAGAGTTTCCTGAGTCCAAAAAGAACTTTTACGTGACTCAACTCAAGTAAGAAGCTAGGCTTCTATGTTTTCTGCTGATGAGAACCTTCTTCTCTCGAGCATTTGAGCAAGGAGAACCCCAACTCCAAGCATTTAAAAGCTCTTTTGAAATTTTAGAGGGCTACGAAGTAGACCTCTTCCCTTCTATCATTGAGCGAGATAGCCGCTGTGCCAGCTCAACTCCAAAACAAGAAGAACACCCCTTTACCCTTCGGTGCTTTTCTTACTTTTATTTTTAAGCATTTCCACATTTCCCTTCCCTCGGACCCTAACGCAGTCTCGGAAGGCTGCGATTGTGGTTGGGAGAAAGGAACTTCAGGGTATGGGTACCGGAAACCGAACCCGGTGTCCGGGTGCATAGCTCAAACCGAGGAAGCCTTCCCCGCCTCCAACTCGGAAAGAGACCCCTCTTTCTCTTCTTGCCCAACGAGTGGAGCATCCACTTCGAGCCCCTCCAAAGCTCTTTCAGCCATTTTGTCCAATGCTTTCATGGACAAAATCATCTCTGTGTCCCAAGACTTTCGGGGACTCCTCCGGTCATTTAAGACTGTCTATCGATCCATGACCATTAACCGAAAAATAGCCCAATCTCAAATCCGAGAGTAATAAGATGTGCTTCTCGAGATGAAGGCTACAGTGAGGGAACAAAGGGAGCTGATTGAACTCCTCCAAGAGCGCCGCTCCAAAGCGGCTCGAGATCCAGCGGCGAGACTCGAGATACTGCTGAGGAATCCTCGAGCCGGCGGGATCTTCCTCCGAAAGAGGAGAAGATCAAGGGGACGAAGAAGGAGCTGCTGGCTGATATAGTTGCTTCGAGTCAGCGAACTCGAAGCCCGGGAAGACAAGGAAGGACAAGGAAAAGGTACGAGTGGTCCTCACGCTCAGCGAAAATGATCGGCTCGAGACGGTGGTGCGAGTGGGTCGAAGACCTCGTCGACCAAGGAAAGTCGGCGGCTGGCAAATCCGAGGATGCTCCTCCGGCGAGCCTCCGGACGAACTCGTTACGGGTTAGCCACTTAGAAGCGAGCCGGAGATCCCGCTCTTCCTCCGCCGCGCTCAAGCACATCGTCAAGATCCTACCAGCGCAGGCGCACCCTCATTCTTCATCATCACCCCGGACACACCCTTCACCTCTTTAGTTCTATCATTTCTTTTACTTTTTAGGCAGAAACCATGCACTTGTGTCACGATTCCCAGGTTGCCGGATTCTTCTCTTTTACTTTTCTTTTTGTCCAGACATCTTGTAATTTTTCTTCCCATTTGTTGTTTTTGCTGAAAGGCAAGGGGAGAAGAATTAGATGTATATGTATAGCGGAAGAAGAATTATATATCTTGTTTAGGGGAGTTTTCTCTAACTCCTTGTAATTTTTATGTGAAGTAATGAAATTTCTATTTTCTCATTTTTAATACTTACGCATGCATTGTTTACGTGCTTACATGACTTATTGCTCTGTTACATGACTTCTTGCTCTGTGAATTGTTCTATTCTAAGTCTCTTTTACGAGCAATATTTACATTTTGGTATTAGATCACTTACAAAAGTTTCCGCCCAAGTTTGTCTAAGTATGAAATGGCTTACATCTAAGTACGGAATGCCTTTTATCAAAAGGGGAGATTGAAGACTCGGACCTTTTGCATACTTGTTTCGAGTTAGATTGTTAGCAGAGATTGAAGACTCGAGACTTGTTTATAGTTATTTACGAGTTCCTTTTAGGAATCGAGGTTTAAAGAGTCTATCTCTAATAAGGTTTTGATTTGAAGACATTCCATGCATCTTAGAATCTTTTCTAAGTGATAGAACCTTTACTACGAGTATTGTAATATTATTCTTGCTTATCTCCGATTGACTCAGATTGCATGCTTATATTCCGAGTCACATATCACTCGGACGTATTGCATGTATCAAACTTGTATCCGACTCTATGATTCAAAAGTCACATTATTCCGGGTCAGATTACTTAGTTGTATAGCTTAGTCTAGATCAAGTCCGCTTACACTAATAATCTTTATCTCACTTGATTGGGTTCTAGACTATCCGAGATGGAGTTCGGGTTATAAGGATGTTAGACTCGGAAAATTCCTTCTCGTTTCGACCCAAATAATAAACCGCTCGATTATTTTATTTATGATATTATCTGCGTCTAATCTTAGACCAAAGTATTTTATACTTTGAGAACCAAAATTGATTTGCTTTTGGAGATTATTCAATCGAGGCAATCATGCTTTTAAGCTGCAAAGCAACCGGCTTCATACGTCAAATCACCAGCCGAAAGAAGCCTTTTCCGCTTCTAGTCAAAGCCCCATACACTCGCCTCGTAGCATGTCTGTTTCCGGATATGGAAAAGCGAAACGCCATACTCAATGGTGGTTTCCACCTTACTTTTCGGACATCACCGGTGGTTTTGGGTTTTCCCAAGAAGCCAAGGACCGTTGTTTCAACGTTCATATATCAACGGATATTTTCTAAGCGACTTAGAAAATTCCTCAAGAACGGTCACAAAAGACTTCCAGCTAGAAGTTGGACGTAACGGCTACTTTGCCTGGTCATCTATAAAAGGAAGCCATCTTACAAGACTTGAGAAAAGCAGACACGAGAGCTAAACATATTGTTAATACACGTACTTAAGAAAAGTCATTATATTCATTCTCGGTCTTCAAACTTACAACTCCTACTCTGTAATTCATATTATTCTGAGTTGTAAGGTCTTGTACTTAGTTACAAACACTTCTCTTCTTACTTTACGAGTAAGGGTCCCTTGACTAAGCTGTAAGGGTTATCTCGGCTTAGTTGTCCCTAGCTGTAAGGGTTATCTCGGCTAGGAAGTACTAGATCGAGATAAGGGAACTTCGAGTCTAGGAATATCTTGTAAGAGTTGTATAAGGGAGCAACTCGGGTTAAGTCAAGTTCACGGTATTTTGTGGACTCAAAATAGTGGATTTGACTTCGTGCTTGGACTAGCACGGTCCGTGGTTTTCTGCCCCATGAGGGTTTCCACGTAACTTCGTGTTACTTATTTTCCGAGTACATTATAGACTCGGACTAACTCTGCACTTCTACTTCATATCTTCTAAGTTAGTGCCTTTTTGAGTTCTTATTTACTACTCGGAATCATCTATGGTTGAGATTCGAAGCAAATTCGATCATCACCCTATTCACCCCCTTTAGGGTGACTCGGCCTCTCCGAGAGCAAACTTTCATTTGGGCTTAAAGATACCGTGCATGCTTCTTGCAGCCATGGTTCGGATGGGGTGTGTACTTGGGCTAGGTTTGTTGGGAAAAGACGCATGGAATGGGGCGGTTAGAGGTGGATTGGAGGGAGTGGGGAAATGGGCTGCGTTGGAGGTGTTTAGGCTACGGCGAGGATGCTACGACGGTGAACTATACAGGGCAGCCGAGAGACGATGAGTAGGCTACATAATGGACTGGCTTGGCCGGATGGACCTACATGGGATGACGAGATGTGAAGCGAGATGGGGACCGTGGAAGGGCGGAAGGAGAAGGTGGATCGTGGGCCGAGGGTTGTAGTAATTGTTGTTAAACAATTCGGCTAAGCTCATCATCTAGAAAATTATATGATTGAGGAGAGGGATAGCTGAATTTTGAGAACGGAAACTAGGACTCATAAAAAGGACATGTCGAGAGATGATAAATTTATCGGTGGCTAAATCAAAACACTTGTACCCATGGTGATTTTGTGGATATCCTAAGAAAACACGAGTAGAGCATTCACTAAACAATGTAATGAAATAGCGATAGAAAATGTCCGACGGGTTTGGAACTCGTTAGATTGTCCGACAGACTATTACATTGGCCCCAACAGAAAGATTTTTTACAGCGAGTACTTGTTGTCCGACGGGTTTTACATCGGGTATCCGACGGGCCATAGGAATCGATATAAAACCCGTCGAAGCAAAAAGTTCGCCAGCCCGAGGACCAACTTTTACTCTAGTTGAGGACAAAAACTACTGTTGTCTAACGAGTTCGACGGATTAAATCGGGTAACTCGTGGGACAATAGTGATTGTTGTCCTCTTCCGGTAAAAGCTGAAACTTTTGCGGGGAATGGGGACAACGAGTAGATATTTGTCTCCATTTCTTTGCGATGATTTGCTTTTGCTTGCTTAGTTTTGATATCCGACGGGTATTCAGATGCAATACCCATTAGACATCCTTTATACAAAAAGGCCGGTACGCCTCCATTTTAGATGCTCAAGTTGGACACCAAAAATCCTCCTTCATTCCGCATGCTCAAACTCAATCGTGAACTTTCCGTCGGAATCAGTCGTTTGCCTCCACTATCGAAAGTTGCCTAGACCCGCCGCTGGTAGTCGGTATTCATGCCTGAAAACACTTTTGCAACAAATTCGATGAAGTTAACCCATAAATTAGAGATTGAAAACTTAGGTATAACTCTCTATCTCTCTATGGTTTTGATTTCAAGTCATTCTAAGTATTTAAGAAGCTCAACCATAAGTTTTCAATCTTGTCTAACTCACTTAGAAACCATCTTTGAAGTAGAACACACTTAAATGGGTTTCTCACCGGCTTAGACAAAACTTAGAAAGTTGGTATGAGTAAATAATTTCACAAACACTTCATATTCTCGAGCATTGACTTATTGTTGTAACTAAAAATTAATTATTGCTTTAATTATATTTTTTAAGTCGGTTTATTGTATGAAATTATCAACCTCGATCAAGTCTTTGCATTTTTCTTATTCAATCTTAATAACTTGATCATTTAAAGGATTGACTCAAGATGGAATTTCAACTTATTGAATATTAGACTCGGAAAATTTCATTCTTTCACGCTAAGGATAATTAAGCACTTAATTATCATGAATTGATTATTATCTTTTTGCCTAATCATGGACCAAAGTATTTTTATACTTTTAGTGCCACTTTAATTTGCTTTTACAGGTTGATCAAAGTATTTTAATCTTATTGTGAAAAGCAAAAATGACCAGACTTCTAACCGCTCAATACCAATAGATAGAAAAACACCTTTTTTGGACAAGGCTCACACACCGTGTCAAGGTTGTTTGTTACCAAATCCGGTAAACTTCAACTTTGAGTCTAACGGTGTTATTCACCCCATATTTCAGCCACCACCAGTGGGATGGACTAATTTTTGAGCCAAGGACGAAAGCACAACGTTCATTTTTGCAACGACTCCTTTTACGAGTGACTTAGACTAACCGTTACAATGGCTAGTGAAGTTCTCAAGTCTCGATTCGATCTTAATGGTAACTCTTCCCTGTTAACTATAAATAAAAGCCTTCCTAGAAGATTTGAAGATTGCTAAAGCTGAACATATTCTACTCTCACTCAATCTTCTAGCTTTTACAACTCTACTTCTTAAGTTCTTACTTTCTTTGTTGTAAAGAGAAAAGTCTTGTGATCACTCTTACATTTTTATTTCTCTGTAAAGTTCCTTGATTGAGTTGTAAGGGTTAACTCAGCTTAGTTGTTCCTTAGCTGTAAAAGTTATCTCGGTTAGGAAGTACTAGATCAAATAAGCGAATTTCGAGTCTAGGAAAAAGTTGTAATTGAATTGTCGAAGGGAGATATTCTGTAAGGGGTTATTCCTTGTATTTTATGGATTCAAAATCGTGAATTTGACTTAGTGCTTCGATTAGCATTGTCCGTGGTTTTTGCCCCAAGATGGTTTCCATGTATATTCTATGTTTTGTATGTTTATGAGTTTTATCTAGACTCGGAATTGTTTTTTAAGTCTTTGGTGTGCAAAATACTTTGTTAATCTGTAAAAATCTTCTATCACCCTATTCAACCCCTATAGGGTAACTTATCTTATCCAAGAGCAAACCTTCAATTAGTATTGGAGCCTAGCCTTATCAAAGGATCTAATAAATCCAATGTCTAAAGATCGGATGGCTCATAATAATGGAGAGCTCAATGAAGGAAGATCATTAACCGGACCACCTAAGTTT
This sequence comes from Talinum fruticosum, assembly GCA_021018815.1. Taxonomy (NCBI): domain Eukaryota; kingdom Viridiplantae; phylum Streptophyta; class Magnoliopsida; order Caryophyllales; family Talinaceae; genus Talinum; species Talinum fruticosum. Next base: position 292,050 of record JAITYX010000104.1, read on the forward strand.
TAGGGTTCAAACTTCACACACTAGAAGAAGATGATGGAGTGCTTCATCTAGGACTATAATGAGAAGATCGGGAACATCATCTGCAATGGCAACTACACTCCCACAAAGATGGAAGGAACAACACATGTGCCCAAGGTAAAGTCTAAGTTCACCGAGTGAAGAGAATGAGAAGTACAAGAAGAACTTTAAGGCCATGAACACTCGATGTGCGCAATCAATTCGGAAGAATGCAACAGAGTGTCCGCATGTAACACGACCAAAGAAGTATGGGGTACACTGGTCAACACTTATGAAGGAACCAACCAAGTGAAACAAGCAAAGATAAGTCGGTTCCTTCACAAGTACGAGATATTCAAAATGGAACTCGATGAGAACATCACTCATATGCATATTCGCTTCACAAAAATTGTCAATAATCTCAAGTCTCTTGGAAAGAAAATGACTCATGAAAAATTTGTGAGAAAAATTCTAAGGAGTCTACCCAATAGAAGATGGGGTCCCAAGGTGACAACAATAGAGAATGCTCAAGCTCTCTCTAAGTTAAAGCCGAGATGAGCTCATTAGCAAGCTACACACTCATGAGTTGCACCTAGAAAAGAGGAATGCGAGGTTAGCATCAACGAAACATTGCACTCAAGGCCTTTGAAGAAAGATGTCAAAGCGTGAGCTCCTTTGATCCTGAAGAAGATCTAATGGGACTTATAGCCCAAGGCTTTATGAAGATGATGAAATACGGAAAGTGGCCAAAAAGCCAAAGCGGGAGTTCTACAAGAAAGACAAGAAAGGTAAATATTCATCCTCTTCAAATTTGACTTTAACTATGAACTTTGGTTGTTTTAAGTGTGGCGAGCACGGAGCACATAGTCAAAAACTGTCCAAAGAGAAAGAAGGATAGAAGGAAGAAAAAGGTTGTGGTGGCTACATGGAGTCGTGATGACTTAGAAGAATATGATGACTCGGACGACTCAAAGTGTCTAATGGCACTATCTCGACTCGGAAGCTGGATCCGATTCGAGATAGTGATGGATCGGATGCTTGAGGAAACAAATCCTTTAGAGTTAATCAACTACTTCCTTAAGTTTTTAAGGTTGATCTTGCTAGATATATTTTTACTTTGGTAGAAAAGTCAAATTCGAATCTTCGAATTCAAAGAGAAACTAGAGTCTCTTAATGCTTGAGAGCATCACTTTGAAAAAGGAATTATAAAACTTGAGACAAAATCTGAAAGTTCTAGTACTTAAGATAATGAGACTGTGTCTTAGTGCCTCGAAACGAGAGAATAAACAAGCTGAAATAAAAGCTCAAAGAGTCTCAAGTGTTGGTTTTAAAACTCACTCAAGGTAAGAAAAACCTTGGTTTATTACTTGGCTCCGAGTGTGTTTCATTTCAAAAGAAAGTCTTAGATACAATGTTGAAAAGATAGATAACTCAACAATCTTTTTAAAATTGATTCCGGAACTATTAAGTTTAGGACGGTTGAGCATGGTCTTATTCACTCACAAAAAAGGGACTGAACCCAAACCAGTTTTCATGAAAAAGCCTTCTCAACTTGTTTACAAAAGGAAAGGTTTTTAAAGGAAAGAGACACGAGTCGGTTCTCTAGAAAGAAGACTTATAATCATACCAAATCCAAAATTTTAAATCTAGGTTCCCAAGTGCTCTTCCTCATAAAAGGACCATAGTAAAAGCAGTTAATGGGTTTGTAAGAGGAAGTGAGAAGGATTAGTTTGTTTACGTCTTGCGGGTCACTCGGAAATAAAAGGTCATTGGTACTTAGACAGTGGATGCTCATGACATATGTCCGAAGACTCAAGACTCTTCTCAGAATTATAAGAAATGAAAGGAGGAAAAGTCACATTTAGAGATAATAACAAAGGCAAGATAGTTGGTATTAGAAGGATTGGTCAAGGAGACAATTCGGTCAATCTACTCTACCTTGGCAAAGGGCTCAAGTACAACCTTATAAGCATATCTCGGTTACATGACAAAGGACAAGAGGTGAGATTCCTCGGACTAACTGCTTCATTTCTAATGCATTCACTCAAGAGACAAAGCTCTCGGCTCCGAGGTTAAGTAACACTTACACCATTCCTCTTTTAGATTCTAGTCAAGATTTGTCATGCTTAAAAGCATAATTAAATTTTGATTCATGGACATGGCATCGTAGACATATCAGCATGCATACCATTAACAAGCTTGCATCTCATGGATTAGTTAGAGGTTTACCTAATTGTGCATTAAAATCTGTGAGGCATGCACAAAAGGAAAGCAAGTCGAGATCATCTTTTAAGCCACTCAAGAAAGTATCCATATCCATAGTGCTTGAATTGATTCATATGGATTTGTGTGGTGAAATTAATGTTAAAAGCTTAGGAGGTAAATTATATCTGCTAGTTATTGTTGATGATTACTCATGATTTACCTGGGTGTGTTTTCTAAAGAATAAGAATAAAGCTTTCAAAGGATTCACTAAGATCCGTAGGAAAATTCAAGCGGAGTCCGAGATTCGGATTAGGAGAATTTGAGCTCGACCATGGAAGGGAGTTTGATTACTCATAATTTGTAGACTTTTGTGACAAGAATGGTATCTCCCACAACTCCTCTGCACTAAGAACTCCTCAATAGAATGGAGTAGTGGAGAGAAAGAACAGAACACTTGAAGAAATAGGAAGGACAATGATGATTGAAAATGATCTACCTTACTATTTACAGGTGAGCCAGTCAACATAGTAAATTACACATTGAACAGATGCCTCATCGGACCTATTCTAAAGAAGACACCCTATGAGTTGTACAAAGGAAAAAAGCCTCACATTTCCTACTTCAAACCCTTCAAATGTAAATTCTTTTTACATAACAATGGTAAGGAACATCCGACAAAATTTGATGCAAGGTCGGATGAAGGTATTTTTCTGGGTTACTCAAACTCATAGTAAGGCTTATAGAATCTTTAACAAGAGAACTAACAAAGTGGAAGAAAGTATCCATGTTGTATTTTATGAAATTGATCATGGCAGGAGAAGTGAATCCACTTTCTCATATCTTAAGCTCAATCGAGATGAAGGTGATATAGCTGAAGCTGAAGTCGAGCTCGGAATAAACAAGAACAAAGAAACCGAACCAGCTCAAAATGAATCGGTTCAAGAGCCAGCTTAGACTACTAAAGATCAAGCTAATCAAGATGAAAGTTTGCTCTTGGATAACTTAAGTCACCCTAGAGGGGGTGAATAAGGTGATGGAAGATTTTTGAGAAAATCAAACTCTTTTTGCACAAAGCTGATTAAGAAGTAAATTTTGAGTCTAGATTGGACTTAGAAAAATGTAAACTCAAATATACATGGAAACCCTCCGGGGCGAGAAAACCACGAATAGTGTCAATCCAGACACCAAGTCAAATCCACTAATTGAATCCTCAATTATAATGAATATGACTACCCATATTTGTTCCCAAACAAATCTATTACAATTTTCCAGGCTCGGAATTTATCTTATCCGACTAACCTAGTACTTCCAAGTTGAAGTTACCTTATCAACTTGGGATCCTCTAATTTTTCCCAGGGTTAGAAGTTCCCTTATCTAACCTAGTACTTCCAAACTGAGGTAACCTTTATAGTATAGGACAACCGAGTTGAGGTAACCTTTATAACTCCGTCGGAGAAAAAGAGCGGAAGACTAGTAAGAATTGCAATACAACCGACTCAAAAGAATACAACTCGGAATATTAGAATTACAGTTTGGGAGTTGTATGCTAGAAAAGATGTTCAATATGGTCTCTCTTTTTCTTCCCTTCGTCAGTTGAAATCTTGTGCTAAGGCTTCTATAAATAGTCCGCCTTGAAGAGATAGCCGTTGAGCCTCCAACGACTTTCTGTTGAAGCTGTCCGAGTCAACTAGCCGTTGTAGCAGATAGTCCGAGTCACTTAGATTTCTGGCCACCTTGAAATAGTCGTTGTACCTTGGTCCTAGCTTCCAAGAACTCTTTTTCCAGCTTTTGTATACTTGGAAAGCAGAACGAAAAGACCATTAGACTCAAAAATAAAATATTACGCAAAATAGCAACAGACAAGACTGTCGGTAAGTTCCGAGCTCTTCTAGAAATTCCAACTTTTTGTCCGGCGGTGCTTTAACGGTCGAAGCCTTTTGTTTTTGCTTTTTCTTCGGATAATTGACATTTGAAAAACCTGTAAAAACATTAAGCATAATGGTTCTCAAAGTATTAATATACTTTGGTCCATAATTAGATAAGGATTAGTCTAAATAAAGCATTTTATAACTAATTACCTTAATCTATTATTCGGAATATTTCAAGTCTAATATTCAATATACTCGGATTCCGGATATGCCAAAACTCATAAATAAATCATTCAAACTTAATGGGCACATGAGTTATATAGACATTTTATAATTACATATGATTAAATAGGCGAACTAAATGTCCGAGTCCGACTTAGTGGGTCGGAATGCGAGTTACGAGTGGGTCGGAATCTAGTTCCGAGTGGGTCGAATCTTAGTTCCGAGTGGGTCGGACTCACTCGATCTGTCATAGCTAACTCAGATTCTACTTTCCGAGTCCGAGTCCGACTTAGTGGGTCGGACTTAGTCGGATAAACTTAATATGCTTAAGTCCGAGTTCGATCAAGAATAAGTCATATTGAAATGATGAATTGTAAAGCATAAGACTTAGTTAAATGAATTTCTTTTAGGATGCTTCTTGCTTTATCCTAAATTTAGATGAATGCATGAAATCAAAACACATCCAAGGAGTTAGTCAGTCATACCTAAGTCTTCACAAGATGTTCAACAAGCTGAACAAACTGAAGATCGGATCATTCAACTAACAAACATGGTAAATCGGAGGATAGGTAAAGCTTTCAAATAGTTATCTTGTCACCCACCTAAGAATTTCATTTTTGACATCAATAGTAGGGTAAGAACTCGTTCTTCTTTGTAAAGTATTCATTTCATTAGTTGAACCTAAAAATGTACAAGAAGCCCTACTTGAACCTGAATAGGTAGGGCCATGTAAGAAGAATTAACTTAATTTGAAAGAAACCAAGTCCGGACTCGACGAAACGACCTTCCGACCACCCAGTCATAGGAACTAAATGGGTTTTCAAAAACAAACTAGATGAGGGAGGGTTGGTAGTCGAAACAAAGCTAGATTAGTTGCTCAAGGATATAACCAAGAAGAGGGAATTGACTGTGGGGAAACCTTTACACCTACTGCTAGGATTGAGGATTCTCTTAGCATTTGTATCTAGCATGAACATTAAGCTTTCTCAAATAGTTGTTAGGTGTGCATTTCTCAATGGTTATATTTAAGAAGAAGTTTATGTTAAGCAAGCCCCTGAATTTGAAAGCTCTCAATTTCAAAATCATGTTTTTAAATTGTAAAAAGCTTTGTGTGATCCGAAACAAGCTCCCGGAGCTTGGTATGAAAGACTAAGCAGTTTTGTAGTTGAAGATGACTTCAAGAGAGGTCTTATTGACAAAACTCTATTCACAAAAACCAAGGGGAATGATTTTCTTATCATTTAGATTTATGTTGATGACATTATTTTTGGAGCTACGAATGAAACTATATGCAAAAGAGTTTTACGAGTTGATGAGACAGGAGTTCCAAATGAGCATGATAGGAAAACTCAATTTCTTCCTTGGACTGCAAATCAAGCAAGAAAAGGATGGCATATATGTTCATCAATCAAAATACACCAAGGAACTATTGAAGAAGTAAAAGCTACAATATGTGAAGCATGCGAGTAACACTAATGAGTAGCGAGTACTAAATTGGACTCGAGATAAGAAAGGTAAAGCTATAGATTAGAAACTCTACAGAGGTATGATTGGATCTCTACTTTATCTTACATCTAGTAGGCCAGGTATCATGTTCGATGTACTGCCTTTGTATAAGATTTCAAGCTAATCCAAAAGACTCACATCTCACTACGATAAAGAGAACATTTAGATATCTTGTAGGGATTCGGACACATTGTATGTGGTAATCTAAGGACTCATATCTCGACCCTCAAAGGATGCTCGGATGCTGATTATGCTTGGATACAAAGTTGATAGAAAGAGCATATCAGGAGTATGCCAATTTCTGGGTCAATCACTTATCTCCTAGCACTCAAAGAAACAGAACTCGGTTGCTCTATCAACTACTGAAGCTCGGTACATATCAGCTGGAGCTTGTTGTGCTCAGATTCTCTAGATCAAGTGAAGGTTTACTCTCCGAGAAGCTAAGTCACCCTAGAGAGGGGTGAATAGGGTGATGAGGAAATTCGCTCGAGTTAAGCAATAGATATGACTCGAGGAGAATGTGAGTCAAGGATGAACTCGGAAAAACACTCACTCGGACTTAACAGGAAGATGAAGATACAGATTGGATAGAATTTTAAATCTGTTTGAGTCTAGATTGGACTCGGAAAAGTATCAACTCGAAATTACGTGGAAACCCTCCTGTGGCAAAAACCACGGACCTTGCTAGTCCAAGCACGAAGTCAAATCCACTATTTTGAATCCACAAAATACAATAGAATGACTCAACCAGAGTTTCTCCCTTAGACAACTCCTTATAAGTTTTTCCTAGACTCGAAATTCCCTTATCCGATCTAGTACTTCCTAACTCGAGATAACCTTTACGAGTTAGGGACAAGCGAGCTGAGTTAACCCTTACAGCTCAGTCAAGGGACTTACTCGAAAGTAAGAATAAGTGTTTGTAACATATTAGAAGACCTTACAACTCGAGAGAATATTAAGTACGAGTTGGAGTTGTAAGTAGAAGATTGAGTATGAATACAACGACTTTTGCTTAAGTACGTGTATTGACGAGTTGGTTCAGCGAGTCTTCAAATCTTGAGAGTTGGCTTCTATTTATAGATAATCAAGCGGATTGGTCGTTGTGACCATCTTCGACTAAAAGTCCTTTGTGAGTGTTGTAATGGTTTTCCGAGTTACTCGGAAAATATCCGTTGAGGTGTAAACGTTGGGCAACGGCTCTTGACTCCTTTGGAAGTCCCAATTCACTTGGTGGTGTCTTGAAAAGTAAGGTGGAAACCACCGTTACGCTTAGCATTGCAGATTTCCATTTTTGGAAACAGACAACCCCGACATAGTGTCCGGGCCTTGGTCATAAGTGGAAAAAGCCTTGTCTGTTGGTGATTTGCCGTTTTGAAGCTGGTTACTTTTGTAATTCAAAAATAAGATAGTCTTGTTTGAGTAACCTACATAAGTAAATCAATTTGGCTCTCAAAGTATAAAATACTTTTGTCCAAGATTAGAAACAGATAATAAATTAATTAAGATAATTAAGTGCATAATTATCCGAGTCGGAAAAGGAATGGAATTTTCTGAATCTAATATCCATGAGACTCAAAATCCATCCGAGTCGAGTCTAAAAGAGAATCAAGTCAAATAAAGAATAACAGAAGCGAGATAGACTTGATTTAGACAAAGCAAAATTCAAACAAAATATGCTAACTTAGATGAATGAATTAACATGGTAATTCTTGGAACACAAGGTCGATTTGAGTTTATGCACGTTATAGTGTTTGAACATGCGATATATTTGAGTGTTGTCCGAGTGACTCGAGAATAGTGTGTAGAATGGCGTGTAAGAGTATGCTTTCTAAGTTAGTCGAAGCGAGACGAAAACAAATGCAATAGATTCCGTAACACTCGAAAAGATGCTATATCACTCGAGAAAAGTTTCTAAGGCACATAGAATGACTTGTAATGAAAACCTTATGAGAGCTGAAATCTTATACCTGATTCTTTGATGGAACTCAAAATTATGTATGTGTAAAGTCCGAGTCTTCAATCTCCCCTTTTTGATGAAAGGCATTCCATACTTATACAAAACTTTGTTAGTGATATAGATCCGGTTTTTCAATCTTGCTCGGGAAATAAGTTAGTAAGATGTGATAAAATTTAGTTCTATTAGAGCACATTTATCTATTAGAACAAATAAACCGAGGTTGCATAACACGCGCTAAGGTATCGGAGCAAGAAAAAAATACCGATAGACGCATCAATGATTGGACGTTGATAGCGGGATTATTAATGAACTGTCACTATAAAAACTCGAAATAATTGCTTTAAGCAGGTAAACCCATAAGGTAGATAGCAATTATTAATGAAATGCATTTATTCATTAAAGACAAGAAAATTACATAAGAGAGGGTGAGAGAAACTCTCCCTAAACAAGACAACAAATTTTTTTAACTATTCTCCCCTTGCCTTTCAGAAAAAAAAATAAAAAGAGGAAGAATGTATCAAGTAGATACGGATTTGATGTCTGGACAAAAAAAGTGAAAAACGAGAAAAGAAAACTAAGAAGGAGGGGATGGAGTAGCCCGAGTGGAAGATGAAGGACGAGTAATGCGCCTACACCGATAAGATCTTGAAGATGTAGTTGAATGCAACAGGGGCAACACTGGGATTTTTGCATCGGCTCGGTTCGAGTGGTCGACCCGAACGAGGTTGTCCAGAGGCTCATCATCCCGGAACTCGACTGCTGGAGGGGTGTGTTCAGGCTAACCACTGCTGACCGACCATGGTCGGCGAGGTCTTCGACCCACTCGGACTCACTGTCCGAGCTGATCACTTCAGGTTGCGTTTACGGAGCACCCCGACCCTCGGCTTCCGCTCCGTGCTCTGCCTCTTCTTTCTCCCCTTCCTTAGATGGAGTTGCCTCAGCCGCGAGCTCGCTTCTTCTCCTTCTTCTGCTTCTTTTTCCTCTTCCGAGGATGATTTGGCCGAACTCAAGGATTACGAGGTGTCCGAGTTGACAGAATCTCGAGCCGCCTTTGAGCGCTTCTCCTAAAGGAGCTCGATCGGCTCCTCTCGCTCGTTAACTGAGCCTTCATCTCGAGTAGCACATCCTACTACTCTCGGATTGGGGATTGGGCTGTTTTCTCGGTTAATGGTCATAGACTCGGAAGACAATCTTGAATGACCGGACGATGTCCTTAATTTTAGAGGACATCGAGGAGATTTTGTCCATGAAAGCGGTGGACAAAACAGAAGAAAGAGTCCGAGAAACACCCGAGGTGGAGGCATCAGCAGGTAGAGGAGGTAGAAAGAGAGCGCGTTGAGTCCGAGTCCGAGGCGGAGAAGGTGGCCTCGGTTCGAGCTATGGACCTAGACACCTGGTTAGGTTTCCGGTATCCATACCCAAGAAGTTCCTTTTTGCCAACAACTATGGCAGCCTCGAAACCGTGTTGGGATATGAGGGAAGAGGAACTTTGAACTGTTTGAAGATGAGGGTGAGAAGATCCCGGAAAGGAAGAGGGGTGGTCTTCTTGTTCGAGTCCGAGCCGACACAGTTGCCATTTGCTCGATTATAGCAGGAAAGAGGTCTACTTTGTAGCCCTCTAGAATATCGGAAAGAGCTTTGAGATGCTTGGAGTTGGGGTTCTCCTTGCTAGAATGTTGTGAGAAGAAGGTTCTCATTAGCAGGAAACACAGAACATAAGCTTCGACTTTAGTTGGGTCATAGAGAAGTTTTTGCGTGAACTAGGGAATTCTTTAGCGTACTTCTCAAAGAAGTCGTCGACAACCTCATTGAAAGGTATGGGGTTGCTATTCAAGAAAAGAGAGGATACTTTGAAAAGTCGATGGAGGAGAGAAGTATTGATGCGAACAGTGACGTTACGAATGCGTGAGGTGAGGATACCCTCGGAGCTAGAAAGATAAGTGTAAAATTCAGAGACAAGTTCGGGGTAAATGAACTCACCAAAACAAAGAAAATTGTAGACCCCAGTGGATTGGATGTGAGGCAACCACGAAAATTTTGTGGTTGGAAAGAATTTATCATCTAGTGTGAGATGTTGGGTGACAAGAGGTTTGGAAGGATTGGACGGGCCTTCCCGGCTTTTAGTACGAGGTTTCTTGGTTGTAGAACCAAGAAAATCAGAGTGAGAACCTCTTTTCGGCATTTTGATGTAGAAAAGAGAAAGAAGATGAGCTTTTGAGAGAGATAGAAGAGAAAGCTCAAGGAGAGTGAAAAAGAAAAGAGTAAAAGAAGAGAGAGCCGAGAGCAACAAAGCTTACTTGAGATGTTCTTCACTAATCTTGAGATCACCGAGCATTGCTTTGATCATAAAGAGCTTGTGCTTGAAGATTTATAAAGAAGTAAGCGTCCTTCGGTATCCTTTCTAACTCGGCTCCTTAGCGGTCACCTCTTACCGGTGTGACTGTCTCTTCTCCAACGGTTAGAATTCTAGTAGTTGTCTCCCAACAGCTAGTTGTCCGATCACAGCGCGCGAGAGAGAGAGAGAAAAAGAGAGATTTTTAAGATAAATTTCGAAATTCTCCACTTGTCTAGAGATGATTTCAGAAGTTTGATGTTCATTTTTCTCAAAATCCGAGTCCGACTCAGCTACGTTTCGAGTGACTCGAAACCGCAAACAAATAATAACTCTTAGCTCAATATCACTAGTTCAACTGAACTAATGGTTATTAAGAAAAGTAAGCACACAGCACAAAAAAAAATTAATTATGCATTAATCATGCCAAGCTCATTCCTAACAAAACAAAGCTGATCCTCACTAAGTGGCTTAGTAAAGATATCGACTAATTGAAGATTGGTAGGAATGAATTCAAGTTCAATATCACCTTTCTTAGAATGGTCTCTTAAGAAATGATACCTAACCTCAATATGTTTTGTCTTTGAGTGCTTAACTAGATTCTTGGTGATGCTAATTGCACTCTGATTATCACACTTGATTGGAATTAATTTGAATGTAAGTCCAAGATCTCTCAAGTGTTACTTTATCCATAAAATCCGAGCACAGACATCCCCAGCTGCGATATACTCGGCTTCGGCGAGTTGATAGAGCTACCGAGTTTTGCTTCTTTGACTGCCAAGATATCGGGATTAACCCGAAATTGGTAAGCTCCTGAGGTGCTCTTCCTATCAACAATGTACCTAGCATAATCAGCATCCGACTATCCAGGTGAGAGTCGGTTACGAGTCTCTAGAGTACCATAGACCTAAATTTTGAGTCCCTGTAAGATATCCGAATATTCTCTTCACTGCAGGTGAGATGTGATTCTTTTGGATTGGCTTGAAATCTTGCACACAGGAAGACACTAAACATTATGTTTGGCCTACTAGAAATAAGATATAGCAAAGATCCAATCATACCTCGATAGAGTTTCGATCTACTTGCTTTACCTTTTTCAGTCCGAGTCTAGTTTTATCGCTGCTACTCATGGGGGTTGCTTGCATACTTTGCATCTTGGAGTTTGTACTTTTTAGCAGCTCCTTGGTGTACTTTGATTGATGGACATATATTCCATCTTTGTCTTGCTTGATTCGTAGACCAAGGAAGAAATTGAGTTCTCCCATCATACTCATTTGAAATTCATGTCTCATTAATTCGGAAAATTCTCGACATAAAATTTCATTAGTAGCTCTAAAAATTATGTCATCCACATATATCCGAGCAATGAGAAGGTCTTTCCCCTTGGTTTTTATAAAGAGAGTCTTGTCAATCTGACCTCTCCTAAAATCATTTTGAACCAAGAAATTGCTCAATCTTTCATACCAAGCTCTAGGAGCTTGTTTAAGACCATAAAGAGCTTTTTGCAGTTTGAAAACATGATCTGAAAATTCTAAGTTTTCAAATCCAGGGGGTTGCTCAACATAGACTTCCTCTTCAATAAAATCATTGAGAAATACACATTTCACATCCATTTGATACAATTTGATATTTATGCTAAATGCAAATGCCAATAAAATTCTAATAGCTTCAATTCTAGCTATAGGTGCAAAGGTTTCCCCACAATCAATCCCTTCTTCTTGATTGTAACCTTGAGCCATAAGTCTAGCCTTATTTCTTACTACCAACCCACCTTTATCTAGTTTGTTCTTGAAAACCCATTTGGTTCCTATGACTGGGTGGTCGGAAGGTCGTTTGGTCGAGTCCGGACTTGATTTCTTTTGAATTGATTGAGTTCCTCTTGCATGGCCCCTACCCATTCAGGTTCATTTAGGGCCTCTAGTGTATTTCGGGTTCGATTAATGATATGAATGCAGTGAATGCACATAGAATTTGAAGAGAGGAACGAGTTCTTACCCCACTGTTGATGTCGGACATGATGTTTTCTAGTGGGTGACTAGAAGCATACTTGAATGCTCTACCTGTTCTTTGGTTCACCAGATCTGTAGGTTGAATTGGTTGATCTGCAGAAGCTCTGTTCCGAGTAAGCTTGTTCATCAGATTGTCCTTCAATATTCTAAGCTTGTTCTTGAGTTGTCTCATTCCGAGCCACTTTGTTCGAGTGACTTCATTCCGAGTGTCATGGATTTGATTCTTGATGAGCTGATTTTCATCACGATCATCATCTCTACTGAGCTTTAGGTTTAAGAATGATGACTCACTTGGTTTTCCTGTTCAATCTCATCAAACACAACGTGGATGCTTTCTTCCACTTTATTAGTTCTTTTATTGAAAATGCGATAAGCTTTACTATGAGATGAATAACCAAGAAAAATACCTTCATCCGACCGAGCATCAAACTTGGTCAGGTGATCTTTACCATTGTTATGAACAAAGCACTTACATCCAAAGGGTGTGAAGTATGAAATATTGGGTTTCTTCCCTTTGTAGAGCTCGTATGGAGTTTTCTTCAAGATGGGTCCGATGAGGCATCTGTTCAAAGTGTAGTTCAGTTGTGTTGATCGCCTCAGCCCAGAAATAGTAGGGTAGATTGTGTTCAATCATCATAGTCCTTGCTATTTCTTCAAGAGTTCTGTTCTTTCTCTCCACCACTCCATTTTGTTGTGGAGTTCTTGGTGTTGAGAAGTTGTGAGAGATGCCATTCTTATCGTAAAACTCTGCAAACTCGAGTAGCTGAACTCTCTTCAATGGTCGGTTCGAATTCTCTGGATCTAAGTCCGAGACTCAACTTGGATTTTCCTGTAGAGCTTGCTGAATTCTTTAAAAGCTTCATTTTTATGCTTAAGAAAACACAATTAGGTAAATCGTGAGTAATCACCAACAATAACAAGCACATATGATTTACCTCCGAGACTCTTGACGAGGATTTCACCACATAAATCCATATGCAACATTTTCAAGCACCTTGGATGTGGAAACAATTTTCAGAGATTTGAAAGATGATCTGCCTTGTTTCCCTTTTGTGCATGCTTCACAGATTTTATCTTTCTTAAATACACAATGATGCAATCCTTTGACTAAACAATGGAAAACAAGTTTCTTAATGGTATGGATGCTAACATGACCTAGTCTACGATACCATGCCCATGAATCATCATGAAGAGATGCTTTTAAACATGACAAGTTCGACTCGGGTCGAAAGAGGAATAGTGTAAGTGTTACTCGATCTCTTACCTCGAGCTTGATCTCTTTGGTAGCATCATCGAAATATAGCAATTGGTTTGAGTGAATCTTACCTCTTGACCTTTATCACATAGTTGAGAGATGCTTAGCAAGTTGTACTTTAACCCTTTGACAAGGTATACTGGGTCGACCAGATTGCTCCCTTTGCCAATTTTTCCAATCCCAATTATCTTACCTTTGTTGTCATCCCCAAACGTGACTTTTCCTCCTTTGTAGTCTTCTAACTCGGAAAAGAGTCTTGAATCTCCTAACATGTGGCGTGAGCATCCACCGTCTCGGTACCAATGCCTTTTTGTTCTTTTCTAAGTTACCCGCAAATCGAAACAAACTAACCCTTCTCACTTCCTCTAACGAACCCAATAACTCCCTTTATTGTGGTCCTTTTCGAGGAAGAAGACTTTTCGGAACCCAAATTTGAATGACTTTAGGTTTGGTCTCGATTCCGAGTCTTCCGTTTAGAGAACTGAGTCTATGTCTCTTTCTTTTGAAAAACTTTTCTTTTATAAACCGGCGGAGAAGGCTTTCTCCTATAAGCTGGTCCAGGCTCGGTCCTCCTTTCATTCTTATGAATAGGACCGTGCTCAGCCTTCCCGAACTTCACGGTTCGGAATCTTTTTGAAAAGTTCGAGTAGGAATTGGATTCCTCCTCTTTGTTAAAACCAAGACCTTCTTTTCGAATGAGATACATTGGGACCCTAAGAGTATATCAACGTTTTCTTGAGCTTGAGTAAACTTTAAAACAAGATCTTGAGACTCGTTGAGCTTTTGCTTTAGTTGCTCATTATCCCTTCGAGTAACTCGGACTCGGTCTCATTGGATTGAGCACTAGTCTTAAGTCCTCTAAAAGTAAGTCTCGGTTTTTCCAATTTATTTTTTAAAGAGATGCTCTCGAAGTGATTGACTTAAGTTGTTCTTTAAAAGAGAAGAGTCGAATTGGACTTCTCTTCCAAAGTGAAAATATACTTAGCTAAATCAACTTTGGAAAACTTGAGAAAGTATTCAATTACCTCTTGAGGATTTGTTTCCTCACTTGTCCGAGTGATCCGAGTCGACTCTGTTTCGGCTTCGAGTCGAGAGTGCCATCGGACATTTTGAGTCATCTAAGTCTTCATCGTCTTCGATGAGTCTTCATCACTCCATATGGCCATCATAGCCTTTTTCTTTCTTCTGTCCCTCTTTCTCTTGGGACAGTCCTTAACTATGTGTTCCTTGCTGCCACACTCAAAACATCTAGAGTTCTTAGTCAAAGATAACTTTGAAGGGGAAGAGTGTTTACCTTTTCTATCCTTCTTGTCTTTCTTATAGAACTATTATCTTGGCTTCTTATCCCCTCTCTTGTGCTTCATTATTCTCTTGAAGCCTTTAGCAATAAGTGCGATGGGATCTTCTTCTAATTCGAAGAACTCAGATTTGCTTCTCTGGTTTCGAGGCTTTCAGCTGCAATGTTCTTTTTGGTGCTCGACCTCTGCATCCTCCTCTTCCGAGTAGATCTCATGGGTGAGAAGCTTCCCAATGAGGTAGTCTAGCTTCAGTAGAGACAAGTTCCGAGCCTCTTCGATAGTTGTTACCTTGGGACCCCATCTTCTCTTGGGTAGACTTCGAGTATCTTTCGCACATTTCCTCGTGGGAAATCTTTCTACCCAGAGATTTGAGATTGTTGGTAATCTCGGTGAAGCGGATGAACATCCGAGTGATGTTTTCTTCTGGATCCATCTTGAACAGCTTATACTTGTGAAGATATTGGCTTATCTTCACTTGTCCGACCTGGCTTGTGCCTTCATAAGTGTTGACCACTTGTGTCCCATACTTCTTTGGCTGTGTCACAAGCGGACACTCGGTTGTACTCTTCCGAGCTGATGGAGCACATTAGAAAGTTCATCGCTTTGAAGTTCTTTCGAACTTTTCTATTTCATCGCGAGTGAACTCGGCCTTTGTCTTGGGCACGAGTCTTGTTTCTTCCGTTTTCATGGGAATGTAGTTTCCTACTTGTATGATGTTCCGGACATCCTCATCATGGTCTAGCAGGAAACATTCCATGAGCTTCTTCCAGATGTACGAAGTTAGATCCTTTGAACTTTGGTGGTCTGCTGGAAGATCTTCCTTCATCAAACTCTCGGTTGTTCCGATCCATTTGATCTTTAGACCTTTGGATGGTTAGATCCTTTATGAAAGGCTAGGCTTTGATACCAATTGAAGGTTTGCTCTCGGAGAAGCTAAGTCACCCTAGAGGGGGTGAATAAGGTGATGAGGAAATTCGCTCGAGTTAAGCACTAGATATGACTCGAGGAGAATGTGAGTCAAGGATAAACCGAAAAGACACTAACTCGGACTTAAGGGGAAGATGAAGATATAGATTGGATAGAATTTTAAATCTGTCCGAGTCTAGATTAGACTCGGAAAAGTATCAACTCGAAATTACGTGGAAACCCTCCCGGGGCAGAAAACCACGGACCGTGCTAGTCCAAGCACGAAGTCAAATCCACTATTTTGAATCCACAAAATACAATAGAATGACTCAACTAGAGTTGCTCCCTTAGACAACTCCTTACAAGTTTTTCCTAGACTAAGAAATTCCCTTATCCGATCTAGTACTTCCTAACCGAGATAACCTTTACAGCTAGGGACAACCGAGCTGAGTTAACCCTTACAGCTCAGTCAAGGGATCTTACTCGGAAAGTAAGAATAAGTGTTTGTAACATATTACAAGACCTTACAATATTAAGTGCAGAGTTGAAGTTGTAAGTAGAAGATTGAGTACGAATACAAAGGATTTTGCTTAAGTACGTTTATTGACAGTTAGTTCAGCAATCTTCAAGTCTTCGAGTTGGCTTCTATTTATAGATAACCAAGCAGATTAGCCGTTGTGACCATCTTCCGACTGGAAGTCCTTTGTGACTGTTGTAATGGATTTTCCGAGTCACTTAGAAAATATCCGTTGAGGTGTGAACATTGGGCAATGGCTTTTAACTCCTTTGGAAGTCCCAATTCACTGGTGGTGTATTGAAAAGTAAGGTGGAATTCACCGTTAAGCTTAGCGTTGCGATTTCCAGTTTTGGAAATAGACAACCCCGATACAGATGTCCGGGCCTTGGTCGAAGTAGAAAAAGCCTTGTCTGCTGGTGATTTGACGTTTTGAAGCTAGGTTACTTTTGTAATTCAAAAATAGGATAGCCTCATTTGAATAACCTACAAAAATAAATCAATTTGGTTCTCAAAGTATAAAATACTTTGGTCCAAGATTAGACATAGATAATAAATTAATTAAGATAATTAAGTGCATAATTATCCGAGTCGGAAAAGGAATGGAATTTTTCGAGTCTAATATCCATGAGACTCAAAATCCATCCGAGTCGAGTCCAAAAGAGAATCAAGTCAAATAAACAATAACAGAGTAGACAAACTTGATTTAGACAAAGCAAAATTCAAACAAAATATGCTAACTTAGAAGAATGAATTAACATGGTAATTCTTGGAACACAAGGTCGGATCCGAGTTTATGCCCGTTGTAGTAAATGTTTGAACATGCGATATATTTGAGTGTTGTCCGAGTGACTCGTAACAAGTGTGTAGAATGACATGTAAAGTTTTCTTTCCGAGTTAGTCGAAGCGGATGAAAACAAATGCAATAGATTCCGTAACACTCGGAGAAGATGCTATATCACTCGGAAAAGTTTCTAAGGCACATAGAATGACTTGTAATCAAAACCTTATGAGAGCTGAAGTCTTATACCTAATTCATTGATGGAACTCGGAATGATGTATATGTAAAGTCCGAGTCTTCATCAAGCAATACTTGAAGGATCCGGGATTGTCATTCACCTCTATCCCAATTAAGTGTGATAATCAAAGTGCCATCAACATCACCAAGAATCCGAGTTCAAGCACTCAAAAACGAAACACATTGAGGTCGGGTATCATTTTCTAAGAGACCATTATGAGAAAGCTAATATTAAACTTGAGTTTGTTCCTACAAAATTTCAACTACCCGATATCTTCACTAAACATCCGAGCAAAGATCAGTTTTGCTTTATTAGGAATGACCTTGGCATGTTGATTGCATGATTATTTGATTTATTGAATAAATTATTGTGAATTTGATTGATTATTATATGTTCCGATTAAACAATAAATGGATCGGTTGAACCAAGATGAAACCGAGCTATGAGTTATTAGTTTTTTTAGTGTGTTTTGAGACACATCACCGAGTCGAGACTTAGTTTATGAGAAAAATGGACATTAAAATTCTAAGATCATCTCTACATCAATGAAGAATCTTGGAAAAGTTCTTGAAAATCTATTTTTCTCACTATGGCACACGAACGGCCTGAAAACTAGCCGTTACGAGGAAGCAATTTCGAGATAGCCATTACTCACTGGATTACACAAGGGTCCGCTAACCGTTACTTTAAAGGCTGAGTCAAAAAGGCTTTTCTAATGAAAGCTCGTGTTCTATAAATAGCACCCATTCCCTCTTATTCATATACTTTGCTATTTTTTGCTCCCACTCTTGCACTCTTTGCTATCGTACTCGATGAACTCAACTCTTAACTCTCTCTATCTCTCATTCATCTACTCTCTGCACTCTCTTACTCTCAATTTCTTTCACTCTCTCGGCCATGTTTAAGAGAGGAAGCGCCATGGAAGGAGGTTCATCGACAAAGAAGGCAAGAACCAAATCCATCCGCTCCGACAATCTTCAAAAGGATTAGTCTAAGGGCAAAGCCCTTGTCTACGATGACCAAAAGCTCATCGTGGCCCAACACTAATTCATAGAAGAGAAATTTTTCTCTACCACCACTTTCTCTTAGATCAAATCCACTCTCAACACAGGTACTTTCAAGTATTTATGTTTCTGCGACTATATCTCGCCTAAAACATATCACTGAGTTACGGGAAACATGTCTATAAGAGATAATATAATCTCCTATGTTGTTCAAGGAAAAATCATTCGTATTAATCTCTCTCTCCTTCACAATATTTTTAATGTGAAGTGTCTTTTCTTGAACTCCAACCCTATTTCGCTCAATGAAGTCGTTGATGACTTCTTTAGCAAATATGCCAAAGAGATCTCTAAGTCCAAAAAGAACTTTTCTATGACTCGGATGACCTCGAAGCAAGACTTCTTTACTTTATCTTGATGAGAACCTTCTTCTCTTTCTACCCCTCCAAAGACAGCCCAAACAAGCAAAGTTCTCAAGGTTCTCTACGATATCCTTGAAGGGTATGAGGTTGACCTCTTCCCTTTCATCTTGGAGCAGATTGATTATGTTCCCTTAGATCGGAAGAAGCCCTCTCTTTCCTTTGGAGCTTTACTATCTATTGTCTTTGCTCAATTCAAGGTGGATCTCCTTTCGATCCACACAAATTTCTGGAGCCAACTGTCTATATAGGCATAAATGAGTTCATTGGACTAGGATACCAGGAAATACAATCCGGTGTCCGGGTTCATACTTCGAGCTTGCACCTCCTCCTCCACCTCAAACCGAGAAAGACTCTAAGACTCCTCTTCCCACTACTGAACCTTCATTTTCCTAGCCTACCCCTTCTCTCAAATTACTTCGAATGTGGCATCCCGGTTTTCTGCTCTAGCCGAGTTGCGGACAACTATGACAGATTTCTAGGCTTTCATGCCAATCTTGACTCAATTCCAGAGCAAGGCATAGAGATAAATCGATCGAGTCAAGCTTTGGTAAGTGAGCTCAAAGATGTGATCAAACGCCAACGAGATCGGATCCGCCAACTCCGGGAAAGAAGATCTAAAGCGAGTTGAGGACTCGGACCATCACTCTAAAGAGGCACCCTCCTCGAGTCCTCAAGCTCCTCTAACTCGAGTCGGAAGAACAAGAATGAGAAGCAGCAGGAGAAGAAGTAGAAGAAGAAGGAAGCTGGAACAGCCCCAGCTGAGGGCCAAGGGGAGAAAGAACCTGAGATGATCTCCTCAAATGGTACGGAGTCTATCTCGGAAGAGGTTGGCGATGCGAGCCGGTCTAAGGCCCCCTCCTCGGTTCAACGGCCTTAAGTTGAAGAGGCTGAGGGCTCGGAAGGTGAACCGGAGGATGTATAACCTCCGATTCGTAGGAGTGCATGTCATGTTCCGGACTTGCCCCTGCTCTTGCCACCTCGCCCAGCTGCAACTACACAAGGCTAAAAATGTAGATGAGGCCCCGTTCTTCTTCCTCAATCCGCACTTGCTCCACCTTCCTCTTAATTTCAAATTTTTCTTTTTTGTCCAACATCTTTGTACTTTTCTGTTTATCCCTTCCTACTTTTTTTTTTAATGAAATGCTAGAGGGAGAGAAAAAGATAGATGTTTGGCTTAGGGGAGTTATTTCTTAAGTTTTTTTTTAGTCTTTCCGTATGATATTTTCGAGTTTTAATGAAATTTCCCTAGTTACGAGCATAACCGAGTTAAATCTTGCATAGTTTATCTTTACTACGATATACTTTATCTCTGCTCTACTACTTGCTCATAATACTTTGATATGTATGCTCTGAGTTATATATGATCAAAATACTCGATATTTTTGCTCTTATCAAAATGCATTGAAAATTTAACTCTTTGAACTTTTAACTTCTATCTTAAGTATGGAATATTTTTCATCAAAAAGGAAGAGATTGTAGACTCAGGTATAACTCTCCATCTCTCTATGGTTTTGATTTTAAGTCATTATAAGTATTTAAGAAGCTTAACTTTAAGTTTTCAATACTTGTTTGATCCACTAAAAACCATCTCTTGAGTAGAACATACTTAATTGGGTTTCTAACTAACTCGGACACAACTCGGAAAGTTGGTATGAGTAAATAATTTCATAAACACTACATATTCCGAGCACTAACTTCTTATTCTAACTGAAAATAAATTACTCCATTAATTCTCTTTTCTAAGTGAGTGTATTGTACTAAATTATTTACCTGATCAAGTCTTTGCATTTTGATTATTCAATCTTAATAAATTGATCATTTAAGGATTGACTCAAGATGGAATTTGAACTTATTGAATATTAGACTCAAAAAATTTCATTCTTTCGGGCTAAGGATAATTAAGCATTTAATTTTCAGGATTTAATTATTATCTTTGCCTAATATTGGATCAAAGTATTTTTATACTTTGAGTATCGATATGAATTGCTTTTGCAGAGTTGATTAAAGTATTTTAATCTTATTTTGAAAAGCAAAAGCAACCGGTTTCTAATTGTTAAACACCAGCTGACATAAAAACACCTTTTATGGACAAGTCTCGGATCATCGTTTCGGGGTTATTTGTTATATAATTTAGTAAACTTCAACTTTGAGTTTAACGTTTGTTTCCACCCTAAATTTCAGTCACCACCAGTGGGATGGACAACTTTTTAGCCAAGGACCAAAGTACAACTTTCATTTTTGCAATAGCTCCTTTTCTAAGTGACTCGGACTAACCGTTACAACGATTAGTGAAGTTCTCAAGTCCATATTCAATCTCAACGGCTACTTTTCCCTACTGAGTATAAATAGAAGCCTTCCTACAAGACTTGAAGATTGCTGAAATTGAAGATATTCTACTCTCACTCAATCTTCTAACTTTTACAACTATACTTCTTAAGTTCTTACTTTCTAAGTTCTAAAGAGAAAAGTCTTGTAATCACTCTTACATTTTCATTTCTTTATAAAGTCCCTTGATTGAGTTATAAGGATTAACTCAATTTAGTTGTTCTCTAGTCTGTAAAGGTTATCCGTGTTAGGAAGTACTAGATCAAATAAGGGAATTTCGAGTCTAGGAAAAACTTGTACTTGAATTGTCGAAGGGAGATTTTTTGTAAAAGGTTAGTCCTTGTATTTTGTGGATTTAAAATAAGCGGATTTGACTTAGTGCTTGGATTAGCATTGTTCGTGGTTTTACGCCCCACGAGGGCTTCCACATATATTCCGTGTTTTGTGAGTTTCGAGTTCAATCTAGACTCCGAATTGTTTTTTAATCTTTGCTGTACTGATTGCTATGTTAATCCGCAAAAATCTTCCATCACCCTATTCAACCCCTCCCCCTCTAGGGTGACTTATCTTCTCAAGGGCAAATCTTCAGAGATAATGATGTTTTTAATAGTTTTGATAATTATTTAATTATGTTAAAATTTAGAAATTAGTAGTTTATATTTTTGTGATATATTATGATAATAATATTATAATAATGATATTGTGAATAAAATTTGACATGCTGATATATAATAAATTTGTGAATTGAGGTAATTACAAATTAGTTTGAATTTGTGATGATATTATGATGATGATATTACTAAATAGTTTAAAAGTTAGTTTAAATTTGTGATATTATATATGAATAACATTAATTTAAGTTTGTGTAATGGTAATTGTATAAATAATGAGTTGTGCCGGATTATTGTTATTACGATTATATATGTATATATATATTGTGGAATATTATATAGTATTGATTATGGTTGAAATCATGCTAAATTAAAATACGAATATTAATTATAAAGATTTATGAACTTTTTCTGATGTTATAAAGTGTGCACTTATAATACTAATAGATTTTTGTTGATGTTTTAATAATGTAATGAAAATTGATGGTATATATATATATATATATATATATATATTAAAGTAACTAATATAAATGGAGATAAAAACCATATAAAAACATATGAAGCGAAATAATTTTTAAATATCTTCACATAATGAAAACAAAGATTAAAAAATAAAATGAAATAGGAAAAAAGATAAAAATAAATAAAGTTAAATGAAAATAAATAAAAAATTATTATAGTGAACAAATTTCAAGAGCTTTTAAATAACATAATGGGAATAAAGATAAAAAAATGGAAATAAACATAAATAAAAACAAATAAATAAATAAATAAATAAATAAATAAATAAATAAATAAATATATATATATATATATATATATATATATATATATATATATATATATATATATATATATATATATATATATCTTAAATGATCTAATATAGATTAAAAAATAAAGTGAAATGTTAGTAAAGAAAATAAACAGTGAAATAATTTTTAAAGATTTTGCATAATGTAAATATATATGTATATATATTTAAACATAAAAAATTAAATTAAATAAAAATAAAAAGGAAAAATATTAAAATGAAATAATTTTGAGAACTTTTAAATTACCTAATAAGAATAAAGAAAAAATTAAATTAAAAAAGATAAAGCAAACTAATTTTCAAATATATGAAATAACGTTACAATAAAGATAAAAATAAAGTTGTACGAGAATAAAGACAAAAACAATGAAACAATTTTTTGAATCTTTATATGAGATTAGATATTAATTATACTTTATTTGAACTAAGGGAAAGATTATTATTATTATTACTAATATAGACTAGTGATATGCGAGGAGTAATGTTGTACAATGTATAACTTAAGAAATTATTGAATAACACAGCGATGTTGTACTTGTGAGTTTCTTTTTCTCAATCATTTGATTTTATTGAATGATTTCACTTTCAACAACATTCTTATACATATTATCCCCTCATAACGAAAACGCTTTCGTGACTCATCAAAGTTATCGAAGCCAACACATAAAAATTATTAGAGCTCAGCACAAATTTATCTTCTAATCATTCTAAATTTAAAAAGAATAAATAAATAATCAAAAATAATAAATAAAAAAGAATGTTAAAAAATATCATTAAAGTTTTAAGATTACACACGTGATTTGAAATATTAAGAAGTCAGGTGCCTCTAAGAATAAAATAATTTAAATAATCCTAACTCATACGAGTTATAAAAATAATATGACAATATGTTTAGGTATCAAAAGGTAAACATTAGTAAGAAAAGCAATAATATATGATTGGTAGATATTGAGATAGATGACAATAAATATCATTATGTCACAAATTAATATTACAATACAAAGTACATCAAATCAATAAAAGAATATCAAACTTATAACTCATAACTCTTTACAAAGTCAATACTAATTTAACTTATATATACGCCTAGATAAATATTTATATGCAACCAACCCACTAAAACATCATTGACTTAAATATTACACGAACTTTTAAAAAGTATACATATATCCATAATGAGATCTCATTTTTTAAAAATTATAAGGTGATTATAATGATTTATCTATTTTTATCTACCTCTGCACACAAAGATAATTAAACATATAATAACTACTTATATTAAGATTAATAGTGAAAAATATTATAATGATAGAAGTGACCCAAATGTATTTAACAATAATAGGTAATTTGTATCATAGTAAAGGGCATGATAGGTCAATTCGTGGCGTAAGGTAATAAAATTATCTGTGTTTTGTACTTATATTGAAAATTGATCGCGATTTTAGTAGTGAATCAATGGGGTAAAAATATTGATACAATCGAGATTTTATAAATATACGTTTTACTCGATTAACAACCAATTGCTTCCTCGAGACACATCTCTTATTCTCAATTAATTAACATAATAAGAGTAACATAGATTCTATTTCAAGATGGCGGGGAGATTTGATAGCAAATACTCATATTTTAATAATTTAGAAAAGTTACGAGTAGTAAAAGATATGATTTAAATATGTTTATCAATAATAAGTCACGAGATAAACATGTTAAGAAAAATTAAAATAAACTGTATTTGTAACCAAAAATAAATAAATTGATCCGTATGTTGTGCAAAAATTTTGAGACAAATGAATTTATTCGAAATCCTGTGGGATTAATAGAAGTTGGCATATTAAGTTTGCAATCCTTTAAACATAACACAAATTACGAACTTAAAGTACACAAATTACGAACTAAAGTAATATAATTTTTAACTTTTTATTCATTACGTTTTATTCCACAACATATTTGAATCATAATTTTCTGTCTTTTAGGCATTTTAAATATTAATATCAAGTATATATGTAATTGTTATATTTTTATTATATTAATTTATGATTTATTAAGGTTTACTAAATCATTTTGTACATAGGATGAAAGTAATAACTAAATTACTTCCTTAGATACTTAAATATTTAACTATTATTTTTATAACATATTCGTATTGATTTTAATTTTAAAAATTCTTATAATAAATATATTTTGAACGAATACAATTTTATGACACCATGTCAAAAAAAAAACTTTCAACAATGAAAAATTAATAATATTAGACAAAATTATTATATTTCAGGCCCAAAATAATATTACATATTAATATACATAAAAATAAATGAGAGCTAATATACAATCTAAACCCTAAATAAACAAATAGATAACTATATATATTAATTTTATTTATGTCTTAATTTATTTTAATTTTTAGATTACTTTTCTTTTAGTTTTTGTTATTTTTTAGTCAGTTTGTTAGAAGTTAGAATAAAATTAGTCTTCTTCAATTAATTTTATTTTTATATTACTATAGGGTTTAGTTATAATCTTTTTAATCTATTAGTATTAATGTTCTTAGTTTTTATAACTTATTTGATAGTTTTTTTGGATTTTTTCTAATTTAGGTTAAAACAGGTCTTTAATTTAATACATTTATAAATTTAGTTTTTTCATTTTGATTTTAGTTGTTTAGGACATCTTCAGGTCCAAAAATAATTTTAATATTTTGGTAATTTAATTATTTATTTTCTCATTTATTTAGTACAGTTTATTATTTGTTTTACTTTCTGTTTAAGATTATATTTTTATTTTATTATTTTTAATTCTGTTTAATTTTTCTCAAAAACTATTAAAAAGATATTTTTGGATTTTAGGTTACTTTTATATTTTTTTCATATTTTTGATTTAATTTATTATATTTTTGATTTATTAATTTTCTACTTAGTTTTCTTTTTATTTTCTGTTTTATATTTTTATGAATTAATTTGGATGATTATTATTGTTGAATTTTTATATTAAGATTAGATAATTTTATAAAATATAACTGATTTGATAATTTTTCAGAGTTATTTACTAATTTACATTAAAGCCTGTTTTTAATTATTTATTTTCGTATTTATTTAGTACATTTTATTATTTGTTTAACTTTTTGTTTAAGATTGTGTTTTTATTTTATTATTTTAAATTTTGTTTAATTTTTTTGAAAATTATATATAGTATTATTATTATTATTATCATCATTATAATAATAATAATAATAATAATAATAATAATAATTATTATTATTATTATTATTATTATTATTATTATTATTATTATTATATTTATTTTAGCATGGAGTAAAAAAGAGTCCATATATGAGTGGAAACCTATTTTTTTCAGTGATAAATTATTATTTTTTATTGGACGAAACTCCTAAATTCACTCTCATACCGCCATGTCATCTTTTTAAAAAGATTGGTATTATATAGTGAATAGAAATAGATTATTATTATTAATTTTTTTAAATTTTGGCAATGAGTCAAAGCGAGTCCATATATAAGAGAAAATATTTTTTTAACAATAAATTATCATTTTTTTATTGGATGAAACTCTTAAATTAACTCTCAGGCCGCCATGTCATACTTTTGAAAAGATTGCTATTATATGTATATAAAATATAGATTATTATTATTATTATATATTTTTTTAAAAAATTTTGGCAAGGAGTAAAAGAGAGTCCATATATAAGAGAAAATATTTTTTAAAAATAAATTATCATTTTTTTTATTGGACAAAACTCATAAATTCACTCTCAGGCCGCCATGTCATAGTTTTGAAAAGATTGTTCTTATATAGTATATAGATCATTTACATCAACGATTCGTATTTAATGGACAAATAATTTTTATGGTTAACATTGCCCTAAACTTTTACAATCACCCCTTCGTAATATTTGACCGGTTTAAAAATACTACTATTATATATTGTATAGATTAATAATAATAATAATAATAATAATATTATTATTATTATTTTTTTGGCAAGGAGTAAAAGAGAATCCATATATGAGTGAAAAAAATTTTCAAGAATAAATTATCATTTTTTTATTGGATGAAACTCATAAATTCACTCTCAGGCCGCCATGTTATACTTTTGAAAAGATTGTTATTATATAATATATAGATTATTTACATCAACGACTCATATTTAATGGACAAATAATTTTTATGGTTAGCATTGCCCTAAACTTCTACAATCACGCCCTTCGTAATATTTGACCGGTTTAAAAATACTACTATTATATATTGTATATATTATTATTATTATTATTATTATTATTATTATTATTATTATTATTATTATTATTATTATTATTATTATTATTATTATTATTTTGGCAGGGAGTAAAAGAGAGTCCATATATAAGTGAAAATATTTTTTTCAAGAATAAATTATCTATTTTTAATTGGACGAAGCTCATATATTCACTCTCGAGCCGCCATGTCATACTTTTGAAAAGATTGCTATTATATAGTGTATATATATATATATATATATATATATATATATATATATATATATATATATATATATATATATATATATATATATAGATTATTATTATTATTATTATTATTATTATTATTATTATTATTATTATTATTATTATTTATTTTGACAAGAAAAATATTTTTTAAGAATAAATTATTATTTTTTTATTGGACGAAACTCCTAAATTTATTTTCAGGCAGCCATGTCATACTTTTGAAAAGATTGCTATTATATAGTACATAGATATAGACTATTTACATCAACGACTCATATATAATGGACAAATAATTTTTATGGTTAACATTACCCTAAACTTGTATAGATTATTATTATTATTATTATTATTATTATTATTATTATTATTATTATTATTATTATTATTATTATTATTATTACTCGTCCGGACCCATGCTATACACGGAACAATGTTATATAATGCATAACTTAAGAAATTATTAAATTACGGACCAATATTGTACTCGGTGAGTTTCTTTTTCTCGATCATTTAATTTTATTGAACGATTTCACTTTCAACAACATTCTTGTACATGTTATCCCCTCATAACGAAAACGCTATCGTGACTCATCAAAGTTATTAGAACCCGACACATAAAAATCATTAGAGCCCTACACACATTCATCTTACAATCATTCTAAATTTCAAAAGAATAAATAAATAATCTAAAATAATAAAAAAAAATTGTTAAAAAATATCATCAAGGTTTTAATATAATACTCGTTGGAATATTAAGAAGCCAAACCCCTCTAAGAATCAAACAATTTAAATAATCTTAACTTATACGAGTTATAGAAATAGTGTAACAATATGTTTGGTTATCAAAAGGTAAATATTAGTAGGAAAAGGAATAATATATGATTGGTAGATATTGAGTTAGATAACCTATAGATAACAATAAATATCATTATGTCACGAATTAATATTAAAACACAAAGTACATCAAATCAATAAAAGAATATTAAACTTATAACTCATAATTCTCTATAAAGTCAATACTAATTTAACTTAATAGATGCATAGATAATTATAAATATTTATCTCGCAACCAACCTATTAAAATATCATTGACTTAAATATTACACGAACTCTTAAAAAGTATATATATACCCATAATGGGATCTCATTTTTAAAATTATAAGGTGAATATAATGATTTATCCATTCTTACCTACCTCTGCACACACAGATTATTAAACATATAATAACTACTTATATTAAGATTAATAGTGAAAATATTATATGATAGAAGTGATCCAAATCTATTTAACAATAATTTGTATCATAGTAAAGGGCATGATAGTTCAATTCGCGGCGTAGGATAATAAAATCATCTTTGTTTTGTACTTATATTGAAAATTGATAGCGATTTTAGTAGTGAATCAATGGGGCAAAAATATTGATACAATTGATGTTTTAAAAATACATGTTTTATTTGATTAACAACCAATTGCTTCCCTCGAGACACAACTCTTCCTCTCAATTAATTAACACAATAAGAGTAACATGAAATTCTATTTCAAGATGGCGGGGATGTTTGATCACAAATACTCATCTTTTAATAATTTAGAAAACTTATAATAGTAAAAGATATGATTTAAATATGTTTATCAATAATAAGTCATGGATAGACATGTTAGGAAGAAATTAAAATAAACTGTAATTGTAACAAAAAAAATGATCCGTATGTTGTGCAATAATTTTGAGACAAATGAATTTATTTGAAGTCATATGGGCTTAATAGAAGTTGGCATATTAAGTTTGCAATCCTTTAAACATAACACAAATTAAAAACTTAAAGTCCACAAATTACGATCCGAATCAATATAATTACTAACTTTTTATTCATTACATTTTATTCCACAACATATTTGAATCATAACTTTCTATCTTGTAGGTATTTTTCATTATTATTATCAAGTATATATATAGTTGTTATATTTTTATTATATTAATTTATGATTTCTTAAGGTTTATTAAATCATTCTTAGATAGTTAAATATTTAACCAAATTACTTTCTCGAGATAGTTAAATATTTATCAAGTATCAAGAATGAATGTAATAACCAAATTACTTTCTCAAATAGTTAAATATTTAAATATTATTTTTAATACATGCTCCTATTGATTTTATTTTTAAAAAGTCTTATAATAAATATATTTTGAACTAATACAATTTTACGACACTAAGTCAAAAAACACCATCAATAATGAAAAATTAATAATGTTAGACAAAATTATTATATTTCATGCCCAAAATAATATTGCATATCAATATACATAAAAATAAATGAGAGCTAATATACAAACCAAACCCTAAATAAATAAATACATAACTATATATATTAATTTTATTTTATGTCTTAATATATTTTAATTTTCAGATTACTTTTCTATTCGTTTTTGTTAATTTTTAGTCAGTTTGTTAGAAGTTAGAATAACATTATTCTTCTTCAGTTAATTTTATTTTTATATCATTATAGGGTTTAGTTAGAGTCTTTTTAATCTATTAGTATTAATTTTCTTACTTTTTATAACTGATTTGATAATCTTTTAGATTTTTTCTAATTTAGGTTAAATCAGGTCTTTAATTTAATAAATTTATAAATTTAGTTTTTTCATTTTGATTTTAGGTGTTTAGGATATATTCAGGTCCAAAAAATAATTTTAATGTTCTGGTAATTTAATTATTTATTTTCTCATTTACTTAGTGCAGCTTATTATTTGTTTTACGTTATGTTTAAGATTATATTTTTATTTCATTATTTTTAATTCTGTTTAATTTTTCTAGAAAACTATAAAAAAAATTTCGATTTTAGGTTACTTTTATATTTTTTCAGATTTTTGATTTAATTTGTTATATAATTTTGTATATTTGTTATTTATTAATTTTCTACTTAGTTTTGTTTTTATTTTCTGTTTTATATTTTTATGAATTAATTAGGATGATTAATTATTATTTAAACTTTATATTATGATTAGATAATTTTATAATATATAACTAATTTGATAATTTTTCAGACTTATTTACTAATTTAGGTT
This sequence comes from Talinum fruticosum, assembly GCA_021018815.1. Taxonomy (NCBI): domain Eukaryota; kingdom Viridiplantae; phylum Streptophyta; class Magnoliopsida; order Caryophyllales; family Talinaceae; genus Talinum; species Talinum fruticosum. Next base: position 321,874 of record JAITYX010000104.1, read on the forward strand.
AAAGCATGTTTTTAATTTAATAAATTTATAAATTTAATTTTTTTATTTTTATTTTAGGTTTTAGGCTATTAGGTTCAAAAAATAGTTTTAATATTTTGGTAATTTAATTATTTATTTTTGTATTTATTTAATGCATTTTATTATTTGTTTAACTTTTTGTTTAAGATTATGTTTTTATTTTATTATTTTTAATTATTTTTAATTTTTCTGAAAAATTAGATTATTATTATTATTATTATTATTATTATTATTATTATTATTATTATTATTATTATATTTATTTTGGCATGGAGTAAAAAAGAGTCCATGTACGAGTGGAAACCTATTTTTTCAATGATAAATTATTATTTTTTATTGGACGAAACTCCTAAATTCACTACCACACCGCCATGTCATCTTTTCGAAAAGATTGCTATTATATATAGTATATATTATTTTATTATTATTATTATTATTATTATTATTATTATTATTATTTTTATAATTATTATTTTTATTTTGGCGAGGAGTAAAAGAGAGTTCATATATAAGTGAAAATCTTTTCTTGAAGAATAAATTATTATTTTTAATTGGAAGAATCTCCTAAATTCACTCTCAGGCCGCCATGTCATACTTTTGAAAAAATTGCTATTATATAGTATATAGAATATAGAATATTATTATTATTATTGTTATTATTATTTTTTTTATTATTATTTTTTATTATCATTATTTTTATGATTATTATTTTTATTTTGGCAAGGAGTAAAAGAGAGTCCATATATAAGTGAAAATCTTTTCTTAAAGAATAAATTATTATTTTTAATTGGAAGAAACTCCTAAATTCACTCTCAGGCCGCCATGTCATACTTTTGAAAAGATTGCTATTATATAGTATATAGAATATAGATTATTATTATTATTATTATTATTATTATTATTATTATTATTATTATTATTATTGTTATTATTATGACAAGGAGTAAAAGAGAGTCCATATATAAGTGAAAATTTTTTTTCAAGAATAAATTATCATTTTTTTATTGGACGAAACTCTTAAATTCACGCTCGGGACGCCATGTCATACTTTTGAAAAGATTGTTATTATATAGTATATAGATAGAATATAGATTATTATTATTATTATTATTATTATTATTATTATTATTATTATTATTATTATTATTATTATTATTATTATTATTATTATTATTATTATTATTTTGGCGAGTGAAAGAGAGTCCATGTATAAGTGAAAATTTTTTTCAAGAATAAATTATCATTCTTTTATTGGACGAAACTCCTAAATTCACTCTCAGGACACCATGTCATACTTTTGAAAAGATTGCTATTATATAGTATATAGATTATTAATTACCAAAATATTAAATGGTGGAAGAAAGACAACTATATTATATAGAAGGGTCGTTAAATTGACAATTGTAACGCCCCAAACTATAATGACCTTTATAACTAATTTATAACTAAAATAAATTTAAGAAGTATATGACAGCGGAGGCTTAAATCAAGTTGGGGCATTACTTGTCATCTCTTGTTGTTAGAGACAAGACTAATATTCATACATATCTCACTGTTGTTGAACGTGTGATATAAATATTTACACCGAGTAGTTAAAAGGGTCTCTATATTTACACCAGTAGTTAAAAGGGTCTCTACATCATACACTTAAAATTTAAACAGTTTAAGAGTCCACACGATTCTTAAGCACATAACCCAAAACCAGTTTGCAACATAAATCGGCATAAATTTTCGGAGCAAGTCACTCGCCCATTGCCAGCCCTTCGAGCCTCGGTTTCTTTCTCCTCCTAAAATTCCTGTTTAAATTTTGGTTTCTTCTCTTTCCTTAAAACAGTTTTAAATATAAAACATAAAGTGAGCGGTTGGCTCAATACGTTATGAAGACTCGGGTATAAATCTCTATCTTTCTTAGGTTTTGATTCTAAGTCATTCTATATTCTTTAGAAACTCCTATCTAAGTTTTCATTATGTTCCGAGTGACTCAAAAGCGCCTTACAACATATCTTTGTCACTGGTGTTTCTCACTCACTCATACATCATTCAGAACCATCACATGATCAAATAATTTCTCCAACACACTTTCTCTTAGCACTGACTTTGTATTTCAACGAAAAAAGAATTACAGCGTTAATTCTTTATTCGGAGTAAGTTTATTTCCTTGAGAATTATTTGACTAGATCAAGTTGTTATACTTTGATATTTTACTCTTTCTAACTTGGTCAGACTTAGGATTGATTCAATATAAAATTCGAGTATATTAAATATTAGACTCGAGAAAATTCCATTCATTTAGGCTAAAGATAATTAACCATTTAATTACTAGGATTTAATTATTATCTTTGTCTAATCTTGGACAAAAGTATTGTTGTACTTTGAGAACCTATGTGGTTTGCTTTTATAGATTATTCAAACGAGTCTAATCTATTTTTGAATTACAAAAGCAACTGGCTTCTAACCGTTAACCACCAGCGAGACAAGTTTTAGCAACTTCTGGACAAGACTCGGACACCGTGTTAGGGTTGTTTGTTTCCAAAACTGAAAAATTCCAACCGTAGGCCTAACGGTTGTTTTTATCGTAGTTTTCATTGACCACCAAGTGATTGGACCATCTTTTGGAGCCAAGAGCCATTGCACAATGTTCACACCCCAACGGATATTTTCCGAGTGACTCGGAATATCCGTTACAACAACTAGTGCATACTTCAGTCCAGAACACAAGCCTCAACGGTCACTCTACTTCGGCGTCGATAAATAGAAGCCACTTTGCAAGATTTGAAGGTTGCTGAAATTATTTATTAAACCTATTATTGGATTCATTCTTATTCGTTACTTGCAACTCCAATGTTGTAGTTAATATTCTTTGAGTTCTAAAGAAAGTTTTGTAATCAAGTACATACTTCTCTCACTTTCTTAGTAAGTCCCTTGACTGAGATATAAGGGTTAACTCAGCTTAGTTGTCCCTAATTGTAAAGGTTAACTCGGTTAGGAAGTACTAGATCGGATAAGGGAACTTCGAGTCTAGGAAAATATTGTAAGGAATTGTTTAAGGGAACAATTCTAGTTAAGTCGATCCTTTGTATTTTGTGGATTCAAAATAGTGGATTTAACTTGGTGCTTGGATTAGCACCGTCCGCGGTTTTCTGCCCCAGGAGGTTTTCCACGTATATCCGTGTTATTGCCTTTCCGAGTCTATTCTAGACCGAGAATCTACTTTTAGTTTGTATTGGTGCAAAAATTGTTTAATTTTCTTCATTACCCTATTCACCCCCTCTCGGGTGACTTATACTTTCCAAGAGCAAACCTTCAATTGGTATCGAGCATACCCTTTCCAAAAGGATTTAACCATCCGAAGGTGTAAAGATCAGATGGCTCGGAACAATAAAGAGTTCGATGAAGGAAGATCATCCACCGGACCACTAAAGTTCAAAGGGTTAAACTTTGGACGTTGGAAGAAGATGGAGTGTTTCCTGATGGACAATGATAAAGATGTTTGGAACATCATCCAAGCAGCAACTCGCATTTCAATGAGATGGAGAATAGAGCCACTATGCCTAAAGCCAAATCCGAGTTTATCATTGAAGAGACCGATAAGTTCGGAAAGAACTTCAAAGATATGAACACATTGATGTGTGCCATTAGCTCGGAAGAATACAACAGATTCTCAGCCTGTGACACGGTCAAAGAGGTGTGGGACACTCTTGTCAGCACCTATGAAGAAACAAGCCAAGTGAACCAGGAGAAGATAAGTCAATATCTTCATAAGTATGAGCTGTTCAAGATAGAGCCAGAAGGAAACATCACTAAGATGTATGTTCGGTTCACAGAGATGTATGTTCGGTTCACAAAGATTACTAATTATCTCAAATCTCCGGGTAGAAAGATTTCTCATGAAGAAATGTCCAGAAAGATTCCGAGAAGTCTGCCGTAGAAGAGATGGGGTACCAAGGTGACAGCCATTAAAGAAGCTCAAAACCTTTCTCAACTCGGACCAGGCGAGCTTATTGGGAAATTACTTACCCACGAGATTCATCTCGAAAGAAAAAGATGCTGAGGTCAGCACCAAAAGGAACATAGTGCTCGAAGGCATCGAAAGCGGACATTAAAGATTGAGCTCGTCACAATCGAAGAGGATCCTATGGCACTCACAGCTCGCGGCTTCAAGAGAATGATGAAATACAAGAAGTGGGAAAAGAAGCCAAAGGACGATTTCCGTGGCACTCATAGCCCGCAGCTTCAAGAGAATGATGAAATTAGAAGAGGGCATACCTAATCTGTTCATTTAAGAAAGATAAAATCTGTGAGGCATGCACAAAAGGAAAGCAAGTCAGGTCCTCTTTCAAACCACTCAAAATTGTATCTACATCCAAAGTGCTTGAATTATTTCATATGGATTTGTGTGGTGAAATTCCTGTGAAAAGCCTTGGACGTAAATCTTATGTACTTGTCATTGTTGATGATTTCTCATAATTTACCTAGGTATGTTTTCTCAAGAACAAGAATAAAGCCTTTAAAGAGTTCACTAACCTCTGCAGGAAAATTCAAGTGGAGTCTCGGATTAAGATCAAGAGGATTTGAACAAACCATGGAAGGGAGTTTGACTACTTAGAATTTACGAGACTTTTGTGACAAGAATGACATCTCTCACGACTTCTCTACACCAAGAACTCCTCAACGGAATGTATAAGTCGAGAGAAATAATAGAACTCTTGAAGACATAGGAAGGACTATGATAATTGAAAATGATGGACCTTACTATTTACAGGCTGAGGCGATCAACACACCAAATTACACACTCAACAGATGCCTTATTAGACCCATCTTGAAGAAAACTTCCTACGAGCTATACAAGCGAAAGAAACCCAACATCTCCTACTTCAAACCATTTGGATGTAAGTGCTTTGTTCACAACAGCGGTAAGGAGATCCGATTAAGTTTGATGTTAGCTCGGATGAAGGTATATTTATGGGTTATTTATCTCATAGTAAAGCTTATCGTGTGTTTAACAAAAAAACTAGCAAAGTGAAAGAAAGTATCCACATTGCCTTTGATGTGATTAATCTTGGCAGGATAAGTGAGTCCAGATACTCGGATCTTAGGCTTAACGAGAGATGAAGACAACCTATATGAAGTCGAGCTCGGGAAGATTTAAAACAAAATTATTGAAATAACTCATAATGGAGTAACTTAGAATGTTATAACTCAGATCGAACATATTCAAGAGCCGACTTAGAATGTTGAAGAACAAGTCAATGCGGAGACTCAGCAAGATCAGCCAACCGAAGATCAGAATGCTCAACCAATAAACTTGGTAAATCAAAAGACAGGTAAAGCTTTCAAATATGCATCCAGTCACCCACTTGAAAATATACTTTCGGACATCAACAAGTGGGATAAGAACTTGATATTCTTTGCATAATCTGTGTGCATTTTCTGCATTCATATCATTAACTAAATCCAAAAATGCACTAGAAGCCCTAAATGAACCTAAATGGGTAGAGGCCATGCAAGAAGAGCTCAATCAATTTGAAAGAAACCAAGTCTAGACTTTAACCAAACAACCCTCTAACCACCCAGTCATGGGAACCAAATGTGTTTTCAAGAACAAACTTGATGAGGAAGGGTTGGTAGTCGAAATAAGGCTAGACTTGTTGTTCAAGGTTACAATCAAGAGGAAGGAATTGATTATGGGGAAACCTTTGCACCTATTGCAAAGATTGAGATAATCGGAATCTCGTTAGCATTTGCATTTAGCATGAATATCAAGCTTTATCGGATGGATGCGAAATGTGCTTTTCTGAATGGTTTCATTCAAGAAGAAGTTTATGTTGAGTAGCTCCCTGGATTTGAAAACTTAGAATTTCAAAATCATGTTTTTAAATTGCAAAAGGTTCTATATGGTCTTAAACAAGTTCCCAGAGCATGGTATGAAAGACTCAGTAGTTTCTTGGTCGAAAATGATTTCAAAAGAGGTCAGATTGACAAAACTCTTTTCATAAAAATCAAGAGAAAAGATTTTCTTATCGCTCATATTTATGTTGATGATATCTTTTTGGAGCTACTAATAAAACTATATGTCAAGAATTCTCTCGAGTTAATGAGACAGAAGTTCCAAATTAGCATGATAGGAGAACTCAACTTCTTTCTTGGTCTATAAATAAAATAAGACAAAAATTGCATCATTGTCCATCAATCCAAGTATACCAAGGAACTTTTGAAGAAATACAAACTTCAAGAAGGGAAGAGAGCAGCAACACCTATGAGTAGCAGTTTGAAATTGGACTCGGACGAGAAAGATAAAGTTGTAGATTAGAAACTCTATAGAGGTGTAACCGGATCCCTAGTTTATCTTACATCTAGTGGGCCACATATCATGTTCGAGTGTCTGCTTTTGTGTAAGATTTCAAGCTAATCCAAAAGAATCACATCTCACTGCGTTGAAGAGAATTTAGATATCTTGCAGGGACTCGGAATCTTAGTCTTTGGTTTTCAAAAGACTCGAACCGAATCTCAAATGATACTCGGATGCTGATTGTGCTGGATACAAAGTTGATAGAAAGAGCAAATCAAGAGCATGCCAATTTCTGGGTTAATCCCTCATCCCCTAGCAGTCAAAGAAACAAAACTCGGTTGCTCTATCAATCTGCTGAGGCTGAGTACATTGCAGCTATTGCTTGCTGTGCTCAAATTCTATGGATCAAGCGAGCACTTGAAGGATCTAGGGTTATCATTCACATCTATCCCAATCAAGTGTGACAATCGAGTGCAATCAACATTACCAAGAATCAACTCCATCACTCAACGACAAAGCATATTGAGGTTAGGTATCATTTTCCGAGAGACCACTCGAAAAAGGAGATATTGAACTAGAACTCATTCCTAGGAAATTTCAATGAGCTGATATTTTCACTAAGCCACTTAGTAAGGATCAGTTTAGTTTTATTAGGAATGAGCTGGGTATGATTAATACATGATTATGTGATTTATTAAGTGAGTTATCCTTGCATAATTAAGTGTTATGTGTTTTTAATAACGAATGGATCGGTTGACAGAGTGAGACTCGGGTGTGAGTTATTAGTTTTCCGAGTGTTCTTAGTCACTCGGAAATCATACTCGAGTCAAACTCGGTTGTTGAGCAAAATGGACATCAAGCTTTTGAGTTCATCTCTAGATAAATGGAGAATTTCGAAATATTTTTTTTAAAAAACCCTTCTTCTCTCTCTCTTTGGCACATTTTTTAATTAGAGAATTCTAGCCGTTGGAAGAAAGTCTGCTAGAATATTAGCCGATGGAGCACAAAACGTCACAACGGTCCGAGAGTACGGTTTGATATTCGGGCGGAATGAAGGTTGAAGGTCGTTTCCTCTCTACTATAAATAGCACCTCTCTACCTTCTTTTCTTTACTTTGCTTCTTACTTGCTCTCTATTCACAAAATCTCTGCTCACTCGTATTCTCCTTCGAATTCAAAGCGTGCTCTTTCTCTCTCTCGGTATTCTCTCTATTTCTCTTAATTTACCATGCCAAAGCGAGGATCAAGACTAGAGTTAGGGTTGGCTACCAAGAAACCCCGCACCAAAAATGCTCAAGAGGGTACCTCCAACCCCTCTAAAATCTTCGTCGTCTAACAGTTTACGTTGGATGATAAATTTTTTCAAACCACCTTTTTCTCGTGGTTACCACGCATCAAAAACACTCGGAGTTTACAACTACTTGTGCTTCATTGATTTCATCTACCCAAAACTCGTCGTCGAGTTCTATGCTAACATGTCCCACTCGAGGGTGTCATCATCTCAAAGGTTCAAGGGAAGGTAGTTCGTATCAACCTCCCTCTTCTTCAAAGACTGTTTAAAGTCTCTTCTCTTTTCTCAACTCCAATCCCATACCTTTTATGGAGATTGATGATGATTTATTTGAGTAGTTTTCCAAAGAAATTCCTGAGTCACGAAAAACTTTCTCGAGTAACTCGGATGAAGACCGAGGTAAGATTACATTGTTTCATCTTAATAAGGACCTTTTTCGCTCATCATTCCAGGAAAAAGAATCCAAACTCTAAGATTCTCAAAGTTTTGTTTGATATCTTAGAGGGCTACGAAGTAGACCTCTTCCCTTTTATCATCAAGCGGATGGCCACCGTGGCGACTCACTCCAAAAAGTCTACTCCTTTTTGTTTTGGAGCTCTCTTGACGTTTGTCTTCAAATAGTTGAAGATTTCCCTTCCTTCGAGCCAACAATCTGTTTTTGAGGCTGCCATTGTTGTTGGCGAAAAAGAACTTTTAGGGTACGGATACCGGGAAGTCAAACCCGGTGTCCGGACTCACGAGTCCGAGTTGAAACCTCCCTCACCCCCTCCTATTAAGACTCGGATTCCTTTAGCGCTTCCACCTCCCTCTACTAGTCCCTCTACTTCTCTAACACCTCATCCTCTTCCCTCTCGCTGCAATGTTTACCAAGATAGTAAACAAGTTTGTCTCTATGTTTGAAGAACTTCATAACACTCTCCGCTCTTTGAAAACTGTCTATCAAGGCCAGGTGATTACCCAAAACAGGATAGTCCCGGATCGGGAAAGCCATGATCTTTTGCTCAAATTCAAGGCCATTATTAAAGAGTAACGCGAGCGGATCCAACTCCTCTATGAACGATGATCTAAAGCTGCTCAGGACTCGGACACTTCCGATACTTCGAGGAGTCCTCCATCCTAACTAAGTCTACATCCGCCGACGAGGTAGCCGAGGAAGTAGCAGAAGAAGCGGCTCCTGCTGAAGAGGAGAAAGAAGAAGAGAAGAAAGAGGAGAAGGAAGAAGGAAAAGAAAAAGAAGAGGTCGCTTAACCATGTGGGTCGAAGAGGCTGGCGACGGTGGTCATTCCTAAGCCTCTATCCCGAAGCACCGCCCGAAGTCGTCTTCGAGGAAGATGAGCTCGAGGAAGATGTCCCTTTGGTTTGCAAAACCAGGACAGAGTAAATTCTTGACATCCCAGTGTTGCAACCACAAACTTACAGCGCAAGCGTAACACTCGTCCCTCCTCGTCCGGACACCTAGCCCCCTTCTTAGTTCATTTGTTTTCTTCGTTTATATAAATATTTTTTTATCCAACATCGGTTATACTGCTCTGCTATTTTCTTCCCTCTTTTTGATGAAATGCTAGGGGAGAAAATATATAGAAAACTTGATATTTAGTTTAGGGGAGAAACTCCACTTAATGAATTTTCTCTTTAATCTGTCTATTTTCTTTCGGAGCAATGAATTTTATTTTAGCACACTCAGTCCTAAATTTCTTTAATGCTATGATATTTTTTTATATATATGCTTTGATACTAATACTTTTCATTCGAGCATTTACGCTTCGAGGTATATATTTTTGTATTTTATACTACGATACTTCACTATGCCCCGATATTTAACTCATTAACATATCTACTCTAATTTCATTTCTTTTTGCTCGGATACTTCATTATCCGCACATATGCTCTAAGTAATGCTATGATTTGAACATCACTTTCAGTATCTCAAAGTCACTCTTGCTCCGAGAACAAGACCTTTTGTTCGATCATTAGCAATGAAAACTTATGTAATGTAATAACAAGTTTCTACCTTAAGTATGTAATGTCTTTCATCAAAAAGGTTGAGATTGAAGACTCAGGTATAAATCTCTATCTCCCTTAGGTTTTGATTCTAAGTCATTCTGTATTCTTTAGAGACTCCTATATAAGTTTTCATTATGTGCTAACCGACTCGAAAGCGCCTTACCACATATCTTTGTCACTAGTGTTTCGACTCACTAAGATATCACTCAGAACCATCGCATGATCAAATAATTTCTCCAACACACTTTCTCTCGAGCACCGACTTTGTATTTCAACGCAAAAAGAATTGCAGCGTTAATTCTTTATTCGGAGTGAATTTATTTCCTTCGAATTATTTGACCAGATCAAGTTGTTATGCTTTCATATTTTACTCTCTCTAACTTGATCAAATTAGGATTGACTCAAGATGGAATTTGAGTATATTGAATAATAGACTTAGAAAATTCCATTCTTTTAGGCCAAAGATAATTAAGCATTTAATTACTCAGATTTAAGTATTATTTGTGCATAATATTGGACCAAAGTATTGTTATACTTTGAGAACCTATGTGGTTTGCTTTTGTAAGTTATTCAAACAAGGCTAATCTATTTTTAAATTACAAAATCAATTGGCTTCTAGCCATTAACCACCAGCACATAAGTTTTAGCTACTTCGGACAAGGCTTAGACACCGTGTCGGGGTTGTTTGTTTCCAAAACTGGAAAATTCCAACTCTAGACCTAACGGTTGTTTCCATCGCATTTTTCATTCACCACCAAGTAATTGGACCATCTTTTAGAGCCAAGAGCCGTTGCACAATGTGCACACCCCAACGGATCTTTTCTGAGTGATATAGAGTAGCCATTATAACGACTAGTGAAGACTTTAGTCTAGAAAGAAGCCTTACTTGGTCACTCTGCTTGAGTGTCGATAAATAGAAGCCACTCGCACGACTTGAAGGCTGCCGAAATTATTTGTTGAACCTATTATTGGATTCATTCTTACTCTATCTTCTACTTACAACTTCAATTTTGTATTTAATATTCTCTCGAGTTGTCAAGAAAGTCTTGTAATTAATTACATACTTCTCTTACTTTCTTAGTAAGTCCGTTAACCGAGCTATAAGGGTTAACTCAGCTCGGTTGTCCCTAATTGTAAAGGTTATCTCAGTCAGGAAGTACTAGATCGGATAAGGGAACTTTTGAGTCTAGGAAAACATTATAAGGAATTGTTTAAGGAAGCAATTCTGGTTAAGTCGATCCTTTGTATTTTGTGGATTCAAAATAGTGGATTTGAGTTGGTACTTGGATTAGCACTGTCTCGTGGTTTTCTACCCCATGAGGGTTTCCACGTATATCCGTGTTATTACCTTTCGAGTCCATTCTAAACGGAGAATCTGCTTTTAGTTTATATTGGTGCAAGAATTGTTTAATTTTCTTCATTACCCTATTTAGCCACCTCTAGGGTGACTTAGACTCTCCAAGAGCAAACCTTTACATTACCTTTGTACTATAAAAGAGTTTCGAAGAGTCAGTGAGCACACACGCGATTTTAAATTCATTTTAAATTCAAAATACTCAATTTTCTGTTTCCTATAAACTTTTCAATTTTAATTTTTTTTTGACTTTGTAAATATTTTTATTTTCAGCCAAGAATAAGACCCCAAATTATATGCATTTCCAGCCATAGCTTCGATTAACGATTCGATTAAAAGTTCCCGTTTGCCGAGGTGGCCCAATACGTGGCCTCGATTAAACAATTCGATTGAAGGTCCCGATTAACAGGAAGGACCCAATACGATTAATTCTGCTAAAAACATTCATCAATGGTTAACAATTGTTAATAGTAAGCGATTAACAATTAACTTAGGTCCTAAAGAGTCATAGGCCGAAATAAAAACAAATACGTTAACATTTTACATAACAATCAAAAATTTAATTATTTTGGAAAGGTACGAGCAATAACGTACCTCAATCGATCATTTTCTTTTTAATATTGACTTTCTTTGCTTCCCTGAATAGTCGTTCCTATTGATTTTCTGTTTTCGAATAGAAATTTAATATTTGTATTAATAAACTTATTAGTCTTTCTTGTATCTATTTTGATAAATTTTTACATTTGTGTACTTTAAGTCTTCATGCATTATATAATTAAGGTACAATGTTTAATGAACTATCCTATTTACTTTACAGTTCGGCCAATTTAATTGCCCAACCCATTAACTGGGTTTAATGCTCCAATTTCTCCCTTAAATCAATTCTCGCCCAAAACTGTTACACTTTAATTTTTTAAATTTTTTCTTGTCTCCTCATCTCTTAGTCATTTACTCGTTTATCCTCTTCCTAATTATAAATTTCAACTCCACAAAAACCCCTTCCAAATTCAATTAAACTTTCACATGTATTTTCATCCCCTTTTTTCCAAGGATTAACATAACCCAATTTTGATCGATTCACTTTCCTAGCATGCCTTTATAACTTACACAATCTTCACACAACGAACCAATCTACATGCTTATATAGAAATTAAAAAATATATTCATAATTATGAATAAATCCAATTAATCTCCAACACCAATTTAACACATAATAAACCCTAATTTCACATATAGCCATATTTCAATTACTTGAAGGTTCTTCCAATTCCACCACAACTGAATCAAAACCTCACATCTACTTATCTAATTTTTCAATTACAACATGAATTTGGGCTAGAATTTACTTAGCAATTAAGGATTAGAGATATACCTCAAAAGGGGTTAGAGGTGGAATTGGGTAGTGGAGGTTCGGTGATGGAGCTGGGGTGTCGGGCGGCAGCGGTGGGTGTTGGACGACGGCGGCAGACCCGACCAAGCAGTAGAAGCAACAGCAATGGCGGAATAGCCCCTGCTGGCACGAAATAGAGGGAGGAGAGAGAAAAGTTTATGGCTGCGGCAAAGGTGGTGGCCGTGGTGCGCCAGCAAGCATGGTAGGGCAATGAGGGGCGATGAAGGTGGGGAGTGAGAGAGAGATACGGTGTTGTTTGCTTAGTTTGTAAACCCCCTTCCTACTTCACTGGTATATTGTCGAGACTTCTAGCAGGCCCCCTCCCCTCTTTTTTCCTTTTTTTCTTAAAAATCTCAATATCCTCTTTTTTGTACTATTAATTTTACCACATGGTTAAATGTTTAACCACACATTGGGCTCATTTTCATTTTCTCATACACATTTTCTGACTCTTTTTTTCATTTACTTATTATTTAATTATAAATTAACCGTGTTCAAGACACAATAATGCATTATACGAGAGTATATACATTTCTTCGTACAAATGTAAATTGCATGCAATTATCCATTATTATTTGCGATTACCAAATTTGTTCACATCTTTTCTTTTGGTTTCAAGCTTTTTGCGTAGCTCACTACTTTTAAACAATATTAAGACGATAAGATAGAAATTTAAAGTAATTAAGTATGATTAAGTTTCGTGGTGTTACATCCCCCCAAAAAGTTTCGTCCTCGAAACTATAATCGTTCGATAACATACCTTTGAAATAGATGGGGGTAATGATTTTTCATTTAATCCTTTATTTCTCATGCTGCTTTAGAAATCCCATGATGGGTCCAAATAACTTTAACCAAAGGTACCACTTTGTTGTGCAATTATTTAACCTTTCAATTCACAATTTGTACGAGGTTGTTAAAGTTAAACCTTACGCTTCAATATTCAATGGTTCGTACACAATTGTGTGGGTTAGGTCATAAACATACTTCCGAAATTGTGACATGTGAAACACACTTGTGCACATATTATAACTCTAGTAGTTAGATCAAACGATAAGCAACAGGACCAATTTTCTCCATGATTTCATAAGGCCTAATGAAATGATTTTGAGCCATTTTTATATTATGTTGACTAATTTTGATCTTTTCAACTATTTCCTGAATCATAGTTGGACCCAAAACTAGGGTTTCATCTAGATCATTTCAACTAAGGGGGATTCTACATCTTCGTACCGTACAACACCTCGAAAGGTGTCATTTTAATTATTTCCTGGGAACTATTATTATACGAAAACTCTGCTAAGGGAAGGTATTCCTCCCATTTTCCCGTAAGGATTTCTAACAATCGTAATTCTCTTTTGGTGTTTTGATTTAACTTTTTGACATGTGAGATATTTGTCTACGAATTGGGCTATGTCCATTTTCATGTTGTTCCACCAAAATGTTTATTTCAAGTCCCTATACATTTTCATCCCATCGGGATGAATAGAGTACCTTGTACTTGTATACCTATGTTAGCATTCTCTCCCTTAGTTCCTTTTTTTTTTATCACACATATTTTATTTTGGAATCTTATAATCCCTTGGTCATTTTCATGGAATCCCAAGGTATTTCCTTTATTCATACTTGCCTTGATCCTTTAATCTCATCATCTCCAAATTGAACTTATTTACTCTCATCCAAAAGTGTGGGTTGGATAGACAACCCAAATATGTCTGCCTTCGACCCATAGGTCAACACGAGTTAAATTCCCATATTATTTGTTTTTCAAATCTCTTATGACCTCCGGACGAATAACTCTAAAGTGTTCACACCATGATGTGTCTTATGATTTGACGTGTCAATCACAACGTTATTCTTCCCTAGATAATAATGTATTTGCATATTGTAAAGCTTAAAGGAACTCCAACCACACCATCATTGTTGCAAATTCAATTCTTTTTGGCTGAAAATATACTTGAGGTTTTTATGGTTGGGAAGTTTTGTCAAATGCTTTCATAAAGATAATGACTCCAAATTTTCAATGCAAAATTGTTGTAGCTGGTTCAAGATCATGAGTAGAACAATTCCGCTCATATGACTTCAATTACCTAGAAGCCTATGCTATGAACTTCCCATTTTGCATTAAGGCGGACTTTATCCCTTATCTAGATGTGTCACTCGTAAATGGTAAATTCTCCATCTTCCCCGATACGGCCAAAACCGATGCAATGTTAATTCGTTGCTTTAGTTCTTTGAAAGTAGTTTCGCGTTTATTATTCCATTCAAACTTTGTTGTTTTTCCTCAAAAGGTTAGTAAGAGACAAAACTACTTATGAAAAAGCCTACGTGTGAAGGTTCGCTCGGGAGAGTCCGAGTCACCCTAGAGGGGGTGAATAGGGTGATGAAAAAATTCTTTCGAAACTTCGTGCTTTTGTGCGGAAAAGATGCAAAGACAGATTACGAGTCTAAGCAAGGGGTCGGAAGATATTAGACTCGGAATGTAATGAATCGAGTAAACACGTTCAGCAGAGCTGTCTGAGTCTAGAATGAACTCGGAAATAGAACACGGAGATTTTACGTGGAAACCCTCCTGGGGCGAGAAAACCACGGCCCGTGTCAATCCAGACACGAAGTCAAATCCACTATTTTGAGTCCACAAAATACCGTGAACTTGACGGAACCCGAGTTGCTCCCTTAGACAACTCTATACAAGTTTTCCTAGACTCAGAAGTTCCCTTATCCGATCTAGTACTTCCTAGCTGAGATAACCCTTACAGCTAGGGACAACTAAGCTGAGATAACCCTTACGACTTAGTCAAGGGACCTTACAAAGAATGTAAGAAGTGTTTGTGATCGAGTACAAGACCTTACAACTCGAAAGTAAAGAATTACGAGTGGGAGTTGTAAGTTGAAGATTGAAAGCAAATACAATAACTTTGTTCAAGTTGGAGTATTGACAATATGTTTCGCTATCTTCAAGTCTTGTGAAGTGGCTTCTATTTATAGATAACCCAGGCAGAGTAGCCGTTATCTTCATCTCGCTGACCGAGAGTCCTCTCGTGACCGTTGATAGGGGCTTTACGAGTCACTCGAAAGTATCCGTTGAAATATGGACGTTGGACAACGGTTCAACTCTCTTGGAAATCCCAAAACCATCGGTTGTGTCTTGAAAAGTGTGGTGAGAACCATCGTTAAGCTTGACTCTCCAGTTTTCCGGATATGGAAGCGGACGGCTTCGACACAATCTTCCGGGACTAGAGCGAGGAAGGTGAAAAGCTATATCTCGCTGGTGATTTGACGTTCAAGCCAGCTACTTTTGTAATTTGAAAAGATATCCTCGATTGAATAACCTACAAAAGTAAAATACCTTCGGTTCTCAAAGTATAAAATACTTTGGTCCAAGGTTAGACACAGATAATAATATAATCAAGATAATTAACTAACAGATTATCCGAGTCGAGAAAACAAATGGAATATTCCGAGTCTAATATCCATGGTACTCGGAATTCCATAAGACTTAGTACTGAAGCAAAGAATCAAGTTTCATAAACGAATATCGAGTGGGAAATACTTGATGTAGACTAAGCACGAAAAGAACTACGAATGCTGACTTTGCAAACAATAGAGTAGATATACACAAGTCGGATTCCGAGTGAGAGTGAACTCGGAATAAAGAACAACTTTTCGAGTTGCTAAGCGACGAGCGATTAAATAGGTAAGTGAAAGCTGAATCGCATAGAAAAGATAATATTTCACTCAAATAAGTTTCTAAGACACAGAGAATGCCTTGGAATCAAAACACTATATGAATGACATCGTTATACCTGATTCCTTTTGCATGACTCGAGAAAGATATAGAGCAGATGTATCGAGTCTTCAATCTCCCCTTTTTGATGAAAGGCATTCCATACTTACACGAAACTTTGTTAGAGGGAAATAGATCGATTGAGTAAAAGTAAAGCATAATTGAATGAATCGGAGCAATGAATACTCTATTAATGCAAAAAATATGCTTGAACTCATTAACTCGGAAAATAAAGAACTCATAAATTAATAAGGAAATGCATTCGGTTCATTAAAGAAAATATTACAAGGGCGGAAAGAACTCCCCTAGACACGACAACCGGTTTCGACTACATTTTCTCCCCTTGCCTTTCAGCAAAAAAAACAAGAAACGAGAGAGAAGGGAGAAAAGTACAAGTAATACATAAGTTGTCCGGACAAAAAGAAAAGAAAAAATTTTTTGAAAAACAGAAATTCGGAGGCACGGAGGAATCGTGACTCGGTGCATGGCTCCAACTAGGGAGGAGGGGATTTCGAGTCGAGGCGGAGGTGCGCCGGCGCTGATAAGATCTTGACGATGTGCTTGAGCGCGGTGAAGGGAGAACCGGGACAATCCGCGGGGCTCGGCTCGGAGTGGTCGACCGGAGAAAGTGGATCTAGGGTTCTTCCCTTGGGACCTCGAGGGCTGGAGGGGCTGCTCTGGGCGACTCGCTGGAGGAGCGAGATCTTCGACCCACTCGGACTACTCGTCCGAGCTGAGTCTGACGATTTGAGCTTGGGAGCAGGCTGTCCCTCGGCAATCGCCACGGCCTCTTCTTCCCTTTGCCGGAAGGAGCTGCCTCAGCTGCGGGTTCCTCGGCGTCCTCCGCTGCATCTTACGCTTCTTCCTCCGCTTCCTCGGCTTCCTCGCTCTCCGAGGAGGTCGGGCTCGGGCTCGAAGACGTCTCGGATGGAGTGCGAGTCTTACGGGTCCTGAGCCGCCTTGGACCGTCTTTCTCCGAGGAGCTCGGCCGGCTCATTCTGCTCCTTAACCAGCTCTCTCATCTCAAGAACGAGAGACTGCTTGCTCTCGGATTTGGGACTCGACCGGTCTTTTGGTTGATGGTCGGACCACTGAAGGACAGATTTGAAACCTCTTAGCATGTCTCCGAAGTCGGAAGACACGGAGGTGATCTTGTCCATGAAAACGAGGAGACAAGAGGGCGAGAGAGGGTTTTGGAAGCACCGGAGGTGGAGGCACTACCAGGAGAAGAGGGAAGAGGAAGAGGGGTTGACTTCGAGTGCGAGGTGGAGAAGGAGGCCTCGGCTACGAGTTGTGAACCCGGACACCGGGGTTGGTTTCTCGGTATCCGTACCCTGAAGTTCCTTCTTGCCGACCACAATGGCCGCCTCGGACACCGCGTTAGGGTCGAGAGGAAGAGGAACTTGGAATTGTTTGAAGACAAGGGTGAGAAGAGCACCGAAAGGAAGGGAGGTGTTCTTCTTTGTTTGGAGTTGAGCGGGCACGGCGGCCATTTGCTCAATGAGGGAGGGGAAGAGGTCGACTTCGTATCCCTCCGGAATATCAAAGAGGGCTTTGAGGTGCTTGGAGTTGGGGTTCTCCTTGCTAGAATGCTTGTGAGAAAAAGGTTCTCATCGGCAGGAAACACTGAAGCCTGGCTTCGACTTCAAGCGAGTCACGAAAAGTTCTTTACGGACCCGGGGAATTCTTTGGCGTACTTTTCAAAGAAGTCGTCGGCGACTTCGAGTGAAGGGGATAGGGTTGCTTGTTCAGGAAGAGAGAAGAGACCTTGAACAGACGGTGAAGGAGGGAAGTGTTGATACTGAACGGTAATGTTACGAACCCTAGAGGTTAGAACATTTTCGAGTGAGAGAGGTGAGTATAGAACTCGAAACGAGTTCGGGATAGATGAACTCAGCTGAAACACAAGAAATGATAGACTCCTGTGGTTTGAATGTGGGACAACCAGGAGAATTTGGTTGTTGGGAAGAACTTGTCGTCCAGCGCAAGATCTTTGGGTGACAATGGGTTTTGAAGGGGTTGAGCTTTACGGCTTGTTGGAGCGAGGTTTCTTTGAGGATGAAGAAACCCGAAAGTCGGGGTGGTTTCCTCTTTTAGGCATTTTGAGAGATGAAAAGATGAAACTTTTCGAAAGAAGGAGAAAGAGATGGAGGTGTAGAAGAGAAGAAAACAAAGAAAATGAGAAGAGAGCGATCGAAAACTTACGAGAGAGAGAGCTTCTTCAACGCTTGCGGACGATCAAGGGAACACTTGTTCACGTAGAAAAGTTCCGCGAGAGGGTTTTCGTATGGGAGGGAAGGAGTTTGAGAATACCGAGAGGAAGATGAATAGACGATATTTATAAAGAATACGCGCGCCCGTTCACTATCCGTTAAGTAACTCCGTTCCGTCTTACCCGTCCATCGATCATTAATGCCCGGTGTGACAGTTACGCTTCAACGGTTGAGATAACAACGGTTTGAAATCTTCGGTTAAGATCCGATCGCAGCGCTCGAGAAAGAGAGAGAAAAAGAGTTTGAAAATATAATCCGAAACTCTCCACTATTCTAGAGATAGCTTCGAGAAATTTGATGTCCAAATTTTCTCTACGTCCGAGTTTGACTCGGAAAAATTTACAGTGACTCGAAACACGAAATAACTATCAGCCCGAGTATCACATGATCAAGTCGAACCAATGGTTATTGACAACTAAAGCACATAGCACAGAGAAATGCAAGAATCATAAAACGAAACTAAGCATTTAGCATACCAAGCTCATTCCGAATAAAACGAATTGATCTTCACCAAGTGGCTTAGTAAAGATATCAGCTAATTGAAGATTAGTCGGAATGAATTCGAGTAAAATATCACCCTTTTCGAGTGATCGCGTAAGAAATGATACCGACTTCAATATGCTTTGTTTTTGAGTGCTTGGACAGGATTCTTAGTGATGCGATTGCGCTTTGATTGTCACACTTGATTGGGACCGAGTTGAGAAATAATCCGAGATCCTTCAAGTGTTGTTTTATCCAGAGAATCGGCGCAACAAGCTCCAGCGGCAATATATTCAGCTTACGCAGTTGATAGAGCTACTGAGTTTTGCTTCTTTGAGTGCCGGGATATTAGGGATTGACCCGAAGCGGCAAGCTCCGGATGTGCTCTTTCGATCAACTTTATATCCTGCGTAGTCTGCGTCCGAGTACCCAGTCGGACTCGGTTCCGAGTCTCCGGAGTACCATAGTCCTAGATTACGAGTGCCTGCAAGATATCTGAATATCCTCTTCACCGCGAGTGAGATGTGATTCTTTTGGATTAGCTTGAAATCGTGCACATAAACACACACTGAACATTATATACGAGTCCGCTTGAAGTAAGATATAGCAGTGATCCAATCATACCTCGATAGAGTTTCGATCTCTTGCTTTACTGTTTCATCCGAGTCGAGTTTTATCTTGCTTGCTCATAGGAGTAGATGCGTGCTTTGCATCTTGAAGTTTGTATTTCTTTAGCAGTTCCTTGGTGTACTTTGATTGATGGACAAAGATACCATCTTTGTCTTGTTTGATTTGCAACCCAAGGAAGAAGTTGAGTTCTCCCATCATGCTCATTTGGAACTCTTGACTCATCAACTCGAGAAAATTCTCGGCACGGAAATTCATTAGTAGCACCGAAAATAATATCATCAACATATATTTGAACAATGAGAAAATCTTTCCCTTTGGTCTTTATGAATAGAGTCTTGTCGATCTGACCTCTTTTGAAACCATTTTGAACCAGGAAGCTGCTCGAGTCTTTCATACCAAGCTCTAGGGGCTTGTTTAAGACCATAGAGAGCCTTTTGAAGTTTGAAAACATGATTTGGAAATTCCGAGTTTTCAAAACCGGGAGGCTGCTCGACATAGACCTCTTCTTCAATAAAACCATTGAGAAAGGCACACTTAACATCCATTTGATATAATTTAATATGCATGCGGGATGCAAATGCCAACGATATTCTAATGGCTTCAATTCAGCTCTTGGTGCAAAGGTTTCCCCACAATCAATTCCTTCTTCTTGATTGTAACCCTGAGCTACAAGTCTAGCCTTGTTTCGACAACTATTCCACCCTCATCCAGTTTGTTTTTGAAAACCCATTTGGTTCCTATAGCTGGGTGGTCGGAAGGTCGGTTGGTCGAGTCCGAGACTTGGTTTCTCTCGAATTGATTCGGCTCTTCTTGCATGGCCTCTACCCATTCGGGTTCATTAAGGGCTTCTAGTGCATTTTTGGGTTCGAGTTAGTGAAATGAATGCGGTGAATGCACATAGATTATGAAGAGAAGAACGAGTTCTTACCCCACTTGTTGATATCGAAATAATGTTTTCTTGGGGATGATTGGAAGTAAATTTGAATGCTTTACCAGTTCTTTGATTCACCGGGTTTGTTGGTTGAATTGCATGGTCTTCGAAGTTTGCTCCGAGTGATCTTCTTCATTGACTCGCTCGTTACGAGCGACCTCTAGAGTTGTCTCATTACGAGCTTCCTCGTTACGAGTGGTCTCCTTCGAGTCTTTATAGACTCATCTTCGTCATCATCCTTTACGAGCTTCGGTTACGAGTATGAAGATTCACTTGGTTTTCCCTGTTCAAGCTCATCAAACACTACGTGGATACTTTCTTCCACTTTGTTAGTTCTCTTGTTGAATATACGATAGGCTTTGCTATGAGAAGAATAACCTAAAAAGATTCCTTCGTCGACCGAGCATCAAACTTGGTCAGATGATCCTTACCATTGTTGTGGACAAAACACTTACATCCGAAGGATCCGAAATAGGAAATATTTGGCTTCTTTCCTTTGTAGAGCTCATAAGGTGTTTTCTTCAGAATGGGTCCGATGAGGCATCGATTGAGAGTGTAGTTGGCTGTGTTTACTGCCTCCGCCCGAAGTAGTAAGGCAAGTTGTGCTCAATCATCATCGTCCTTGCTATTTCTTCAAGGGTTCTGTTCTTTCTCTCAACTACTCCATTCTGCTGAGGAGTCACGGGTGCTTGAGAAGTTGTGAGAGATTCCATTCTTGTCACACAACTCGAGAATTCCGAGTAGTCGAACTCCCTTCCATGGTCGGTTCGAATCTTTTGAATCCGAGTCCGAGACTCAACTTGAATCTTTCTACAGAGCTTGCTGAATTCCTTGAAGGCCTCATTCTTATGCTTCAGAAAACACACCCAGGTAAATCTTGAAAAATCATCAATAATAACAAGTATGTAAGATTTACCTCCGAGACTCTTTACGGGGATTTCACCACATAAGTCCATGTGTAGTAATTCAAGCACGTTGGATGTGGAAACTGTCTTCAGAGATTTGAATGAAGATCTGACTTGTTTCCCTTTGGTGCATGCTCCACATACTTTATCCTTCTCAAAAGCACGGTTAGGTAATCCTCTAACCGGACCAAGAGATGCAAGCTTTTTGATAGTATGCATGCTAATATGACCTAATCTACGATGCCAAATCCAAGAATCATCTTGAAGATATGCTTTTAAACATGATAAGTTCGACTTGGGTCGGAAAGAGGGATGATGTAGGTATTACCTGATCTCTTACCCGAGAGCTTTACCTCTTTGGTGGTCTCATCCGTGATGTAGCACTTGGATTGAGTGAACTTTACCTCTTGACCTTTGTCACAAAGTCGGGAGATGCTAAGTAGGTTATACTTAAGTCCTTTAACAAGGTAGATTGGGCTCACCAGATTGTTTCCATTGCCAATCTTCCCAATGCCCACTATCTTGCCCTTGCTTGTCATCACCAAAGGTCACCTTTCCTCCTTTATATGATTCCGGCTCGGAAAAGAGTCCTTGGTCACTGACATATGTCGAGAACATCCGCTGTCCAGGTACCGAGTATCCTTTTGGTCTTTTACGAGTGACACGCAAAACAGAGAAAATCTAACCCTTCTCACTTCCTCTAACGAACCCGGTAACATTCCTTCTTGTGGTCCTTTTACGAGGAAGAAGATGCTTCGGAACCCAGATTTGAGTGACTTTGGGTTTAGTCCGATTACGAGTCTTCTTCTTTTCGAGAAGCTGAGTCCGTGTCTCTTTCCTTTTAAAAACCTTTCCTTTGGAAACGAGGAGAAAACGGTTTCTTTTTGTAAATAGGTCTGGGTTTAGTCCTCCTTTCATTTTTGTGAATGGGACCATGCTCGGCCTTTTTGAACTTTGCGGTTACGGAATCCTTTTTGAACAGATTACGAGTAAGAATTAGATTCTTCCTCTTTGTTGAAACCAAGACCTTCTTTTCGAAATGAGACACATTGTGATCCCAAGAGCATATCAAGATTCTTCGTCCTTGAGAAAACTTCAAAACTAGATCTTGAGACTCAATGAGCTTCTGTTTCGAGTTGCTCATTTTCTTTTACGAGCAACTCGGACTCGGTCTCATTAGTTTGAGCACTTGTCTTGAGTTCTCCGAGTGTGAGTCTCGGTTTTCCAATTCATTTTTTAAAAGGTGCTCTCGGTAGTGATTGACTCCAGTTGTTCCTTGAAATGAGAAGAATCGGAATTGGACTTTTCTTCCAAAGTAAAGATGTATTTAGCTAAATCAACTTTGGAAAATTTGAGGAAGTAACTTATTACCTCTTGAGGATCGGTTTCCTCATTATCCGAGTACGTGATGCGAGTCGACTCTTTTCGGCTTACGAGTCGGTAATTGCCATTAGACACTTTGAGTCATCCGAATCCTCGTCGTCTTCGGATGAATCCTCGTCACTCCATGTTGCCATCATGGCCTTTTTCTTCTTCCTGTCCCTTTTCGTTTTGGACGAGTCCTTGACTATGTGGTCTTTGCTTGCCACATTCGAAACATCCGAGCATTCTTAGACAAAGATAACTTTGAGGGTGAAGAAAACTTACCTTTTCTGTCTCTCTTGTCCTTTTGTAGAATTCTTCTTTTGGCCTTTTATCCCATCTTTTGTGCTTCATCATTCTCTTGAAGCCTCTTGCAATGAGTGCCATGGGATCATCTTACGAGTCGGAGGAGCTTGGACTCGCTTCTTTGGATTACGAGGCTTTAAGCGCGATGTTCCTCTTGGAAGTACCCTCAGCATCTTCTTCTTCCGAGATGTATCTCATGGGTCGAAGCTTTCCAATGAGCTCGTCCGGCTTCAAGAGTGAGAGGTTACGAGCCTCCTCTATGGCGGTTACCTTAGGACCCCATCGTTTCTTGGGCGGGCTTACGAGAATTTTCCGGCACATTTCTTCATGGGAGATTTTCTTTCCCAGAGATTTGAGATTGTTGGTGATCTCGGTGAAGCGTATGAACATCCGAGTAATGTTTTCTTCGGCTCCATTTTGAAAAGCTCATATTTGTGAAGATACTTGGCTGATCTTCGCTTGTCTCACCTGGCTTGTACCTTCGTAGGTGTTGACCAGAGTGTCCCATACCTCTTTAGCGAGTCACGGGCGGAGACTCGATTATATTCTTCGAGCTTATGGCGCACATGAGAATGTTCATGGCTTTGAAGTTCTTTCGAACTTCTGCGCCTGTCTGGCGTGAACTCGGCCTTTGTCTTTGGAAGGATTACTGAATTCATCTGTCTTCGTTGGGATGTAGTTTCCTTGTTGTATGATTTCCCATACTTCTTCGTCGTGATCCATAAGGAAACATTCCATCGGCTTCTTCCAGTGACCGAAATTTGAACCTTTGAATTTTGGTGGCCTGTTGGAAGATCTACCTTCGTCGAACTCTCCGGTGTTACGAGCCATCCGATCTTTAAACCTTTGGACTGTTAGATCCTTTACGAAAGGCTAGGCTCGATACCAATTGAAGGTTCGCTCGGGGAGAGTCCGAGTCACCCTAGAGGGGGTGAATAGGGTGATGAAAAATTCTTTCGAAACTTCGTGCTTTTGTGCGGAAAAGATGCAAAGACAGATTACGAGTCTAAGCAAGGGGTCGGAAGATATTAGACTCGGAATGTAATGAATCGGAGTAAACACGTTCAGCGAGAGCTGTCCGAGTCTAGAATGAACTCAGAAATAGAACACGAGAGATTTTACGTGGAAACCCTCCTGGGGCGGAAAACCACGGCCCGTGTCAATCCGGACACGAAGTCAAATCCACTATTTTGAGTCCACAAAATACCGTGAACTTGACGGAACCCGAGTTGCTCCCTTAGACAACTCTATACAAGTTTTCCTAGACTCGAAGTTCCCTTATCCGATCTAGTACTTCCTAGCTGAGATAACCCTTACAGCTAGGGACAACTAAGCTGAGATAACCCTTACGGCTTAGTCGAGGGACCTTACAAAGAATGTAAGAAGTGTTTGTGGTCGAGTACAAGACCTTACAACTCGAAAGTAAAGAATTACGAGTGGGAGTTGTAAGTTGAAGATTGAAAGCAAATACAATAACTTTGTTCAAGTTGGAGTATTGACAATATGTTTCGCTATCTTCAAGTCTTGTGAAGTGGCTTCTATTTATAGATAACCCGAGCAGAGTAGCCGTTATCTTCATCTGCTGACCGAGAGTCCTCTGTGACCGTTGATAGGGGCTTTACGAGTCACTCGGAAAGTATCCGTTGAAATATGGACGTTGGACAACGGTTCAACTCTCTTGGAAATCCCAAAACCATCGGTTGTGTCTTGAAAAGTGTGGTGAGAACCATCGTTAAGCTTGACTCTCCGGTTTTCCGGATATGGAAGCGGACGACTTCGACACAATCTTACGGGACTAGAGCGAGGGAAGGTGAAAAGCTATATCTGCTTGGTGATTTGACGTTACGAGCCAGCTACTTTTGTAATTTGAAAAGATATCCTCGATTGAATAACCTACAAAAGTAAAATACCTTCGGTTCTCAAAGTATAAAATACTTTGGTCCAAGGTTAGACACGGATAATAATATAATCAAGATAATTAACTAACAGATTATCGAGTCGAGAAAACAAATGGAATATTACGAGTCTAATATCCATGGTACTCGGAATTCCATAAGACTTAGTCCGAAGCAAAGAATCAAGTTTCATAAACGAATATCGAGTGGGAAATACTTGATGTAGACTAAGCACGAAAAGAACTACGAATGCTGACTTTGCAAACAATAGAGTAGATATACACAAGTCGGATTCCGAGTGAGAGTGAACTCGGAATAAAGAACAACTTTTACGAGTTGCTAGCTGACGAGCGATTAAATAGGTAAGTGAAAGCTGAATCGCATAGAAAAGATAATATTTCACTCAAATAAGTTTCTAAGACACGAGAGAATGCCTTGGAATCAAAACACTATATGAATGACATCGTTATACCTGATTCCTTTTGCATGACTCGGAAAGATATAGAGCGAGTGTCCGAGTCTTCAACGTGAATTGGCTGTAAAATCCTGCCATTTCCTAAAACTTCGAACTTATGTAATGTTAGTCAGCCTGGGCCACTTAGTAATCACTTTTACTTTTTGTTGGTCGACTTTGTTTTCTTCCTTAGAGATTACATGCCTCAAAAAGGTCAACTCGACAGCCAAAATTTGCACTTTGACAATTTAGCATATAATTTATGAGTCTTTATGGTTTGCAACACAATCCTTCGATGCTCGAGCATGTCCTCCGTCCTGGATGAAGACTCAAACTCTGAATTTATATCATTATGAGTACTACTATCAAGGACTTAGGTACAAACCTCATCCTTCCTAAGTTTTTATTACAAGTCGTTCGAGTAATATAGAAACTATTGGATATGTTTTCATTCGATTCTAACTTACTAAAAAAAACACATTCTTGCTCATCAACTTACACTCGATGTTTCGAGTCACTCGGACACTACTTAGTTTTATCACATGTTCAAACAATCTCTCTAACACTTTTAATCTAAGCTCGACTTCATAATCGAGGTAAAGTGAATTATAGCGTTAATTCATCTTTCTAAGTCAGCATGTTTGTTCGAGAATTATTTGTCTAGATCAAGTACTTATACTCCGATATTTTCTTTATAACTTGATCTTTCCTAAGACTCGACTACGATGGATTTTGAGTGTAATGAATATTAGACTCGGAAAATTCCACTCGTCTAGGCCTAAGATAATTTTACACTTAATTATCTTAATTAAATTATCATCTATGCCTAATCTTAGACCAAAGTATTTTATACTTGAGAACCAAAATTGTTTACTTTTGTAGGTTATCTAAATAAGGTTATCCTATTTTTGAATTACAAAAGTAACTAGGCTTCAAGTTGTCAATCACCAGCAGACAAGGCTTTCCTACTTCGAACAAGGTTCAAATGTCTGTGTCGGGGTTGTCTGTTTCCAAAACAGGAAATCTGTAACGCTAGACTCAACGGTGATTTCCACCTTACGTTTCGGACACCACCAGCTGACTGGAGCACCTTTAGGAGTCAAGAGCCATTGTACAACGTTCACATCTCAACGGATCTTTTCGAGTGACTTAGAAGAACCGTTACAACGGTCACAAAGGACTTCTATTCGGAAGATAGTCACAACGGGTAATCTACTTGGTCATCTATAAATAGAAGCCAACTCTCAAGACTTGAACATTGCTTGAGACTTGCTAGAATTATTGTCAATACATATTACTTAAGCCAAAGTCTTTGTATTCATACTCAATCTTCTATTTACAACTCCCAGGTTGTAATACTTACTTTCCGAGTTGTAAACTCTTGTAATAAGTCACATACTCTTTCTTACTTTCCGAGTAAGGTCCCTTAACCGAGCTGTAAGGGTTAACTCAGCTCGGTTGTCCCTAGACTGTAAAGGTTACCTTAGTTAGGAAGTACTAGATCGAGATAGGGGAACTTTTGACTCTAGGAAAACTCTGTAAGGAATTGTTTAAGGGAGCAATTCTGGTTGAGTCGACTCTGTTGTATTTTATGGATTCAAAATAGTGGATTTGACTTGGTGCTTGGATTAGCACCGGCTGTGGTTTTCTGCCCAGGAGGGTTTCCACGTATATCCGAGTTCACACTTTTCTAAGTTTAATCTAGACTCGGATTATCTTGATTATTCTTTTCAAACTTTAATCTTCCAAGTTTGTTAAAATCTCCTCATCACCCTATTCACCCCTCTAGGGTGACTAAAACTCTCTAAGAGCAAACCTTCGATGGAGTATACTAAGATATCATCAATGAAGACAACTACAAATTTCTCCAAATAAGCCCTAAATACTCTATCCATTTGGTCCATAAAAGCCGCTAAAGCATTGTTAACCCAAAGGGCATGAATGTAAATTTATAATGTCCTCGGACACTCGCTTTTGGAACATCTTCGAGCTTAATCCTCAATTGATGGTGTAGACACCAAATTTTGACCTTTATATATTTAAAATTTTACTAACATTTATCTTTTCTTTAAAAAAATATAAAAATATAAAAATAACAATTAAATTGTGATAAAGAAAGAGCCCAAAAGGCCTAAAATACATTATCCATAAAACCCCAAAATACACCCTAATATATATATATATATATATAAAAGGAAAAAATAAAAAATTTTGGAGGGGACATGGCTGGCAAACTGCAGGTCACACCCCTCCCCTTTAAAAACAAAAAAAGAGAAAAAGGGAAAAGAAAGAGTAAGACAAATATTTGTCACAGCTTTTTCTATTTTATTTTGTCATTACTTGACAAGCACACCCCCAACCGCTCATCAGTTTTCTTTTTTTTTATATATTATTATTATTATTATTGTTATTATTTTACTTTTTTTAAAAAAGGAAGGTTACTAGGGTTTAGAAGATCCTATTTGTTCTATAAATACCCCTCATCAATCCCTAGAAGGGGGCTTGGTTTTTTTAAAAATAGTCTCTATCTTCTTCAAAATCCTCTTTCCTTTTTTTTTTCTTCTAAGGAATTACTTGATTACCTAAAAATTAACTCCATTGAGAGTTGATTAAGTTTAAGTTAATCTTTCTAAGTTTTCTAATCTTGAACAAACCAAGCTTTCCTTCAACTTAGTCAAAATATCTTCTTCATCTCAAGAAACAAGAGGGTAATTCTTCTTATTACCACTAAGTTTAATGAGATTATATTTTCCTTCTCTCTACTTTTATCTTTCTTTATTTCATGATGATCAAGCATGCCTCGGATGACATTTTTTTCTTTCTTAATTTCTTAATTTTCTTTTGTCCACCCATTTATTTATTTATTCTTGTTATTTTTTTATTACTACTAACTTTAGCATTATTATTCTTATTGTTTATTTAATTTCATTTACTAACATTATTACTACTAACTTTAGCATTATTATTGTTATTGTTTATTTACTTTCATTTACTAACATTTATTACTAACTTTAGCATTATTATTGTTATTTTTTAGCACTACTAACCTTAACATTGTTATTATCTGTTACTAACTTTATCATTATCATTGCTATTTTTACTAACTTTATTGTTTGTTTATATTGATTTTGTTTACTATTTTTTTATTAATACCTAACTCTAACATTATTGCTATTATCGTTACTATTATTATCATTCTTTTCCTTTACTATCATGATTATCTATTGCTACTAACGTTTTGGTGTTTTCTTGTCTCTTTTTGGGCTGGGCCAGTTCTGGGTTGGTTTCGGCCCCGGGTTTTACCGTCGGTCCCTTTAGGGCTCATGCGGCCGTTCCCCTATTTGGGTGGAACACTAGTTTTTCTTTTTTCGGGAGTGAGCTGTGAGATCCGAGAGTGGATTGCAAAATTGGGTGTTATTTTCTCTTCTCATCTTCCTCACTTTTATTTTCTCTCGTAATATTTGCAAATGAAGAAAAAATGGGCTAAGTCATGATTGAACATGCAGAATAATAACTTGAAGTAAAGTGGTTTAAATCGGAAGATTGTATATATTTCTAGGGCACTTTAGTGGAATAATTTCGATTCCAAAATTTTTTTATTTTTATGTCATTCAATGGAGTAATGAAAGAGCTTTACAGCAAGTGGTCACTCACCCAAATCCAAGTCCCGAGCTATTTATACCGTTTTTTTTTCAGTGGAAGGTCTAATCAGTCCGAAAAACGGCACCATCACTGTTTTTATAATTTTTCATAATCTAAACGATTTTTTCTAGAAAAATGTCCTTCATAAGAAATAAAATAGACTTTCTGATCTTTCTAAGTTGGTAAAGTTTATCTCCTAACTCCTTATAGTTTGAGAGATATGTTTTTTAAAGTCAGCATTGCAAAACTGTAATTTCTGCGGTGCCCAGATCAGAATATATATGTTGAAAAATCTGTTAAAATATCTTAAAGTGCTTTAAAAATTATACAAAAAATCATAGTAGTTCATTTTTGTGTCTAGTTAACCCAATTTGTGCAGTTTCTTAATATATGATTTATTTTGTTCTTAATAAATAGATGAATACCTTACTATCCAGAATGGTATAAATAAGGGCATCGCCTAAGTTCTCGACTTATCAGTTTTACATGCTTGCGAATTTATTTTTTATATTTTTACCATTGAAACTAGACTTAAAATGTAAACTCTAGGCTTCAGAATCACCTTGTTAGGATCTTCCTCGAAAAAGTTATAATTTTTTGAAATCGGCATCCATTATGGCAAGTGCGGTGCAAGAAGTGTCATTTTAAGATTTTATTAAATCAATTTGAAAGCTTTTAAAAGGGTAAAATTTTTACATCTAAGCTTATTATGAAGTTTTCCAGTTGTATAAATTTTCTTCATATTTTTACGCTCATCTTACTTAGTTTCGGGATATTTCTTTCAAAAATTGGCTTTAAAAATCAATTAATGATGCCTTTCAATAAAATAAATACTCGGGACTTTGTTTGGTCAGTCAAGACTCATTGTTCATCATAATACGAGCCAAGGATCTATCAAGAAGTTGAATCATGAGCACTTCTTATCTCCGTGGTGTTGAAGATTTTTATTTACGTTCTTTTTAGATTTCTTGTATTTAGGAAAACCTTATATATTTCATTTTGTTCATTGTATTGTAATAATCCGGTACTTGTAAAACCACTAGCTCCAAAGTGCGAATAATAATAATATTTGCTTCAAGCATGACTTAGCCCATTCATCACAATGTAATCAACTCGGTCAAAAATAATAAAATGAACCGTCTAAGATCACTAATTAGTGTTATTGCCAAAATTGAAGTATGGCCCATGAATAGGGGACGATGGTAATCATAATTCCCCCTTTATGATAATCTTGATCTTAATCATGAGTCATAACAATGTTTGGCTAAATACCGAATGGTGATCATTACACGCAACCGTGCGTGTCTTGCATATGTTTGCATGCTTGTCCTTAAGGCCGACATATTCTTTGATGTATAGTCGTGACCTCTCATCAAACTTGAGGTCTTAATCAGAAATTCATTCATATCTGATCTTTAGGATGATCTACATCCACTTCAATTCAAATAGCCTTCACAATTTCATCATTATCCTAATAGATTACCTTGATCGAGATATGACCGAATCGCTGATCGTATCCTTTTGTTTGGCGACAGGCCATCAGCGAGGATTCCATCCGAATCTTTGAGAACCATTAGCCATAAAACACCGACCCATTAACTCCACAAAAAATCCACCCCCTTCATATCCAAGGGATTATTTTCTCGGTTGAAATGGAAATGTTAAAAGGTCTAATCCTTATACTCATGCCTAGACTTGAGTCAATCCACCTATCACTTCACTTATCAACTTGAGTAACGAGTTGAGACCACGAGTCACTCTCCCTTTTTCAACCGGATCGACTCGACTATAGGAATGAGTCATCTCTAAAGTCTTTTAACATGACCATGAAACAAGGAAATGATCTCTAACTATCCCTGTGGAACTCACAAGAGTCATGACGGAATCCTTGCTAGAACTACGTGGGCTTTTGATCCGAGAGTAGATTCAAGTCGTACGATGATCCGTACGTAGGGCAATTTGGCTCTCATCCGAATGTAAACCCACCATACATCAACGAATCTGTTGGCCCTAAGTTTTTCATTCGTGTGCTTGCATGTGTGTGCTTACGTGTATAATGATGCGTTTTTCTTTTATGCTCTTCTTTTGTAAATCTATTTTATGAATTTATATTAGTCAACATTCGGGATGTCTAAAAAAAAAAAGGATACAAATATATTAGTAGGAGCCCGTTCTTAGAACGGAGGGAGTGGCGAGTCCTTGATGTTCGTGCCTCCTAACCAAAACCCCGAACCCACCATCTCGGGTTCTCGGATCAGTCTTTTATTTTGTTTTCGCCTTTTGGGCACAGGAGTCAACCTTTTTTTTTTTTTTTTTTGGAAAAAAACTATAATTTCAAAACTGTTTTAAAAACCCCGTCCTTGTTTGGGTCATAACAAGGTGGCGACTCTAGTCATTCCAAAAAGAAATAAATTTTTCGGGCGCCACGAGATGGTACCCCAATCGGAGATTATTATATTATATTTGTTTTAGAATACCTCAATTTCTTGCAATTTATCAAATAGTTCATCAATCTTAAGCAAACGATACTTATTCTTCACGGTGATCTTATTCAACTATTTGTAATCTATACATAATCTTAAGGTCCCATCCTTTTTTTAACAAAAAAAAGACTAATGCTCCCAAGGGGATGCACTCGGCCTTATATAGCCCTTATGTACCAAATCGTCAAATTGAACCTTTAACTCTGTGAAGACTCAAGTTTGAACTCTAAGTCATTCCGAGTATTACATGAAGACTCAAGTATAAATCCTATCTCTCTTAAGTTTTGATTTCAAGTCATTTTGAGCAATATAGAAACTCTTATCTATGTTTTTCATTCTATTCGATCGACTTAGAAAGCGCCTTATTACATACCTCCTAAACTCGTGTTTCGACTCACTCGGACATCACTCAAAACTATCGCATGTTCAAATAATTTCTCTAACACTCTTATTCTGAGCACTAACTGTGTATTTCAACGCAAGGAGAATTATAGCGCTAATTCTTTATTCTAAGTTAGTTTATTTCCTTGAGAATTTGACCGGATGAAGTTGTTATACTCGATATTCTACTCTTTTAACTTGATCATTTTTAGGATTGACTCAAGATGGAATTTGATTTTATTATATATTAAACTTAGAAAATTCCATTCTTTTAGGCCAAAGATTATTAAGCATTTAATAACTCGGATTTAATTATTATCTCGTGCCTAATCTTGGACCAAAGTATTGTTATACTTTGAGAACCAATGTGGTTTGCTTTTGTAGGTTATACAAATGAGGCTAACTTCTTTTGAATTTCAAAAGCAACCGGCTTCTACCCGTTAACCACTAGTAGACAAGTTTTAGCTACTTTTGGACATGGCTCGGACATCGTGTAAGGGTTGTTTGTTCTAAAACTAGAAAACTCTAACTCTAGGCTTAACGGTTGTTTCCACCATAACTTTCAGTCACCACCATGTTATTGGACCATCTTTTGGAGCCAAGAACCAGTGCACAACATTCACATCCCAACCGATCTTTTCGAGTGACTCGGAATAGTAGTTATAACGGCTAGTGAAGATTTCATTCCAGAACTAAGACTCAATGTTCATTCTGCCTGGTTGGCCATAAATAAAAGCTACTTCACAAGACTAGAAGATTATTGGAACTGAACTTATTGTTGAACTAATTGTTGTTCTCATTCTTACTCAATCTTCTATTTATAACTCCAAGTCCGTATTTAATATTTTCCGAGTTGTAAAGAAAGTGCTGTAATTAGTTACATTCTTTTCTTACTTTCTAAGTAAGGTCCCTTGACTCAGTTGTAAGGGTTAACTCAGCTCAATTGTCCCCGATTGTAAAGGTTATCTCGGTCAGGAAGTACTAGATCGGATAAGGGAACTTCGAGTCTAGGAAAAATTATAAGGAATTGTTTAAGGGAGCAATTTTGGTTGATTCGAGTCCTTTGTATTTTGTGGATTCAAAATAGTGGATTTGACTTGGTGCTTGGATTAGCACTGTCCGTGGTTTTCTCGCCCCAAGAGGGTTTCCACGTATATCTCGTGTTATTACTTTTCCGAGTCCAATCTAGACTCGGAATCCGTTGTTGGGCTGTATTGTTGCAAAAATTGTTTAATTTTCTTCATCACCCTATTCACCCCCTCTAGGGTGACTTAGACTCTCCACGAGCAAACCTTCAATTGGTATCGAGCCTTGCATTTCAAAAGGATTTCACCATCCTAAGGTATAAAGATCAGATGGCTCGGAACAATGGAGAGTTCGATGAAGAAAGATCATCCACCGGACTATCGAAGTTCAAAGGGTCAAACTTTGCCTATTGGAAGAAGATGATGGAATTTTTCCTAATGGACAATGATGAAGATGTTTGGAACATCATTCAAGCTCGCAACTACATTCCAATGAAGCGAATGCAACTCTTATACCTAAAGCCAAATCTAAGTTCACCACTCGAGGAGACCAAGAAATTCGGAAAGAATTTCAAAGCCATAAACACACTCGATGTGTACCATTAGCACGAAGAATACAACAAAGTCTCAGCCAGGTGACACAGCCAAGGAAGTAGTTGAACACTTTCTCAAATTTTCAAAAGCTGATCTAGCACGATATATTTTCACTTTGGAAGAAAAGTCTAATTCGGACTCGTTCCAGTTCAAAGAACAACCTGAGTCTATTACTGATGAGAGAAATGCTTTGAAAAATGAATTGGAAAAGCTGAGACAAAATTTGAAAGAACTTAAGACCGGTACTCACGCAAATGAGAATTTGTCCGAGTCACTTAGAATGAATGAGAACTCGAAAAGAAAGCTCAATGAGTCTCAAGAGCTTGTTTTGAAACTCCCTCAAGGTTAAAAAACCTTAATATACTATTAGGCTCTTAGTGTGTCTCCTTCGGGAAAGAAGGACTTGGCTTTAATGAAGAACGAGTAATCAAAATCCTATTCTAATCTCTTCAAAATTGCTTCCGAACCGTAAAGTTCGGGAAGGCCGAGCATGGTCCTATTCATACTAATGAATAGAGGACTAAGCCAGACCAATTTACAAGAAAAAGCCTTCTCCTTCTGTTTACGAAAGAAAAGATTTTCAAAAGAAAGAGACACATACTCGGTTTTCGGAAGGAAGACTGAGAATCGGACCGGACTCAAAATTATTCAAATTTGGGTTCCCAAAAGTGATCTTTCTCGAGAAAGGACCACAGTAAAGGGAGTTTTTAGGTTCATAAGAGGAAGTGAGAAGGTTTAGTTTGTGTCTAGCTTACGGATAACTCGGAAGAAGAAGAAAGTTCATTGGTACTTAGACAGTGGTTACTCACACCACATATCAAGAGATTCAAGATTCTTCTCTAAGCTAAAAGATCCGAAAGGAGGAAAAGTCACATTTGGAGATAACAACAGAAGGAAAGATAGTAGGGATTGGCAAAATTGGTGAAGGAATCAACACGAGTCAGCTCAGTCCACCTTATCAAGGGACTTAAGTATAATCTCCTTAATATTTCTCAGCTATGTGACAAAGGTCAAGAGGTAATGTTCACCTAGACCAACTCATCGCATTTCTAATGCGAGTCTCCAAAGAGACTAAGCTCTCGGGTCTAAGGTCGGGTAATACCGACACTATTCCTCTCTCCGATTCAAGCCATAATTTATCTTATTTGAAAGCATCTATGAATGATGATTCATGGACTTCGCATCGCGAGACTAGGTCACATTAGCATGCATACTATCAAAAAACTTGCATCTCATGGATTGGTTAGGGGTCTACCCAACTGTGCATTTAAGAAATATTAAATCTATGAAGCATGCACAAAAGGAAATCAAGTTAGATCACCTTTCAAACCACTCAAAACCGTGTCTACACCCAAAGTGCTTGAATTGCTTCATATGGATTTGTATGGTGAAATTCCTGTGAAAAGTCTTAGAGGTAAATCATATGTACTTGTTGTTGTTGATGAT
This sequence comes from Talinum fruticosum, assembly GCA_021018815.1. NCBI lineage: Eukaryota > Viridiplantae > Streptophyta > Magnoliopsida > Caryophyllales > Talinaceae > Talinum > Talinum fruticosum. The sequence goes on from JAITYX010000104.1 coordinate 356,810, forward strand.
TTCTCATGATTTACTTGGGTATGTTTTCTCAAGAACAAGAATGAAGCCTTCAAAGAGTTCACTAAGCTCCGTAGGAAAATTCAAGTAGAGTCTCGGACTCGGATTAAGAGGATTCGAACCGACCATGAAAGGGAGTTCAACTACTCGGAATTTGCAGACTTTTGTGACAAGAATGACATTTCTCACAACTTCTCTGCACTAAGAACTCCTCAACAAAATGGAGTAGTAGAGAGAAAGAACAGAACTCTTGAAGAAATAGGAAGGATTATGATGTTTGAAAATGACCTACCTTACTATTTACTGGATTGAGGAAGTGAACACAACAAATTACACACTCAACGGATGCCTCATTAGATCCATCTTAAAAAAACTCCTTACGAGCTTTACAAGGGAAAGAAACCCAACATCTCCTACTTGAGACCATTTAGATGTAAATGTTTTGTCCACAACAATGGTAAGGAGCATCCGAGTAAGTTTGAGGCTAGGTTAACTAAAGGTATGTTTCGGGTTACTCATCTCATAGCAAAGCTTATCGTGTTTTTAACAAGAGAACTAATAAAGTGAAAGAGAGTATCCACGTTGTCTTTGATGAAATTGATCTTGACAAGATAAGTGACTCCACATACTCGGATCTTAAACTTAAAAGAGATGAAGATGACCCTGCTGATGCTGAACTTAGAAATAGTCAAAACAAAATTACAGAGACAACTCAAAATGAAGCAACTCAAAATGTTGTGACTCGGACTAAACAAACTAAAGAGCCAACTCAGAATGCTCGAAGATCAAGTCAATAAGACTCAACAAGATCAACCAACCGAAGATCAGCCTAATCGACCAACAAACTTGGTAAATCAAAGGACAGGTAAAGCTTTCAAATGTGCATCCAGCCACCCACCTGAAAACATACTTTCAAACATCAATAGTGGGGTAAGAACTCAATCTTCTTTGCATAATCTGTGTGCATTTTCTACATTCATATCATTAATCGAACCCAAAAATGCACTAGAAGCCCTAAACAAACCTAGATGGGTAGAGGCCATGCAAGAAGAGCTCAATCAATTTGAAAGAAACCAGGTCCGGACTCCGACCAAATAACCCTCTAACCACCCAGTCATAAGAACCAAATATGTTTTCAAGAACAAACTGGATGAGGAAGGGTTGGTACTCGAAATAAGGGTAGGCTTGTTGCCCAAGATTACAATCCCGAAGAAGGAATTGATTGTGGGGAAACCTTTGTACTGTTGCGGGATTGAGGCAATCGGAATCTTGTTGGCATTTGCATCTAGCATGAATATCAAGCTTTATCAAATGGATGTCAAAAGTGCCTTTCGAATGGTTTCGTTCAAGAAGAAGTCAATGTTGAACAAACCCGTAGATTTGAAAACTCAGAATTTCCAAATCATGTTTTCAAATTGGAAAAGGCTTTATATGGTCTTAAACAACCTCCTAGAGCTTAGTATGAAAGACTAAGCGGTTTTTGGTTGAAAATGATTTTAAAAGAGGTCAGATTGACAAAACTCTTTTTCATTAAAAACCAAGGGGAAAGATTTTCTTATTGGTCGATTTATGTTGATGATATCATTTTTGGAGCTATTAATGAAACTCTATGTCAAGCGTTTTTGAGTTGATGAGACAGGAGTTCCAAACAAGTATAATGAGAGAACTCAACTTTTTATTGGTCTACAAATCAAATAAGACAAGGATAGGATTTATGTTCATCAATCCAAGTATACCAAGGAGCTTTTGAAGAAGTACAAACTGCAATATGTGAAGCATGTAATAACATCTATGCGTAGTAGTTTGTAAGCTGGACTCGGACGAAAAAGGTAAAGTTGTATATCGAAACTCCATAGAGGTATGATCGGATCTCTACTTTATCTCACATCTAGTAGGCCGGATATCATGTTTAGTGTACTGCCTTTATGCAAGATTTCAAGCTAATCCAAAAGAATCACATCTCACTACGGTGAAGAGAATATCTTGCAGGGACTCAAAATCATGGTCTATGATTTTCAAAAGACTCGAACCGACTCTCATTGGATACTCGGATGTTGATTATGCTTGGACACAAAGTTGATAGAAAGAGCGCATCAAGAGCATGCCAATTTCGGGTCAATCCCTCATCTCCTGGCACTCACGAAACAAAATTTTGTTGCTCCATCAACTACCGATGTTGAGTACATTGCAGCTAGAGCTTGCTGTGCTCGGATTCTGTGGATCAAGCGAGCACTTGAAGGATCTAGGGCTATCATTCACATCTATCCCAATCAAGTGTGACAATTACAGTGCAACCAGACATTACCAAGAATTCGGTTCAGCAGTTAACAATAAAGCATATTGAGGTCAAGTATCATTTTATAACATACCACTCGAGAAAGGTGATATTGAACTTGAATTCATTCCTACAAAACTTCGATTAGTCGATATTTTCACTAAACCACTTAGTTAGGATCAGTTTTTCTTTATTAGGAATGAACTTGGTATGATTAATGCATGATTATGTGATTTCTACATGAATTATCTTTGCATATTTATGTGTTATATGTTTTCTTTTGTTTTAATAACAAATGGATAAGTTAACAGAGTGAGACTAATCTATGAGTTATTAGTTCTCCGAGTGTTACGAGTCACTCGGAAAACATACTTGAGTCGATTCGGTTTTGAGCAAAATGGACATCAAACTTTTGGGATTATCTCTAGATAAATGGAGAATTTCATAAATGTTTTCGAAAAGTCTCTCTTCTCTCTCTTGAACGCGTTTCAATCAAAGAATTATAGTCGTTGGAAGAAAGCTGCTGGAATACTAGCCGTTGGAGTGTTGAACGTCACACCCATCTTCTCGCTATAAATAGCACCCCTTTACCTTCTTTTTATTACTTTGCTCTCTGCCCTCTTCTCTCGAAATTTCTATTCTCTCATATTCACTCTCCGAATTCAAAGCTTTCTCTCTCTCTCTCTTTGTTCTCTTATTTTTCTCTCTGTTTCTCACCTCACACCATGCCTAAACGAGGTTCAAGAGCAGAGTTGTTGGGGTTGGCAACCAAAAAGCCTCGCACCAAAAATACGTAAAAGGGCACCTTCAACCCCTCGAAAATTTTTATCGCCAACACTTCACGTTGGATGACAAGTTCTTCCAAACCACTTCCTTTTCATGGTTACAGCACATTCAGGACACTTGAGTCTAAAATTATTTGTGCTTAAGTGATTTCATCTATCCGGAACTCGTCGTCGAGTTCTACTCTAACATGTCCTATTCTAAAGGTGTCATCACCTCAAAAGTCCAAGGGAAGGTTGTTTACATTAACCCCCTCTTCTTCAAAAACTTTTCAAAGTTTCTTCTCTCTTTCTCAACTCACCTTATACCTTTCATGGAGGAAGTCGCAGATGACTTCTTTGAAAACTATGCCAAGGAATTACCCGAGTCACGAAAGAACTTCTTCGTGACTCGGATGAAATCTGAGTCAAGGTCTGCTCTGTTTCATTATGATAAGAACCTTATTTTCTCATTATTCTAGCAAGGAGAATCCGAACTCCAAGATTCTCAAAACCTTGTTTGACATTCCGGAGGACTACAAAGTAGACCTCTTCCCTTTCATTATTGAGCATATGGCCTCCGTGCCAGCTCAATCCGAAAAACCGCTCCTTTTCCCTTCGGAGCTCTCTTGACGTTTGTTTTCAAACAGTTTAAAATTACTCTTCCCTCGGATCCCAAAGTCATGTTTCGAGGCTACCATTGTTTTTGGCAGAAAAGAACTTCTAGGGTATGGATACCAAGAGGTAAAACCCGGTGTCCGGGTTCATTCATCTTAGCTTCCACTCCCTTTCCTCCACCAGCTCAAAAGCAGTAGTACTTCCACCTCCTTTTGCTGGTCCCTTTACTTTTCTACCACCTCCTCCTCCCTATACTACAGACTCTTACCAAAATGGTAGGAAAGCTCGCTTCAGTATCCGAACAACTTCAGAACACTATCCACTTTCTTAAACCCATCTATCAAGGCATGGTGATCAACCGGAAGGTCGGACAGTCTCGGATCCAAGAGTGTCGGACCCTCATGCTTGAGTTCAAGGCCATTATCAACGAGCAATGTAAGCAGCTCCAACTTCTCCAAGAACGCAGGTCCAAGGCTGCTCAGGACCCGGACACTTCGGATACTTCTAAGGAGTCTTCTAGCCTAGCCAAATCTACCGGGTCGAGGTAAAAGAAGACGCTGAAACAAAGAATCGAAGAAGGAGCAGCTCGGCTCGAAGAGGAAAGGAAGTAGAAGAGAAAGAAAAGAAGAGGTTGCCCCACCTAAGGGCCAAGGTGCAACAAAACCTGAACCGAGCTGATCTCCTCGGATCACGATCTAAGTGAGTCAAAAGAAGTTGGGGACGTCGGCCAGTCCAAACCTGTCGGCTCGAAGCACCACCCTCTGTTGTCTTTTAGGAGGATGAACCCGAGGAAGATATGCCCCTGGCTCGACGAACCAGAATGGAGCCACTTTCGGACATCCTCGTGCTCCCGCTGCCATGATCATCCACCTCCTCACAAGCTTATCGGTGTACGCACAATGTCCGTCGCTCATCCTCTCGACAGCAAGCCCCCTCCTCTTAATTTTTATTTATTTATTTTTGTCCAACATCGGTTGTATTTTTTCCCTCCTTCTTGACGAAATGCTAGGGGAGAAAATCTAGAAAACATGATGTTTTGTTTAGGGGAGTTCACTCTCTCTTTCCAAGTAATGAATGATTTTTTTGTTTTGAACGAGTTGTTTCGAGTTATATGTTTCTTTTGCTTTTCTCGCTTTAATAAAATCTATTTATTTCCTTACTCGATTTATTATCCGCATAACTCGTTCTAAGTTATCATATGATCTTAAATGCATTTGAGAAGTATGGAATGCCTTTCATTTGTCACTCTTTGCTATGATACTTAAGAGAATATTATTTCCTATTCCGATCATTGAAAATGAAAACTCATGTTTCGCACTAACAAGTTTCTATCTTAAGTATGGAATGTCTTTCCTCAAAAGGGGAGACTAAAGACTCAAGTTTGAACTCTAAGTCATTCCGAGTATTACATGAAAACTCAAGTATTACATGAAGACTCAAGTTTTGATTTCAAGTCATTATGAGCACTTTAGAAACTCTTATCTAAGTTTTTATTCTGTTTTGACTTACTTAGAAAGCGCCTTATTACATATCTCCTAAAATGGTGTTTCGACTCACTCGGACATCACTCGGATCTATCGCATGCTCAAATTTCTCTAACACTCTTATTATGAGCATCGACTTTGCATTTCAACGCATAATTCTCTATTATAAGTCAGTTTATTTTCTTGAGAATTATTTGACTAGATGAAGTTGTTATACTCCGATATTCTACTCTTTTAACTTGATCATTTTTAGGATTGAATCAAGATGGAATTTGAGTATATTGTATATTAGACTCACAAAATTCCATTTTTAGGCCAAAGATAATTAAAAATTTAATCACTCGAATTTAATTATTATCTGCGCCTAATCTTGGACCAAAGTATTGTTATACTTTGAGGAACAATGTGCTTTTCTTTTGTAGGTTATTCAAATGAGGCTAACTTCTTTTTGAATTTCAAAAGTAATCGGCTTCTAGCCTTTAACCACCGAGCAGACAAGTTTTAGCTACTTCGGACATGGCTCGGACACCGTGTTAGGGTTTTTTTTTCCAAAATTGGAAAACTCCAACTCTAGGCTTAACGGTTGTTTCTAACACAACTTTCAGTCACCACCAAGTAATTGGACCATCTTTTGGAGCCAAGAATTGTTGCACAATGTTCACATCCCAACCGATCTTTTCGAGCGACTCATAATAGCCGTTATAACGGCTGGTGAAGATGTCATTCCGAACTAAGACTCAACGATCATTCTGCCTGGTTGGCTATAAATAAAAGCCACATCACAAGACTAGAAGATTGTTGGAACCGAACTTATTGTTGAACTAATTGTTGTTCTCATTCTTACTCAATCTTCTATTTGCAACTCCAAGTTTGTATTTATTATTTTCCGAGTTGCAAAGAAGTCTTGTAATCAGTTACATTCTTTTCTTGCTTTCTAAGTAAGGTCCCTTGACTGAGCTGTAAGGGTTAGCGCAGCTCGGTTGTCCCTTATTATAAAGGCTATCTTAATCAGGAAGTATTAATCAAATAAGGAACTTCGAGTCTAGGAAAACATTGTAAGGAATTGTTTAAGGGAGCAATTTTAGTTGAGTCGAGTACTTTATATTTTGGGGATTCAAAATAGTGGATTTGAGTTGGTGTTTGGATTAGCACTGTCCATGGTTTTCTGTCCGAGTAGGGTTTCCACGTATATCTCTGTTATTACTTTTTTGAGTCTAATCTAGACTCATAATCTGTTGTTGGGCTGTATTGTTGCAAAAATTGTTTAATTTTCTTCATTACCCTATTCACCCCCCTTTTATAGTGACTTAGACTCTCCATGAGCAAACCTTCACTCTGTTGTAAACATTTTATCGTGGTTCAATCTCTATTTCAAAGTCAAGTTTTTTTGGGGTAACCTAAGAATTTCCTGTGGAAAAAAAATTAGGAAACTCTTTAATTAGAGGGATATCCTTAATTGTTATCTCCCTTTTTCTTCGTTATGTAAGCTTCGAGTCCCTTACTTAACAAGTCATCTAATGACCCTTAGGGATAATTTAGGACAATCCTCAACTCCATTTGTACCTTGGAATTTGACTTCTCTTTCGTTTGTACTTTTCGAAGATACATTCTGTCCTTGACAATCTAATTTTGCCCCACATTTGGATAACCAATCCATTCCCAAAATTATATCAACTCGACAAATCAAACTATATCAAGTCACCTTTGAAATTTTCTTGACTCAAGATAATAAAACAACTTTTATACATAACATCACACTTTATTGTTTGACCCATGGACAAATTTACATATGGCTTTACGAGACACTTATTCAATTCTAAGCCTATTTGAGATGTAACTTTTGACGAAATAAAAAATTTATAGCTCCTGAATCAAATAAGACAACAAGTGGTATTGAATTTCAAATGAGCATACCAGCTTATGACCATCCCCGAATCGGTGGCTTGTTTTCTTCTCATCATGTGAACTCTTCCTTCCTATTTGTTACTAGTGGGTGTCATTGTCTTCGTATTCTTTTGAACTTAACCAGATCTTTTCCCGATTGCAAAGGTTTGGTGAGGCAATTTGTAATGATGTGGTTTGGATTGCCACACTAATAGTAGCCATTAGTTCCAACCCAATAATATGAGGTATCATGATTTGTTCTGCTACATTTTAAACATTGCTTCTTGATCAAGATTGAAATTTGGGGTTTAGTTCGCAAACTAGCTTGTTTCTTGTTTGATGCTCCTTTTGAAGAGTTTCTTTTCTCATTTCCTCTTTCTTGAAGGTGTTTGGGCTCAATATTTGCAACTCCCTTTTTACTCGTTCCGCTTTGGCTGCTCGTTCATACAATTCTTAACTTGTTTGTATAGGTTGCCCTACTAGTTGATGCCTAATATATAAGCCCTCTTCAAATCTTATCATCCTCATACGATCGGTGGCTACATAGTCCGAGGCAATTCTGGATAGTTCTGCAAACTTGCTTGCATACTCCTTCACCGACATATTCTCTTGTTTTAATTATAAAAATTCTTCCTTTTTTTGTTCTATTTTTGCAAACCTTTTGAAAAATTTACCCTCCTTCTTTGAATTGTTGGAATCACATTCTTTAAGTTTCTTTATTACTATGGCTATAATTATTCCCAACAACTCAGGATCTATATCTTTAAGTACCTCTTTTTTGTTCGTCCTCATTCTTAAGCATATTACTCTCTATTTCCTAATAAGGGGTTGGAGGGTTGTGATTAACTAATTGAGCATGAATAGATTCCATGTTATTTTCTTGTAGTTCATTTTCCAAAACATTCTCATTCTGGTTCGATATTCTATTAAATATGAAAGTAGAGAAGATAATTAGTTTTAGTTTTCCCTTCCAACCTACAACACTATTTCCAGGATGTAAATTGGTTGTTTCCAGGATGTAAATTGGTTGATACCTAATGCTGGCTAGGCAAGTGAAAATTGCTAATATTTATAATGCATTTATCACTCATTACAAAATATATTTTCAGTAGTTTACCGGGGTCTTTGTGGCTCTGGTAAGGGTATCTATCACCCATTAGAGAATATATTTTCATTAGTTTTCTTTCGACACCAAAATAGGTGGATGAAGGGTTTAGGTTCATTTACGCTTTAAACCTTCAGTTCTTGAAACTTTCTTTTTTTAACTCCCAATAAACTTTCTTAACATAAAATCAAAATTGCTTTTATTACTACTAGGGTTATACCCTTGTTATGTAAGGGCATTAATTAAATTTTTAATAATTTAATTATTTTTAATTAATTTATAACATTAAGAATTAATTATAAGTTAAAAAATATTTAAATTTTTCAAATAACAATAATAAATCGCTATATTAGATTATATAATTTATTATAAATAGTAAATACATATGTCTCTTTACTATTTTGATTAATAAATTTTTATTCTTAATGTCCATTATATTTAATGTTAATGTGAATTGTTCCGATATTAATTTGAATTAAAATTGCATTGAATTTACCTATTTGGCATCCTACATGGCATCCTACGTGTCTCTCATACATGGTTTCAACTCAACTTTAATATATATATATATGATTCTCTTGTCCCAAACTCTTTCTCCATTCCATTATTTTCTTCAATGCTTTCATCCGAAATCACTTGAATGATTTGCAAGGATTCCCAAATATATATCATGCTCATCATTTCACTAGTATCACTCAAGATATCATCCTTATAATTACCCATAGTGTCATAACCTTCTTCTTTAAGACTATTAGCCCACAACTCTCTTCTCTAACATCTAGACTTCAAAATCACTCCCTTTATCAACCTACAACAACTATCCTTGTAATTTATTAACCTGAATTAATTTATCCTAATAATTTCCTAACGAGATGCTCGATACCGGTTCCGTAACGCCCAAACTATAATCACCCTTGTAACTAATTTATAACCAAAATAAATTTAAGAAATATATGACAGCGGAAGCTTAAATTAAGTTGGGGCATTACCGTCGTCTCTTGTAATTAGAGACAAGGCTAATAGTCATACATATCTCACCTGTTGTTGAACGTGTCATATAAATATTTACACCAACAAATAAAAGGATCTATACATCATATACTTAAAACTTAAACAGTTTAAGAGTCCACACGATTCTTAAACACATAACCCAAAATCAATTTTCAACATAAATCCTCGTAAAGTTTCGGAGGGTCACTGGCAATAGCAAAGCTCCCTTTAATTAATAGGGTAACATACAACTTAAGAGGAAAGAAGCCTATTACTCAAATCTCTTTTGTGTTCTCCATAAAATATAAAAAATAAAAACAAACTTTGAGAAATCAATATGTCCATTGTCACTAGAGTTAATATAAGAAATTCTTTTCTTGGACTTGTTAGTGTATTATTTTATTAACTTTGATGAAGCTTATTAATAATTAAACGGAAAAATAATTAGAGAAGCTCAGACATCATATCGATAAGATAATGAAGTTCATAAATTCATGGGTTGAGAGTTAATGTTATTTTCATTAGCTAATGTGAACGTCAATATCCACACACTAAATGCAAAGATCAATGACATCAAATCTGAAAGCCCCTTTGTACCCTTTCCAAAAAATGGAAGAAATTATATCAGATGATTAAATAGGTGATTTTATTTGATATAGTAAGGTTGGTCCATCACCACCGTCTCCCCAAAACAAAAGAAAAATTTGAGAAAGGGAATGAAATGACCAAAAAGCGCCCCGCCCCCAAAAAAAAAAAAAAATGAGGCTGGTCCAACATGCGCTTAAAAAACTTGCTCAAAGTATATCTGCATTAGGTTGATGTTGATAAGTAGTTGAAGTCTCTGAAGTAGTTGAAGGTCTTATCTAACCCTTTCATGTGCCATTTCAGCTATTATATTTCCTTCCCTTTTGTAATTTTATCTTTAAAAAAGAGCTTTTTATTATATTAAATCGGGTATGCATTGGCTTTTTCTCATCCTTTTAAATTTTTTTAATAGGAAAATACTTTTCAAAAAGAAGAATTATATACATAGTATAATTTTAGAGATTTTGTTATAACTTAAAAATTTTATAATATATAAGTCAACTTAAAACATAAATTTTTTAGATACTTCAATTCATTAATGTGGTTTAAAGAAGAATCTGTGTTAAATGATATTTGAAAAGTTTGAACATATTTTTCATTTAAAATTGGACGACATCTCAAAATAACTAATGTTGTTGAAAATAGTTATGAAAAAGTAAGTTATCTCAACAATAATTCCAACCTATTAAAAAAACAGAATTAGAAAAGAAAAAGGGCAGTAAAATTCTTACTTCACATAACTGGAAGTTGATTACTGCTAATCACCATCATAAACGCAAGATTGATTTTTTAGCATTAATTAACTAAGAAGCAAAATACTAAGAATATGAGACCGGCTATAATATATGCAAAAATAAGTTTCTAAGGAAATATATATTATACCCCGCATCGTAATTATATAGGTCTGACAAACAAATACCCTATCAAAGTTAAATCAAAACAAATTTAAATGCACAAATCTAGCCCCAAACTCTTTCACTGTAAACTCTACAAGCCTATTAATATAAACTTATTAAATAGTAAATTGCTTTAATTTTTTTTTAATTGATAAAGCCCTGAAGGCACGGAGTGTAAGCTCAATTAGACCTGGCAAAAACTGACCCGATCCGAACCCGTCCGAAAGTTTTGGGTTTTGGACACTATTTTCTCGACCCGAACCAAAAAACCAAACCCAAAAACCCGCAAATTAGCGGGTCAAACCCGACCGAACCCTTTGACCCGTTGGGTCAAGGCAATAAAAACAACCATTTTAGCTTTGTGGCTTGTTGATTGAATGTTTTATGCACGTTATATGATTTTTCCTTCAATTTATCACTCTTTTAATAATGGTCATTTATCATATCAGATTATTTAGAGAGACATTACATATTTATTGCAATCATTTACAAACGAAGACCGATACTCGTTTCATTTCTCAACTTCTTGCTCATAAACAAAAGCCATTATATACAAAAATTATGCATAGTTAATTTTAATTAAAACATATATGGATTCAAATGGTATAATATATTAAAATACCACAAGTGTACAACTTATACTGTTGTATTTTTGGTGAACTCGAATATACCTAGTCACATCTAAATAATATACTTTTGTTTTTTAGAAATAATATTACTATAATGATGTAAAATTTTGATGTTATAATTAAACATAATAATTTTAATTTATTGTAAATCTTTAATTCTTATTTAATTTAAACTGTTTTACCTATACCCGAACCATAACTCCTAAGGTGGGCAATGAGCCGAACTAAAACAAAGTGAAATTTTTGCTAGTGAATAAAATGGATCGGTTAAGCCTACCCAAGTCAAAATTCTCGATGTGTTTTAAAATGCATTAAATATGCATATAAACCTCCTTAATAAAATATAAACGGTGAAATAAATAGCGTAACCTTAAACTAATCATTACGGAACAAGTCATTAATATTCAACCCATTATTGACCCAATCTTTCATTGGCCTTATTTAAACGTGTCCAGCGGCCAACCCGCTCGATTCAATGGGACCTTACACAAATATCACAATGAAATTTTTGAATATTCTTTTTAGAAAATGCAAATACTATACTTTTTCGTAGAATTATTAGCAATTTTAAGCAAAAATTATGCTTAATTTTATAATTAAAAAAGAAAAATAAGCTGATAAAAAGGCGGTCTTAACCCGTTGGGTCGACCCTAAACCCGTATAACCCGATATACGACCGCCTGTATTTTACCCGAACCCGAAATACACCCGACCTATATTTCACCCGAACCCGAATACACCCTACCCGTATTCAACTCTGTCCGCCCGAATTGACACGTCTAAGCTCAATACAAGCACAATCTCCATATTACAATATTAATACCCTTTGTTGCCTAGTTCTGGTCTATAGTCTATTAGGATGCTTGCTGCTGTTCGTATTGGCTAGTTTTAAGGGGAAATGAATGCCAATAGATTGGAAGTTCCTTACCAGCTCATCGGGGAATATGTACCTTATTTTTTCCATGCCTTTGACCCTAGACCTACTCTCCATTTGATAACATTTTTCAAACCTTCAGCATCCTTTTCATGATTTTTAAAGACTACTATTTTTATGCCTCTATAAGTTTCAAATGACTACAAAGAAATTGACATTCCAAAGCTTTTTGTAATCTTGTTTAGAATTTTCTCTTCCTCATCCAAATTTCATGCATCTGCCTAATTTGTTCCTGTTGTGATATTGGCTACCTAGGTCCACTGCAATGCTAAACTATATGTTCCAAGCAAATGGGCAAGCAAGAAGAAGGTGACCAATGCTTTCAATATATGTAGCGTAAGGTGCACTAATTCTCTTCTGCAGATAATATTTCTATTGTGTAGCGAGAGAAGCCTTTTGTGTTGAGTTTGTCTAGCAAGACTAACTATACTATAAACTCCACCTTTGGGGGTGTCACATTCATCCATACTGAGCACACAAAGTTATCAACCATGCTTTCTTGGGACACCGACTTCGAGCTGAAGATTTGCTCTTGGAGAGACTTAGTCACCCTAGAGGGGGTGAATAAGGTGATGAGGAAATTTGAACAATAAATAGAAGATCAAAGTTTAAAACAAACTTTAAAACTGTCCGACTCTAGATTGGACTTAGAAAAGTATGAACTCGGATTTTACGTGGAAACCCTCCCGGGACAAAAAACCATGGCTAGTGCTAATCCAAGCATCAAGTCAAATCCACTATTTTGAATCCACAAAATACGAGTAGAAAGACTTCACCGAATTGCTCCCTTGCACAATTCCTTACAAGATTTTCCTAGACTCAAAAATTCCCTTATCTAATCTAGTACTTCCTAACTAAGGTAACCTTTACAGCTAGGGACAATTGAGCTGAGATAACCCTTACAACTCAGTCAAGGGACCTTACTCGAAAGTAAGAATGAAAGTTTGTGACTGATTACAAGACCTTACAACTCGGAAAGATGTTAAATATAGAGTTAGAGTTGTAAGTAGAAGATTGAGTATGAATACAAAGACTTTTGCTTATGTATGTGTATTGACAATGGTTCCAGCAATTTTCAAGTCTTGAGAGTTGGCTTCTATTTATAGATGACCAAGCAGATTAGCCGTTGTGACTAGCTTCGATTAGAAGTCCTCTCGTGATCGTTGTAACGGTTCTTCCGAGTGGCTCGGAAAAGATCCGTTAAGATGTGAACGTTGTGCAACACCTCTTGACTCCTTAGCATGTCCCAATCCACTAGTAGTGTCCGAAAAATAGGGTGGAAACCACCGTTGAGCTTAGCATTGAAGATTTCTAGTTTTGGAAACAGACAACCCCGACACAATGTCCGGGCCTTGGTCATAAGTAGAAAAGCCTTGTCTGCTGGTGATTAACAGTTTGAAGCCGGTTAGTTTTGTAATTCAAAAATAGGATAACTTCGTTAGATAACCTACAAAAGTAAATCAATTTTGGTTCTCAAAGTATAAAATACTTTGGTCCAAGATTAGACACAAATAATAATTTAATTAGGATAATTAAGTGCATAATTATCCGAATCCTGCAAGAATGGAAAATTTTGAGTCTAATATTCATTATACTCAAATTCCATCTGAGTCGATCTAGAGAAAGATCAAGTTGGATAAAGAATATCGAGTAAGAATACTTGATCTAGACAAATATAGTTCAAACAAAACAAGTCGACTTAAAGAGATGAATTAACACCATAATTCACTTGAACTTAGAATATGAAGTCGGACATGAGTTTAAATGTGTTAAAGCAAATGTTTAAACATGCAATAAATCTTAGTGTTGTCCGAGTGACTCGGAACTACACATGTGAAATAATAAGCAAGAGTATGCTTTACGAGTCGGTCAGAATCAAATGAAAACAAATGTAATAGTTTACGTAATACTCGGAAAAGGTTCTATACCACTCAGAAAAGTTTCTATAGCACTTAGAATGACTTGTAATCAAAACTTACAAGAGATGAAGTTTGTACCTGATTCCTTGATAGTACTCGAGAATGTTATACATGCAAAGTTTGAGTCTTCAATCTCCCCTTTTTGATGAGAGGCATTCCTTACTCGGATAGACACTTTGTTAGTGTTATAGCCACGAGTTTTCATTCTTTCTCAAAGAATATGTCGGAGTATAGAGATAGAATCGTATAAAACATCTAGACTCATTCAAACTTAGATTTTATCGGAGCAATTAAGCTTAGATTGCATTAGAGCTAAAATTTGAAGTATCGCATAGAAATGAAGTGAGTCGAGCTTAGAGTATTGCTTATATCGAGAGAAAAAAATTAACCGAGTTGATAGATCGGAGCAAGAAAAATATAATATGTAACCGAGTTTATATATTAGGGTAAGATGAACTCGAAAAGAAATTGAAACTCAGAAAACAACTACACTTGAGAGATAAATAAGCTCAAAATAGAAACTTCATTCACATAGAAAGAATATGTACACAAAAGGGTGAGAGAAAAACTCCCCTAAACAAGACAACAAATTTTTCTAACTATTCTCTCGCCTTGCCTTTCAGCAAAAACAAAAAGAGGAGGAATGTATCAAGAAGATACAATTTGTTTGTCTGGATAGAAAAAAATAAAATGAAAGAAAAAATTTTAAGAACGTGGAGAGGGAGCGAGTCTGAGTCGAGGTGGATGGACGAGTAGTGCGCCTTCGCTGGTAAGAGCGAGGATGATGTTGAAGATAGAGGCGGGGGCAGCACTGGGATCTCCGGGATGGGCTCGGCTACGAGTGGCTGACCCGGAACCAGGTCATCCAGAGGTTCATCCTTTTGGAACTCGGCCGAGGGAGGTACTTACTCGGTCCGGACAACTGCCGGCCGACCTTTGTCAATAGGGTCTTCGACCCACTCGGACTACTATCCGAGCTGATCGGTTTGGGTGGAGAGCTGGAGCACCTTGTCCCTCTGGTGCTTCTACTCCTTCTTCTTCCTTCTCTTCTTCTTCCTTCTCCCCTTCCTCCTTCTCCTAAGAGGGAGCTACCTCATCCGTGAGTCTCTTCTTCTTCGTCTTCTTCATCCCTAGAAGAAGATTTGGCCGTGCTCGAGGACTCCTCGGATGTATCCGAGTTGCCCGGGTCCTGAGCAGCCTTTGAGCACCTCTCTTGAAGGAGCTCAATCATCTCCTTCTGCTCCTCAATGAGTGCCTTCATCTCAAGAAGCACATCTTGCTGCTCTCTCGATTTGGGACTAGGTAGTCTTTTGATTGATGGTCATTGATCGTAGGACAATCTTAAATGACCGAAGGGTGTCCTTGAGTTCGGTGGACCTCGAGGAGATCTTGTCCATTATTGTGATGGACAAGGTAGAAGAAAGGACTTAAGAAACACTTGAAGTGGAGGCACCACCAGGTGGAGGAGGTAGAGAGAGAGGAGCTTGAGTCCGAGTCTAAGGCGGAGATGGTGGCCTCGGTTCTAAGCTATAGACCCGGACACCGGTTGGGTTTCCTGGTATCCATACCCAAGGAGTTCTTTTCCGCTAACAACAACGGCAACCTTAGAAACCACATTAGGATCCGAGGGAGGGGAACTTTGAATTGTTTAAAAATAAAAGTGAGAAGAGCCCCAAAAGAAGGAGGGGTGGATTTCTTAGTCCGAGCCGGCACAGCGGCCATCCGCTCGATAATAGCGGGAAAGAGGTTTACTTTGTAGCCCTCGAGAATGTCAAAAAGTGCTTTGAGATGCTTGAAGTTAGGATTTTCTTTGCTCGAATGCTGAGAAAAGAATGTTCTCATCGAGTAGGAAACATAGAAGACGGGCTTCGACTTCATTTGAGTCACTAAGAAGTTTTTCCGTGACTCGGGAAATTTTTTGCGTACTTCTCAAAGAATTCATTAGCAACCTCATTGAAAGGTATAGGGTTGCTGTTGAGGAAAAGAGAAGATACTTTGAAAAGACGGTGGAGGAGAGAGACGTTGACGCGAACAACAACATCTTGAACTCTAGAGGTCGGGATACCCTCAAAGCTAGACACGTTTGAGTAGAACTCGAAATGAGTTCGGGTAAATGAATGCGCTGATACAAAGGAAATTGTAAACCCCTGTGAAGACTCGGGTATGACTAACTAATCCCTTGAATGTGTTTTGATTTCATGCATTCATCTAAATTTAGGATAAAGCAAGAAGCATCCTAAAAGAAATTCATTTAACTAAGTCATATGCTTTACAATTCATCATTTCAATATGACTTATTCTTGATCGAACCGAGGCTTAAGCATTTTAAGATTATCCGACTAAGTCGGACTCGGACTTAGAAAGTAGAATCCGAATTAGTTATGACAGATCGAGTAAGTCTGACCCACTCGAATCTTACCTACTCGGAAGACCCACTCGGATCCGACCCACTCGGAACTCGGACCGAGATCCGACCCACTCGGAACTCGGACTCGGATCCGACCCCTCGGAACTCGGACTCGGATCTACCCACTCGGAACTCGGATTCGACCCACTTAGTCGGACTCGGACATTTAGTTTGCCTACGCTATTATTTGTTTAATTATGCATAATTGTAAAATGTCTATATAACTCTTGTGCCCATTAAGATTGAACGATTTATTTATGAGTTTTAGCATATCCGGAATCCGAGTATATTGAATATTAGACTTGAAATATTCCAGATTAATAGATTAAGGTAATTCGTCATTAAATGCTTTATTTAGACTAATCATTATCTAATTATGGACCAAAGTATATTTATACTTTGAGAACTATTGTGCTTAATGTTTTTGCAGCTTTTTCCAATGTTAATTATTTGAAGAAAAGCAAAAACAAAAAGCTTCGACCGTTAAAGTACTACCGGACAAAAAGTCGGAATTTCTAGAAAAGCTCGGAACTTACTGACGACCTTGTGCATTCATTGTTTTGGGTAATATTTTATTTACGAGTCTAACGGTCTTTTCGTTTTGCTTTTCCAGTTTACAAAAGCTGTAAAAGAGTTGTTGGAAGCTAGGACCAAGGCACAACGGTTATTTCAAGGTGGTCCAGAAATCGAGTGACTCGGACTATCCGTTACAACGGCTAGTTGACTCGGACAGCTTCAACGAGAAAGACGTTGGAGGCACAACGGCTATCTTTTCAAGGCAAAATATTTATAGAAGCCTTAGCACAAGATTTCAACCGACGAATGGAAGAAAAAGAGAGACCATATTAAACATCTTCTCTAGCATACAACTCCCAAACTATAATTCTAATATTCCGAGTTGTATTTTTCTGAGTCAATTGTATTGCAAGTCCTACTACTTTTCCACTCTTTCTCTTTGACTGAGTTGTAAAGGTTACCACAACTTAGTTGTCCCAAACTGTAAAGGTTACCTCGGTTTGGAAGTACTAGGTTAGATAAAGGAACTTTTTGAAGACTCGGACACTACTCAATATATTTCGAGTTGCACTAAACAAGTCAGGTATAACAATCCCATGCTTTTAGAGTTTTGATTCCAAGGCATTCTCGGTATCTCGAAACTCCGTTGAGTAAAATAAGTATCTTTCCGAGTGATACGTCTTTAACTTAGTGCATTTATTGCTTATTTGTTTGAGACTCGGAATTGTAGTTACTTGTTCCGAGTTCATCTTCACTCGGATTTCTCCGGACTAATGCTTCGTCATTTTCTCACTCAGAACCTTACTTCGAGTACAAGCTCTATTTCGTTAGAGTAAATTTCCTTAGTCTGTTTCATGCTTAGTCTATCTCGAGTTTTCTCACTCGATATTCTTCAAGAAACGTGTTCTATCGTTTAGACTTAGTCGGATGGAATTCGAGTATCATGGATATTAGACTCGGAAAATTCCATTTCTTTTCCGACTCGAGATAATCTGTTGGGTAATTATCATAATTATTTTATTATCTCGTGTCTAACTTTGGACCAAAGTATTTTATACTTTGAGGACCAGAATTGATTTACTTTTGTAGGTTATTCATTTGAGGATACACTTTTTCAAACTACAAAAATAGCCGAGCTCGAACGTCAAATCACCAGCGAGATATGGCTTTTCACCTTCCCTCGCTTTAGTCCTAGAAGATTGTGTCGAAGCCGTCCGCTTCCATATCCGGAAAACTGGAACGCTAAGCCTAACGGTGGTTTCCACCTCATTTTTCAAGACACAACCGATGGTTTTGGGACTTCCAAGAGAGTTAAACCGTTGTCCAACGTTCATATTTCAACGGTTACTTTCGAGTGACTCGAAAGCTCTTATCAACGGTCACGGAAGACTCTCGGTCGGCAGATGAAGATAACGGCTACTCGCTTGGTTATCTATAAATAGAAGCCACTTCACAAGACTTGAAGATTGGCGAATCTATTGTTAATACACATACTTGAGAAAAGTCATTGTATTTACTTGTCAATCTTCTACTTAGAACTCCCATTCCGTAATTCATTACTTTCCGAGTTGTAAGGTCTTGTACTTAGTTACAAACTCTTCTTACATTCTTTGTAAGGTCCCTTGACTAAGGTGTAAAGGTTAACTCAGCTTAGTTGTCCCTAGCTGTAAGGGTTATCTCGGGTAGGAAGTACTAGATCGAGATAAGGTAACTTCGAGTCTAGGAAAACTTGTATAGAGTTGTCCAAGGGAACAACTCAGGTTCAATCGGTTCACGGTATTTTATGGACTCAAAATAGTGGATTTGACTTCGTGTCCGGATTGACACGGGTCGTGGTTTTCTGCCCCAGGAGGGTTTCCACATAAAATCTAAAGTGTTATCTTTTTGAGTTCATTCTAGACTCGAGCTAGCGTTACTTGCTCTTATTTCTTCGATTCATTGCTTTCGAGTCCAATCTTTTCGACCTCGTGTATAGACTCGAAACCGTCTTTGCCTCTTTTACGTTAAAAAGAGTGTGTTTTCACAAAGAATTTTCTATCACCCTATTCACCCCCTCTAGGGTGACTCGGACTCTCCCCGAGCTAACCTTCAATTGGTATCGAGCCTAGCCTTTCGAAAGGATCTAACAATCCAAAGGTTTAAAGATCGGATGGCTCGTAACACCGGAGAGTTCGATGAAGGAAGATCTTCCAACGAGCCGCCAAAATTCAAAGGTTCAAGCTTTGGGCACTCGAAGAAGCTTATGGAATGTTTCCTCATGGATCATGATGAAGAAGTATGGGAAATCATACAACAAGGAAACTACATTCCAACGAAGACAAATGAGTTCGTAATCCTTCCCAAGACAAAGGCCGAGTTCACACCAGCGAAGCGAGAAGTTCGAAAGAACTTCAAAGCCATGAACATTCTCATGTGCGCTATAAGCTCGGAAGAATATAATCGAGTCTCCGCTCGTGACTCTGCTAAAGAGGTGTGGGACACTCGGTCAACACCTACGAAGGTACAAGTCAGGTGAGACAAGCGAAGATCGGTTAGTATCTTCACAAATATGAGCTTTTCAAAATGGAGCCGAAGAGAACATTACTCGGATGTTCATACACTTCACCGAGATCACCAACAATCTCAAATCTCCGGGAAAGAAAATCTCCCATGAAAAAATGTGCCTGGAAAATTCTCAAAAGCCTACCCAAGAGACGATGGGGTCCTAAGGTGACTCGCCATAGAAGAGGCTCGGAACCTTTCACTCTTGAAGCCGGATGAGCTCATCGGAAAGCTACTAACACATGAGATACATCCGGAAGAAGAAGATGCCGAGGGTACTACCAAAAGGAACATTGCGCTTAAAGCCTCGGAATCCAAAGAAGCAAGTCCGAGCTCTTCGACTCGAGAGGATGATCCCATGGCACTCATTGTAAGAGGCTTCAAGAGAATGATAAAGCATAAAAGATGAGATAAAAGACCTAAAGAAGAATTCTACAAGAAAGACAAGAGAGACAGAAAAGTAAGTTTTCTTCTCCTTCAAAGTTGTCTTTGTCTAAGAATTCTGGATGTTTTGAATGTGGCAGCAAAGACCACATAGTCAAGGACTGTCCAAAAAGAAAAAGGGACAGGAAGAAGAAAAAGGTCATGATGGCAACATGGAGCGATAAGGACTCGTCGGAGGACGACAAGGACTCGAGACGACTCAAAGTGTCCGATGGCAATCTCGACTCGAAACCGAAAGAGAGTCGGACTCGGACTCGAACAATGAGGAAACCGATCCTCAAGAGGTAATAAACTACTTCCTCAAATTCTCCAAAGTTGATTTAGCTAAATACATCTTTACTTTGGAAGAAAAGTCTAATTCCGATTCTTCTTATTTCAAAGAACAACTTGAGTCAATCACTTCGAGAGCACTTCTTTGAAAAACGAATTAGAAAAGCCGAGGCTCACACTCGGAGAACTCAAGACAAGTGCTCAAGCTAATGAGACTGAGTCCGAGTTACTCGAGAAAGAAAATGAGCAACTGAAACAGAAGCTCACCGAGTCTCAAGATCTGGTTTTAAAGTTTACTCAAGGTCGGAAGAACCTTGACATGCTCTTAGGATCACAATGTGTCTCGTTTCGAAAAGAAGGTCTTGGTTTCAACAAAGAGGAAGAACCTAATTCTTACTCGGAATTGTTCAAAAGGATTCCGGAACCGTAAAGTTCAAAAAGGCTGAGCATGGTCCCATTCACGAAATGAAAGGAGGACTAAGCCCGGACCGATTTACAAAAAGAAACCATTTTCTCCTGTTTTAAAAGGAAAGGTTTTTAAAAGGAAAGAGACACAGACTCAGTTCTCCGAGAGGAAGACTCGGAATCGGACAAAACCCAAAGTCATTCAAATCTGGGTTCCGAAGCACCTTCTTCCTCGGAAAAGGACCACGGTAAGGAATGTTACTCGGGTTCGTTAGAGGAAGTGAGAAGGGTTAGATTCTCTCTGTTTTGCGAGTCACTCGAAAAGATCAAAAGGACACTAGTACCTGGACAGTGGATGTTCTCGACACATGTCGGGTGACCAAGGACTCTTTTCCGAGCTGGAGTCATATAAAGGAGGAAAGGTGACTTTTGGTGATGACAGAGAAAGCATCTCCCAGCTATGTGACAAAGGTCAAGAGGTAAGATTCACTCAATCCAAGTGCTACATCACGGATGAGACCACCAAAGAGGTAAAGCTCTTAGGTAAGAGATCGAGTAATACCTACATCATCCCTCTTTCGACCCAAATCAGAACTTATCCTGTTTAAAAGCATCTCTTCATGATGATTCTTGGACTTGGCATCGTAGATTAGGTCATATTAGCATGCATACTATCAAAAAGCTTGCATCTCATAGTCTAGTTAGAGGATTACCTAACCGTGCGTTTGAGAAGGACAAAGTATGTGAAGCATGCACCCGAAGGAAACAAGTCGGATCTTCATTCAAATCCTCGAAGACAATTTCCACATCCAACGTGCTTGAATTATCGCATATGGACCTATGTGGTGAAATTCTCGTGAAGAGTCTCGGAGGTAAATCTTACATACTTGTTATTATTGATGATTTGTCAAGATTTACCTTGGTATGTTTTCTCAAGCATAAGAATGAAGCCTTCAAGGAGTTCAAGCAAGCTCTGTAGAAAGATTCAAGTTGAGTCTCGGACTCGGATTCAAAAGATTCAAACCGACCATGGAAGGGAGTTCGATTACTCGGAATTCTCGGAGTTTTGTGACAAGAATGGAATTTCTCACAACTTCTCAAGCACCTGAACTCCTCAACGGAATGGAGTAGTTGAGAGAAAGAACAGAACCCTTGAAGAAATAGCAAGGACGATGATGATTGAACACAACTTGCCTTACTATTTCCGGGCGAGGCGATGAACACAGACCAACTACACTCTCAATCGATGCCTCATCGGACCCATTCTGAAGAAAACACCTTATGAGCTCTACAAAGGGAAGAAGCCAAATATTTCCTATTTTAGACCTTTCGGATGTAAGTGCTTCGTTCACAACAATGGTAAGGATCATCCGACCAAGTTTGATGCTCGGTCGAGACGAAGGTATTTTTCTAGGTTACTCCTCTCATAGCAAAGCTTATCGTATCTTCAACCAACGAACTAACAAAGTGGAAGAAAGTATCCACATAGTATTTGATGAGCTTGAACAGGAGAAGCCAAGTGAGTCTTCATACTCGAACCGAAGCTCGAAAAGATGATGACGAAGATGAGCTTACAAAGACTCGGACCCAACATGCTCGGAATGAAGTCACTCGAACGAGGAAACTCGTAATGAGACAAGTTCAAGAACCGACTCGTAACGAACAAGTCAATGAGGAAGATCACTCGAACAAGCTTCGAAGATCAAGCCGCTCAACCCACAAACCTGGTGAATCAAAGAACTGGTAAAGCCTTCAAATTCACTTCCAGTCATCCTCAAGAAAACATTATTTCGATATCAACAGTGGGGTAAGAACTCGTTCCTCTCTTCATAATCTATGTGCATTCACTGCATTCATTTCATTAACTCGAACCCAAAAATGCACTAGAGGCCCTTAACAAACCCGAATGGGTAGAGGCCATGCAAGAGGAACTTAATCAATTCGAGAGAAACCAAGTCCGGACTCGACCAACCGACCTTCCGACCACCCAGTTATAGGAACCAAATGGGTTTTCAAGAACAAACTGGATGAGGGTGGAGTGGTAGTCGAAACAAGGCTAGACTAGTGGCTCGGGGATATAATCAAGAAGAAGGAATTTATTGTGGGGAAACCTTTGCACCTGTAGCCGGAATCGAAGCCATTAGAATATCTGTTGGCATTTGCATCCAAGCATGCATATTAAATTATATCAAATGGATGTTAAGTGTGCCTTTCTCAATGGTTTTATTGAAGAAGAAGTTTATGTCGAGCAGACCTCCTGGTTTTGAAAACTCGGAATTTCCAAATCACGTTTTCAAACTTCAAAAGGCTCTCTATGGTCTTAAGCAAGCCCCTCGTGCTTCGTATGAAAGACTCGAGTAGCTTCTTGGTTCAAAATGATTTCAAAAGAGGTCGGATCGACAAGACTCTATTCATAAAGACCAAAGGGAAAGATTTTCTTATTGTTCAAATATATGTTGATGATATTATTTTCGGTGCTACTAATGAATTTACGTGCCGAGAATTATCCGAGTTGATGAGTCAAGAGTTTCAAATGAGTATGATGGGAGAACTCAATTTCTTCCTTAGGTTGCAAATCAAACAAGACAAAGATGGAATCTTTGTTCATCAATCAAAGTACACCAAGGAACTGCTGAAGAAATATAAACTTCAAGATGCAAAGCACGCATCTACACCCATGAGCGAAGACAGATAAAGCTCGACTCGGATGAGAAAGGTAAAGCAAGTAGATCGAAACTCTATCGAGGTATGATTGGATCACCGCTATATCTTACTTCAAGCGAGCCGGATATAATGTTTAGTGTTTGCTTATGCGCACGATTTCAAGCTAAACCAAAAGAATCACATCTCACTGCGGTGAAGAGAATATTCGAGATATCTTATAGGCACTCGGAATCTAGGATCGTGATACTCCGGAGACTCGTAACCGACTCGACCGGGTACTCAAACGTAGACTACGCAGGATACAAAGTTGATCGAAAGAGCACATCCGGAGCTTGCCAATTTCGGGTCAATCCCTAATATTCCGGCACTCAAAGAAACAAAACTCAGTAGCTCTATCAACTGCGGAAGCTGAATACATTGCCGCTGGAGCTTGTTGCGCTCGCATTCTTTGGATAAAACAACACTTGAAGGACCTTGGGCTATTCCTCAACTCAGTACCAATCAAGTGTGACAACCAAAGCGCAATCAGCATCACTAAGAATCCTGTCCAAGCACTCAAAAACAAAGCATATTGAGGTCAAGTATCACTTCTTACGCGATCACTCGAAAAGGGTGATATTGAGCTTGAGTTCATTCCTACTAATCTTCGGTTAGCCGATATCTTTACTAAGCCTCTTGGTGAAGATCAGCTTTGCTTTATTCGGAATGAGCTTGGTATGTTAAATGCTTAATTTCGTGTTACTTTTATTGCATATTTCGTGCTATGTGCTCTCTTTGTTAATAACCATTAGTTCAGCTTGATTCCGTGATACCGGGCTGATAGTTATTTCGTGTTTCGAGTCACTCGGAATCCTTTCGAGTCAAACTCGGACGTAGAGAAATTTGGACATCAAAATTTTCCGAAACTATCTCTAGAACAAGTGGAGAGTTTCGGATTATATTTTCAAAATCTTTTCTCTCTCTTTCTCGAGCGCTGCGATCAAATCTTAGTCGTAGATTTCAAACCGCTTATTTCTCAACCGTTGAAGGAGAACCGTCACACCGGTCTTTGGTGATCGAAGGACAAGCCGAGTCGAACGGAGTTACTTAACGGATAGTAGACGGGCGCGGTTATTTTCTATAAATAACGACTATCCATCTTCATCTCGATATTCTAAAACTCCTTCCCTCTCAAACGAAAATCTTCTCGCGGAAGTTTTCTACGTGAATAGTGACTCTTGATCGTCTCGCAAGCATTGAAGAAGCTCTCTCTCTCGTAAGTCTCGACTGCTCTCATCTCTTTTCTTCTACCATTTTTGTTATCTTCTCTTCTACACCTCCTTCTCTCTTTCATTCGAAAAGTTTCATCTTTTCTCTCCAACTCTCACAATACCTAAAAGAGGAAACCATCCCGACTTCCAGGTTTCTTCATCCTCCAAAAAGCCCCACATCAACAAGGCGTAAAGCTCAACCCCTCTAAACCCGTTGTCACCCAAGCACCTTGCGCTGGATGACAAATTCTTCCCAACAACCAAATTCTCGTGGTTGTCCAACATCCAAACCACCGGAGTCTACTATTTCTTGTGTTTCGGTGAGTTCATCTATCCCGAACTCGTTTCGAGTTTTATACTCATCTCTCCCACTCGAAAATGTTCTAACCTCTCGGGTTCGTAACATTACCGTTCGTATCAACACCTCCCTCCTCCATCGCCTCGTTCAAAGTCTCTTCTCTTTTCTTGAACAAGCAACCCCATCCCTTTCACTCGAAGTCGCCGACGACTTCTTTGAAAAGTACGCAAAAGAATTCTTTGGGTCCGAGAAGAACTTTTACGTGACTCGCTTGAAGTCGAAGCTAGGCTTCAGTGCTTTCGCTGATGAGAACCTTCTTCTCACAGCATTCTAGCAAGGAGAACCCCAACTCCAAGCATCTCAAAGCCCTCTTCGATATCCCGGAGGGATACGAAGTCGACCTCTTCCCCTCCATCATTGGAGCGGATGGCCGCCGTGCCAGCTCAACTCCAAACCAAGAAGAACACCTCCCTTCCTTTCGGTGCTCTTCTCACCCTTGTCTTCAAACAATTTCAAGTTCCTCTTCCTCTCGACCCTAAAGCGGTGTCCGAGGTGGCCATTGTGGTCGGCAAGAAGGAACTCCAGGGTACGGATACCAGGAAACTAACCCCGGTGTCCGGGTTCACAACTCGGAGCCGAGGCCTCCTTCTCCACCTCGGACTCGAAATCAACCCCTCTCCCTCTTCCCTCTTCACCTGGTGGTGCCTCCACCTCAGGTGCTTCCAGATCTCTCTCTGCCCTCTTGTCCCCTATTTTCATGGACAAGATCGGCTCTGTGTCTTCTAAACTCGGAGATATGCTCGGGGCTTTCAAGTTTGTCCTTCGTGGTCCGACCATCAACCAAAAGATCGGTCGAGTCCCAAATCCGAGAGCGAGCAGCTCTCGTTCTTGAGATGAGGGAGCTGGTTAAGGAGCGAATGAGCCGGGCCGAGCTCCTCGAGAGAGACGGTCCAAGGCGGCTCGAGACCGGGATGACTCGGACGCGTCGAAGCGTCTTCGAGCCCGTGTCCGACCTCCTCGGACAGCGGGGATGAGGAAGAAGAAGAAGAAGCTGCAGATGTAGCAGAAGATGCTGAGGAACTCGCGGCTGAGGCAGCCCCTTCCGGGCAAAGGGAAGAAGAGGCTGTGGCAACCGCCGAGGGTCGCCTGCTCCCCATGCGCAAATCGTCGTACTCAGCTCGCATGCCAGCTCCGAGTGGGTCGAAGATCTCGCTCCTCCAGCCGAGTCGCCCGGAGCAGCCCCTCCGAGCGAGTCGCCCGAGCAGCCCCTCCAGCCTCGAGGTCCCAAGGGAAGAACCCTCGATCCACTCTCTCCGGGTCGGCCACTCGGAGCCGAGCCCCTAAGGACAATCCCGGTTCTCCCTTCGCCGCGCTCAAGCACATCGTCAAGATCGTATCGGCGCCGGCGCACCTCCGCCTCCACTCGAAATCCCCTCCTCCGTAGTTGGAGCCATGCACCGAGTCACAATTCCTCGGTGTCTCCGGATTTTCTTCTTTCAAATTTTTTTTGTCCGGACAACTAATGTGTATTACTTGTACTTTTCTTCCTTTTTTTGTTATTTTGTTTTTGTCTGAAAGGCAAGGGGGAGAAATGTAGTCGAAATGGTTGTCCTGTTTAGGGGAGTTTTTCCGCCCTTGTAATTTTTTTTACTTTCTAATGGATTGATGCATTTCATTATTAATTTCGAGTTCTTTATTTTCCGAGTTAATGTTAAAGCATACTTTATTTTATTTTGCTCGATATATTATATATTGCTCGATCTATTCAATATGCCTTACTCATGAGCAAACTACTCGGAATCAATCTATTTTCCTCTAACAAAGTTTCGTTTAAGTATGGAATGCCTTTCATCAAAAAGGGGAGATTGAAGACTCGAAACCGCTCAATATATTTCGAGTTGCACTAAACAAGTCGGTATAACAATCCCATGCTTTTAGAGTTTTGATTCCAAGGTATTCTCGGTATCTTAGAAACTCCGTTGAGTAAAATAAGTATCTTTCCGAGTGATACGTCTTTAACTTAGTGCATTTATTGCTTATTTGTTTGAGACTCGGAATTGTAGTTACTTGTTCCGAGTTCATTTTCACTCAGATTTCTCGCAGACTAATGCTTCGTCATTTTCTCACTCGAACCTTACTTCGAGTACAAGCTCTATTTCGTTAGAGTAAATTTCCTTAGTCTGTTTCATGCTTAGTCTATCTCGAGTTTTCTCACTCGATATTCTTTAAGAAATATGTTCTATCGTTTAGACTTAGTCGGATGGAATTCGAGTATCATGGATATTAGACTCGTAAAATTCCATTTCTTTTCGACTCGAATAATCTGTTGGGTAATTATCATAATTATTTTATTATCTCGTGTCTAACTTCGGACCAAAGTATTTTATACTTTGAGGACCAGAATTGATTTACTTTTGTAGGTTATTCATTTGAGGATACACTTTTTCAAACTACAAAAATAGCCGAGCTTGAACGTCAAATCACCAGCAGATATGGCTTTTCACCTTCCTCGCTTTAGTCCCGGAAGATTGTGTCGGAAGTCGTCCGCTTCCATATCTGAAAACTGGAACGCCAAGCCTAACGGTGGTTTCCACCTCATTTTTCAAGACACAACCGATGGTTTTGGGACTTCCAAGAGAGTTAAACCGCTGTCCAAAGTTCATATTTCAACGGTTACTTTCGAGTGACTCAAAAGCTCTTATCAACGGTCACGAAGACTCTCGGTCAGCGAGATGAAGATAACGGCTATTCTCGCTTGGTTATCTATAAATAGAAGCCACTTCACAAGACTTGAAGATTGCCGAATCTATTGTTAATACACATACTTGAGAAAAGTCATTGTATTTACTTTCAATCTTCTACTTACAACTCCCATTCCGTAATTCATTACTTTCGAGTTGTAAGGTCTTGTACTTAGTTATAAACTCTTGTTACATTCTTTGTAAGGTCCCTTGACTAAGGTGTAAAGGTTAACTCAGCTTAGTTGTCCCTAGCTGTAAGGGTTATCTCGACTAGGAAGTACTAGATCGGATAAGGTAACTTCGAGTCTAGGAAAACTTGTATAGAGTTGTCCAAGGGAGCAACTCGGGTTCGGCCAGTTCACGGTATTTTGTGGACTCAAAATAGTGGATTTGACTTCGTGTCCGGATTGGCACGGGCCATGGTTTTCTCGCCTCGGGAGGGTTTCCACGTAAAATCTAAAGTGTTATCTTTCTCGAGTTCATTCTAGACTCAGCATCGCTGCATCGCTCTTGTTTCTTCGATTCATTGCTTTCGAGTCCAATCTTTTCGACCTCGTGTATAGACTCGTAAACCGTCTTTGCCTCTTTTCGTTAAAAAGAGTGTGTTTTCACAAAGAATTTTCTATCACCCTATTCACCCCTCCCCCTCTAGGGTGACTCAAACTCTCCCGAGCTAACCTTCACTTCTAACCCCGGGAAAAATTGGAGGATCCCAAGTTGATAAGGTAACTTCAACTTGGAAGTACTAGGTCGATCGGATAACGTAAATTCTTAGCTTGGGAAAATTGTAATAGATTTATTTGGGAACAAATCTGGGTAATCATATTCATTGTAATTGAGGATTCAATTAGTAGATTTAACTTAGTGTCCGGATTGACACCGTCCGTGGTTTTCTCGCCCGGGAGGGTTTCCACGTAAATCCGAGTTCATACTTTTCGAGTCCAATCTAAACACGGAATCTATTTCTGTCTCTATTCCGTGCGAAAGAGTTTGATTTTCTCAAAAATCTTCCATCACCCTATTCACTCCCCTTTCTTAGGTGACTTAACTTCTCCAAGAGCAAACCTTCAATTGGTATCGAGCCTAGCCTTTCGTAAAGGATCTAACCATCCAAAGGTTTAAAGATCAAATGTGAAGGTTTGCTCGAGGAGAGTCTCGAGTCACCCTAGAGGGGGTGAATAGGGTGAGGAAGTAATCTTGTGGAAATTCAAACTCTTTTTCCAAGTAAGAAACAGTAATGCGCTTCCGAGTCAAAACAGAGTTAGAAAAGTAGAGACTCGGAAAGACCGAATAGATAGAAATGGCAAGAAAAGCAGATGCTTTAAGACAATCCGAGTCTAGAATGAACTCGGAAAGTAAACACTTAGAGAATACGTGGAAACCCTCCCGGGGCAGAAAACCACGGACCGTGTCAATCCAAACACGAAGTCAAATCCACTATTTTGAGTCCACAAAATACCATGAACTGACCGAACCCAAGTTGCTCCCTTAGACAACTCTATACAAGTTTTCCTAGACTCGAAATTCCCTTATCCGATCTAGTACTTCCTAGCTGAGATAACCCTTACAGCTAGGGACAACTAAGCCGAGTTCACCCTTACAGCTTAATCAAGGGACCTTACAAAGAATGTAAGAAAGAGTTTGTAATCGAGTACAAGACCTTACAACTAAGAAGGTAATGAATTACGTAATAGAAGTTGTAAGTAGAAGATTGAGAATGAATACAAAGACTTTGCACAAGTATGTATATTAACAATAGGTTCGGCAATCTTCAAGTCTTGTGAAGTGGCTTCTATTTATAGATGACCAGGCAGGGTAGCCGTTATCTTCATCTCGCTGACCGAGAGTCCTCTCGTGATCGTTGATAGAAGCTTTCGAGTCACTCACAAAGTATCCGTTGTAATGTGAACGTTTGACAACGGTTTAACTCTCTTGGAAGTCCCAAAACTACTAGCGGTGTCCCGAGAGGTAAGGTGAAAACCACTCGTTAAGCTTAGTGTTCCAGCTTTTCCAGATTTGGAAACGGACGGCTCGACACAATCTTCCGGGACGGGAGCAGAGAAGGTGAAAAGCCATGTCTACCGGTGATTTGACGTTTTGAAGCCGGTTACTTTTGTGGTTTGAAAAAGGTGTATCCTCGTTTGAATAACCTACAAAAGTAAATCAATTTTGGTTCTCAAAGTATAAAATACTTTGGTCCAAGATTAGACACGAGATAATAAAATAATTATGATAATTAATCAACTAATTATCCGAGTCATAAGAGAAGTGGAATTTTCGAGTCCAATATCAATGATACTCGAATTCCATCCGATTTAGTCTAAGCGATAGATCAAGATAAGTATAGAATATCGAGTGAGATAACTTGATATAGACTAAGTAATAATCATACTAAAAGTACCGACTATAACATAATAGAGCTTATAACCGAAGTCGATTCGAGCGAGAAAAGAAGAAATACTAGTCTATTCAATCTCCGATAAATCTTAGTAATGAGGGACTCGGAACAGAGAACCAATTGTCCGAGTCACTTACGGATAAGCAAGAAATATAAGAAGTAAAAGCTGTATCACTTAGAGAAGATACCATTTTACTCAAAGAAGTTTCGAGATACGAGAGAATGCCTTGGAATCAAAACTCTATAAGTATGAGATGGTTATACCTGATTCATTTAATGCAACTCAAAAATGCATTGAGAAGTGTCCGAGTCTTCAAAATGGCCAAGAACAACGGAGAATTCGAAGAAGGAAGATCTCTTTTGAGGCCACCCAAGTTCAAAGGCTCAAACTTTTCACTTTGGAAGAAGTCGATGCAATGCTTCATCCAAGATCTTGATGAACAAGTATGGAAGGTCATCACCGAAGGAAACTATATTCCCACAAAGCAAGAAGGTGACCAAACAAGTGGCAAAACTAAAGTCGAATACACCATCGAAGAGAAGGAAAGGTACAGGAAGAACTTCGGAGCTATGAACATCCTTTAGTGCCATAGATGCTTCGGAGTACAATAGAGTCTCGGCTTGTGACACAGCCTAAGGAGGTGTGGGACACCTTGGTGACAACATATGAAGGAACAAGCCAAGTGAGACAAACTAAGATCAGCCAATACCTCCACGAGCATGAGCTATTCAAAATGGAAGAAGCTGAGAGCATCACCGAGATGTATATCCGATTCACAGAGATTGTTAATAATCTCAAATCTCTCGGTAAGAAGATGCCCAATGAAGAAGTTGTTAGAAAACTTCTAAGGAGCCTACCAAAGAAGAAATGGGGTCCAAAGGTGACTGCAATAGAAGAAGCACAGGACCTCAACAAACTGAAGTTAGATGAGCTCATAGGAAAACTTCTAGCCCATGAGCTACATCTCTAAGAGGAGGATTCTGAGGATAGCCCAAGAAGGAACATTGCACTAAAAGCCTCGAAGAAGTTGAACTAAGTTCAAGTAGTTCCGACTAAGAAGAGGACCCAATAGAGCAAATTGCAAAAGGCTTCAAGAAGATGATGACGCATTAGATATTGAAAAAGAAGCCTAAATCCGAGGTCCTCGGACGAGAAAGAAAAGGTAAACTCTCTCATCCTCTCAATTCTTTTTCTACTAATTATTCCGGTGTTTTAAGTGTGGTAGCAAGGAACACACCATCAAATATTGCCCGAAAAGAAGAGAGATTACAAAAAGAAGAAGACCATTACTTATAGTAAGGATGAGTCGAAGAAGAAGGAGACTCATCCGACTCGGACATAGAGGATGAGTCCAAGTGTCTAATAGCAATGACCGACTCGCATACGTAAACCGAATCGAACAATACTCATCCGATGTTGAGGAAAATGATCCTCAAGAGGTAATCAATTACTATCTTACATTTTCTAAGATAGATCTTGCAAAGTACATCTTTTCTTTAGAGGAAAAGTCTAACTTTGATTCTTCCCTCTTTCAAGAAAAACTTGAGTCTCTTAAAACCGAGAACAATTTTCTCGAAAAATGATCTAGAAAAACCGAGACTCAATTTAAAGGTACTTAAGACTAGCTCACATGATAATGAGACCGAGTCCGAGTGCCTTAGATCCGAGAATGAGCTGTTAAAGAAAAAGTTGGATAAGTCTCACAAGTTGATTTTAGAACTCACTCAAGGTCGAAAAACCTTGATCTCCTTCTTGGTTCTCAGTGTGTTTCTTTTCGAAAAGAAGGTTTGGGTTTTAATTCTAAAAAGAGGATAACTCCTATAAAGTTCCTTTTAAGAGGGATTCTCGAAAAATCTTTTCAAAAATTCCGAGTCCAGTTCAACTCACACAGTGAGAAAGAGAACCGAGCTCGAAAGGTTTATCAAGAGAAGTCTGCTCGGACTTTTTACAAAAGAAAAGATTTTAAGCAACCTGAAACTCAGTTTTCAAAAAGGAAGACTCGGAA
The DNA here is from genome assembly GCA_021018815.1 of Talinum fruticosum. NCBI lineage: Eukaryota > Viridiplantae > Streptophyta > Magnoliopsida > Caryophyllales > Talinaceae > Talinum > Talinum fruticosum. The sequence goes on from JAITYX010000104.1 coordinate 388,827, forward strand.
TCGGACCCTTCCAAAAATTATTCAAATTTGGGTTCCAAAAGTGCCCTTCCTCCAAAACTAACCTCAGTAAGAATAGTTACTCGGGACTCATTAGAGGAAGCAAGAAGGGTTAGTTTGTTTTCTTTTTGCAGGTACACTACAAAGCAAAGGAAGACTCAGGTCCGACCCTTAGAGAGTGCTAAGAATTTTAACTTGGTAAGTCGAGATTTGGAAAAGCACTCGGGTAAAAGTCTAGTCATCTCCTTGATAATATCATTCCAGTACATCAACTAAGGTATGATTGACCTTACTTATCATTACATTCAATTGATATTTCTTCTGTTCAAAATCTCGTTCTCTCCTTGTTTATTTTTTATGAAACGCATTAGGGGAGAGAATAATGAACTTTGTGGATTCATCTCCTTAGGGGAGTTCAATGGTTTAGGGGAGCGAATTTTGAAAAGTTTCACAAATTTAAAATGCTCCTTATGTTATTTTAATTATGCTCGATAATTATGATGAATTTCTTTGAGTCATTATTTAGTTGAATGCCTTTCATCAAAAAGGGGAGATTGAAGACTCAGGTATGACTAACTAACCCCTTGAATGTGTTTTGATTTCATGCATTCATCTAAATTTAGGATAAAGCAAGAATCATCCTAAAAGAAATTCATTTAACTAAGTCATATGCTTTACAATTCATCATTTCAATATGACTTATTCTTGACTCGAACCGAGGCTTAAGCATTTTAAGATTATCCGACTAAGTCCGACCCACTAAGTCAGACTTAGACTTAGAAAGTAGAATCCGAATTAGTTATGACAGATCGAGTAAGTCCGACCCACTCGGATCCGACCTACTCGTAAGACCCACTCAGATCTGACCCACTCGGAACTCGGACTCGGATCTGACCCCTCGGAACTCGGACTCGGATCTAACCCACTCGGAACTCGGATTCGACCCACTTAGTTAGACTCGGACATTTAGTTTGCCTACGCTATTATTTGTTTAATTATGCGTAATTGTAAAATGTCTATATAACTCTTGTGCCCATTAAGATTGAATGATTTATTTATGAGTTTTAGCATATCTGGAATCTGAGTGTATTGAATATTAGACTTGAAATATTCCAGATTAATAGATTAAGGTAATTAGTCATTAAATGCTTTATTTAGACTAATCCTTATCTAATTATGGACCAAAGTGTATTTATACTTTGAGAACCATTATGCTTAATGTTTTTGCAGCTTTTTCTAATGTTAATTATTTGAAGAAAAGCAAAAACAAAAGGCTTCGACCGTTAAAGCACTACCGGACAAAAGTTGGAATTTCTAGAAAAGCTCGTAACTTACCGACAGACCTTGTCATTCATTGTTTTGGGTAATATTTTATTTCGAGTCTAACGGTCTTTTTGTTTTGCTTTTCCAGCTTACAAAAGCTGCAAAAAGAGTTGTTGGAAGCTAGAACCAAGGCACAACGGTTATTTCAAGGTGGTCCGAAATCTGAGTGACTCGTAATATCCGTTACAACGGCTAGTTGACTTAAACGAGCTTCAACGGAAAGACGTTGGAGGTAGAACGGCTATCTCTTCAAGGCAGAATATTTATAGAAGCCTTAGCACAAGATTTCAACCGACGAATGGAAGAAAAAGAAAGACCATATTAAACATCTTCTCTAGCATACAACTCCCAAACTGTAATTCTAATATTCCGAGTTGTATTTTTCCGAGTCGGTTGTATTGCAATTCCTACTACTCTTCCACTCTTTCTCTCCGACCGAGTTGTAAAGGTTACCACAACTCGGTTGTCCCAAACTATAAAGGTTACCTCAGTTTGGAAGTACCAGGTTAGATAAGGGAACTTCTAACCCCGGGAAAAATTGGAGGATCCCAAGTTGATAAGGTAACTTCAACTTGGAAGTACTAGGTCGATCGGATAAGGTAAATTCCGAGCCTGCGAAAATTGTAATAGATTTGTTTGGGAACAAATCTAGGTAGTCATATTCATTGTAATTGAGGATTCAATTAGTGGATTTGACTTGGTGTCCGGATTGACACCGTCCGTGATTTTCTCGGCCCGGGAGGGTTTCCACGTAAATCCGAGTTCATACTTTTCCGAGTCCAATCTAGACTCGGAATGCGTTTCTGTCTCTATTCCGTGCGAAAGAGTTTGATTTTCTCAAAAATCTTCCATCACCCTATTCACCCCCTCTAGGGTGACTTAACTTCTCCAAGAGCAAACCTTCACCCTGTTGTTTTGATGTTATTCAACCACAAAAACTTGATGGTTAGGAAGAATTTATCCAACGTTAGGTGTTGGGTGACAATGATTTTAGAGGGGTTAGAAGGACCCTCTTGGCTTTTGTGTGAGGTTTCTTGGTTGCGGAACCAAGAAAGTCTGGTGGGAACCTCTTTTCGGCATGTTTGAGCATGAAAAAGAGAGAAGATGAACTTTGAGAGAGAGAAAGAGTATAGAAGATAGCTCGAAGAGAGAGAGAGCGAGTAGAGAGTAAAAAGAGAAATAAAAGAGTAGAGAGAGAGCTAAGAGCAATCGGTGCTTAGTTGAGATTTTTTTCACTTAGCTTGAGAGAGACGGTTCGTTCTTTGAAAACAAGTGAACTTGCTCGAGATGTAGAAAGCGAGAGAGAGAGAGTATGTAGAGAGTAAAGTAGCGAAATGAAGGAAAAAGGATGTTATTTATAGAGAAAGCATTGTCCTTCGATATTCGTTCGACTCAACTCTCCAACAGTCACCTCGGACCGGTGTGACTGTTCCGCTCTCCAACGGTTAGAATTCCAGCGATTGTCCGCAATTACTAGTTCTCTCGATCGATGCGCGCGAGAAGAGAGAGAGAAAAGAGAGATTTTAAAAGAAATTTCTGAAATTCTCCACTAATCTAGAGATGATTTCACAAGTTTAATGTCCATTTTTCTTAAAGTCCGAGTCCGACTCAATAAAGTTTTTGAGTGACTCGAAACTGCAGACAAGAAATAACTCATAGCTCAGTATCACTAGCTCAACCGAACTAATTGTTATTAAAGCATAAAAACAAAACATTTAACACATAATCATGAAAGTAATTCCACTTAGAAAATCACATAATTATGCATTAATCATGCCAAGCTCATTCTCGATAAAGCAAAACCGATCCTCACTAAGTGGTTTAGTAAAGATATCAGCCAATTGAAGTTTGGTAGGAATGAAATCAAGTTTAATATCACCTTTCTCAGAATGGTTTCTTAGAAAATGATATCCGACCTCAATATGGTTTGTCTTTGAGTGCTGAACTGGATTCTTAGTGATGTTGATTGCACTTTGATTGTCACACTTGATTGGAATTGATTTGAATGTAAGTCTAAGATCTCTCAAGTGTTGTTTTATCCATAAAATCTGAGCATAGCATGCTCCAACTGCAATGTATTAAGCTTTAGCAGTTGATAGAGCTACTAAATTATGTTTCTTTAAGTGCCAAGATATAAGGGATTGACCTAGAAACTGTCGGGCTCCTGAGGTGCTCTTTCTATCAACTTTGTATCCAGCATAGTCAGCATCCGAGTATTCAATGAGAGTCGGTTCCGAGTATTCAATGAGAGTCGGTTCCGAGTCTCTTGAGTACCATAGACCTAGATTCCGAGTCCCTGTAAGATATCTAAAAATTCTCTTCACCTGTAGTGAGATGTGATTCCTTTGGATTAGCTTGATATCTTGCACACGAGACATACACTAAACATTATGACTGGCCTACTAGAAGTAAGATATAACATAGATCCAATCATACCTTGATAGAGTTTCGATCTACTACTTTTACCTTTTTCATATGAGTCTAGTTTTATGTTGCTTGCTCATAGGTGTTGCTACATGCTTTGCATCTTGAAGTTTGTACTTCTTTAGTAGCTCCTTGGTATACTTTGATTGATGGACATAAATGCCATCTTTGTCTTGCTTTATTTGTACACCATGAAGAAATTGAGTTCTCCCATCATGCTCATTTGAAATTCATGTCTCATTAACTCAGAAAAATCTTGACATAGAATTTCATTAGTGGCTCTAAATATTATATCATCAACATAATTCACTACGAGTAAATCAATTTTGGTTCTCCAAGTATAAAATACTTTGGTCCAAGATTAGACACAGATAATAATTTAATTAAGATAATTAAGTATATAATTATCCGAGTCATGGAAGAATGGAATTTTTGAGTCTAATATTCATTATACTCAAATTCCATCCGAGTCGATGTAGAGAAAGATCAAGTTGGATAAAGAATATCAAAGTAAGAATACTTAATATAGACAAATATAGTTCAAACAAAACAAGCTGACTTAAAGAGATGAACTAACACCATAATTCACTTGAACTTAGAATATGAAGTCGGACTCGAGTTTAAACATGTTAGAACGAATGTTTGAATATGCGATAAATACGAGTGTTATCCGAGTGACTCGGAACTAGACATGTGAAATAATGAGCAAGAGTATGTATTACGAGTCAATCGGAATCAAATGAAAACATATGTAATAGTTTACGTAACACTCAAAAAGGTTCTATACCACTCGAAAAGTTTCTATAGCACTTAGAATGACTTGTAATCAAAACTTACAAGAGATGAAGTTTGTACCTGATTCCTTGATAGTACTCAGAATGTTATACATACAAAGTCCGAGTCTTCATGAGCCTCATCTTACATATTTTAAACAGAAAAATAAAGTTTCCCAAACAATATTATGGTGTCCTTTTTTTCCTTTAATTTTGTGAGTGGCATTGGCTTAGTTGATTATTAAGATCTGCAAGATGCTACTATTCTTCTTCACTTAGCCCCTTTTTTCAAGCTAATGTCCACCTCCAATTTTGGCCTTCTAACCACCACATGTTGTAAATTGTTTCTTTTTGCTTGGGTGGATTGTCTGGAATAGGCTTGGATAAGCAATTTTAAGTGGATTTCCTATCAACCAACCGTCCTCCCCAAACCTTATATCTTGGCCTTCTCCCACTTCCATTCTCAAGTTTTGCAAGAATGCGCTTTTTATTGGAATATCTTCATAGGCTATTTTATTGATGTCTCCATGGCCCTGGTATTCTTTAATTTTTAATTAAAAATATTGTTACACTTAAATAATAAATCTATTAAATTTGGCGATTCCTCCTTTTAATTTGATTGAAAGAGGGATTTTATTCAATTTGGGAGGATTTAACATTTGTACAGAGAGGAAAAATAAGTGTATAATGTGAAAAATTAAGTTTGACTCTGTCTACCAAATTTCAAAAGAAGTCAAACAAATATAATGAGTCACTATTTATGTCTAACAAATTAGTTTCCCGGTGAGTCAAAGATGGTCATAGTCGATGATGGTTTGACAAAAAAATACCCCCAAAGGTGATACTACTCACGTTTAAGGAAAAAAAGGATGACCTATTTTCATCCAATTGGCCAAAATGTTAGTTTATTTTCATCCGTTTTTTTTTTTAAATTTTTTTAGTGTTAATGAGATGAAAAGATTTATATATGTGGGATTTATGCTCAGGACTCTAATTTAATTGTTTTTAACAATATAATTGTATTTATATTTAGAGAAAATAATTATCGAAATTCTTATACTTTTATTCCAATAATGAATCGATCACCTATAAAGCGGGACATATATCTACAATTAGACATAGCAAAAGCCGACCTGACCAAAACTCGCCCTGAAATTTTTGGGTTTTGGACACGATTTTCTCGACCGAATCCGAAAAAACGAGAACCTGAAAAATCCGCAAATTAGCGGATCAAACCCGACCCGAACCCATTCGACCCGTTGGGTAAAGGAAATAAAAACAACGATTTAAGCTTTGTGGCTTGTTGATTGAATGTTTTATGCATGTTATATGATTTTCCTTCCATTTTAACACTCTTTTAATAATGGTTATTTATCGTATCACATCATTTGTAGAGACATTACATATTTATCGCAATCATTTACAAACAAAGACCAATATTGTTTCATTTCTCAATTTCTTCCTCATGAAAGAAACATTATATACAAAAATTATGCATAGTTAATTTCAATAAAAATATGTTTAGATTCAAATGGTGTTATACATTAAAAATACTAAAATTTCACAAGTTATAGTGTTATATTTTTGGTGAACTGAATATATTTAGTCACATCTTAAATAATATACTTTTATTTAGTAAAAATAATATTATTATAATGATGCAAAACTTCGATGCTACAATTAAAAATAATAATTTTAGTTTATTGTAAATCTCTAATTCTTATTTATTTGAAACTATTTTAGCTAAACGTGAACCATAGTTCCTAGGATGGGCAATACGCCGGGTTAAAACAAAATCAATTTTTTGCTAGTTAATAAAATGGGTTGGTTACACCTACCCGAGTTAACCCTTTCTTGATGTGTTTTAAACCGATATAAATATATATATATAAACCACCTTAGTATAATAGAAGAGGTGAAATAAACGAATCATTAATTATTATTTAATACATTATTAACTCAATTTTTCATTGGTCTTATTTAAACGAGGCAAAGTGGTCAAGTCGCTCGACTCAATGAGGTTTTCACACAAATATGATAAAGAAAATTTTGAATATTTTTTAATATTCCTTTTAGAAAATACAAATATTATACCTTTTGTAAAATTATTGGCAATTTTAAGCAAAAATCATACTGAATTTTATAATTAAAAAAGGAAAATAAGCTGATAAAAATGGCGGTTTCAACCCTTTGGGTCGACTCGAAACCCATATAACCCGATATACGACTGCCCGTATTTTACCCGAACCCGAAATACACCCGACTTATATTTTACCCGAACCCAAATACACGCGTATTTAACCCGCTCACCCAAATTGACAAGTGTATCTACAATACATACTTAATATTTAATATCAAATAATCAAATTTCATTTTCTTTCAAAACTATGCATATAAAATTGTAATTATACACTAAACAGACTAAAATCACCCCTATAAAAAAATACATAGCTCACCCCAAGATTGACAATGCAAATCAAGCTTTGCTTAAGGGTAGTCCACCCAAGTCTAGTCCAATATTTTATAGGTCCTACAATTTTTGAAAATAATCTATATATCTAATTGGTTTTAATAGTGTAACACCCTAGACCCATCCTAGGAGTATTACATGCCGGGGTTCCCGAGAGAAACCCCTAAGGCTGCTTAGGATCTCAACTTGGGGTTAATAACCCTTTCTTGGATTGGCGGAAGCGTAATTCTAGGTTTTCAAAGGTTTTTCGGAAATTTCGGCGAGTTTCCTCTCGTAAGCTGGCTAAACCCATGGGCTTAAAGCCCTAACCCCGCACGAAACACAATCTTAAACTCAACGAGCCACACGCTCGGAGAAACACAACACAACTCAACGAGCCACACGCTCGGAGTATTCACATAGGGATTTTACATTCAAGGTCAAACTTAAATTCAAATACAACAGTCTTTACAAGCATGAAAAACAGAAAGTACAAAATAAGTCCGGAGAGGTCCTATCCGATGGTTCGCTTCTTCTAATAGCCAAAAGCAACTCCAGGGAGTCTTAACTTGCATACTGAAATGTTGGTGAGATCATGAGCTCACTAGCCCGGTGAATAACCCAAACCCAACCCCGGGTTTCACTTTGCACATTAATTCATTAACAAACACACGTAAGTTCATAACTCATTCATAACATGTGATTCGGATCAAATAAGCTTAAGACATGCGAGATTCTAAACTTACCAACTTACCGAGAAGTGCAATGACATCATTTATTCATAAATTCAATCAAACATACTTCATTCATCTTTCTACGCAAGTAAGTCATAGAATCATTCATCATGCACGTAAATCAATTCATCAAGTAAGTTATTCATCGAGTAAATCATTCATCATGCAAGGCATTCATCACATAAATCATATCTTAGTTCTTATCGCATTCATCTCATATGAAATCGGGATTCGATCTTCTTCTTAAGTTCAATCGTGCATTTCATAAATCATCGATTCGCTCTTTACGGTTCGATATGCACAATCATTCGTTTCTTCATATCGTAATTCTTTTAAGTCTTCTTAGTTTGAATGGAAAGAAGATTTATGCACTGCTCTAAAGACCCAGTTCTTGGAGCCAAAATAATTCGTGGGCTCGGTTCACGGAGGCGAATAATTCGTGGCCTCGAGGCAAATTAATTCGTGGCCTCGAGGCGGCCTCCCTTCCCCGAAGGACGCGTCATCGTCAATAATTCGTAGAAGCAAAATAATTCGTGGCTTCGGGTTGACGAGACACTTCTATGGCCATAGCTTCGAGAGGGTTCTTTAATTCATGGGGTCCTAGATCAATAACACAATCCTTTCTCCCTTCTTTAGTTCTTTATGTTTCTTATCTTCTTATTATCTTCTTATACATGCAATACACTTAATTCATATGATTCATGCTCAACACGTTCATGCATAACTTCTTCAAAACAAGCAATTCACATAAGCAAGTTTCAACTCAAGCACAATCAATTCATTTCACATACGCATGCTTATGCCATTCATAATCAACGTAATTCAAGATAAACACACAATCACATAAACATGTCAAATAGGATTCCTAATCAACGAACTCATCGTTTTCATGCTCGCGTAATATCGCGTATAAGTGGTTAATGGTTCTATAACTTTTCTTAATCAATGAATATCTCTTAATCTAGCCATAAAGCTTCTTAAATCTCAATTCTTAATTCAGTTACTCACTTATATGCGATTTAGCCCAAAACAGAACATTTTCACTTAATATTGCATATCTCCCAATCTACTCATCCAATGCATACGAAATTTTACAGGAAATTCTCATAAATCATCAGGAAGTTGCAGTAAAAGTTTCAGGAGTTTCGAGCTACACATGAATTCACAGAAATTCGGACAGCATGCTTATTCACTGAAAAATCTGCACACGAATCATGAAGTTAACTTCCGATTTCTCTCCCTAATTACGTTCAAGCTAATCCCGTTCAGTTCTCACTGATCATGCTCAATCGTATTTAAACATCACAAATTCAGAACTAGATAAACATCACACAACATGCTCTTTGATTCATGAGTTGCTAGTTTAGTGAATTTAGGCCTCTAACTTCTTCAATTAACTTAGGGTTTCCAATTTCATGCATCAATTTCGAGTTCAAGCCACCTAATTCATTTTATTTCGGAGGATGAATTCGGACTACTCACCTTAAATTCTTAGAGGTTCTAAGAATTCGGTTTTGGAAGGTTTCGAATTGGGTTTAGCTTCTTGTTACGCCTTTCGATTCCTAGTCTAGCTCCTGCTCCCTCAACCCTTCTTCTTCCACGACCCTCTGCTTCTTCCTCTCGCTGCCTCGGTCCCGGGCTCCGACTTCCCTGTTTCGGTCCGATTCTGGTCCTCTTCGTCCCCCTCCTCACGCTCATCGGCCGTCGACCAGCTGTTCCGTGCTCACCGACCGCCTTCCTCGGCCCTCACGTTCGCTGGTTGCGGAACCCCTTCGGTCCCCTCTTTCGCTCGGCCTCTCTACTCTTCCCTTTCTTCGTTCGCTCGGCCTCCCGAGCTCTCGCTTCCCTTGCCCACCGGCGGCGGCGACCTCGCCGTTCGGGTGGCCACCAGCTGTTGGCCCCTCGCGCTCTCTCCCGCTCTCGCTTTGTTCGCTTCTACTTCTATCTCCGCTTCTGCTTCTTCTTTCTTTCGTTCCCCTTTTCTTTTCTCCTTCGTCTGGCGCCTGTCCTCGGGCCTGCCGTGCCCGCCGGCTGCCGGTTTCGGCGTTGCCCTTACTCCCGCTCGCTCTCCTTCTCTCTCTGTGCGTCCTCCCTCTCTCGCTTTCCCTTGCTCCCTCTCGCTTTCCCTGTCTCTGCTTCTTTCCCTGCTTCCACTTCTGTTTCTTCATTCCTCCTCTTTTCTTCCCAATCCTAATTTCTCTCTCCTCTTTAGCTCCTTACACATAATGGGCTGCTTGTTTCATTCCAATTGGACCCTTAGTTCTTTACTTCTTTCTTTGCCAACACAATGCCACTAATCTCCATTCTCATTTCCTTTTTCTTTTTATTCTAATTGGGCCCACACTAGCTTCACAAAGGCCCAAGTTAGCTAGCCCACGCTCGGTTTCGGTTCTCGCCTTCTAATTCCGACTCGGAAAAATTCTAATAATTCACTACTGAGCAAGCACTCGAAATTTCGGGGTCTCACAAATAGATAAAATTTTGGATCTTAAAATAACAAAAATTCCCTTGAATATTATAAAAATAATCTCTGTAATAATATTAATAATAACAACAGTAAATGACACTAGTGATTAAAAAAATAAATAAAAAATCCACATCCCACTCTCTCTCTCCTTCTCCTTACCCTCTTTGCCACCACCATAGCAGGCCCTCCATAGAACCTCACGTCAGCGTGCTAAACCCTGGTTTCGATGGATATAACTATATATCCCTATTGAAAGCTTTTGCTAATATGAATATTTAGGAGTTACTGGTATATAAGAAGCTGCTAATTAGGCTCAAAGGAAGAAAGATCAGTCGGTATATCTAATGGTCTAAAGATTCCAAAAAGCAATGTGAATCACCCTAGGCAACTTAATAGGGTAAATGTCAAATTAAAACTTTTGCTCAAATCACAGTAACTACGAAAATGATCTAAGACAAAAACATCAAACTAAGACAATTTGAACTTTTGAAATAGAAATAAAGTGGACAAGTACACAAATATTTGTTAACCATATTCTACAATTCAAACTCATATCAGTGACCACTTAATGTTCATTAGAATTTGAACAATTCCTCTTCTTATTCACTAAGAAGACACGATATGAAGTTCCTCAAAATTTTACAACTTTCTCCAAAACCAACGTACTCGATCTTGAAACAGTCAGCTCAAATCTACGGCTCCACTAAGTCCTAATTGAGCTCTTAGTCAGTAATACTTCATTTAGTTACACGAGTAAGTCCTTCAACGGTCACTACCAAAAGATTGATCTCCCAGTACAAGGAACCTTAAGAGAAGGATGGCAATACTACAACTTACGTAAATATTTGAATGGATACTCAAGCTCATCTTCGATGCTTGTTTCTTGCTTTATCTCTTCTTTGTATTGATTTCCACTCTTCATATAACTACTGTAGATAGTGAGTCTTCTTAATTCAGATTTAATGTTGATTCATTTCAAAGTCCTTGGCTACAAGTTTGGCAATTATGATTGTTTCTGATATCCGACTATTGTCTTCCTTAAATCTTGGTACTAACATGCCAGAGATTTACATTATACAATACCTTCCAAGATACTTGTCTACTCTTTCCATAATCAAGAGTTACACAAAATTACAACAACTTGGTGGATAATTAATCAAAATAATTCAATCAATTTAGAAACCCAAAATAATCAAAATAAATATCTCAAAGAATATTAAGCTATTTCCATGTGTATTATCACAAAGTTATATGCCAAAACATATCTACAATATTTTTGGTGTTTGGTAAAGATGTAGTGTAAAGTCGAGCTCGATATACTTAGTAAATATAAATCCAAGAAATTCCGAGAATATTCCATCATGTTCAACATAATCTATAAATAAAACATGCCATATTTCTATCAGTGTTAGACAGATGACTTTGATTGAGCATTGTCAATGAATGACCGCATAATGTCTACATGATCAAAGTAAGATCATATATTCAAGCATACATGCGAAATCATACTAATTTTGCTTTTGTTCAAAACAATCAAAGTAATAATAACATGGCATTCAAAAAACACGCTAGACTTTGAGATAGTCTTCATGGTCAATTATGTAAGTGAAAGTGTGGATGAACTTCGGTTTAACTCATAGTGTTTTTTTCTTATTTATTATAATGTCTTGTTTATACTTTTGAAGCTTGTGTACTTCATTATTTATTAGCGATTGGCTTAATAATAATTAGAAAAAAATTTTTTTTTTTTTGTTCATTATTAAAGGATGGGCTTATATAAGAATAGAATAGGGATAATCTTTTCCAGATGTTATCAACATGCATAAGATAATAATAGAATGGAATCCAATTATTAGTAAATTGCGAACTAGTGGTTTTGAGAGGATTTTTTCTTTTGATCTTCTGAATAATACATTTGAGATTCGCATTTAGTGGAAATTAATTTTAGGACGAGATGATATTGGTGTTGTGGAGCCTAATGGATTTTGGACTCGGGAATCACAAGCTTTGAGACTGGAACGACCGTGCAAGGGTGGCATGAACATGCCATAGCTGAGGAAATGGGACGCAACAAAAGAAACAAGGGTAATGGCCTGGCACGGTCATGATCGTGACAGGTGGTTCTATGGTCTGTGACAGTTGTTTTTCATCCATTTTTGTGTGTTTTTCTTGCTTGTCTGTTCGAAGTTATGGCCATATAATTTCTTATATATATATCCATTGTTGGGTGTACCAAGGGGTGTAAACGAACCGAGCCGACTCGCCGAGTGCTCGGGCTCGGCTCGATCAAAGCTCGGCTCGGGCTCGAGTCAAATTGAGCTCGAGCCGAGCCGGAGCCAGCTCGAAGGCATACCGAGCCGAGCCGAGCAAACCAAGGCTTGTCTCGGCTCGGTTAAGGTTGGTTTAGGCTATATAGTTTATTTTTAAAAAACAAATACTTGTGTGGAGAGTATAAAATTACCTCTAAAATCACCAAAATTTTATTCAAACCTTTATTTTTGGAATCTAATACAAAAATATAGAATTTAACTTCGATTATAACCTTAAATTTTAAAAATTTTAAGAAAATCCAAAAACCAAGAAATCGAGCCAAGCCCGAGCCTCAGCTCGTCCGAGCCGAGCCTAAACTTCAAAGGCTCGATGAGCTTCGAGCCGAGCTCGAGCCTGGCCGGCTCGGACTTGACTTAGCTCGTTTACACCCCTAGGTGTAGCACCAAGTATAGCAAGTGTAAAGCAACCTCTTGTAAAGCTACCAAATCTAGTGCAACCATTCGTGGTTTTTTCCCAATTTTGAGTTTTTCATGTAAAATTCTTGTGTCTCGATTTCAATTATTTCTTCTTGTTTCTTTATTAATGTTTGAGGAGCGTTGAAACTCCCGATCCTAACAACCGATATCGGAACCGGACTTTGGTTAAGAGTTCACATCAAATAATGGAAAGAGGAAAGGTGAAAATCGATCGGTTCAATGATAAGGATTTTGCATATTTTGGAAGATTTAGATAGAGGATCTATTGTACCGTAAGGAGTTTCACTACTACAAACACTCGGATTTTGTGACCGCCAAAATCGGTCACAAAATGGCAAATTTTGGTCACAAATGGGGTTTGTGACCGATTTCAGCAGTTCGAAAACCTCTCGTCGGAAAATGGAATTTGTAACCGATTCGGTCACAAATTGTGACCACCTTTGTGACCGCTCTATATTTCACATCGATTTTGCGACCATTATTTCGGTGCGAAATTATGACCGCTTTGTAACCGATTTTGTGACTATCACTCTTTAGAAATTTTGGGACTATTATATAATTATGATCGCTTTTGTGATCGACTTAGTTTTGAAGCTCGTGGTACTTTGTGACCGCTTTTATGACTAACTTAGTTTTAAAATTATGTTTATTTGTGACCGCTTTTGTGATGGATTCCATTTTATTTTTAAATACTTTTGTGACTGATTTTATGACCGATTATGTTTTGCACTTAACTTTTTGTGATCGATTTTAAGAAAAATTAAACACATATTGTGACTGGTTTTGTGACTACTTTTTACCATAAAAACCATTACATACAATCATGCAGCGAATCCTTGTATTACAAAATCATATATACTAAATGTTTACCCATAATCAATATCCAACTATTGTCTCTGCAAGAAAAGAGAAATAATACAGGGTCATTCACAGGAATATAGTTAGTTTAAAATTTACACTATAGCATAACATAGACAAATAATACAAAAGACTACCATCTGTGTAACTGGCATCCACATGAAGAGTAGTGTAGCAGTCCATCCTGATATTGCTCTAACAAATTTGACGCCTTTCTCAGACAATTTACCTGTTCTAGCCTAAAAACATCAAGAACACTTTAGGAATAATCAAGGATATAGATTTTTCCTTCATGAAAACAATCTATTACAAAAGTTATAGACAATGCATCAAGCTATCCACTCGCTGGGAAAAAATAGTCAGACATTCAGTAGCTAAATGACAGTCAATATATGTATGTAGAACGCTAGATAGGTTGAGCACACAACAAAATCTACAAGATTCACCTGATATACGGTGTTATCTCAAGGGAAACCTACAGTTCAAGACTCTCACAACAAATATATAGATAGCTGGATTAGCACACTGAAAGATAACATTATCCACCTATGATGGAGATGGAGGGAGGACAGGCTACTACTGTAGAAATTACGGATCAAATATAGTGAAGAGCCACTGCCACTGCTACAACCATGAAGGTAGTTATTATTGCTCTTCTTGAAGAGAAGGGAGGAGGAGACAGACGGCAAGTGACATGATCTTGAGGAAGGATGTGAAGGAGGAATATATGAAGGAGATAATTGCAGAGGCCGCAGCAAAGACTGTGTCACCGCCTCAGCTGACCCTGCTACTACCATTTCATTAATTCAAGTTTAAAATTTGAATGTAGAAACAGACAGCAGAGACCGATCCACAGTCTTTCAGCACTCAGTTTCACACCAAATTCAACTACGAAAATTCTTTTTCAGACCCATATTTCTCACTATCAACCCCTACTACCACCCCACACCCCCAAAAAAAAAAACCAGTAATTATACATATCCAGTCCAAAAATCCCACGTTGGCATTCACATCAACCACAACATAATTAACGAACTCCAATAGACAAGGAACACAAAAATTCAATTTTTCGATTCTAATATGCAAAAGTATTACAAAAATATTTGCAGAACCCCATTCCCGAAAAGTTTTCTTTCCATTTTTCAGACTTGAAACATTGTGAAGATGCAGAGTAAGCAGAGACAAATAGAAGAAAAAGGTAGTGTTACTACATGGCACACAATCAGTAGCCAATGAACAATGGGTTTAATGGGTTCCTAAAAGCAAGCGACAATAACCCAAATTCAGAAAATCCATACATAATTCATAATAAAATGAAAAACACCATCCAACCGTTCACAAAATATGAATCAAAGATAGGTTTTTCTTTTGTTGAAGGAGCTAATAAGCTATGATGAAATTTTCATACTTACTGGTGTAAATATGGAATGTTAAATGCAGAGACAATTGAGAAGGGATGTGAAGGCGATGGTGCCCGAACTCCGATGGGCGATTCTTACTATTTTCTAGAGGGAGAGAGAGAGAGAGTGAAAACAGGAGTCGCCTGCCGTGGAGTCGCTCGACGTCGGTGGAGTCTCCGGCCACACTGCCCCTGAAGGTCAGACCGTGAGAAAAATCTCGATTCAGATCGAGACTGAATAAGGAGGGAGGGAGGGGGACACACCTGCCACTGGAGTCGCCGCCAGCCGCGGAATCTTCGGCCGCTGTGGAGTCGTCGGCCGCCACAAGCGTCGCCAAGCATAATGACGCCTGAAGGTGAGAGCAAGTGAGAGAAAGCGATATGGAGCGCGAGAGACAGTGTGGGGGACACACCTGCCACTGTCGTCGCAACTAGCCGCGGAAGCTCCGGCTGCTGTGGTGTCGCCGGCTGCCGCAGGCCGACGCCTGAATCAGGCCCTGACGGTGAGAGCGAGTGAGAGAGAGAGATGGAGAGCGAGAAAGAGGTTGCGAGGATTCGGTCACAAAATCGGGCCCTGACGGTGAAAGCTTTGTTATTGTAATAAAGTAGCTAAACCAATTTTGTGACCATGATTAAATTATTTTGTGCTCACAAAATTAATCACAAAACTTTAAAATTTTAATTTTGTGACAGATTTTAAATTGGTCATTAAAACAGTCATAAAATATGATCGAATTTCTCACTACTAATAATTTGGTCATAAATTGTGACCACTTAAGTGGTCATAAAAATGGTCACAAATTGTAACTGTTGTTATTCGGTCATATAATTACGGTCACAAAATCGAGTATTTCTATTAGTGTTTTATGAACCCCTAGGACAAAAACCAAAAACCATGGATCAAAAATATTGGCCTTGATTGACAAATGTTAGGGACGGTGAGATTGACGTTGGCAAAGAATGTCAAATTTAACGTGATGGATCAAATGACGACAAAGAGGTCTGCTTGAAGCCTCATCAAATACATATGAGAAGCCTTCCACCATGAACAAGGTATATTTGATTCGTCATTTATTTGATCTTAAGATGGTTGATTCCACTAGTATCACTGACCATATTAATGATATTAATATGATAATATTGAAACTTGCTTCGGCGAAAATCCATTTTGATGATGAAGTTAAGACCTTAATTTTGTTATCCTTTTTACCTGAATCTTGGGACATAATATCTATTGTGAGTAGTGTTAGGGGGTCTAATGCATTAGTATAACAAAATTTATGGTGTAATCTAAAGCAAGAGTATCCACAAGAAAGATTTAGGGAGTCATCGGGAGTGCATTGATTGTTAGAGGAAGAGGGGAACATAAGAATCAAAACAAGTTTAGAGGCTGGTGAAAATCCAAAGTAAAGGGTAGGTCCCAAAACTCGAGAGAGGCTATGTGTTAGGACTATGGTGAAAAAAGACACTTTAAGACAAATTATCCTAAAAACAATGATGATTGTGATTCTATGAATTTTGTTGATGATGTAGGTAATGCTCTTATTGTGAATGTTGAAAGTACTTTTGAGTTTTGGATGGTTGACTCGGTGCGTCGATTCATCCTCATCTAGTAAGACTTGTTTTACAACTTTGTTAGTGGAAATTTCTAATAGCAAAAGGTTGGAGAAACTACAGAGATGGGATGTGATCATTAAAGCCTCCGGGGGGTTTGGAAATCGCAAGATGTTCGGTTTATTTCGGGTTTAACAAAGAATTTGATTTTCATAAGTCAATTACATGAGACGGACTACCTAACTCAATTTAGCAATATAGGTTGGAAAATTATGAAAAAGGGAATTGGTTTTGGCTAAAGGTATGAATATAAGTAGTTGTACTTGTCATTGCAGGGTGCACCAATTTTTTAGTGGGAGTCTATAGCGTAATAGACTCGGTCACATGAGTAAGAAGGTGTTTCGACACTATGATGTTGTGTTTGATGAATCTGAAATGTACAAGGACAGGGGTTATGCTAATAGAGAGACAGTAGGAGCTGGTAAGGGTGACGGGAATTTTGTTGAGATCTCCGTGAATGGGAGAAAATCCGAGGCGCAGAATGGAAAAACAAAAGGGTCACTGGTTACTCCATAAGTTGAGTTGCAAGAACCGATTCATGATTTAGGCAATCCTCATGAAGATGATCAATCTGAATGGGATCTTACATCGGATGATGGCGGTTTAGGGCTTGAGAAGGTTTCGGGTAGCAAGGATCCGACAAACATGCTAGCCTAAGGAGTTGACATCCGGAAGTTGAGGTTGCGCAAAACATCGGTTGGTCTCTCTTGCTAATGATGAGATGGGGTTGATATACTAGGTGATTGCATGGCGATAAGGAAGTCGAGCCATTAGTCTCCAAGTGGGAGATTGTTGGGGTTGTAGAGCCCAATAGGTTTTCGGCTCACGAAATCACAAGTATTGAGGCTAGCACGCCCATGTAAGGGTCGCATGAGCATGTTAGAGTTGAGGAAACAACACGTAGCAAAAGAAAAAGGGAGTGATGGCTTGGCACGTTTATGACTGTGCCAAGTCCCGAGCACGACCGCGCCAAGTGGTTCTGCGGCCGCGACAATTGTTTATCATCCGTTTTTGTGCGTTTTTCTTACTTTTATGTTAAGAGTTATGGTTTTATAATCTTATAGGCCTCTATTGTTGGGTATAGCAGCAAGTATAACAAGTGTAAAGCAACCTCTTGTAAAACTACCAAATTTAGTGCAATCATTCATGATTTTTTTCCCAAAAGTTTTGGGTTTTTTTAAAAGTTTTTGGTCTCAATTTCAATATTTTGTTCTTGTTTATTTATTATTAGTTGAGAGTGTAAGAATCTCGATCCTAAAAGATTCCACACGAGATGTTGATTAATAAAAATCCTAATTTGCATAAAAGGTGGCAATTGAATACCCATCTCGTAGTCTGTCCCTAATGTGATCATTACAACTTAAGACATTACTAGTGTTAGATTTGTAATTACTACATGTTACTACCGTTGTACTGATTTTATTATATAATATATTAAAAGTTTAAAACTAGTATTCTATTCCGTGCTATAACAAGATAATTTTTCACTTTTAATTACAGTGATTACTAGTATATATTCCGTACTTCGTATGGTTATAAGTCGAACTTTGTTTGTGTTTTTAATTTTTAATCTATTTTTAATATGCTCGATAAAATTACTAATTAAATAATAAATATTTATATAGTATTTAAATTATTTATATAACATCATGAAATAATAATAGAAACTCTTTTCACTTTCAACAATCAACTTTTACTTTTAGTTGTGATAAATTGTTATAAATATTGGTGTGAAATATTTTTAAGTAAATTATTGTAATAATATATGATACTCCCTCCTTTTACTATTTCGTTTTAAGTAACATTTTTTATTTAATAGTATTATTGTATTTTCTTGTAAGAATTCCTTTATAATAATAATAATAATAATAATAATAATAATAATAATAATAATAATAATAATAACAATAATAATAAAAATAATAATAATAATAATAACAAAATAATAATAATAACAATAATAATAATAATAATAATTTAAATAATAGTATTATTGTAAATTATTATTATTATTATTATTATTATTGTTATTCTTATTAGTATTATTATTGTTATTATTATTATTGTTATTATTATTATTATTATTATTATTATTATTATTATTATTATTATTATTATTATTATTATTATTACTGCAATATTTTTCTTTTGGTTATTGTTTTGATATCACTACTATACTAACAACTTTTAATTACGGGTCTTTTACAACGTTTATAACAAAAACACATTAAAAAAATAAGAGAGTGACATTTTTGTAAAATTTTGCAAAAAGATGACCTATTGTTATGATTGCAAGGAAAAAGTGTAGTAATAGGTCCTTTGTTTTTTTTTAAATCTATAAAATTCGTTTTTCTTCATACCTATAAAATTCATTTTTCTTCAGATCTGTACCTTTGTTTCTCTTCTTTTTGTTTTTTGGTCTATTAATCAATGTGCAAAATTCAATGCATTTTAGGGTTCAAGTGTTGATATTAAAGAGGAGAAGACAAAGATGGAGAGCAGATGTCGAGAAGGAGACGAAGAGCAGATGTTAAGAAGGAAATGGAGGGCAAATGGCGAGAGGTGGCAAGTTCTAAGCTTTAGGTTTTACTTTCTTTGACTTTTAGTTTTAAATCTCAAAATTTCAGTTGAGTTGGATTTTGGTCTTTGTTCGGATATATTCTAGTGTTCGAATATGAGCCAAAGTTATCATTGGTGAATTTTGTTTCCGAATTTTTGAAGGACATTATTCCGTTCCGCAAATTTGGAGATTGTTTGTGTTATTTGAGCAGAATTTTCCGTGTTACGGAGGTTGATTTTCACTATGGTTCTTTAGACAAACCCTAGTGAAAGGCTTGATCAAAAAGCCTTTTGATATGGCTGTAGTCAAAGATGATTCTTTTAGCGAGTGTATTACAATTATTACTGTTTTGAAGATTGTTTTATTCTTTTAATATGCTAATAATTTTAAAGGCATGATAATAATAGTTCAAAAAATGAGGTGTTGCAAAAATTTTTGATAATATTCATAAAAAAAATAGAGTCAACCAATGTGATGCTTTAAGTGTCGATCTCCTAACAAACCATTCAATTTTAACTATATTTATATGATATGATGATACGATGATATATGATTTGTACAAATTATAAATTTTCCGGTGACTAGTGGGTGTAATGCTTGAAAATAAATTTAAAACTTTGTATTTTGAATGATTCTTAATATCTAGTAGAGTTATTAGAGGATGTAAATTACAAGATATTATTAAGTTAAAAAGTTTTTTAATCATATAAAAATTATTATATTACAAGGATATATAACTAAATAAATATATGATACTATTAATATTATTAATCATATTATATAATCCTAATTATTAATTATTAAAATTGGTTAAAAATTCTCTGCCTTCTTCCTCTGTAAACCCTAATTCTATATCTACTATTCTTTTCACTTTTCTAAATTATTGGAGCTGCTACTAGCCTAGTTGCATTGAATGGTAAGCCCTTTTTACTCATTTTCTTTAATCAAATCAAGATCAAAAGGTATTGTTATTTTCTTTCCAATGAATTTTCTCTCCTTTTTGTGAGAGTTTGAGTTTCTCTCCTTGTAAGAGTTAAGGTTTCTCTCCTTGTAAGAGTTAGACTTTCTCTCCTTTTTGTGAGAATTTGGGTTTCTCTCCTTCTTGTGAGAGTTAGGGTTTCTTTGCATTTTCTAAGAGTTCTTTCATTCTTGTGAGAGTCTTATTTCTCACCTCTCGTGCGAGTTATTTCCCTTGCCAATATACATGCAAGTTTTAGTAAGATTGTTGATTCGATTGGATGACATATTTTTGATATTTTTATCAATTAGTTTCATCGATTTTGATTGAGAATGATTCAACAGTGAAATTTCATATAGCTCGATCAAAGTGATATTTCCTTCACATTAGATCTATTAGATCACATAGAGATATGTTATATGAAGCTGTACCATACCTCATCGATGTTCGGGAAAGACATATTGAATTCGAAGAACACGGATTGTGACCAGATTGATACTACAAGTATGAAGCCGAGTGGAAGTATATTAATGATTAACTTTGTCGAAATAAAGATCTGTTTTGTTATTTTAGATTTATTCTTGTTAGAGAATTATCTTTGTAAATATCGTATGACTTTTTATTAATGAAATTTCTCTTTCTATAAAAAAATCATATTATAAATAAAATTAATTCTCCTTTAGGAGTTAAACTATGAACTTGTTCGGCCGTACGAGAGAAAGAGAGAGAGAATGATGATGATAGGAGAAATTATTATCTTTCTTAACCAGATTTTGGGAAATCTATATTAATATATTTATCTTTTCCCAAAAAAGAATAACTGCTTTGAAAAATATTTTTCAATTTTTTTGTACTAAGCAATGAGATCTAATGTTCCAATTTTTCAATAAAAAACCTTCTTCCAATTTAACGTATATCATTAACTAAGTGTGAAGAGAGATATCAAGACCGAGTTGACCTACATAAAATATAAACTTAATTGGGTCTTTATAGCAATATTTAAATCATTCATTTTAATCATACAAACAAAATGAATATCAAATTCGATGAAAACCATTACCATAAAAATGAAAAATTTTAATTAAATAATTAAAATAAATCAATTATAATGTGTTAATATACTTTAATATAATTATTGTTAATAAAAATAAAGTTTTTATATTAAAATATTTTACTTGTTAAGATAAACGCATTTGTACTTTTTAAAATTTTATTAAGACATACCTTAACCACAAAATCACATATAATAATATTTCTCTTGTCCTTTTAAAGAGGATTAAGTAACGTATGAAACTTACCATGGTAACTTTTTTTCAACTAAGTGATGAAAGGGGCAAATTGACCAATATCATTCTTTGCATAATACAATACCTTGAAAAAAGTAAAAGCTTCTTCCTTGAAAGAATGTATCATCATTTTTTTACATCAGTCATATGTGAAGCGTACTTACATGGATAAGAGATGTCATGATCCAATGTTGCTTAAGGAATAAGTTCTTTTCATTCTTAGGATTAATATGCTTTGACTTTTTCTTTCATTTCATCATCACAAATCCATGATAAGAAATCACACTTTCTCATGTAATCAACCTTTTTTTTTTTTTTTTTTTAATCTAGGGCAATTTAGTCGGACACTCTCTTTTCCTTCAGTTCCTATTGGTTTTAGGAATATTTTTATTTTTCTTTTCATTCTTTCACTAAAACCGGAAGTCAAAATTTTTAAAAAAACGAAAATATAAAAAACCAACATTAGCCAATTACTTGTGGTCCCATCCGCACATTTGCATATATTACAAAGACTAATAAAAATTTTTTAAAAAAATAATTCAACAGCAAAACTCCACTTATTGAAAAATTTAAGGGCACTTCGATCTTATATCTCAAAATTTTTTCTTATGTTCTTTCATCCAATTTAACTTAAACAATAAAAATATTACCAACATATATTGGCACAAGGTGTTTGACCCTTACCTATTATAAGTAAGATCTCAAGTTCAAATCTTATGGATGAAATGAAATGAGAAGGATTTTTACCCTTCATATATATGCTAACAGTAGTTTGACTCCAGTAAAACGGGAGGTCCAAGAATTTTTTTTAAAAAGAATAAATTAATTTATTTTCTAATTTTTTAAAAAATATATCAAAAAATATTTTTTTGTTGCTCATAGATCTTTTTCCAGTCTGTATGCCTCTTAATTCCTGCCAAGACACAATACAAACCCCTGATCACACAACTAGCTTGCACGCATCTACAAACAACACCCCCCACAAAAAGAAAAATAAAGGAAAAATGATAATTTTACCCTAAAGAACTAATTGATTAACTCAACTCAAAAGCATGAACTAATATGACCATGGAGGATGATTAATAAGCTCTATTATGCAACTTTAACGAGCTTTACGGATTAATTTCTTTGAGCTATCAAGTTGGATGTTGTATAAGCTTTCCTTATATTCCAAGAACACAATTTAATAGTCCCCGACCCTATCCTCCTCTCCCCCCAGTTCGAATATGGGGAGGGGGACAATTTCCTCAGTTTGAGAAAGTTGTGGTAGGGGGATAGCTTTCGGCCTTTACATCCCCCTCCTTAGCTCGTTAAGTCCGTTAGGTATCCCTTGAGATAGGGGATCCAAAATAAGTGGGCCTGCTAATAAAAAAATAATTTAATTATAAGACTATTAAGATTTAGAATTAACATTAAACAATTTAATCAAAAAACAATTTAATCAAAATTTAAACTAATAATTGAGAATTTAAGGTGTGATTTATATATAAAGTTGTAATATGAAACACATTATGTCTATACGATGTGACAATAACATTATTAACATACATGCATATATCAAAACCTACCAATCAACTCACATACAACACTAAGCTAAGATCACCCTATACTATAAGACCGTTTACAAATTATCACCAACCTCATTTTCAAGTAAATAAAAATTCTCGCAATCATACCAGACCCATATATATATATTTTCGATACATATATGTATAATATCTGTAAAAATAAGTATAAATCAAGGCTATGGTAAAGAAACTAAGAATTCCATGTCCCACCGGAGAGCGGAAACGGCGGCCGGAGAATGGCATCTCCAAGAGATCCGACAACCAAGGGACTCCCCAGTCCCATGCTAAATGGGGCAACATTATTCCCTTCTGGCATTTGGTTTAGTATGGAAACAAATGAGGTGTTCCCTTCTGTACCTACGCTCCCAGCCGTCTGATCAGATTGTGGGTGATGAAATTGCTTGCTTGATGATGATCCGATGGACCCCATGTGATCATCTGATGGCCAGTATAGGGAAGATGGGAGATCACGCTTCTGGTCTACGTGCACACTAGGAACAGGGGATAATGAGTATAACTCTGGCCTTGATGTTGAGTTGTTCGGTTCGAACAAGTTATTTTGGTCATTGTTTTGATCCATTAATAAGCCACTTAATGAATGATTTGTATGTTTTGATGAGCAAAATGTTCGCATCAACTTCTGTTGTTTTATCATCTCCTCTATAAGATCATCTTTCTCGTGGTCCACTGGCTTCTGCATGTTGCTCTTCTTGTATATCCGACATAGCACCCAATCATCCAACTATATTTACCACAAAAACCTCGTCTTAATATGTATAATTCGCAATTATTGATACCAATAGCTTGGAATATAGTCCTCTTAGAAGACAGAAGAAATAGCACCAATTCTTGATAAATATAAAGCAAATCTAAATTGGAAGGTTCATAGTTGTGAAATTTAGAAATATAGAAGAAAATATAAACATACCCTTAAAGAGCCCTTCTTGGAATGATCTATAAGGGGTGAGGCATCTTTGAGCTAGAATTGCGATCAATAAGGCGATACTCGTGCATGATCCAGTCAGTCTTGATTCCTCTTGGAGGCTTGCCACCGTAGAACACTAGAGCCTTCTTGACACCAACCTTTTGGGCTCCGTTGGATGTCAATATAGGTTTATCGGTCCCCGTGGCCTTCCAATAACCTGAAGTGGCAGCCCTATTGGGTCGTGCCCCATTAGGGTACTTCCGATCTCTTGGGCTAAAGAAGTACCACTCGTTCTCTCCAAAAATTGCCTTACCTATATGATTAAGAACACCCTCGAACATATAAATAATCTCTTAAATCAAACAATATAAATTAAAAGATATGATTAATAATAGAAACACTGTTTCTGAAATCATGAACCAACGAGTCATGGACAAAGTATATTACTTGGTAGCTCCCAGGGGTCGAATTTGTATAGATCGATCTCGGCTATGATGGCGACGGGGAGGGGGAGGAGGAGGCCTTCCTCTTGAGGTAGTGAAGGATGAGTTCTTCATCTGTGGGGTGGAAGCGAAACCCAGGAGGAAGTTGAGGGTATGGTGGGTTGGAAGATGAATCTGTGCTCTCCATAGTTTTGTCAATTTTAATTTGGAATCAACAAAAGTTTATGATAAATTTGATTAGGCCCTTTATATATAATAATAAAATAATAAAATTGATATGTGTATGCCATGTTTGGCAAATGCAACATATGGAGGGAGGTGGGATGAAAGCGAAAGGGGATTGGCTGGTATATGGATGCCACTAATACAACAAATAAGAGAGTGACACGTTGGAGGGTGGGCCCCAGGCAGGGACTGTAACAACCTAGGGGCAAACGTGTGAGTTTATGGGGAGTTTATTTATAAAATAAAATAAAAATGAAATTTATATGCAAGTGAGAAACTGACTTTATTGAAAGGTTGATGTCACACTTTTCTGATGCTTAAGACATGGTCCCACAAACATCGCCTTCTCAACCTCCTAAACTATGAAACCGATTTTGGTTTTCTTCCGCCACCCTAAAAAAAAATGGGGAATGAAATGTGTCATAGAAATTAAAGTTAAAAGAGTCCATTATCCGTAACAATTTTTAGGACCATTGTGGTTGTATTGGAAAATCCTTCAAAATGTGTTACTGAAGAAACATCTGTCCTTTGAGGGTGTTTTATTACCTTGCTAAAATTATATGTAAAATGTGTTTATTATCATTGTTCATTAGTTCATAAATATAACAGTCTTTAAAATCTTTTTAATTAAAATTATGGTTAAGATCTTAGGTATATATACGGTTATGTCTATCTATGTTACAAATAAAAAGTATTTTTGATTGAATGATTATCTAAATGGGCAAAAATCCTTCTAAATAAGTCCTAAACTTTTAGTGATTTTAAGATGTCGAGATCTCATAAAATATCAATAGATTGTCATGACTTCATAACTAAGGATACTTCCATCTATTAATGGGAGTACCTATGTTTCATGTGAAACATAAGAAATTATTCGAACCTTATGATTTATATGTAAACCCTCTCTCCCTCCTCGCCCCCACCCTAATACAAGTGAATTTCATCTTCATTCCATACGTTTTCAGGAAAAAAATTATAACCCATTCACACACCTACAATGATTATGTTCATTGAATTCTCATTGGTTAAGTAAATTATAATGTAGTCACACATAATTTCAAAAATAATCAAATTAACTCGGTTTTTAAGATGATATTAATGGCTTACTCAAAAATGTTATATATTGACCACAGTACCTTCTATTACAACAAAAATATGAGTGTTCCTAGTAATTTATCAGAAACAAATAATATGTTAAATGAGAATTGTATCAGTTTTCTATGAAAATTTCAAGTTTACCCCTAACTCAGTGCACTAAAAATTTCTTAAAGGATTATCTATAAACTTTTGAACAAATTGAAAGTTGAAACAAAGACTAAACAAAGTGAACGTTTTACCAAAGCCTATATCACTGGAAGTGCAGACTCTCAGAAGCCACCTAAACACTTTCATGTTAGAATTTCCTTGTATGATAAGGTTATTGGATTAAAATAAAATATATTTTGAGGTCATTGGATAGTTATATATTCTCTCTATTTCACAAAACATGTCACTTTAATTAACTTTTTTCGTTTTATAATACTTGTCACTTTAC
The DNA here is from genome assembly GCA_021018815.1 of Talinum fruticosum. NCBI lineage: Eukaryota > Viridiplantae > Streptophyta > Magnoliopsida > Caryophyllales > Talinaceae > Talinum > Talinum fruticosum. The sequence goes on from JAITYX010000104.1 coordinate 415,111, forward strand.
AATAATAATAGTATATTAATTATTAGTTTTTCAATTTTATCCTTCTTAATTATTTTTTATTTTTAAAACTTTATCGTTTTCTATATATAATATCGTAACATATTTATTTTTTAATTATTTTACTAAGATAATATCAGATTAGGAACACAATAACATCATAATGATAATAGGAGATTGAGCTGATAAAAACTTAATAAAAGAGATATATATATATATAGAGAGAGAGATGATATAGTCATGAGATAGAAAAAATTAGGGAGGACAGAGAGAGAGAGAGAGTGATGCCAGGAAATTAGGAAACCAAGCTGACAGAGAGAGAGAGAAACGTGATTAGAGAAAAGGAGAGAAAAAAAGAGTTGTAATTTTATTGGAAATAAAAAGGGTATAATAGACATTTTATTATATAACTAATTTCCTTTTTATTCACCTTAATTTTTCTTTATCTTCCTAAAGCGACAGCGTAATTTGAAACGGATGGAGTATATCATAGTATAAACCTAGATGTTCATGGACTATACTTTGTGGATATTTATTATTTCTAAATCATACACTTATTTATTGGACAATTATACATAATGTTTAGTTTAAAGTCATTTAAAAGTAAATGATATAGTTTAGAAATAATAAATATTCTTAAATACATTGAATGAACGTTCACGTTTATAATATGGTATGTAATCATTCAAATCTTTCAAATACAACTTATTTTAATTTACCATACATAAATATACAATTTATTTTAATTTACAATACATATATAAATATACCTTAAAAATATATATATACATGGAAAGTAGATGTACATATCTCTTAAGTGTATGATATAGATAATGAGGTCCTACATATTCCATGTTAACAAATTGACCAATTAGTGGTCCAAAATATATCATTTATACATTGTGTTACCGAGGTAATCATTAAAAAATAACAATATAATAAGTATAAATCTCGCAGTCGATATCAAGGAGCGATTGATATAGGGTTAATTAGTAAGAGATGGCTACATACTTGTGAAAGCATAATAAAAAACGACTACCTTTTTTATTACATGAAGTTAAGCCATGCATAATATTGCAATAAGGCCTAACCAAATGTAAAGCTTGTCCTCTCGCTCTCTCTCTCTCTCTCTCTTAGATCTTGAACAATCAAAAATTGAAATTATAGAACTATCAAAATCATCCACCCATCCATGCCACACCAAAGTTAGGCGGCTTTGTTTAATTGTCTTTAAACATGCATCCTTTAATTTCCATGAGGGCCCCATTACAATAAAGACTAGCTCTCTTTCCATTTTCTTCTTCTGGTAAAATACTCATTTGCTTTTTCTTAAATTGTGATAATTGATAACCCTTTTTAGTAATGTGATTACAAGTGGTTTCCAACCAAAGTTGCTGATTATGAATAAACACCTTAGCTTTGTGACTTGAGTAATACATACTGGCCACTTATTTATCATCTCCTTTTTCTCCCCTCCCCCTCCTCTTCTTCCCCCAGGGTTTGTTGTGCCCATTTGTGGGTTGTAAGGCACCAACAACTGCGGGCATTGGTATGCCTCATATCTCACAAGAAGATTGCTCGTAGTTAACATTTTATAGGTTTGTAATCATAGAATGTGGCCTTTTGAGCTACTTTAGAATTATTAGCAGTGATCTGACCTAAAATATCTAGATCAAGACAATCCTATTCATTTCAATAAGGAGAATGGTATTAACCAACGTGTAGTAGGAGCGATGCAAAGTATTTTTGACATAATGATTACTAAGACATTTCTTGAAATTATAATATTTGTATGTTGAATTTCAACATCCCTTGAGATATGATTGTTTTAGGTCCAAAAATTTGTGGGAAGTCAACAAATCTCTTTAGTAAGATTCTTATCTTGTAAGCTAAACCTATGTTGGATACATACAACCTAGCGTCTACAACCCTCAGCTACGTATAAACGTTTTATTGAATTCACCTTATCCAAAATGTTTAGTAAGTAGCCAGGCTATCTACCCAAAAAGAGAGAACACAAAAAAAAATTGTTGCAGAAAGCTTTTTAATCAAAGTGTCATGCTTAAGAAGTGTATGTAAAGTGAGGAGTTGATGTGAAAAAAGGCACAGGGAAGACTTGAGGGATTCTCTTCATACTTGTCCACTACCTGAAAAGCCATATGTTGACGAAATAAGTTCCTGTAACATCTTGTCCTTTTTCATAAGCAAATTTCTCTCTCAAAAAATAGTTCAGTGCGACCCATGTATTATACATTGAGTAAAAGAAAAAAAAATCACTTAATTTTAGTATAAAGTTCTAAAAATTATAAATTTTTAAAAAGGATTTAAAAAATGACTAAACTTTAGTTTTTGGTGCAAATAATCATTAAATTTTGATTGTATTCCACAATGGGCTAATTAAAGAAACTGCTAATTACGTTTCTTTTATTTTTAAATTAATAATTTCTAACTTTTGTAAAAGACAAATAAAACTAAAGTGGGAGGAAAAAATTTGATAAATATTTGACATGATAATTAAATAATTTAGGGTAATTGAATTTAAATAACTGTATTTTAAAGAGTTTTTGACGATTATAGACTATACTATAAATCTAGGTATTCGCATTATATTTAGCATGGTGTTAATTATTTGTAAACCATACCGCTCTATTTTTGGATGATTAGATACCATATTTTAGTTTAAAGTTGTCCTAAAGTAATTGTAGAGTTTAAAAAAATAGCATCAACGTACAATGCATGAATATCCAAGTCTATAATATGAGATATAATCGTCAAAATTTACGCAACGTATATTTATTTTAATTAAATAATCCACCAAATTAAAGTTAATTTAAAGTAAAAATAAGATAATGTTTGATATACAATGCTAGCACTCGTCCCTCACCCCCAGCGAATGTTAAAAGGTACACCACCAAACACTTTGTGGCCGTATGAGTCATCATATTCGCAATTTCATAGTTTGTAACAGCATGTATGTTTTGCTTTTTTAATTGTATTTTGTTTTTGTAGATAATTTTAAATATTTTATTTATAATCCCAAAATTTATTTACCCACTTTTGTTTTTGTCTTCAAAAAAGAATTAATATTACTTTATATGAAAGAACGAACAAAGAGTTTCTATAATTGATAAGGTGTAGAATACAACTAAAGTTTAGTGATTATTTACATCCAAAACTAAAATTTAGTAATTTTTTAAAATCGGTTTTGGAGTTTGGTGATTTATTTAAATTTGGAGTAAAATTGAGTAGTTTTTTAAACTTTTTCAGGAGTAAAATATTTGGAGAATTGATTAAAAAGAGCAATGATCGTCATGATTAGACACTGGGCAACGGGTAAGACTGGGCCGGGTTGGGCCCGCCCACGTACTTAACGGGCCGGGTTGGGCACCAACTTTTTAAAAATGGATCGGACCGGGTCATGGGTCAAATGGCCCCGACCACCCAAGGCCCACCCAATTGGAGTAATTGAAGCAAATGTTAAACTTTAATGCATAATGTGAAAGGTCCGTGCATGGAAAAAATATTTGATTAATATATATGATTTATTCTCTAAGCGACTTAATTGTTATAATGCTCTTGGGGATCTATGATCGCAAATGTGTGTTTGCCCAAAACTTGGTATGAAAAGTATGTATCTTGCATATGCATTTTAATGGGTTTTATTGAGCTAATATGTTACTTAGAAGGCTGAAATGAACCTTTCATAGGCATCACACAAGGAAAAGATAAGTAGAAGATAAGAAAATAAAGTTTGGGAGCCACTGCCACCACCACGGGACGGGTGCCCCCACAGGCTGTGGCGCAGGCCGTGGTGGCCAGCAGCGATTTATTTAACCCAAAATACCCACCGCGGGTGCTCCCACAGGCCGTGGGGTAACCCGTGGTGGCCACTAGAAGTCCCCACTAACTATGGGAAGGCCCTTGATGACCTCTAGAGCCAACCATTGACCTCCACTGGCCGTGGGAAGGTCCGTGGAGACCTCCAAAGCAATTTTGGACTCCCACAACCTGAGCGCTTTGTCCCGTGATACTTGTAAACCTTGTATGTTGTGTCGAGAAGAGAGTTTAAGAATTTAAGTATGGCTTTGTCCCGTGATGCTTGTAAACCCAAAATCCTTTTACGTTGTTAAGTGCTATATTCACTATATTCATCTTCGAGTGGGATTGATGAAATTGCTGCTTCACTTTCCATGTCTGAAATGTAAATAATGACAAAAAGATAATTAGCAATGCTATCATATTGTTAAAGTATCTCCCACATACATGGATAAGATTTCTAGTTCATAGTGCCATCTGTAGCAATCATAGGAATAGGAGGACCAGGATTATAGCAATGGAAGAGACCATATGTAAACATTAACCACACATACAGCTGCCTTACAATCAGTGAGATTACCCCCCTTTCTCTCTCTGCTCACAGCTGCATTGTTCTAGAGACTAAACCACCAAATGTCGAGTTCACACAACCCACTAGAAACTAAACCACCAAAAAATAGGTATTCTTAATTTACTGTTTAGTTAGCACAATCTGACATTGAGCAAGTTCACATGGCCTGCATTTGAGGCCATTAGGTACATTCTCAGTAAATTCCTATAATCCCAAACCTACAGACTTTTTATTCTCTACACAATTTTATCATATTGTATTTCTGATTGTGAACACACACACACACACACATACACAATTTTATCATTTAAGGCCATTAGGAATGATATTTAATAATTATTTATGCACATTTTCATAACCCTAAAGTCCTTCAAATTAGGAGTGAAAGGTTAACAAACACAGCAACCCAACTCTTGTCCGGGCAGTCTAGCGGCACAGTTTAGAAAGACACTTGTGCCAAATCTTCCCTATTGATTGTCGAGGGCTGAACCTTGGGTGATACAGAAAAGAAACCTTGCTCTTCATGAGTGGAAGGTGTGACACCCTCCAGTGCTTTGGCTTATAAAGATCATGAAACTCGGATTGTGGCACATCGTGTATTTTTCACAGTGCTTATGCCCTCTCCGATCCGATCATGGTCAGACCGAAAAGAGCATAATTCGCAAGAGAATTTGGAACTGTCATCAGTCGTTGGCCTGTCGAAGGTGAATGGTGGAAGTTTCTCCATTCCGGAGGAAACTAAAGCAAAAGCACCGGCCATGGCTATGATTGGAGACAGCCAAAGATTCAACAATGAAGTAAAGCAATCCCGAGTGAATCAAATCCATAGTAAATCACGTAGCTTTAAAACTGCTATGACCAATGGAAGGATGGTAATAAACAGGTGTAATCTATAATTTTTCTTTGTGTTTTCTCCTCTTGATCTGATAGAGATGACTTAATACAACTCTCTATTTCCTTGTTATTTTAGCTACTCGGGTGCATTACCCTCCCACCTCTCGCTCCCTAGGCAACCCCTAACCAACTTGCTCCCAATCATGTAATTTCTTCTGTTTGTAATGGCTATTGGTTCTTTGTCAACCGATTGTTGCCTCCTGAACCTATGTTAATTAAAACATTTTTGTTATCTGTTGCTCAACTATTGGCTTGGGATTTAAGGGTCCCTAATACATGTAATTAAGTATAAAAACCTACTTAAAATAAGTTTAAAGTTGTCTAATTATTGTAGACAAAAAATACAAAAATTGCTCCCAAATTAAAAAAATCTGTTGCAAACTAAGAACTCAATGTGCTAAATTCAGGAATTATACTTAGACAATCTTTTTCTTCATTGATCATCATCCTTTAATGCATTTTAGACTTGATCAAGGCCATGACTACCTCAAACTGCACTGCTATCATCTTTTATGCACATTCTTAGTTTCCAACTAATCCTAATCTTCCTGGGGATTCAAATGAAGATGGACAAATATCTCCATACTTTTCCTCCCCCTCAACTCACAATCACAAGAGGATACTTCGACTAATAAATGAAATTTGCACAAGGAAGAAAATCCTCACTTGAAAATCAGAATAATGTTCACTCATAGTCTCACACTCTTATGCTGAGCATAGACATATAATAACTTATCTCGTACAATAAAAAGAAACTGAAATTTCTCCAAAAAGAGAGAAGGGGATGGAAAAAACTTGGCTAAGAGCGCAGTGGAAGACGAGGGTATCTTTGTCTTTGACTTATTGAATGAGATTAGGGATTTTCTCCAAAAAGGTGTCGCTGGCAAAGTGAAGGGAACCCGCTATATGACCATTGTAGCTCCTCTCGTCATCCCTAAAATTTCGAAGACCTCAAGATTAGAAATTTCTAGACCCAGAAACCAATTAAGCATCAAAGTTGAGAGAAAGAATTCCAGTACCTTTTTGTGGATAACTAGCGAAGAAAATGCCAAATTAGGGTTTTGGCTGAAGCGAGAGAGAGAGAGCGCCGATTTACCGACGACGGAAGAAAAGTGATGGTGTCGGAAAGGCTTCCGGTTTCGGTTCGCAGGCGAGAGAGAGAGCGAGGGAGGAGGGGACGGTGGAGCAGCAAAACACGATGGACGAGAGAGAGACAGAGCATGTGAGAGTTGGGGGAGAGACAGAGTGTATGAGAGTGTGAGAGTTGGAGGAGCAGCAAAAACAACGGTGGCCAGGTACCCACCCAGTCCAAGCCCGAAAATTCACTTAATTGGTGGCCCATTTCATGCCCAGTCCATTTAGTTATCAAATGGATTTTGACCCTATTTTTTAGGCCACCCAATTAAACCTATTGGACACGCTGTCCATTGCCCAGGTCTAGTCATGATCATCCAGAATAAATGCATGGATCACGTTATTCTTAGTTGGTGAATTTACAAGTCCATTTTCAACCTTTTCTCTTTCGGACTACTTTTCCCGCAAGTCGATCTATCCTTATTGAAGACACTTCACAATAATTGTTGCTCACGATTATTATTAGGGTGAGTAGTTACCCGCGATTATACGCATTTAGCATTTACCAACTGTTACTAGAGTCATAAAAATTACAATTAATAAATTATCATTGATTACGATTGACAGTTAATAAATGCCAATGATTACAATTAACAGTAACTAGCAGTTATCAACAGTTACTAATTATAAATATTAACATAACCTCTACAACAAACATGCTCTAACTCATTTAACTTAAAGACATCTCGGATAAAGCCTACTTATTAATACTAACAAATTCGATACGATTTCTTTAAAATTTTCTAGATTGGTCATTATATACACTACTTTTTTTAAATAATTGAGGCTTCCGTGGCCGTGCCATTAGAAAGCGATATTTTCAATGAAATTCATACTATATAACATGAATACCGAAGTGTTGTTGGAGGGGTTGGTCCGTAGCTAGATCTGGCAAAAAGCGCGTATGGATCGAGTTAACATTAGGTCCAGTCATGCTTCTAATCAATGTTATTTTTGAGTCCGTTCGGTTTGGATTCAGATTGGTTTAACTTCGGATTAATTAAAATTAGTTTAATGACCTTGTCTTGTAAAAGGAAGTTATATTGTTAGAAATTTCTAGTCGAGTTCAATTCGGTTCGTTTCGGTTCAGATTTTAGTGACACTTTTAAATGAGCATATTTCAAGTGTAGGATCGGGTGTAACTTCGGGTGTCGGGTCATTTTTCCAGATCTATTTGCAATTAACTTGTCATCCATCTCTCCCAGGTTCGATCCATGGAGGGGCAAACTTTTAGATTTGTGGTGAAATGTTGCTGATGGGGTTGTGTTCCAAGACTTCTTCCTAAACTTTGGTACCCCTTAAATTGTGTAGGTTCACTGACTGCCCCTGAGGGCATAGTAGGCTAAAACCACTTACCATTATATATATATATATATATATATATATATATATATATATATATATATATATATATATATATATATATATATATGAGAGAGAGAGAGCTATTAATCTATACACTATATAATGCCAATCTTTTCAAATTTTAAAATGCTGCAACTATAGTGAATTAAGGAGTTTCGTCCAATAAAAAATAAATAATTTATCATTTAAAAAATAAGTTTCCACTCATCTATGGACTCTAATAATAATAATAATAATAATAATAATAATAATAATAATAATAATAATAATAATAATCATAATAATCATAATGATAATAATAATCATAATGATAATAATACTAATAATAATAATACTAATACTACTACTACTACTACTACTACTACTACTACTACTACTACTACTACTACTACTACTACTACTACTACTACTACTAATAATAATAATAATAATAGTAATAATAATAATAATAATAATAACTATAATAGTAATAATAATAATAATAATCTATACACTATATAATGTCAATCTTTTCAAATTTTGAAATGCTGCAACCAGAGTGAATTAAAGAGTTTCGTCCAATCAAAAAATAAATAATTTATCATTTAAAAAAATAAGTTTCCACTCATCTATGGACTCTAATAATAATAATAATAATAATAATAATAATAATAATAATAATAATAATAATAATAATAATAATAATAATAATAATAATAATAATAATAATAATCAATAATAACAATAACAGTAATAATAACTATAATAGTAGTAGTAGTAATAATAATAATAATAATAGTAATAATAATAATAATAATAATAATAATAATAATAATAATAATAATAATAATAATAATAATCTATGCAATAATAATAACTATAATAGTAATAATAACAATAATAATAATAATAATAATAATAATAATAATAATAATAATAATAATAATAATAATAATAATAATAATAATAATAATAATAATAATAATAATAATAATAATAATAATAATAATAATAATAAGAATAACAACAACAACAACAACAACAACAACAACAACAACAACAACAACAACAACAACAACAACAACAACAACAACAACAACAACAACAACAACAACAACAACAACAACAACAACAACAACAATAATAATAATAATAATAATAATAATAATAATAATAATAATAATAATAATAATAATAATAATAATAATCTATACAATATATAATAGTAATCTTTTTAAATAGGCTAAATACTACAACAAGAGTGATTGTAGGAGTTTGGTGTAGTCTCAACCATAAAAAATATTTGTTCATTAAAAATAAGTCATTGATGTAAATAATTAAATAAACGATAAAATTCATCGAAAGGAAAAAAAGGTTTTCTCTTTAAAAGTAAACTGTATCAAGGTAATATTGGATCCCCTACTGAAAAATAAATAAATAATATTATAAAATTATTTAATCTAAATCTAAAAATTAAATAGTAAATAATTAGCCTTATTAATTTTAAAATATATAAAACATAAAATAAAATCAAATTGAGCAGAAAGTTAATAAATAAAAATTACAGAAAATTATATAATGAACTAAATTAAAAATTTGGACAGAATTAAAAACATAAATACTTTTTAAATTTTTCAGAAAAATTAAACACAATTAAAACAGAAAAACAAAAACATAATCTAAAATAGAAAGTTAAACAAATAATCAATTACACTACAATACATATGAATAAAAATAATTAAATTAACTAGAATATTAAAACTATTTTTGGACTGAAACGTACACTAAAAACCTAAAATTAAAATACAAAAATTAAACTTATAAATTTATTAAATTAAAAACTTACTTTAACCTAAATTAGAAAATAAATCAAAAAAATAATTAAATTAATCATAAAAACTAAGAAAATTAATACTAAGATATTAATACTCTAACTAAACCCTATAATAATATAAAATGTAATAATATAAAAAATAAAATTAACCAAAGGAAACTAATTTAATCCAACTTCTAACAATTTGACTAAACATAACAAAAATAAATAGAAAAATAATCCAAAAATTAAAATATATTAGGACTCAAAATAAAATAAATATAAAATTACTGAGATATCTATCCTATTATCAATCAATGTAATTCATTCTCACGTCAATTATTATTATAAATCCGTGAAAAATTCAAAAAATATATTGATGACAAAAACTATATTGTATGATTTTAAAGAAGGGATGTAATTAAGAGTAATTTTATTTAAGATAAATTATAGAATAATATTTTAGAAAATAATTAAAGAATATTCTATTATTTTTAACGGTGTTAAGGTTAATTCACCAATTTTTTTAACCTAAAAAGTATAATCTATATTATTTCAAATTTGGGTTTGATTTGATTTACATTTGAGAATCACAAGTTAAGTTTTTTTTTTTCCTTTGTGACTTCAAATTGTGACTCGATCGAAATCTAATGAGGTAACTATCAAAGTGAACAATATATATTTAATTATATATTTTTGGGTGGATGAATAAGATATTTCATTAGATGAGAAAATTTATTCTTCCTTTCTACTCAAAAATAAATATGTATCGCAAAGATGTAACAATAGCTTCTATCTATTTGGTTTATTAATTTGCTTGGAAGATGTGGTTGAGGTGACTAAAGAATATGGTATCAGTTTCAAACTAATTTTTAATTAGTGGTTTTAAGTTTTGAAAGTGATTGAATCAGCAGGGTCGGTCAATTGGAGGAGGTCTGCTATGATTAAGGTATAAGTTTAACTACTTATTTTATATTTTTAATTTTTAATATGTAATTTTTGTCTAATTTGATTTGTTTGGATCATGAGTTTTTCTGTCTTTCCACTTACTTTTTAATTTTATGTCTATTCTATCATTTTCAAAATACGACATGCATCCACGCTTTTACCATACTTATGTTAAGTGTGAAAATAGTATGAGTGGATAAATATTCCACACACTAAATAAGTCAAATGAGAGTCATCTTTAACCACACAATTATATCCAAAGAAAACAACATCACTCGCCATACTTATATCTATGGACATATTACCTCTTGAGCGAGTCTTTTTTCCTATTACCGCTTACGCTTGAAGCAACTTCTACCACTGATATGGACACTTAGGTTGTCACCAGTTAAGCTACAAAATTCTTTTGAAATTAACTAGGGTTAATTGAAATATATATATTTTTTTACTCTTTATGCCATGTTTTTCTCTCGAAAGGATGGGGGATGGATGACCGTGGTTGCCTTAACATAGATCCGCCTCTGGATTAAAAATAATTAGTTCTTCTTCAAATTAGGGTTCTGTTCATTAAGGTGAATTTTTTCAGTTTTATAAAAAAGATAAAAAGCGGGCACATGTGAAATTTACTAATTAAGCGAGAAAATAAGAGAGAAAACGAGATTAGAGTTTGAGATTTGAGGTTTATTCTTATTTTGATTTTTTCAATATATTCGGCATTGTGCTATAAAAGTGCGAGAAATCGAAAATTTGCATAAAAATATTTCCCTTATGTGTTTAATTTTTATAAAAATTCTTTTCAATTATTTTTTAAAAAATTTCTTTTTGATTGTATATTTAGTATTTGACTTATATGATTATCATAAATTGTCCAATTCGAAAAAATTCTTTTTATATATTTCAGCTTATTTCAAAATAAGCTGCCACGTTTATTATCCATGCTAAATAATCATTTTTCAAGAGATGTAAATCACCACTCTTAATATACATGGACATACCTTAATAGGTTACTACCACTCTTACAAGAGTGGTTATATTTTTCCACATTATTATATGTGAAAATGATTTCTAGCAACTCATTTTTGCTTATTTTTTTGCCACACTCAATCATGTGTAATTAGATATGGGTGGAAGCATACCATATTTTTTTATGGTGATTGTAGCATTTTCGATTATTAATCTCATTTATAAATGTAGTTACTAAAAATTTACTTTTTTAGTTCATAACTTATTAAGGAATATTACATTAATCCGTGCATAGCACGAGTCCAAACTAGTTAAAATAAGAATTATGAACTACTAATCCGAACCATTAAAGACTAATTTATGGGTCTAAAAGTTACCACATCATCATGTCCTTTAATCTTCCACCCAAATCCCCGAATGCCACCATTTGCACAACTATAGCCACCAAGACTAAGCTCAGGACCGCCGCGAATAGCTAATCGAGCACCAAGCTTTCAAACTTCTAGTAGCTGCAACTCGCTCCTAGTACCCCGAATTACCAGTCTCATAGGAAAAATCAAGCTTTCCGGTGTAGGAATGATGCTGCCCCTTCATTTTATGCTTTCTATAAGGTTTTTGCAAAGACACTCGGAGAATTGTAAGGGTCGAGTAGTGGTTTAGCAAAGGCGAGAGATTGATTTGGGGATTGTTTCTAGACCAACAAGTCGGCGAAAATTGAGGACAGAGAGAGAGGAACAAAGGAAGGCCGTATGAATAAATTATAACCACCACCAAGCTTGTTGATGACCGATGAACATGGGTTAAACACGACCAACCCTAGACGAGGCTCATGGAGGTCGTTATGAAGCCAATTGACAATGGTCATCGGTGAGTATAAGGTGGTTGGGGATTGTCCTCGTTGGCCGATTCGTGCATGTGGGAAGGAGGGAGGTGGGGTGGTTTTGACATGGCAACATGATGACGCTTGGATTAAAAAACATTGGTCAAGATTATGTTAGTCGGACACATTTTGTCCGACTCCTCAAATTTAAAAATTAGTTGCCTTTGTCCGACACCCTTTTAGTTTATCGAATTTTAATCTCAACGTATGCGTTCGGACTTAATGATAATAAAGTTAAAATCTTATTGATTGCATTATCATAGCATTTATTCAAGTCCTTTTTCAAATTGAGATTCTATTCCCATATTTATCCATCTATCTATTTGAAATTTATGAAAGGATTAGAAAAAGTATAATCCCATCAATCTTGTCTTTATTCTAATTATATTTAAGCATATTATACTCTAGAATATTTTATCCTTTCCCCACATTTCATGATGATCTATTTTGAAAGAAAATCCTCAGTCATGCCAAATAAAATCGCAAGTACTAGAAGTTGGCGATTACAAAAATTCTTTCGTATATGAAGGGCGTCAAGGCTGGATAAGTATCGTTGATGGAGAAAATTTTGGAAGCATCCCGAAAAGGAAAGAATCAAATTTAATGGGCATGTCAAATTTACTTGAAGATCTTTTTCCAAGTTAGATCCTTAATATCAAGTCACCAACGGTAATATTTTAAGGATCAATAGTCTTGCACATGAAGAACAAAGTACATATATCCATATACAAGACTAGAAGAAGCAAGCAAGAGAAATTCTATTCAATCGGATTCTACTCTTAATCTTTTATAATTGCAAATTCAATCTCATTCTTGTTTGTAGCAAAGAGTCTTGAGTAAGGACATCTTTGTGAGTTGTTGTAACACTTGGTGAAGTGTGAGGTAGGACCTTAAGAGTGAGTTGATCGAAGAGGTTAGTTAGAGTGTTAAGTGAAGAACTCTCGTGACAGAGACTCAGTCTAAGTGTATAAGAGAAGTAGTAGTTAATTCTAAGGAAAGGATCATTAGGCGATCACTAATCCATATATTTGGATATGGGCCAAGATCGTTAATAAATAAAGTATTTTGTCCCGCATTTATTTTCTGTTTTGTTTGTTTATATCTAAGTTCAATCTAGAACAAATACTACTACAAAACTTGTATTTAGTAACGAAAATTAGCGCCCGAAATAGTTCCGTAGTAGGCCAATGACGGAAATTGACATTTGATAGGACGTGTCGATTAGCGACCTATAACAAAATATGTCGCCGATTTCGTAATTAGCGACAGATGATTCGAGTGACTATTCGTGATGGATTTTAATTTTTTAAAAATAAAATTTAATTTTTGAATAACAACGAGACTAAAAATAAGGTAGTGACGGACTGGTTCGTCGTTGAGTCCGTCGCTGCCTTCACTTAAATTTCCAGATTTGGGCGAGAGACGGGCATAAAGAATCGAAAGGGAGTGCGAGAGTGTGAGAGGGAATGAACAACATCGGTAACCTAGTTGACAACTGTCAATAGCCACGGACCGGCGCACTTGTCCGGCCATCCGCGCCGCCACCCCTTGAAAGTCAGCCGAAGCAACAAGGAAGGGGTAGAAGTGATTGAGGGAGAGCGAGAGTAAGGATACCAGCCACACCTCGTCACCGGCCCTACAGCCAACCGCCGTGCCTTCCGTTCTCCGCCAAACAATCGCCTTTGAGGTAGTGTTTCTCATTGTTGGTTGAATTTAGGGTTTTATTTGTTTATTATAAAATTCATTATTTTAGAGAATTTGATGCAAATTAATGTTCATTGTGATTGAAATTAAAGTAGAAAATGTTAATTATGTGATTTATGTGTATAAGTTGTGCTCGTTTGTGGTTTATGAGTTCAGATTTGCAAGAAATTGTTAAAAAATTATATTTTTTGAAAGATGTTTGACAACTTAGAAATAGATTATGCTTAATTTTGTGAAAGTTGAAGTAAATTTGTCTTTGTATGCTATTGTTGTTACTTTTGGAATAATGTTATGATTTATGTGTGTGAGTTTATATATACTTAGGTATGGTTAGTTTGATGATGAAATTAATTATTTATAAGTAAAATATTGAAATTAGAAAAATTTATCCGCATCAAAAATATGTTGAATGCATAACGGTTATAAATTTGATATGTTCATTAGATTAAAGAAAAGTAATCGTGATATGACGTGTATTGATCATTAACTAATAATTTAATAAATTATTATATGCCAATTAGAGTAATCCTTGTAGAGTTGGGTATAGGCAAGAGTTTTTAGACGGGTTTGAGAAGTTTGATGCAAATGCTAGAAGTCAACCAGAATTTATACAAAATCAACAATATAGTTGTTTATATTCGTAGTTATAAAACGAGGTAGAGACAGAATGAAAAGATCATCAACTCAAGGAAGGGCTAGAAATAATGTAAATATCGATTGTGAAGGTGACAATTTGAACACCACTACCACTACCCCTACTCCAAACACCTTACATCCATTCTCCACTGGGTGGATCAGTCACCCCAAACTCCCCTTACATCCAAACTCCAATGGGTTGGTCATTAATCCCAAACTCCTCTTACTTCCAAACTCCAATGGGTGGAACCGCTCCAAACGTCCCCACATGCAAACTCCAATGGGGGAAACCACTCCAAACATCCTTCACATGCAAACTCCAATGGGTGGAGGTCTATACAATGCATTCCTACATTCTCACCTTGCTTCTATGTACCCAAACAAGCATACATGCACATATAACCAATATGGTACGATAGTTACACTACAAATCAGCATAAGACTCTAACCAAGGCCACCACAAAGGCGTGCACACCATGGTGCAACTCATGAAGCCGATGAGCATGCTAGTGAGATTGAATCAAGAAATGCTAGCAATAGGAGAAAGATTCACCTAGAGCCAGATGGTGAAGGGTAAGTGTGGTAATAAGTAATAAAATGAAACGTTATAAATTTTTAGACAAACTAAGTGTTGTGTATGTTTATTGATTAGATTCTTTCCTATTGGTAAAGTGGTTAGCATAATCTCCCACATCTTTCAAAGCAGTTTGATGGATCATAGGCAACATGAGGTAAAGTTCCTCAATCCCAAAGAGACCTTTGGTTTTCGGAGTTTAAGGTAACATTTGGCCATTGTGTATATTTGTTGACCACAAGCTATTTTTATAACTTACAAACTACATTTCATTTGTTCCAGAAATTTTGAAAAGAAAAAAGTGATCAATTGAAAGACAATATGTTAAAAAACAAAAGTAAAAAGAAGCCGCCGACATGGTTAGGTGATAACTATTGGAAAGAGTTACTAGAGTATTAGGCGACTGATGAGTACAAGAAGTTTTGTGAGTAGACTAAGATAATTGCCATGCAGATCATGATGGACTTGGTTCATCGCTTCATAGTTGTGGCTCAATCCCTATGATGGAATATAAGCGGTTATTGGTAAATTACCCTTTTCACGACTATGCATGCCTTAAGATTATACATTTAATCTTGTGCACATAGTACAATTTGAAACATATCAACTACTAACATGTTCAAATTAACCAATTGTGTTATTAATAATTTTTTTGGTATGTAGATGAAGGAACTTAAAGGAGCTATTCCTTCTACATTCCAACTCTTTAGACGAACCCATAAGAACAAAAAGGAAAAATGGGTTGACCAAAAATCCAAGGCCATTTTTGTGAGTTATCTTATATACAGAATTTTAAAATTTTTGAAATGTATAAGGTCTTTTTTCACAACCTCTGATAATTATAAGCCTAAAAATATTATGTAGGAAAAGTTTGAAAAAGAATGGTAAGAGTTGCAAAACAACCAACCTTCTACCGATGACCCCAACTCACAAGAGGATCTTATGTCTCCCCCTTCACAAGATGAGTTGTGGGTAAAAGCCAATATGAACAAGGAGGGTCACATTTATGGCCTTGGATATGAGGCAAAAACATAAAAAGATAGTGTCCATGTCTTTTAAATTGCCCAAAACTCGCTACTTCGGATGGCTCAAAGTTGAGAGCAAAGGTGCATGAATTAACTTCGCGTTAAGTCAATAGAGTGAGCATGCTTTTGTGCTTGGGTTCGAGAATAAGGAGCTCAAAGAAAAGTTTGAGAGTTTGGCTAGGCCAATAGCAAGTTTCACTGAATTTATTAAATCTCAACGAGTATCCGGTCTCACCCTAGTCATAGTCATGCGGTACGAGGACAAGAGGAACAGGAAAAGGAAGGGGAAAAGGGAGGGGACACTTAATTGATGATGATGAGAACTTATGTGCTTGATAAACAATTTAATGCACTTATTTTTCAATTGCTTTGATTGGTGAATTGAGTTGGATATGTGTTAGCTTTATGTAGATCCGTCAATTTGGGTGGGCGGGTTAAATATGGGTCGGGTGTATTCAGGTTCGGTTAAAATATGGGTCGGGTGTATTTCGGGTTCGGGTAAGATACGGGCAGTCATATATCGGGATATGGGTTTCGAGTCGACCAACGCGTTGAGACCGCCTTTTTATTAGTTATTTTTTTATTATAAAAGTTTCAGTGTCTTTTTGCTTGAAATTGCCCGTTGTTTTACGAAAAAGTATAGTATTTGTATTTTTTAAGAAGAACATTAAAAAATATTCAAAACTTTTATTATGATAGTTGTGTGAAGACCCCATTGAGTCGAGTGGCTTGACTACTTGACCTGTTTAAATAAGATCAATGAAAGGTTAGGTCAATAATTGGTTGAATAATAATGACTTGTTATGTTAATAATTCATTTAAGATTGTTTATTTCACCTCTTCTATTATACTAAGGAGGTTTATATGAATGCGTTTTAATACATATCGACAAAGGGTTGATTTGGGTAGGCGTAGCTGACTCATTTTATTCACTAGCAAAAATTTGAGTTTGTTTTAACTCGACCCATTACCCATCCTAGGATCTATGATTCATAGACAGACTAAAACAATTTTAAATAAATAAGAATTAGAGATTTACAATAAACTAAAATTATTATTTTTAATAATGACATCAAAATTTTACATCATTATAGTAATATTATTAATACAATACAAAAGTATATTATTTAAGATGTGACTAAGTATATTCACTTCGCTAAAAATACAAAGCAGTATAACGTGTGCACTTTTAGTATTTTTAATATATCACACCATTTGAATCTATATACATATTTTTTATTGAAATTAACTATGTATAAAATGTTTCTTTTTATGAGGAAGAAGTTGAGAAATGAAAAGTATTAGTGTTCGTTTGTAAATAATTGTGAAAAATATGCAACGTTTCTTTCAATGATGTGATACGATAAATAACTACTATTAAAAGAGTGATAAAGTAAAAAAATTATATAATGTACGTAAAACATTCAATCAACAAGACATAAAGCTAAAATTGTTGTTTTTATTGCAAATGAGTTCGGGTCGATTTGACCCACTAATTTACGAGTTTTTTGAGTTCGATTTTTTTGGGTCCAGTCGAGAAAATTGTGTCCAAAACCCAAAAATTTCGGGTGGGTTAGGTTGGATTTTTGAGTCGGGTTAGTTTTTATCAGGTCTAGCTTTATGGTTGTTTGTGAACTTTGCCAAATGGTTGTGAATGTATGGATTATTTATGAGTTTTATGGTTGTTTGAAGGAATATACTTTGTCAAATAGATGTTGTGGTATATATATATGTAAAATGTCGCGGTGACATATGATGTGAATGTTGGATTTGCATCCATTTAAATTTTTTCTATTAGGTTGCTGAAAAACAACAAAATATATAGCAATTTTTTTGCCAAATAGCGACGGATTAACGACGGCTTAGCAACAGGAAAAAGACAATTAGAGACTGAAAACATCCAATTCGTCATTGATTTTAGCGAGGAAAAACCATTTTCGTCGCTAAAAGCAACAACAGCTATCAGCGATGGAATTGGATGTTCCTTCGCTCATACATTTAGCCCGTTGATCCATCGCTAATTAGCGATAGAATGGAAAAAGTTTGTTGCTATATTTTAGCAACCCAAAAATTATGATAGAACATTTCCATCACTAATTGCAAACTTCCATTGCTATTTAGCGTTTTTTCGTCGTTGTCTCCGTCGCTATTCATCAATTTTCTAGTAGTGAAAGATCTAACTATCAGATTATTTTTTACATCCCTATTCACCCCTCCCTATGGTGTATATGAGCTATCCGGGAATAAAAATTGGTATCAAAACTAGTTCCACACTTCTCAAGAATTAACATTCTTGTGGACTAATGATCATGGCTTACTATCCTAGATGAAGCTCGGATACAAGAACTTATAACAAACAGTCTTTCTTCAATGGGTGAAACTTTGCCCATTGAAAGAAACTTATGGAAGTCTTCCTATAAGATCACGACGATCGTGTATCGGAAATTGTTCAAAAGAGAAACTACATCCCTATGACTGGAATCGGAGAAGATGCAACTCTAAAAACCTAAACCCGAATTCACTATCGCTCATAAAATAAAATATTCAAAAATTTTTCGAGGTCTCAACATCATGCTAGGAAGTTTGGACAAGTGAATTCAATCGCATCTTAGCCTATGAAACCGCTAAGCAAATCTGGGACACATATGTCACTACCTACGAAGCCACCAGCCAAGTCGGACAATCAAAAATCCGCTAGTATGTGCACAATTATGAGCTATTCAAAATGCCGCTCGAAGAAGAATCAAAGATATGTACATTAGATTCTTATAAATTCTTAATAATTTGAAATCACTTAGGAAGCCATACTAAGAGGCATAGGTAGTGAGAAAAATCCTCATGTATCTTCCAAAACAAAAATAGGGACCAAATAGGAGAAGGCCAAGATTTGAGTAAACTAAAGCTAGATTATCTTATTGGCGGGCTCCTTACACACGAGATTCATCTTCAAGACGACTTAGATGAGTCAAAGCAAAAGAAAAGAGGAGCCATAAAAAGCACTTATGAAGAAGATTCTCGGTCTCACTTATCTCAGGAAGAAAAAGACCCTATGGCTCTCATAGCGGCTGGATTTAGAAAGATGTTTCGCCATAACAAGTACAAAAAGAGATTCAATCGTGACTCATTTTTCAGAAAGCAAGACAAGTATTAGAAAGGTAAGAAAAGTTCTTTTAAAAATAAATCTAATCCTGGTAATGCTTTTGGTCGTGGATTCCAAGTGAAGGTTTGCTCTTGGAGAGAATAAGTCACCCTAGAGGGGGATGAATAGGGTGATGGAAGATTTTAAATAAAATCAAACTCTTTTTGCACGAGGATTAAGCAAAAGTAGATTCCGAGTCTAGATTGGACTCGGACAGATAGACAAATAAAAGCACGTGGAAACCCTCTAGGGGCAGAAAACCACGGACAATGCTAATCCAAGCACCAAGTCAAATCCACTAATTGAATCCTCAATTACAAAGTGACTCTAACCAGAATTTCTCCCTTAGACAATTACTTTACAAGTTTTTCCTAGACTAAGAAGTGCCCTTGTCCGATCTATTATTTCTTGACCGAGTTAACACTTATAGTCGGGAGAATTAAGTTGAGTTAGCCCTTACAGACTCGGTCAAGAGACTTACAAAGAAAGTAAGAAAAGAATGTAAGTGATTACAAGATTTTCCGTACAACTCAAAAAGTAAGAATTACAGAGTTAGAGTTGTAAGTAGAAGATTGAGTAAGAATGCACCGAGTAAGTGTTAAACAATATGTTCAAGCAACAATCT
Organism: Talinum fruticosum; assembly: GCA_021018815.1. Lineage (NCBI taxonomy): Eukaryota > Viridiplantae > Streptophyta > Magnoliopsida > Caryophyllales > Talinaceae > Talinum > Talinum fruticosum. The sequence continues at coordinate 435,174 of JAITYX010000104.1, forward strand.
TCAAGTGTTACAAAGTGGCTTCTATTTATAATCACCCGAGCGGAATGACCGTTGAGTCCGGTTATGGACTTGTGATCTTCACTAGCCTTTATAACCTGCTATTCCGAGTCACTCGGAAAAGATCCGTTGGGATGTTAACGTTGTGCAATGACTCTTGGCTCCAAAGATGGTCCAATCATCTAGCGGTGATTGAAAATTGAGGTGGAAACAACCGTTAGACTCGAAGTTGCAGTTTTCTAGTTTTAGAAACAAACAACCCCGACATGGTGTCCGAGTCATGTCCAAAAATGGTTAATCTCTGTCTACAGGTGTTTAACGGTTAGAAACCGGTTGCTTTTGTACTTCAAAAATAGATTAGGCTTGTTTGAATAACCTACAAGAGCAAATCACATTGGTACTCAAAGTATAAAAATACTTTGGTTTAAGATTAGGCACATATAATAATTAAATCGGAGTAATTAAGCACTTAATTATCTTTCGCCTAAAAGAGTGGAATTTTCCGATTCTAATATCCATTAGCTTCAGATTCCATCTTAAGTCAATCCTTAAATGATCAAGTTAGAGAGAATTAAATATTAGGATACATAAACTTGATCCAACAAATAATCCTCTAGAAATAAACTGATTTAAAACATATAATTAATGTTGTAATTCATTTTAATCTTGAAACAAGAAGCCGATGCTCGGAATAAATATGTTAGAGAAATTATTTGTTCATGCGATAATTATGAGTGATGTCCGAGTGGGTTAGAAGCATAATTATGAGAGATATGAAAGAACATGCTTTCCGAGTGGGTCGGAACAAAATGAAAACTTAAATAAAAGTTTCTATGAGGCTTAGAATGACTTCGAATCAAAACCCAAGAGAGATAGAAAGTTGTACCCGAGTCTTCACCAAGATCATATGATCCAAGATTGCCCAAATCTGAGGAAGAAGAATGACAAGGAAAAGTTCTTTTCCAAAGGAAAGAAAGCTACGTTAGCAACTTAGAGTTATTTTGACTCCAATGAAAACAAAATTGAATTTATGAAAGTTATCAATCTTTGTCCGATGGCTAATGACAACCTTGTACCAACCGACTTAGACTCAAACGAGGATCTCGAGTGAAGAAAATACGAAGGGGTATTACAATACATTATCAGTTTCTCTAAAGATTATTTTGCTAAATGTCTTGTGAAGATTAAGGACCATTAGAATGTAGAGATTAAGTCCCTAAAAATTCTTTAAAACTTTTATAAAATGAAAATATGAGTTTAAAAACTCATGTGAAACTCTTCATACCGAGGTCGGAGATCAAAAATTAATTTATAAAGATCTTAGATATAAAAAACAAAGTCTTCAAAACTTATGAAGATACTTATGAGACTCTTTTAAAACTTACCAATGGACAAGATAATCTCAACATGGTATTGGGATCTCAATAAATCTCTTACAAAAGATAAGGTATTGGTTTTGACTCGTAAAGTTAGAAAACTACTTACAAAAATTTCTTTCAAAAAGGATATGCACAAAAGACTCAAAGTCACTCCAACTTTAGAAAAAAGGAGCTACTTTGGTGCCTCACTGTCTCGGAGATGTGATGGCCCCAGAATAATACAAGTTTGGGTGCCCAAAGGGACAAAACCCCCAAACATGGTTTCTAGTTAGAGAAGATCCGAGTTACCTGGTCAAAGGAAGCAAAAAGGTTTTATCTGAGTGTAGGTATGCTTGAAGGCAAAATCTTATTGTTGATACCTTAATAGTGAACACTCAAGACATATGTATGGTGAACCCCCATATTATATTCATCGAATTTCATCCTAAAAAATTTGGTATAGCTATTTTTGTTGATGATAGTTAAGGTTATATTATTGGACATGGAAAAGTTGGTAAAGATTCAAACCATGCTATAGAAAAATACATTTCGTTGATGAATTAAAATACAATCTTTCCGAACTCAGGAACCTCTTTAGCAAACTTATCAAATAAATCGTTAGCGATTTCATTGAAAGGAACAAGATTGGAATTTAGAAAAAGAGTCTTCACATCGAAGAGTTTGTAAAGGTAAGGTTGACTCGCATGGTCTTAACTCGAACAAGAGAAGTAATGACGCCTTCGTTAGTAGTCATGTGAGAATAGAACTCGGACATTAGGTCCGGACAAATGTATTCACAAAAATAGAAATGGTTGTACACACCAGTTTTGTGATGTGTTTCAATTAGGAGAAGGAGGTGGTAGGGAAGAATTTATCGTCTAAAATGAAATGTTGAGCGACAAAGAATTTGGAGGATCCGAGGCAACTTCTTTACCTTTGCATGGTGTGGCCTCGTGTCTTAGATTTGGTTCTGGCCTTCTTGGTGGTCGAACCTCCTTCTTGAGCAGCTCCTCTCTTAGCCATGTTCGCAAAGAGATTAGATAAAGTGATCGAGAGAGTAGAGAGAGAATTGAGAATAAAGAGACTTGAGATTAAGAGAGAGAACACGAGTAAGGGAGAGAGAATTTGAGAGCGAAGAGAGCAAGAGTGCCAGTAATAAGTTGGTAAAGTTAAGAAAAGAAAGAGAAGCGATGCTATTTATAGTAGAAAAGGCTTCCAACCGTCTTTCTCACCCAAATACCAAGCAATGGTTCTCGGACCGTTGTGTTGCTCTACGTTGTAACGCCTAGTTTTCCAACAACTTTCTTCCAATGGCTAGTTTCTGCTGACTGTTTGTGTGACAAAGAGAGAGAAGAAAGAGTTTTCGAAAACATTTATGATATTCTCTATTTACCTAGAGATGACCCCGAATTTTGATGTCCATTTTGCTCAAAATCTGAGTTTGACTCGATAAAAATGTCTAAGTGACTAAGAACACTCGGAACAATAATAACTCATAGCTTAGTTTCACTCGAGTTAACTGATCCATTTGTTATCTATTCAAAAGCATATAACACATAATCATGAAAGAATAATTCATGCAATAAATCTCATAATCATGTATTAATCATGCCAAGTTTATTCCTAATAAAACAAAACTGATCCTCACTAATGGGCTTAGTAAAAATATTAGCTAATTGAAACTTAGTAGGAATAAATTCAAGTTCAATATCACCTTTCTCAGATCGGTCTCTCGGAAAATGATACATGACCTCAATATGCTTAGTCTTTGAGTGCTTGAACTGGATTGTTAGTGATGCTAATTGCACTTTGATTGTCACACTTGATTGGGATGTATGTTAATGATAGTCCAAGATCCTTTAAGTGCAACTTGATCCATAGAATCTGAGCACAACTAGCTCTAGCTACAATGTACTCAACCTCAGCACTTGATAGGGCAACCGAGTTCTTTTCTTTGAGTACTAGGAGACGAGGGATTGACCCGAAATTTACATGCTCCCGATCCGCTCTTTCTATCAACCTCGTATCTAGCATAGTCAACATGTGAGTATCCAGTGAGAGTCGGCTTCGAGTCTTTTGATAACTATAGACTAAGATTCCGAGTCCCTATAAGATATCTAAGAATTCTCTTCACCGTAGTGAGATGTGATTATTTCGGATTAGTTTGAAATCTTGCACAAAGGTAGACACCGAACATGATATCTTGAACAAAGGATCCAATCATACCTCTGTAGAGTTTCTAGTCTACAACTTTACCTATCTCATCCGAGTCTAGTTTTTAACTACTACTCATAGGTGTTGCTGCATGCTTCACATCTTATAGCTTGTATTTCTTCAATAGCTCCTTGGAGTACTTAGATTCATGGACATAAATGACATCCTTATCTTGTTTAATTTGCGGACCAAGAAAGAAATTGAATTCTCCCATCAAACTCATTTAGAACTCTCGTCTCATTAACTCATAAAACTCTTGCATATAGTTTCATTAGTAGCTCCAAAAATGATATCATCAACATATATCTACATGATAAGAAAATCATTCCCCTTGGTTTTTATGAAAAGAGTTTTGTCAATTTGACCTCTTTTGAAATCATTTTCAACCAAGAAACCGCTTAGTCTTTCTACCAAGCTCCGGGAGCTTGTTTAAGACCATATAAAACCTTTTGTAACTTGAAAACATGATTTGGAAATTATGAGTTTTCAAATCCAGGGGTTGTTCAATATAAACTTCTTAAATAAAACCATTGAGAAATGCACACTTGACATCCATTTGATAAAGCTTCAAGTTCAAGCTAGATGCAAAAGCTATGAGAATTTTGATTGCCTTAATTCTAGCAACAAGTACAACGGTTTCCCCACAATCAATTCCTTCCTCTTGGTTATATCCTTAAGCAACTAGTCTAGCTTTATTTCTGACTACTAACCCTTCCTTATCAAGTTTGTTCTTGAAAACCTATTTAGTTCCCGAAGACTCGGACTTTATACTTACACTTTTCCGAGTTCCATCGAGGAATCAGGTATAAGACTTCATCTCTTATGGGGTTTTGATTTCAAGTCATTCCATGTACCTTAAAAGCCTTTCCGAGTGATAACATTTTCTCCGAGTGTTATAGAAACTATTATATATGTTTATGCGTGACTCGATCGACTCGTAAAGCATACTTATACTCACCACTTCACACTCGCTCCGAGTCACTCAACGCTTAGAAATATCGCATGTTCAAACACTTTATTTCACGCACATAAACTCAGTGTCCGACTTCATGTTATAGGAATTACATTGTTAATTTACTATTCCAAGTCAGCATATTTAGTTTGAACTTTGTTTATTCTAAATCAAGTTTGTTTACTCCGATCCTTTGACTTGTTTATCTTCTAAACCGACTAAGATGGAATTTGAGTATCATGGATATTAGACTGTTAAGTCGTATTTTATACGTATTTTTAGTTTATATTATATAGTTTATTTTATCTAATTTATTCTATTTTGTCTATTTATAGGTAATTATCGAATAAAGTGGGGAAGAGAAGAAAAGTCGTTAAAAGTGGATTTTTAGCTACCGACAAGCATCCAAGAAAATATATGAAGTCGGTCCATAAATATAATATGTAATAAAATATTTATTTTAGGATATTATATTTTAGGAAATCCTAATTGGAATAGAAAAGGAAACTTAGAAGAGAAGAAAGAGAAATAAACCCTAACTCTTTCACCCTATATATACTACTTATTATCATCATGGAGAGGGAGACCGGGAAGCCAGCCACACACAATCATCACCCTTTCTTCCCTTGCTGTCCACGCACCCTGCACCACCAGCCAGCCCGCACTTGCTGCCCAGCTGCCTGCACCTGCGCCGCTGCTCCCGGTTGCTCGCCGTCCGCCGCTGCTTCGGCTTGCTGCCGCTCCCTCGTGCTGCTGCCCGACCAGCCACCATCCATCATCATCTTCTTCATCTTCCCGGGTCAAAGAAACTAATATCGGTAGTATAATTTAGTTTTGTAATTTTTATTAGAAAAGATTGAGTTTTTATTGTTAGATTAATATTAAAGATGCTAATTTTATTTAGTTTACATGTTTTAAATTACATTATGTGTGAGTAGTTTTTCTTATACTTAGTATAATCTACTTGAAGCCATGTTAAATTATTTATTTTGAAACAAAGTTTCGATTTTTATTGTCTTATTGATTCGATCCATGATTCTATGATAATTTGTATTTAATGTTTATGATTTTATGTTTAATTAATTAGAGTGCACACTAATTGATTTTATATGAATTCATTCGATAGTTTAAAGGGTTTAAGTAAGTAATTGCTTGATCTTTTAGAAATAAGTATCACCCTAGTTAATCATGGATGGCTCATACCCATCTCTTTTAATTAGAAAATTGTCATAGATCCTTCTTAAATCAATTTGCTAGCAGATTGGTTATTAGGTGCTAGATGATGTTTTTCTAATACTTAATGCTCTAATCTGATTAAATTCTAGTGCTAGTGCTAAGGTTATCAATATTAGTAGGGTTTATATTAAGGCTAGGCCTAAGTAAACTAATAACTAAGGAAAAACGGGGAAGATCCGCTAGTGGTTGTCTTCTACAGTTTAACTCATGGGTAGATCAAATTGTGTGTTAATGATAAATAATAATTTGCATCGTGGATATAGATTATACTAAGTGTTTTTATAAATTTGATATCTTTGATAATTATTTGTTTGCTTTTAGTTATTTTCTTGAGTTTATTAATTTTTACTTATAAAGTTATAGTCTTTTATTATAAATTTCATCATCCCCCATAAAGATTAGGTTTTTAGATTAGTTTTAGTAATTTTAATTTAATTTTATTTTGAGTCTTTATATATTTTAATTTTCAGATTATTTCTCTGTCAATTTTTATTATTTTTGAGTTAGTTTGTTAGAAATTAGTTTAAAAATAGTTTCTTTTGTTATTTTTCATGTTTTATTTTCTTTTAGTGTTTAGATAGAGTCCTAGTTTGCTGTGATTAAATTTTAGAATTTTTGGAATTAATTTGATATTTTTTCAGATTTAATTCTTGAATTTAATTACTGTAGGTTTTTTAATAAAATAAATTCGTAAATTAGATTTTAAATTTTGTTTTTATATTTTTAGGGTCTGGTTAGGTTTAGAAAATTAGTATTATTATTCTGGATAATTTTAGTATTTATTTTCGTAATTAATTTAGTGCAGAATTTTAGTTATTTAATTTTCTGTTTTAGAATTTGTTTATTTTCTGCTTTAGTTTTCTGTTTTAATTATTCTGAAAAATTATAAAAAATATTTCTGGGTTATTGTAGTTTTATTATTCTGCATAAATTATTTATTTAGTTATTAGATAATTTTCTATGAATTTTAGCTATTGATTTTAATTTATATTTTCTGTTTTGTTTTTAAGAGTAGTAAATTTAATTAGATTAAAACTTGCATGTTATTATATCTTTCCTCGTGGATTCGATCCTTACTTCCCTATGCTATATTCTTAATTATAAGTTTAAGTAGTGGTTTAATTTGTTGCTTGTACGACAAGCTTAACATAGACTCGTAAAATTCCATTCCTTTTCGACTCGGATAATTAGTCACTTAAGTATATTAATTATGTTATTATCTCGTGTCTAATCTTGGACCAAAGTATTTTATACTTTCAGAACCAAATTGATTTACTTTTGTAGGTTATTCAAACGAGGCTATCCTAATTTTGAATTGCAAAAGTAACCTAGGCTTCAAAACGTCAAATCACCAAGCAGACAAGACTTTTTCCATCTCTCGCTGTTGAGAGAAATATAATACCGCAAGTGCACGGTGTAGCTGTAGCTAGGAACCGGCAAGTACGGGTCGTGTCCACAAGGAACTCGTTTTCAAATACTAAATCCACCTAAAAACTCTAATCTAGGTAAAAACTCAGTTCGACAATGATTTGGTTTTTGGATCAACTAATAACAAAATAACTAAGAGAAACCGATGAATAAAAAGCCTTAGATTGGGATTAATCACAGTAATATGCCTGAAACTAGAATCGAATACCGCTTGAGATTTGCCTATGCTAGTAGTTTAGAAGAGGGAGACACCAATTAAGCCTATCTTCGCCTACTTTCGAAGGTCAAAGACTAATCTTGCACAATCCAATCACCTATTTTCATGGGATTAATAAAGGGTAAAATTACAATGAATGCATCTCACAACCCCCAATTAAAACGTTAATTATTTTCATATCAAAGTTCTAATCGTTCACAACGTCATTCTAGGTAAGTTTTCATCTTTCGATGTTCCACAAAACCCTAATAAAAGCATATGAGTCCTCTCTCGAGGCAATCAATGAAAGAGTGATGAACGAAGTGAATTCTAACCTAAAAAGCATAGAACAACCCAATTGGTACTCAATTCATGATTATCAAAGCATAATAAGATCAATCCCAACCTAAGTAAAGAAATTAGCATCTAAACATGATATTAAACAATTGACAAAGATTGGAGAAAATAGCCATAGAGAAACAAAGAGAAATTGTGAAGAAAAGATAAAGAGAAGAAATTACGATTACCGAATAAAAAGTTTGATGCGATTCAATCATAAAAACTTGAAGTAGATGAACAATAAAGAGTGTTCTTGAGTCTCCTCTCGGAGCCCTCTCGAAACCCTAGCTAAATCTCTAAATTATGGAATAGAATCCTTCAACAAATACAATTAGGAAACTTAAATAATCGCCGAAACAGTGAGTTGCACGGCCGTACAAAAGTCGCACGGGTACCGTGCGAAAAATCTGCCGCGTTCGTGCTCTCTGCCTGTTTCGCACGGTCGTGCAGATTCTGCACGGGGTACCGTGCGCTTCTTCAATTTTCCGTAACTTGTCGCACGGCCGTGTGAGATGTGCACAGGGGCCGTGCGGCCTTCCTTCACTTCGGGCCTTTCGCTTGATGATCCGCACGGCTATGCGGCTTCGCACGGGGTCGTGCGACTTCTCTTGATGTGTTTTAGGCTTCTTTCTTGCCTCCTCTTGGGCCCGAACTCTTCTCTTCATCGCTTTTCATGAAATTTACCTCGAATCTCTCAAATTTAAGCCCAAAAACCCGTAATAAAGAGATTTACGAACTTAGGTGACGATAAAGAGAAAATGAGCAAAATCTAACCCAAAACTAAATAAATATCATTGAAATCATCACGGAATTGGACTAAATAATCCCTTAAAAACCGGCAAAAACGAGGTCTAACACCGGCCTAGCCCCGGACAATCGTGTCGGGGTTGTGCTGTTTCCAAAACTAGAAATCCGCAACACTAAGCTCAACGGTGGTTTCCACGTACTTTACGAGTTATTACTTTTCCGAGTGCATTATAGACTCGGATCTGTTTCAAAGTTCTGCTTAATCTATTTCTTCACTCTTCACTGAATTTTGAGTTAGTACTTTTCCGAGCTTATCCTTAACTCTCACTCACCTCGGATTCATATCTATTAAAAGCTCAAGCAAATTTCATCATCACCCTATTCACCCCCTCTAGGGTGACTTAGCCTCTCCCAGAGCAAACCTTCAATTGGTATCAAAGCTTTGCCTTTCAGAAAGGATCTAACCATCCAAAGGTTTAAAGATCAAATGGCTCGGAACAATGGAGAGTTCGATGAAGGAAGATCTTCCAACAAACCACCAAAGTTCGAAGGATCTAACTTCGTGCACTTGAAGAAACTCATGGAATGTTTTCTCGCTAGATCATGATGAGGATGTTTGGAACATTATACAAGTAGGCAACTACATTCCCATAAAGACGGAAGAAACAAGACTCGTACCCAAGACAAAGGCCGGGTTCACTGCCGATGAAGCGAGAAGTTCAAAAAGAACTTCAAGGCAATGAACATTCCGATGTGCGCCATCAGCTCGAAGAATACAACCGAGTGTCTCGCTCGTGATGCAGCCAAAGAAGTATGGGACACGGTGATCAACACCTATGAAGGCACAAGCCAGGTCGGACAAGCGAAGATAAGCCAATATCTTCATAAGTATGAGCTGTTTAAGATGGATCCGTAAGAAAACATCACTCGGATGTTCATTTGTTTTACTCGAGGTTACTAACAATCTCAAATCTCTGGGTAAAAAGATTTCCCACGAGGAAATGTGCAGAAAGATACTCGAAGCCTACCCAAGAAAAGATGGGGTCCCAGAGTGACAGACTATCGACGAGGTTCAGAACTTGTCTCTACTAAAGCCGGACGAACTCATTGGGAAGCTTCTCACCATGAGATCCACCTGGAAGAGGAGGATGCAAGGGTCAACACCAAAAAGAACATTGCACCGAAAGCCTCGTAAACCGAGAGAAGCATATCCGAGTTCTTCCGACTCGGAAGAGGATCCCATGGCACTTATCACTAGAGGCTTCAAGAGAATGATGAAGCACAAGAGATGGGATAAGAAGCCAAGACAAGATTTCTATAAGAAAGACAAGAATGATAGAAAAGGTAAATACTCTTCCCCTTCAAAGTTATCTTTGACTAAGAATTCTGGCTGTTTTGATTGTGGCAGCAAGGAACACATAGTCAAGGACTATCCCAAGAGAAAAAGGGATAGAAGAAAGAAAAAGGCTATGATGGCCACATGGAGTGACGAGGACTCATCGAAGAGGACGAGGACACAGATGACTCAAAGTGTCCGATGACACTTTCCGATTCGAAGTGGAAATAGAGTCGGACACGGATCAATCGGACAATAAGGAAGCAAATCCTCAAGAGGTAATTGAATACTTTCTCAAATTTTCCAAAGTTGATTTAGCCAAGTATATTTTCACGTTGGAAGAGAAGTCAAATTCCGATTCTTCTCATTTTAAAGAACAACTTGAGTCAATTTCTTCCGAGAGCATTTCTTTAAAAAATGAGTTGGAAAAATTGAGACTTACATTGAGAGAACTCAAGACTAGTGTTCAAACCAATGAGACCGAGTCCGAGTTACTCGGAAAAGAAAATAAGCAACTAAAGCAAAAGCTCAACGAGTCTCAAGATCTTGTTTTAAAATTTACTCAAGGTTAGAAAAACCTTGATATGCTCTTGGGATCTCAATGTGTCTCGTTTAGAAAAGAAGGTCTTGGTTTTAACAAAGAGGAGGAATCCAATTCCTACTCGGAGCTTTTCAAAAGGATTCCGTAACTATAAAGTTTAGGAAGGCTGAGCACGGTCCCATTCATAAAAATGAAAGGAGGACTGAGCCTGCACCAGCTTACAGGAAAAAATCATCTCCACCAGTTTATAAGAGAAAAGCTTTTCAAAAGAAAGAGACACAATCTGTTCTCTAAATGGAAGACTCAGAATCGGACCAAACCCAAAGTCATTCAAATTTGGGTTCCGAAAAACCTTCTTCCTCGAAAAGGACCACAGAGAAAGAGTGTTACTGGGTTCGTTAGAGGAAGTGAGAAGGGTTAGTTTATCTCTGTTTTGCAGGCCACTCAGAAAAGATCAAAAGGGCATTGGTACCTGGACAGTGGATGATCACGCCACATGTCGGGAGATTCGAGACTTTTTCCGAGTTAGAAGAGTAAAAAGCAGGAAAAGTCACATTTGGAGATGACAACAAAGGCAAGATAATTGGGATAGGCAAGATTGGAAAAAGAAGCAATCTGGTCAGCCCAAGTATACCTTGTCAAAGGGTTAAAGTACAACCCGCTTGGCATCTCTCAATTGTGTGATAAAGGTCAATAGGTAAGATTCACTCAAACCAACTGTTATATTTCGATGACCCTACCAAGGAGATCAAGCTATTAGGTAAGAGATCAGGTAACACTTACATTATTCCTCTTTCGACCCCAGCCAAAATTTATCTTGTTTAAAAGCATCACTTCTTGATGACTCATGGACATAGCATCATAGATTAGGTCATGTTAGCATGCATACTATTAAGAAACCGACATCTCATGGTTTAGTCGAGGTTTGCCTAATTGTGCTTTTAAGAAAGATAAAATTTGTGAAGCATGCACAAAAGGGAAACAAGTCAGATCATCTTTTAAATCTCTGAAGACAGTTTCCACATCCAAGGTGCTTGAAATGCTACATATGGACTTATGTGGTGAAATCCTCGTTAAGAGTCTTGGAGGTAAATCATATGTACTGGTTATTGTTGATGATTACTCACGATTTACTTGGGTGTGTTTTCTTAAGCACAAAAATGAAGCATTCAAAGAGTTCAAGCAAGCTCTGCAGAAAAATCCAAGTTGAGTCTCGGACTCGGATCCGGAGAATTCGAACCGACCATGGAAGGGAGTTCGACTACTTAGAATTTGCAGAGTTTTGTGACAAGAATGGTATTTCCCATAACTTCTCAGCACCAAGAAGTCCTCAAAAAATGGAGTAGTGGAGAGAAAGAACAGAACTCTTGAAGAAATAGCTAGGGCAATGATGATTAAACATAATCTACCCTACTATTTTTGGGTTGAGGCGAGAAACACCGCAAACTACACCTTGAATAGATGCCTCATCGGACCCATCCTGAAGAAAACACCATACGGGCTCTACAAAGGGAAGAAACCCAATATCTCATACTTCAAACCCTTTGGATGTAATTGTTTTGCTCACAACAATGGTAAGGATCACCTGACCAAGTTTGATGCTCGGTCGAGATGAAGGTATTTTTCCGGGTTATTCTTCTCATAGCAAAGCTTATCGCATTTTTAATAAAAGAACTAACAAAGTGGAAGAAAGCATCCACTTGTGTTTGATGAGATTGAATAGAAAAAGCCAAGTGAATCATCATTCTCGGACCTAAAGCTCAGCAGAAATGATGATTGCGATGAAAATGAGCCTATCGAGAATCAAACCCAACTAGCTCGGAATGGAGTTACTCGTAAAGATGTGACTCGGAATGAGACAACTCAAGAACCCGCTCGGAATGATGAAGGACAAACTGTTGAACAAGTTCACTCGGAACGGATCTCCGAAGATCAACCAATTCAACCTACGGATCTGGTGAATCGGAGAACAGGTAGAGCATTTAAGTATGCTTCGGTCATCCACTGGAAAACATATTATCCGATATCAACAAGTGTGGTAAGAACTTGTTCCTCTCTTCAGAATCTATGTGCATTCACTGCATTCATTTCATTAACTCGAACCTAAAAATGCACTAGAGGCAGTAAATGAACCTGAATGGGTAAATGCTATGCAAGAGGAACTCAATCAATTCGAAAGAAACCAAGTCCGGACTCCGACCAAATGACCTTCCGACCACCCAGTCATAGGAACCAAATGGGTTTTCAAGAACAAACTGGATGAAGGTGGGTTGGTAGTCGAAACAAGGCTAGACTTGTGGCTCAAGGATATAATTAGGAAGAAGGGATTGATTGTGGGGAAACCTTCGCACTCGTTGCGTAATCGAAGCCATTAGAATCCTGTTAGCATTTGCATCTAGCATGAATATCAAGTTATATCAAATAGATGTTAAGTGTGCTTTTCTTAATGACTTTATCGAAGAGGAAGTCTATGTTGAGCAGACCCCTGGATTTGAAAACTCAAAATTTCCAAATCATGTTTTCAAACTTCAAAAAGCTCTTTATGGTCGTAAACAAGCTCCCGGGGCTTGGTATGAAAGACCGAGCAATTTCTTAGCTCAAAATGATTTTAGAAGAGGTCAGATTGATAAGACTCTCTTTATAAAAACCAAGGGGAAAGACTTCCTTATCGCTCGGATATATGTTGATGACATAATTTTTGGAGCTACTAATGAAATTCTACGTCGAGATTTTTCCGAGTTAATGAGACAGGAATTTCAAATGAGTATGATGGGAGAACTCAATTTCTTCCTTGGCCTACAAATCAAGCAAGACAAAGATGGAATCTATGTCCATAAATCAAAGTACACCAAGGAGCTGCTGAAAAAGTATAAACTTCCGGATGCGAAGCATGCAAAGAACACCTATGAGCAGATAGCATAAAATTGGACTCGGACGAAAAAGGTAAAGCAATAGATCGAAGCTCTATCGAGGTATGATTGGATCTTTGCTATATCTTACTTCCAGTAGGCCGGATATAATGTTTAGTGTCTGTCTATGCGCAAGATTCCAAGCTAATCCAAAATAATCACATCTCACTCGCGGTGAAGAGTGAAGACTCGTACATCGCTCTATATCTTTCCGAGTCATGCAAAAGGAATCAGGTATAATGATGTCATTCATATAGAGTTTTGATTCCAAGGCATTCTCTCGTGTCTTGGAAACTTACTTGAGTTAAATAAGTATCCTTTCTATGCGATTTGGCCTTCACATATCTCTTTCATCGCTTTCAGTTAGCGCCTCGAAAATCGGTTCTTTAGTCTCGAGTCCACTCTCACTCGGATTAATCGCATTTTGAATATACCGAGTATTCCGTTGTTTCTCACTCGGAATCTAACTTGTGGTTATTTACTCTATTGTTTGCATTGTCGGCATTCATAGTTCATTTCATGCTTAGTCTGTATCAAGTTCTTTCTCACTCGATATTCGCTATAGAACGTGTTTCTTTACTTAAGACTAAGTCATATGGAATTCCGAGTATCATGGATATTAGACTCGAAAATTCCATTTCTTTTCGATTCGGATAATCAATTGCGTAATTTTTCAAAATTATTTTGTTATCTATGTCTAACCTTGGACCAAAGTATTTTATACTTTGAGAACCAAAGGTGTTTTACTTTTGTAGGTTATTCAATCGAGGATATCTTTTCAAACTACAAAAGTAGCCGGCTTCGTAACGTCAAATCACCAGCGAGATATGGCTTTTCACCTTCCCTCGCTTTAGTCTCGTAAGATTGTGTCGGAAGCCGTCCGCTTCCATATCCGGAAAACTGGAACGCTAAGCCTAACGGTGGTTTCCACCTCATTTTTCAAGACACAACCGATGGTTTTGGGACTTCCAAGAGAGTTAAACCGTTGTTCAACGTTCATATTTCAACGGATACTTTCGAGTGACTCGGAAAGCTTCTACCAACGGTCACAGAAGACTCTCGGTCAGCAGATGAAGATAACGGCTACTCGCTTGGTTATCTATAAAAAGAAGCCACTTCACAAGACTTGGAGGTTGCCGAACATATTGTCTATACACTTACTTGATCAAAGTTATTGTATTTACTCTCAATCTTCAACTTACAACTCCCACTCGTAATTCATTACTTTCGAGTTGTAAGGTCTTGTACTTAGCTACAAACACTTCTTACATTCTTTGTAAGGTCCCTTGACTAAGCCGTAAAGGTTAACTCGGCTTAGTTGTCCCTAGCTGTAAGGGTTATCTCAGCTAGGAAGTACTAGATCGGATAAGGTAACTTCGAGTCTAGGAAAATCAGTATAGAGTTGTCTAAGGGAGCAACTTGGGTTCCGTCAAGTTCACGGTATTTTGTGGACTCAAAATAGTGGATTTGACTTCGTGTCTGGATTGACACGGGCCGTGGTTTTCCGCCCCGGGAGGGTTTCCACGTAAAACCTCTCGTGTTCTTTTCCGAGTTCATTCTAGACTCGACATGCCTTAGTGCTCTTGCTTCTTCCGATTCATTGCTTTCGAGTCCAATCTTTTCGACTCTGTTATTAGACTCGCATTCTGTCTTTTCCTCTTTCTCGCGCAAAAGTGTGTATTTTCGTAAAGAATTTTCTATCACCCTATTCACCCCCTCTAGGGTGACTCGGACTCTCCTTGAGCAAACCTTCAATTGGTATCGAGCCTAGCCTTTCGTAAAGGATCTAACAGTCCAAAGGTTTAAAGATCGGATGGCTCGTAACACCGGAGAGTTCGACGAAGGTAGATCTTCCAACAGGCCACCAAAATTCAAAGGTTCAAATTTCGGTCACCTGGAAGAAGCTTATGGAATGTTTCCTTATGGATCACGATGAAGAAGTATGGGAAATCATACAACAAGGAAACTACATTCCAACAAAGACAGATGAATTCAGTAATCCTTCCAAAGACAAAGGCCGAGTTCACGCCGACAGGCGCAGAAGTTCGTAAAGAACTTCAAAGCCATGAACATCCTCATGTGCGCCATAAGCTCGAAGAATATAATCGAGTCTATGCTCGTGACTCGCTAAAGAAGTGTGGGACACTCGGTCAACACCTACGAAGGTACAAGTCAGGTGAGACAAGCAAAGATCAGCCAAGTATCTTCACAAATATGAGCTTTTCAAAATGGAGCCGTAAGAGAACATTACTCGGATGTTCATACGCTTCACCGAGATCACCAACAATCTCAAATCTTTGGGAAAGAAGATCTCCCATGAAGAAATGTGTCGAAAGATTCTCGAAGCCTACCCAAGAGACGATGGGGTCCTAAGGTGACTCGCCATAGAAGAGGCTCAAAACCTCTCACTCTTGAAGCCGGACGAGCTCATCGAAAGCTTCGACTCATGAGATACACCCGGAAGAAGAAGATGCCGAGGGTACTTCCAAAAGGAACATTGCGCTTAAAGCCTCGTAATCCAAAGAAGCAATTCCGAGCTCCTCCGAATCGGAGGATGATCCCATGGCACTCATTGCAAAAGGCTTCAAGAAAATGATGAAGCACAAAAGATGGGACAAAAGACCAAAAGAAGAATTCTACAAGAAAGACAAAAGAGATAGAAAAGGTAAGTTTTCTTCTTCTTCAAAGTTATCTCTGTCTAAGAATTCTGGATGTTTTGAATGTGGCAGCAAAGACCACATAGTCAAGGACTCGTCCAAAACGAAGACGGGACAGGAAGAAGAAAAAGGCCATGATGGCAACATGGAGCGATGAGGAATCATCTCGAAGACGACGAGGATTCGGATGACTCAAAGTGTCCGATGGCAATCACCGACTCGGAAGTCGAAAAGAGTCGACTCGCATACGTACTCGTATAATGAGGAAACCGATCCTCAAGAGGTAATAAACTACTTCCTCAAATTCTCCAAAGTTGATTTAGCTAAATACATCTTTACTTTGGAAGAAAAGTCCAATTCGATTCTTCTCATTTCAAGGAACAACTTGAGTCAATCACCTCTAAGAGCACTTCTTTAAAAAATGAATTGGAAAACCGAGACTCACACTCGGAGAACTCAAGACAAGTGCTCAAACTAATGAGACCGAGTCCGAGTTACTCGTAAAAGAAAATGAGCAACCGAAACGTAAGCTCACCGAGTCTCAAGACCTGGTTTTAAAATTTACTCAAGGACAGAAGAACCTTGATATGCTCTTAGGTTCACAATGTGTCTCTTTTAGAAAAGAAGGTCTTGGTTTCAATAAGGAGGAAGAATCTAATTCTTACTCGGAATTGTTCAAAAGGATTCCGTAACCGTTAAGTTCAAAAAGGCCGAGCATGGTCCCATTCACAAAAATGAAAGGAGGACTAAACCTGCACCTATCTACAAAAGGAAACCATTTTCCTCTCGTTGCAAAAGAAAAGGTTTTTAAAAGGAAAGAGATACGGACTCAGCTTCTCTAAGAAGAAGAAGACTCGTAATCGACTAAACCCAAAGTCATTCAAATCTGGGTTCCGAAGCACCTTCTTCCTCGTAAAAGGACCACAAGTAAGGAATGTTACTGGGTTCGTTAGAGGAAGTGAGAAGGGCTAGATTCTCTCTGCTTTGCAGTCTCTCGTAAAAGATCAAAAGGGCACTGGTACTGGACAGCGGATGTTCTCGACATATGTCGGTGACCAAGGACTCTTTTCCGAGCTGGAGTCATATAAAGGAGGAAAGGTGACCTTTGGTGATGACAAAGAAAGGCAAGATAGTGGGCATTGGGAAGATTGGTAATGAAAACAATCTGGTGAGCCCAGTCGACCTTGTCAAAGGACTAAAGTACAACTTACTTAGCATCTCCCAGCTTTATGACAAAGGACAAGAGGTAAAATTCACTCAATCCAAGTGCTACATCACGGATGAGATCACCAAAGAGGTAAAACTTTCAGGTAAGAGATCGTGTAATACCTACATCATCCCTCTTTCGACCCAAGTCAGAATTTATCCTATTTGAAAGCATCTCTTCAAGATGATTCTTGGACTTGGCATCGTAGATTAAGTCATATTAGCATGCATACTATCAAAAAGCTTGCATCTCATCATCTAGTTAGAGGATTACCTAATCGTGCGTTTGAGAAGGATAAAGTATGTGAAGCATGCACCAGAGGGAAACAAGTCAGATCTTCATTCAAATCTCTGAAGACAGTTTCCACATCCAACGTGCTTGAATTACTGCATATGGACCTATGTGGCGAAATTCCCGTAAAGAGTCTCTGAGGTAAATCTTACATACTTGTTATCATTGATGATTTTTCAAGATTTACCCGGGTGTGTTTTCTCAAGCATAAGAATGAAGCCTTCAAGGAATTCAGTAAGCTCGTAGAAAGATTCAAGTGGAGTCCCGCACTCGGATTCAAAAGATTCGAACCGACCATGGAAGGGAGTTCGATTACTCGGAATTCTCGTAGTTTTGTGACAAGAATAGAATTTCTCACAACTTCTCAAGCACCTGTAACTCCTCAACGTAATGGAGTAGTTGAGAGAAAGAACAGAACCCTTGAAGAAATAGCAAGGACGATGATGATTGAACACAACTTGCCTTACTATTTCTCGGGCAGAGGCAAGTAAACACAGCCAACTACACTCTCAATCGATGCCTCATCGGACCCATTCTCAAGAAAACACCTTATGAGCTCTCCAAAGGGAGGAAGCCAAACATTTCCTATTTCGGACCTTTCGGATGTAAGTGCTTTGTCCACAACAATGGTAAGGATCATCTCGATCAAGTTTGATACTCTGGTCGACGAAGGAATTTTTCTAGGTTACTCTTCTCATAGCAAAGCTTACCGTATCTTCAACAAGAGAACTAACAAAGTGGAAGAAAGTATCCACGTAGTGTTTGATGAGCTTGAACAGGAAAACCAAGTGAATCTTCATACTCGAACCGAAGCTCGAAAGAATGATGACGAAGATGAGCTTACAAAGACTCGTAAGGAGATCACTCGTAACGAGGAAGTTCGAATGAAATAGCTCAAGAAGTCGCTCGTAGCGAGCAAGTCAATGGAGCCGATCACTCGTAACAAGCTTCGAAGATCAAGTTATTCAGCCCACAAACCCGGTGAATCAAAGAACTGGTAAAGCATTCAAATTTACTTCCAGTCATCCCACAAGAAAACATAATTTCGATATCAACAAGTGGGGTAAGAACTCGTTCTTCTCTTCATAATCTATGTGCATTCACTGCATTCATTTCACTAACTCGAACCCAAAAATGCACTAGAAGCCCTTAATGAACCCGAATGGGTAGAGGCCATGCAAGAAGAGCTGAATCAATTCGAAAGAAACCAAGTCTCGGACTCGACCAACCGACCTTCCGACCACCCAGCTATAGGAACCAAATGGGTTTTCAAAAACAAACTGGATGAGGGTGGAATAGTAGTCGAAACAAAGCTAGACTTGTAGCTCAAGGTTACAATCAAGAAGAAGGAATTGATTGTGGGGAAACCTTTGCACCAGTAGCTAGAATTGAAGCCATTAGAATACTCGTTGGCATTTGCATCCCGCATGCATATTAAATTATATCAAATGGATGTTAAGTGTGCCTTTCTCAATGGTTTTATTGAAGAAGAGGTCTATGTCGAGCAGCCTCCCGGTTTTGAAAACTCGTAATTTCCAAATCATGTTTTCAAACTTCAAAAGGCTCTCTATGGTCTTAAGCAAGCCCCTAGAGCTTGGTATGAAAGACTCGAGCAGCCTTCCCGGTTCAAAATGATTTTAAAAGAGGTCAGATCGACAAGACTTTATTCATAAAGACCAAAGGGAAAGATTTTCTCATTGTTCAAATATATGTTGATGATATTATTTTCGGTGCTACTAATGAATTTCGTGCCGAGAATTTTCTCGAGTTGATGAGTCAAGAGTTCCAAATGAGTATGATGGGAGAACTCAACTTCTTCCTTGGGTTGCAAATCAAACAAGACAAAGATGGAATCTTTGTTCATCAATCAAAATACACCAAGGAACCGCTGAAGAAATATAAACTTCAAGATGCAAAGCACGCATCTACTCCTATGAGCAAGCAAGTATAAAGCTCGACTCGGATGAGATAGGTAAAGCAAGTAGATCGAAACTCTATCGAGGTATGATTAGATCACCGCTATATCTTACTTCAAGCGTACCAGATATAATGTTTAGTGTTTGCTTATGTGCACGATTTCAAGCTAATCCAAAAGAATCACATCTCACTCGCGGTGAAGAGAATATTCGGATATCTTGCAGCACTCGTAATCTAGGACTATGGTACTCCGGAGACTCGAACCGACTCGACCGGGTACTCGGACGCAGACTATGCAGATACAAAGTTGATCGAAAGAGCACATCCGGAGCTTGCCAATTTCTGGGTCAATCCCTAATATCCCGGCACTCAAAGAAGCAAAACTCAGTAGCTCTATCAACCGCAGTAAGCCGAATATATTGCCGCTGGAGCTTGTTGCGCTCGGATTCTCTCGATACAACAACACTTGAAGGATCTTGGACTATCTCTCAACTCGGCTCCAATCAAGTGTGACAATCAAAGCGCAATCGCATCACTAAGAATCCTGTCCAAAGACTAAAAAACAAAGCATATTGAAGTCGGTATCACTTCTTACGCGATCACTCGTAAAAGGGTGATATTACACTTGAGTTCATTCCTACTAATCTTCAATTAGCCGATATCTTTACTAAGCCTCTTGGTGAAGATCAATTCTGTTTTATTCTGAATGAGCTTGGTATGTTAAATGCTTAGTTTTGTGTTATGATTCTTGAATATTTCGTGCCATGTGCTTTCATTGTTAATAACCATTAGTTCAGCTGGATCACGTGATACCGGGCTGATAGTTATTTCGTGTTTCGAGTCACTCGAAACTTTTCCGAGTCAAACTCGGACGTAAGAGAAATTTGGACATCAAATTTTCTCAAGCTATCTTTAGAACAATGGAGAGTTTCTGATTATAATTTCAAACCCTTTTTCTCTCTCTTTCTCGAGCGTTGCGATCGGATCATAACCGCAGATTTTAAACCACCGATATCTCAACCGTTGAAGAAGAACCGTCACACCGGGCATTAATGATCGATGGACGGGCTGAGTCGAACGGAGTTACTTAACGGATAGTGAACGGGCGCGCGTACTCACTATAAATAACGACTATCCATCTTCATCTCGATATTCTAAAACTCCTTCCCTCTCAAACGAAATTCCTCTCGCGGAAGTTTGCTACGTGAATAGTGTTCCCCGATCGTCCACGTACGTCGAAGAAGCTCTCTCTCTCTCTCTCGTAAGTTTTCGACCGCTCATCTCTCTTTCTTCTACCATTTTTCGTTATCTTCTCTTCTACTCCTCATTCTCTTTCTCTTTCGAAAAGCTTCATCTTTTCTTCTCTCACCATGCCTAAAAGAGGAAACCATCCCGACTTTCAGGTTTCTTCATCCTCTAAGAAGCCTCGCACAAACAAGCCGAAAGCTCAACCCCTTCTAAACTCGTTGTCACCCAAAGCATCATTGCGCTGGACGACAAGTTCTTCCCAACAACCAAATTCTCCTGGTTGTCCAATATCCAAACCACCGGAGTCTACCCTTTCTTGTGCTTCAGCGAGTTCATCTATCCCGAACTTGTTTCTAAGTTTTATACTCATCTCACCCACTCCGAAAATGTTCTAACCTCTCGGGTTCGTAACATTACCGTTCAGTATCAACACCTCTCTTCTTCACGCATCGTTCAAAGTTTCTTCTCTCTTCTTGAACAAGTAACCCTATCCCTTTCACTCGAAGTCGCCGACGACTTCTTTGAAAAGTATGCTAAAGAATTCCCCGGGTCCGTAAAGAACTTTTCGTGACTCGCTTGAAGTCGAAGCCAGGCTTCGTGTTTCCTGCCGATGAGAACCTTCTTCTTACAAAGCATTCTAGCAAGGAGAACCCCAACTCCAAGCACCTCAAAGCCCTCTTCGATATCCCGGAGGGATACGAAGTCGACCTCTTCCCCTCCATCATAGAGCGGATGGCCGCCGTGCCAGCTCAACTCCTAGAGCAAGAAGAACACCTCCCTTCCTTTCGGTGCTCTTCTCACCCTTGTCTTCAAACAATTCCAAGTTCCTCTTCCCTCCGACCCTAACGCGGTGTCCGAGGCGGCCATTGTGGTCGGCAAGAAGGAACTCAGGGGTACGGATACCAGGAAACTAACCCCGGTGTCCGGGTTCACAACTCGTAGCCGAGGCCTCCTTCTCCACCTCGGACTCGGAAATCAACCCCTCTTCCTCTTCCCTCTTCACCTGGTGGTGCCTCCACCTCCGGTGCTTCCAAAACTCTCTCTCGCCCTCTTGTCTCCTGTCTTCATGGACAAGATCACCTCTGTGTCTTCCGAATTCGGAGACATGCTCGGGGTTTCAAGTCTGTTCTTCGTGGTCCGACCATCAACCAAAAGACTGGTCGAGTCCCAAATCCGAGAGCAGCAGTCTCTCGTTCTTGAGTTGAGAGAGCTGGTTAAGGAGCGAAGGAGCTGGCTGAGCTCCTCGAGAGAGACGGTCCAAGGCGGCTCAGGACCCGGATGACTCGGACACATCCGAGGCGTCTTCGAGCCTGGGCTCGACCTCCTCGGACAGCGAGGAAGCCGAGGAAGCGAGAGGAAGAAGCTGCAGATGCAGCGGAAGACACCGAGGAACCCGCGGATGAAGCGAGCCCTTCCAGGCAAAGGGAAGAAGAGGCCGTGGCGACCGCTCCCCAAGCTCAAATTGCTGTACTCAGCTCGGACGGCAGCTTGAGTGGATCGAAGATCTCGCTCCTCCGGCGAGTCGGCCGGAGCAGCCCCTCCAGCCCCTGAGGTCCCAAGGGAAGAACCCCTCGATCCACTCTCTCCGGTCAGCCCTCGGAGCCGAGCCCTTGAGAACTATTCCGGTTCTCCCTTCGCCGCGCTCAAGCACATCGTCAAGATCGTATCAGCGCCGGCGCACCTCCGCCTCCACTCGAAATCCCCTCCTTCCTAGTTGGAGCCATGCACCGAGTCACAATTCCTCGGTGTCTCCGAATTTCGCTTCAAAATTTTCTTTTGTGCGGACAACTTCTGTATTTTACTTGTACTTTTCTCCCTTATTTTTGTTTCCTGTTTTTACTGAAAGGCAAGGGGGAGAAAATGTAGTCGAAACTGGTTGTCCTGTCTAGGGGAGTTCTTTCAGCCCTTGTAATTTTTTTTTATGAATTGATGCATTTCCTTATTCATTTCGAGTTCTTTCTTTTCGAGTTAATGAGTTAAAGCATACTTTAATTTGCTCGATATAGTGTATATTGCTCGATCTATTCAATATGCCTTACTTTCTATCAAACTACTCGGAATCAATCTGTTTTCCTCTAACAAAGTTTCGTTTAAGTATGGAATGCCTTTCATCAAAAAGGGGAGATTGAAGACTCGGACACTCGCTCTATATCTTTCGAGTCATGCAAAAGGAATCGGGTATAACGATGTCATTCATATAGAGTTTTGATTCCAAGACATTCTCCGTGTCTTGGAAACTTACTTGAGTTAAATAAGTATCCTCTCTATGCGATTCGGCCTTCACATATCTCTTTCATCGCTTTTCGCTTAGCGCCTCGAAAGCTGGTTCTTTAGTCCGAGTCTACTCTCACTCGGATTAATCGCATTTTGAATATACCAGTATTCCGTCTGTTTCTCACTCGAATCTGACTTGTGGTTATTTACTCTATTGTTTGCATTGTCGGCATTCATAGTTCGTTTCATGCTTAGTCTATATCAAGTTCTTTCTCACTCGATATTCGCTATAGAACGTGTTTCTTTACTTAAGACTAAGTCATATGGAATTCCGAGTATCATGGATATTAGACTCGAAAATTCCATTTCTTTTCCGATTCGGATAATCAATTGCGTAATTTTTCAAAATTATTTTGTTATCTCGTGTCTAACCTTGGACCAAAGTATTTTATACTTTGAGAACCAAAGGTGTTTTACTTTTGTAGGTTATTCAATCGAGGATATCTTTTCAAACTACAAAAGTAGCCTGGCTTGAACGTCAAATCACCAGCAGATATGGCTTTTCACCTTCCCTGCTTTAGTCTTAGAAGATTGTGTCGAAGCCGTCTGCTTCCATATCCGGAAAACTGGAACGCCAAGTCTAACGGTGGTTTCCACCTCATTTTTCAAGACAAAACCGATGGTTTTGGGACTTCCAAGAGAGTTAAACCGTTGTTCAACGTTCATATTTCAACGGATACTTTCGAGTGACTCGAAAGCTTCTACCAACGGTCACAAAAGACTCTCGGTCAGCGAGATGAAGATAACGGCTACTCGCTTGGTTATCTATAAAAAGAAGCCACATCACAAGACTTGGAGGTTGCCGAACATATTGTCTATACACTTACTTGATCAAAGTTATTGTATTTACTCTCAATCTTCAACTTACAACTCCCACTCTGTAATTCATTACTTTCCGAGTTGTAAGGTCTTGTACTTAGCTACAAACACTTCTTACATTCTTTGTAAGGTCCCTTGACTAAGTCTGTAAAGGTTAACTCGGCTTAGTTGTCCCTAGCTGTAAGGGTTATCTCAGCTAGGAAGTACTAGATCGGATAAGGTAACTTCGAGTCTAGGAAAATCAGTATAGAGTTGTCTAAGGGAGCAACTTGGGTTCCGTCAAGTTCACGGTATTTTGTGGACTCAAAATAGTGGATTTGACTTCGTGTCCTGGATTGACACGGGCCGTGGTTTTCTGGCCCGGGAGGGTTTCCACGTAAAACCTCTGTGTTCTTTTTCGAGTTCATTCTAGACTCGGACGGCCTTAGTGCTCTTGCTTCTTCGATTCATTGCTTTCGAGTCCAATCTTTTCGACTCGTTATTAGACTCGGATTCTGTCTTTGCCTCTTTTCGCGCAAAAGTGTGTATTTTCGTAAAGAATTTTCTGTCACCCTATTTACCCCCTCTAGGGTGACTCGGACTCTCCTTGAGCAAACCTTCAAAGAGAATATTCGGACATCTTGTAGGGACTCGGAATTTAGGTCTATGGTACTCCGGAGACTCGGAACCGACCCTCACTGGATACTCGGATGCTGATTACGCTGGGTATAAAGTTGATAGAAAGAACACCTCGGGAGTTTGCCAATTTCTGGGTCAATCCTTAATATCTTGGCACTCAAAGAAGCAAAACACGGTAGCTCTATCAACTGCCGAGGCTGAGTGTATTGCAGTTGGAGCATGTTGTGCTCGGATTTTGTGGATAAAGCAACACTTGAGAGATCTTCGACTTTCTTTCAAATCTGTTCCAATCAAGTGTGATAATCGGAGAGCAATCAGCATCACCAAAAATCCAGTTTAGCACTCAAAGACAAAACACATTGAGGTCGGTATCATTTCTTAAGAGACCATTCCGAGAAAGGTGATATTGAACTCGAATTCATTCCTATCAATCTTCAATTAGTCGATATCTTTACTAAACCACTTAGTGAGGATCGGTTTTGCTTCATTAGGAATGATCTTGGTGTGTTAATGGCATAATTATGTGTTTTCTATGTGAAAATCTCATTTATGTGATATGTGCTTACGATTCTTTAATAACCATTAGTTCGGTTGATTCATTGATACCGACCCGATAGTTGTTATCTATTTCCAGTTTCGAGTCACTCGAAACTTAGTTGAGTCATACTCGGACTTTGAGAAAAATGGACATCAAAATTCTGAAATCATCTCTAGACAAGTGGAGAATTTCAGAATTTATTTTCAAAATATTTAGTTTTCTCTCTCTCTCTCGCGCGCGTGATCGGACAACTAGCCGTTGGAAGATAAACCGCTGGAATTCTAACCGTTGAGGAAGAAAACAGTCACAACGGTCTCGAGGTGACCGTTGAAAGAGCCGAGCGTAACGAATATTGAAGGACGGATATTTTCTTATAAATAGCACCTATTCTCATTCATTTCTTTACTTTACTCTTTGCATACTCTCTCTCTCGATATCAAATCCTCGTAAACAAGCGCTCCGTGATTTAAGAGACACCAAGCGATCTCAAGCTTTGTGAAGAACATCTCAAGTAAGCTCTGTTGCTCATAAACTTTTTCTTCTTCTACTCTTTTATTTTTTCTCTTTTACTCTCTTCGAGCTCCTCTCTTCTCCTCTCTCTCAAGCTTATCTACTCTGTCTTTTCTCCATAAAAATGCCGAAAAGAGGTTCTCACCCCGATTTTCTTGGCTCGCCACCAAGAAACCCCGCACAAAAAGCCAGGAAGGCCCTTCAAATTCAAAACCTCTTGTCACCCAAGCACCTTGCGCTGGATGATAAATTCTTCCCAACCACAAAATTTTCGTGGTTGCCTCACATATAATCGAGCGGGGTCTACAACTTTCTTTGTTTCAGCGAGTTCATCTATCCTGAATGAAGACTCGGACTTGACTCCGCACAAATTCTTAGTTCTATCAAAGGAATCGGGTATAAGAATTTCTCACTTACAGAGTTTTGATTCCAAGGCATTCTCTCGTACCTTAGAAACTTTTTGAGTGATATAGTATTTTCTCTAAGTGATATGGCATTTACTTCATGTATTTTTGCTTGTCTCTAAGTGACTCGGAAAACGAGATATGCACTCACGTTGTCTCACTCAGCTCCGAGTCCCTCACCACTTAGAATTATCACATGTTGAAATGACTAGTATTTCGCTTAACCGCACTCAGTCCGACTTCATGTTATAAGTGAAGACTCGAGACACTACTCAATACTTTTCCGAGTTGTATAAAAGGAATCGGGTATAACAATCTCATACTTACAGAGTTTTGATTCCAAGGCATTCTCTCGTATCTCGAAACTTCTTTGAGTAAAATAGTATCTTTTCCGAGTGATACGAGATATTACTTATTATATTTCTTGCTTATCTCGTAGCTGACTCGAAAACTCGGTTCTTTGTTCTAAGTCCAAGCATCACTCGGCTTTATCGCAGATTGAATAGACCAAGTATTTCGTCTTTTCTCACTCGGAATCGACTTGTGGTTATAAGTCCTATTTTGTAATAGTCAGTATTTTTAGCTTGTTTCATGCTTAGTCTATATCAAGTTAATCCTCTCCGATATTCTTTATTGAACTTGATTCTTCGCTTAGACTAAGTCGGATGGAATTTTGAGTATCATGGATATTGGACATAGAAAATTCCATTCCGTTTTGACTCGGATAATCAGTTGGTTTATTTATTGTAATTATTTTATTATCTCGTGTCTAATCTTGGGCCAAAGTATTTTATACTTTGAGAACCAAAATTGATTTACTTTTGTAGGTTATTCAATTGAGGATACACTTTTCAAACTACAAAAGTAACCTAGCTTCGAATGTCAAATCACCAAGCAAACATGGCTCTTCACCTTTTCTCGCTCCGAGTCCCAGTAGATTGTGTCGAGGTCATGTCTGTTTCCAAATCTGGAAAACTGGAACGCTAAGCTTAATGGTGGTTTCCACCTTATCTTTCAAGACACCGCTAATGGTTTTGGGACTTCCAAGAGAGTTAAACCGTTGTCCAACGTTCATATTACAACGGATACTTTCGAGTGACTCGAAAGCTTCTATCAACGGTCATAGAGGACTCTCGGTTAGCGAGATGAAGATAACGGCTACTCTGCCTGGTCATCTATAAATAGAAGCCATCTCACAAGAACATATTGTTAATACACATACTTGCTCAAAGTTATTGTATTTACTTTCAATCTTCAACTTACAACTCCCACTCTGTAATTCATTACTTTCTTAGTTGTAAGGTCTTGTACTCGATTACAAACTCTTTCTTACATTCTTTGTAAGGTCCCTTGACTAAGCTATAAGGGTTAACTCAGCTTAGTTGTCCCTAGCTGTAAGGGTTATCTCGGGTAGGAAGTACTAGATCGGATAAGGGAAATTCGAGTCTAGAAAAACTTGTATAGAGTTGTCTAAGGGAGCAACTCGGGTTCGGTCAGTTCACGGTATTTTGTGGACTCAAAATAGTGAATTTGACTTCGTGTCTGGATTGGCACGGTCCGTGGTTTTCTGCCCAGGAGGGTTTCCACGTAATCTCTAAGTGTTATCTTTACGAGTTCGTTCTAGACTTAGACAGTCTTACATCTCTTGCTCATTCCGCTTAATAGCCTTCGAGTTAAATCTTTTTTGACCCTGTTGATAGACTCGGAATCTGTCTCTGTCTTATTTTTAACGGAAGAGCTAAAGTTTCCACGAAAAACTTCTATCACCCTATTCACCCCCTCTAGGATGACTCGGACTCTCCCCGAGCAAACCTTCAATAAGTCTTATTACTGTTATAGTCGGCGCTTCTAGTCCGTATCATGCTTAGTCTAGATCAAGTTTGTTTCACTCGATATTTGTTGTATAACTTGATTCTTGCTTAGACTAACTCGGATGGAATTTTGAGTTTCATGGATATTAGACTCGAAAATTCCATTTCCTTTCGACTCGGATAATTAGTAACTTAATTATTTTAATTATATTATTATCTCGTGTCTAATCTTGGACCAAAGTATTTTATACTTTGAAAACCAATTTGATTTACTTTTGTAGTTTATTCAAACGAGGATACACTTTTGAAATACAAAAGTAACCTGGCTTCAAAACGTCAAATCACTAGCAGACAAGGCTTTTCCCATTCTCCGGCCTAGCCCCAAAAGATTGTGTCGTGGTGCATGCGTGTCCAAATCTAGAAAACCGAAATGCTAAGCTTAACGGTGGTTTCCACCTTATCTTTCGGACACCGCCAGTGGTTTTGGGACTTCTAAAGGATTTAAGAACCATTGTCCAACGTTCATATCTCAACGGATACTTTCTAAGCGACTTAGAAAGCCCTTAACAACCGTCACAAAGGACTCTCAATCGGAAGATGGACTCAACGACTACTCTGTGTGGTCATCTATAAAAGGAAGCCAACTCTCAAGACTTGAAGATTGCCGAACCTATTGTTAATACATATACTTGGGCAAAGTCATTGTATTCATTCTCAATCTTCTACTTACAACTCCCACTCTGTAATTTATTATATTCCGAGTTGTAAGGTCTTGTACTTAGTTACAAACACTCTCTTCTTACTTTCTAAGTAAGGTCCCTTGACCGAGCTATAAGGGTTAACTCAGCTCGCTTGTCCCTCGCTGTAAGGGTGATCTCAGCTAGGAAGTACTAGATCGGATAAGGGAATTTCTAGGTCTAGGAAAAACTTGTAAAGAGTTGTTTAAGGGAGCAACTCAGGTTCGGTCAGTCCACGGTATTTTGTGGACTCAAAATAGTGGATTTGACTTCGTGCTTAGATTAGCACGGTCCGTGGTTTTCCGCCCCGGAGGGTTTCCACGTACTTTCTTTGTTTTCACTTTCGAGTACATTCTAGGCTCGGACAGATTCAAAGCTTCAGCTTTATTTGCTACTTTAATCTTTACTACAATTCCGAGTACACACTTTTCGGACCCCATTATAGACTCGGAATCCGCCTCTCGTCTACGCCTTGATAAAAAGTGTTTGAATTTCAAGAAAAATCTTCCACCACCCTATTCACCCCTCTCTAGGGTGATTTAGTCTCTTCCCGAGCAAACCTTCACCGAACTTGTCTCCGAATTTTACACTCATCTTTCCAACTCTAAGGGTATTCTAACCTCCAAAGTTCGTAACATCACTGTTCGAATCAATACTTCCCTCCTCCATCGTCCTGTTCAAAGTGTCTTCCCTTTTCTTGAACAACAATCCAATTCCTTTCAATGAGGTCGCGGACGACTTCTTTGAAAAGTACGCCAAAGAGTTCCTTGGGTCACGCAAAACTTTTTGTGACCCAACTAAAGTCGAAGCTTGTCTTCCGTGTTTCTTCTCGATGAGAACCTTCTTATCACAACATTCCAAGCAAGGAGAACCCCAACTCCAAGCATCTTAAAGCTCTTTTTGATATTCTAGAGGGCTACGAAGTAGACCTCTTTCCCGCTATCATCGAGCAAATGGCAGGTATGCCGGCTCGGACTTAGAACAAGAAGAACACCCCTCTTCCCTTCGGTGCTCTTCTCACTTTTATTTTCAAACAGTTTAAAGTTCCTCTTCCCCGAGATTCGAACGCCATTTCGAGGCTGCCATTGTAGTTGGCAAAAAGGAACTTCTCGGGTACGGATACAAGGAAACCAAACCTGGTGTTTGGATCCACAGCTTAGAGCCGAGGCCACCCTCCCGCCTCGGACTCGGATCGAAACGCCTCTGTCTCTTCCTGCTCCACCTCGTAGCACCTCCACCTCGGGTGCTTCCAAAACTCATTCTTCCATTTTGTCCACTCGCTTTCATGGACAAAATTTCTTCGTGTCCTTGGAACTCAAGGACCTTCTCTAGTCATTCAAGACTGTCTTCTAGTCTATGACCATCAACCGTAAAACCGCCCAATCTCAAATAAGAGAGTAGTAGGATGTGCTCCTTGAGATGAAAGCTCGGTAAAAGAGCAAAGGGAGCTTCTCGAGCTCCTTCAGGAGAGAAGATCCAAGGCAGCTCGGGATCCGAGTAACTCGGACACTTCTAAGGAATCCTCGAGCCTCGTTAAGTCCTCCTCGGACGGAGGAGAAGAAAAAGAAGAAGGAGAAGAAGCGAGAGGAGCTCGCAGCTCGAGCAAGCACCTTCCGATCAAGGCGAGCCGAAGGATAAGGAGAGCACGAAGGACAAGGAGCGAGAATCGAGGGTTCGGGTGCTCCTGAAGCGCAACTAGAAGAGATAAGCTCGAGCAACGATGCCGAGTGGGTCGAAGAACCCGCCGACCAAGGCCGGACGATGAGCGAGTCGGCCCGAGCACACCCCTCCGAGTCGTTGAGTTCTTAGAGGACGAACCTCCGGACGACCTAGTTCCGGGTCCGCCACTCGGAACCGAGCCAATACCGGAGATTCCTGTACTTCCTCCGCCGTGCTCAAGCACATCGTCAAGATCTTATCGGCGCCGGCGCACCACTCGTCCTTCCTCCTCAAACCTGATCGATCCATCCCCTCAATTTCTGAGTGTTTTATTTATAGCATTTCATGTTTTCTCTTCTGTCTAGACATCAAATATGTACTTCTCGTTGTATTCTTCCCATATTTTTTGTTTTTGCTTGAAAGGCAAGGGGGATAATAGATAAGAAAAAATTTGTTGACTTGTTTAGGGGAGTCTCTCTCACCCGTTGTAAATATTTTTCTTTGACGTTAATGAAGTAAATGCATTTCATTAATAATTGTCTGTCTATCTCGGATTTATTTCCTTTCTTGCTCGATAGCTATGAAATCTTAAGTTATCTTCCGAGCAAGTTTGCAAATCGGACTTATATCACTAACAAAGTTTTTGTCTAAGTATGGAATGCCTTTCATCAAAAAGGGGAGATTGAAGACTCGGACTTTATACTTACACTTTTCCGAGTTCCATCGAGGAATCAGCTATAAGACTTCATCTCTTATAGGGTTTTGATTTCAAGTCATTCCATGTGCCTTAGAAGCCTTTCGAGTGATATAACATTTTCTCCGAGTGTTATAAAAACTATTGTATATGTTTATGCGTGACTCGATCGACTCGGAAGACATACTTGTACTCACCACTTCACACTCGGTTCCGAGTCACTCAACGCTCGTAAATATCGTATGTTCAAACACTTTATTTAATGCACATAAACTCAGGTCGACTTCATGTTATAGGAATTACATTGTTAATTTACTATTCGAAGTCAGCATATTTAGTTTGAACTTTGTTTAGTCTTGATCAAGTTTGTTTACTCGTTATCCTTTGACTTGTTTATCTTCTAAACCGACTAAGATGGAATTTGAGTATCATGGATATTAGACTCAGAAAATTCCATTCCTTTTCCGACTTAGATAATTAGTCACTTAAGTATATTAATTATGTTATTATCTCGTATCTAATCTTGGACCAAAGTATTTTATACTTTGAAAACCAAATTGATTTACTTTTGTAGGTTATTCAAACGAGGCTATCCTAATTTTGAATTACAAAAGTAACCTAGCTTCAAAACGTCAAATCACCAGCAGACAAGGCTTTTTCCACCTCGACCTAGCCCCGGACACTCGTGTCGGGGTTGTCTCGTTTCCAAAACTGGAAATCTTTAACACTAAGCTCAACGGTGGTTTCCACGTACTTTTTGAGTTATTACTTTTCTTAGTGAATTATAGACTCAAACTGTTTCAAAGTTCTCGCTTAATATGTTTCTTCACTCGAATTCCGAGTTAGTACTTTTCCGAGCTTATCCTTAATTCTCACTCACCTCGGATTCATATCTACTTTAAATCTCAAGAAAATTTCATCATCACCCTATTCACCCCCTCTAGGGTGACTTAGCCTCTCCTGAGCAAACCTTCGGTTCCTATTACTCGGGTGGTCGGAAGGGAGTTTGGTTAGAGTCTAGACTTGGTTTCTTTCAAATTAATTAAGCTCTTCTTGCATGGCCTCTACCTATTCAGGTTCATTTAGGGCCTCTAGTGCATTTTTGGGTTCCGTTAATGATATGAATGCGAGAGAATGCACACAAATTATGCAAAGAAGATCGAGTTCTTACCCCACTCGTTGATATCGAAAGTTTGTTCTCGGGGGGTGACTAGATGCATATTTGAATGCTATACTTGTCCTCCGATTCACCAAGTTTTCTAGTTGAATAGGTTGGCCTTCAGTTGGTTATTCTTGTTGAGCCTCCGCATTGGCTTTTTCTTCAACATTCCGAGCTTGCTCTTGAGCTTGTTCATTCCGAGTCATAACATTCTGATTTGGCTCGTTCGAGTTTCCTCATTCCGAGTTGCCTCAGTTCTTCTCTTTTGACTATTTCGAGCTCAGCTTCGGTAAGGTCATCTTCATCTCTATTAAGCTTGAGATCCGAGAAGGTAGATTAACTCATCCTGCCATGATCAATCTTATCAAAGACAATGTGGATACTTTCTTCCACTTTGTTAGTCCTTTTGTTAAACACACGATAAGCTTTACTATGAGATGAGTAACCCGTAAATATACCTTAATTTGATCTAGCATCAAACTTAGTAAGATGTTCCTTACCATTGTTATGCACATAGCATTTACATCCAAATGGTCTAAAGTAGGAGATATTTGGCTTATTTCTCTTGTATAACTCATAGGGTGTCTTCTTCAGTAATAGGTTTGATGAGGCATCTATTGAGTGTATAGTTTGCTATGTTGATCGCCTCATCCCGGAAATAGTAAGGTAGATCATTTTTAATCATCATGGTCTTTCCTATTTATTCAAGAGTTCTGTTCTTTCTCTCCAGTACTCCATTTTGTTAAGGAATTCTTGGTGCAAAGATGTTATGGGAGATGCCATTCTTGTCAAAGAAATCTACAAATTTTGAGTAGTCAAACTCCCTTCCATGATCGGTTCGAATCCTTCCGATATGAGTCTCGGACTCTACTTGAATTTTCCTGCAGATCTTAGTGAACTCTTTGAAGGCTTCATTCTTGTTCTTCAGAAAACATACCCGGGTAAATCATGAATAATCATCAACAATGACAAGAACATAAGATTTTTCTACTAAGCTTTTCACAAGAATTTTACCATACAAATCCATACGAACTAACTCCGTAACTTTGGATGTAGATACAGTTTTGAGTGGTTTGAAAGATGATCCGACTTGCTTTCCTTTTGTGCATGCTTCACGGATTTTTTGTTTCTTAAATGCACAGTTAGGTAAACCCCTAACTAATCCATGAGATGCAAGTTTCTTGATAGTATGTATGCTAATATGACCTAGTCTACGATACCATGTCCATGAATCATCATTTAAAGATACTTTTAAGCAAGGTAAATTATGACTAGAATTTGAAAGAGGGATAGTATAAGTTACCCGGCCTCAAACCTCGGACTCGAGAGCTTCGTCTCTTTGGTGACTCGCATCGAAATATAATAGTTGGTCTAAGTGAACCTTACCTCTTGGCATTTGTCACATAACTAAAAATGGTAAGGAGATTGTCTTAAGCCCTTTGATAAGGTAGATTGGATGACCGAGTTGTTTCCTTGACCAATCTTGCCAATCCCTACTATCTTGCCTTTGCTATTGTCTCCAAATGTGACTTTACCTCATTACGGATCTTCTAACTCGAGAAGAGCCTTGAATCTACATACATATGGCGTGAGTAGCCACTTGTTTAAGTACCAATGACCCTTTCGTTTATGAGTCACCCGTAAAACGTAAACAAACTAACCCTTCGCACTTTCTCTTATAAACCTAGTAACTCCCTTTACTCGTGGTCCGTTTATGAGGAAGAACACTTTTGGGAACCCAAATTTGAATGATTTTGGGTCCGGTATAATTCCGAATCTTCTTTCCGGAAAACCGAGTTTGTGTCTCTTTTTTTTTAAAAATCCTTTCTTTTGTAAATAGGCGGAGAAGGCTTTTTCCTGTAAACTAGTATGGGCTTCCTGAACTTCACGGTTCCGGAATAAGTTTTCAAAAGATTGGAATAGGAATTAGATTCCTGTTCAACATTGTAGCCAAGACCTTTTCTAAATGAGACACACTTAGAGCCAAATTAAAGATCAAGGTTTTTCGACCTTGAGTGAGTTTTAAACGAGCTCTTCGGACTCATTGAGCTTCTTTTCAGTTGCTCATTCTCTATTATGAGAGATTCGGACTCCGTCTCATTGTCATGAGCACTAGTCTCAAGTATTTTTAGATTTTGTCTCAAGTTTTCTAACTCATTCAAAATGTTGTTGTCAACGATGAAGAGACTCAAGTTGTTCTTTGAAATTGGAAGAGTTGGAATTAGATTTTTCTTCCAAAGTAAAAATATATCTAGCTAAATGATCTTTGGAGAACTTAAAGAAGTATTTAATTACCTCTTGAGGACTTGTCTCCTCAATATCCGAGTTGTCATAGTCCGACTCGGATTCACCTTCCGAGTCTTTCGGTGCCATAAGACACTTTGAGTCATCGGAATCATCGTCTTCAAATGAGTCATCATCACGCAAGGCAGCCATCATAGCCTTTTTCTTCTTTCTGTCCTTTCTCTTTGGACAATCCTTAACTATGTGCTCCTTGCTCCCATATTCAAAGCATAAAGATGACTTAGAAGGGGACGAGTATTTACCTTTCCTGTCCTTCTTATCTTTCTTGTAGAACTCTTCCTTTGGCCTCTTTTGCCACTTCTTGTACTCCATCATCTTTTTGAAGCCTCGGCCAATGAGTGCCATGGGATCCTCTTCTGATTCCGAGGAGCTAAAACATTGACGTTTGCTTTCCGAGGCCTTTAGTGCAATGTTCTTTTTGGTGTTGACCTCTTCCGGATAAATCTCATGAATAAACAGTTTCCCAATGAGCTTGTCCGGCTTTAGTTGAGAGAGGTTATGAGCTTCTTCAATGGCTGTCATATTGAGACCCCATTTTCTCTTAGGTAGACTTCTCGGAATTTTTCGACCATTTCCTCGTGTGAGATCTTTCTACCTAGAGACTTGAGATTGTTAGTAATCTGTATGAATCGAGCATACATCCGAGAGACGTTATCTTCCGGCTCCATCTTAAATAGCTTATACTTGTGGTGATATTGACTTATCTTTGCTCGCTTCACTTGACTTTTTCCTTCATAGGTGTTGACAAGTGTGTCCCATACTTCTTTGGCTGTATCCAGGCAAAAACTCGTTGTATTCTTCCGAGTTGATGGCACACATCGGTGTGTTCATAGCTTTGAAGTTCTTTATGAACTTCTCGGTCTCTTCAGTGGTGTACTTAGATTTCTCTTTAGGTATAGATCCGACACCTTCCATCTTCAATGGGATGAAGTTCCTATTCTGGATGATGTTCCGGATATGTTCATCGTTGTCCATCGTGAAGTATTCCATCATTGTCTTCCAATGTGCAAAGTTTGACCCCTTGAACTTGGGTGGTCCGGTAGATGATCTTCCTTCATCGAAATCTCCATTGTTCCGAGCCATTTGATCTTTATACCTTAGGATTGTGATATCCTCTTGAAAGGATAGGCTTTGATACCAATTAAAGGTTTGCTCTTGGAGAGAATAAGTTATCCTAGATGGGGTGAATAGGGTGATGGAAGAATTGTACTCGGATTTCTCTTTAGGTATAGATCCGACACCTTCCATCTTCACTCGGGATGAAGTTCGTATTCGGGATGATGTTCCGGATATGTTCATCGTTTTCCATCAGGAAGCATTCCATCATTGTCTTCCAATGTGCAAAGTTTGACCCCTTGAACTTGGGTGGTCCGGTAGATGATCTTCCTTCATCGAACTCTCCATTGTTTTGAGCCATTTGATCTTTATACCTTAGGATTATGATATCCTCTTGAAAGGATAGGCTTTGATACCAATTAAAGGTTTGCTCTTGGAGAGAATAAGTCATCCTAGAGGGGGTGAATAGGGTGATGGAAGAATTTAAATAAAATCAAACTTTTTTACACGTAACCGAGCGAAGTAGATTCCGAGTCTATATTGGACTTAGAAAGATAGACAAACGAAGTACGTGGAAACCCTCCTGGGGTAGAAAACCATGGACAATGCTAATCCAAGCACCAAGTTAAATCCACTAATTGAATCCTCAATTACAAAGGACTCACTCCAACCAGAATTGCTCCCTTAGACAATTCCTTTACAAGTTTTTGCTAGACTTATAAGTTCCCTTATCCGATCTAGTACTTCCCGACTGAATTAACCCTTACAGTTAGGGACAATTAAGCTAAGTTAGCCCTTACAGTTAAGTCAAGTGACTGACAAAGAACATAAGCAAAGAATGTAAGTGGTTACAAGACTTTCTTTACCACTCAAAAAGTAAAAATTACGAGTTGGAGTTGTAAGTAGAAAATTGAGTAAGAATCCACCGAGTAAGTGTCAAACAATATATTCAAGCAACAATCTTCAAGTCTTGCAAAATGGCTTCTATTTATTAGCACCCAGGCGGAATGACCGTTGAGTTTGCTTTTGGACTTGTGATCTTCACTAGACGTTATAACGGCTATGCTGAGTCACTTAGAAAAGATCCGTTGGGATGTGAATGTTGTGCAACGGCTCTTGGCGCAAAAAGATGGTCCAATCATCTGGTGGTGACTGAAAACCGAGGTGGAAACAACCGTTAGACTCAAAGTTGTAGTTTTCCAGTTTTGGAAACAAACAACCCTAACATGGTATCCGAGCCATGTCCGGAAATGGTTAATCTCTGTCTGTCTGCTTGGTGTTTAACGGCTAGAAACCGTACTGCTTTTGTACTTTAAAACATAGATTAAGGTTGTTTGAATAACCTATAAAAGCAAATCATATTGGTACACAAAGTATAAAAATACTTTGGTCCAAGATTAGGCACAGATAATAATTAAATTAGATTAATTAAACACTTAATTATCTTTGGCCTAAATGAGTGAAATTTTCCGAGTCTAATATCCATTAGGTTCGGATTCCATTTTGAGTCAATCATTAAATGATCAAGCTAGAGAGAATAAAATATCAGGATACATGAACTTGATCCAACAAATAATTCTGCAGAAATAAACTTACTTAAAACATAGAATTAGCACTATAATTCGTTTTAATCTTAAAACAAGAAGTCGAGTGCTCGGAATTAATATTTGAGTGGGTAAGGAGCATCGTTATGAGAGATATGCAAGAATGTACTTTCCGAGTTGGTCGAACAGAATGAAAACTTAGATAGAAGTTTCTATAAGGCTCAAAATGACTTAGAATCAAAACACAAGAGAGATAGAAAGTTATACCCGAGTCTTCACCAAGATCATATGATTCAAGACTGCCCAAATCTAAGGAAGAAGAACAACAAGAGAAAGTTCTTTTGCAAAGGAAAGAAAGCTGTAGCAACTTAGAGTGATTCTGACTCCAATGAAAACAAAATTGAATCTATAGAAGTTATCAATCTTTGTGTGATGGCTAATGACAACCTTGTACCAACCGACTCAAAATCAAACGAGGATCTCAATGAAGGAAACACTCGAAGGGGTATTACAATACATTCTTAGTTTCTTTAAAGATTATTTTGCTAAATGTCTTGAGAAGATTGAGAACATTATAATGTAGAGATAAAGTCCCTAAAAATTCGTTAAAACTTTTACAAAATGAAAAATCCGAGTTTAAAGAACTCATGTGAAACTCTTTATACCGAGGTCGGAGATCTAAAAATTTATGAATATCTTAGATATGAAAAACAAAGTCTTTAAAACTTATGAGACTCTTTTAAAACTTACCAATGGACTAGATAATCTCAACATGGTATTGGGATCTCAATAAATCTCTTACAAAAATAAGGTATTGGTTTGACTCGAAAGTTAGAAAACCGCTTATAAAAATTGCTTTCAAAAAGGTTATGCATAGAAGACTCAAAGTCACTCCAACTTTAGAAAAAGAAGGAGATACTTTGGTTCCTCACTGTCTCGGAGATGTGATGGCCCCAGAATAATACAAGTTTGGGTGCTCAACCGGACAAAACCGCCCAAACATGGTTTCTGGTTAGAGAAGATCTGAGTTACCTTGTCAAAGGAAGCAAAAAGGTTTTATTTTTCATAGTACAGGTATGCTTGATGGAAAAATATGACTGTTGATACCTTAATAGTGAATGCTCAAGACATATGTATGGTGATCCACCCATATTATATTCATCGAATTTCATCCTAAAAAATATGGTATAGTTATTTTCGTTGATGATAGTTAAGGTTAGATTATTGGCCATGGAAAAGTTGGTAAAGATTCAAACCATGCTATAGAAAAGGTACACCTGGTTGATGAATTAAAATACAATATCCTCCGCAGCCTTCCAGACGTTGTGATAAAGGTAATGAAGTTTCATGTAGTGCCACTAATTGTATAGTGACAAATGCTTAAATGAATAAGATTTGAGAATACTTATATTATTCCTATGCATAACATCCCTCCTCATAATCTTGCATGTGTTAAAGTGTCTCGTAAAGCGAATCAAGCTTGTGGCACAAAAGACTAAGTCACATTGGAAAGCATGAATTGGTAAGAGGTATTCCAAACTACAAATACAAGCAAAGACCATGTGTATCATGCTTTTCCGAAAGGTAAGCAAGTCGAGCATCATTTAAAGTTATCAAATATGTCTCTACCTCTAAACCTCTTAATCTCTTACATATTCATCTTTGTGGTCCTATTCCAGTTAATAGTATGAAAGGTAGTGAATATATATTTGTTATAGTTTATGACTATTCTAGATTTACTTGGGTATTTGTTTTGAGAAATAAGAATGATGCTTTGAAAGAATTTGCTAGATTGGTTAAACATGTACAAGTTGAAAAGAACACTTCTACTGTACTGAGTCGAAATGATCATGGAGGTAAATTTAAAGATGAATTTGGCAAGCTATGTGATGACTTAAGGATATGCCATAATTTTTCAGCCCCAAAAAACCACAGCAAAATGGAGTAGTTAAAAGGAAGAACCGAACATTGGCGTAAATTGCAAGGACCATGACTATTAGCAATGATCTTCCTTACTATTTTTGGGCGAAAGCAGCTAAAACTGTAAATTATGTTTAAATCAATATCCGATCGGACCATTTCGAAAAAGACTCCATATGAACTCTACAAAGGTAAAAAGCCAAATATTTCATACTTGAAAACGTTCTGCTGAAAATGCTTTGTGCACACAATGGTAAGAAAAATATGAGTAAGTTTGAACCTCACTCAAATGAAGGTATATTTCTTGGATACTCCTAAGTTAATGAAGCTTATTGTGTATGTAACAAACGTATTAAAACTGTGGAAGAAAATATTCATGTAATTTTTCATGAGAACAATGATGGAAAGTTCAGTATGTAATCATTTAGTGATCTAATATTAAGCATGAATGAAGAAGATGCATAAATCCCTCATATTCTCAATCCAGATCAATCGAGAACCAAGTTAGACATAACGTCAGGTATAATAATCGACAAATCAAGTCAACTTAGAGCCTAATATGAGTCAAGAACAGACTTTATCTCGAGCCACTAAATGAGGATTTCAAGTTGAATCCTAGTCTTAACGTTCATCAACAAATTGGAAAAGGACTAAGATATAAATCTTACGATCCGAAAGACAATGA
Source organism: Talinum fruticosum (assembly GCA_021018815.1). Classification (NCBI taxonomy): domain Eukaryota; kingdom Viridiplantae; phylum Streptophyta; class Magnoliopsida; order Caryophyllales; family Talinaceae; genus Talinum; species Talinum fruticosum. The sequence continues at coordinate 474,479 of JAITYX010000104.1, forward strand.
ATTGTCGGACATAAATTTAGGTATACAAACTCGCTCTAGTCTTATAAATATTTGTGCATTCTCTTGCTCCACGTCTCATATAGAACTTAAGAATCACGAGGATGCATTAGAAGACCTGAATTAGATAAATTCCATGCAATATGAACCAGCCCAATTTGAAAGAAACCAAGTATAGCCTCTAACTTCTAGAACAAAAAGACATCCTATCATATGTACAAAATAGGTTTTTAGGAACAAGGTAGATAAGTCGGGAATGTGGTTAGAAAAAAGGCCACACTAGTGGCCGAAGGCTATAACAATGAGGAAGACATTGACTTTGAATAAACCTTTACACCGGTTGCGAGATTAGAGGCAATCCACACATTACTTGCGTTTGCATCATACATGGGCATGAAATTATATCAAATGGATGTTAAATGTGCATTCCTTAATAGTTATATCAATTAAGAGGTTATGTCGAACAACCCCGGGGTTTAAAAACCCGGACTTTCCATATCATGTTTTAAAACTTCAAACAACACTCTATGGTCTTAAATAAGTCCTAGAGCTTAGAATGAAAGATTGAGTAAGTATTTATAAGAAAATGATTTTAAAAGGGGAATGATTGACAAGACTCTTTTCACCAAATCTAAAGGTAAGGATTTTATTATAGTCCAAATCTATGTTGATGACATTTTATACGATGTTACTAATGAAAGTTTGTGCAAAGAATTCTCTCGACTTGATGAGCTAAGAGTTCAAAACGAGCATGATGGGTGAGCTAAACTTTTTCATTGGACTACAAATCAAACAATGCGAAGATGTTATCTTTGTCTATCAAGGGAAATATGTCAAGGAGTTACTTAAGAAATTTAAGCTTCACCATGTTAAGCATGCAGCAATTTCAATGGTCTCTAATACTAACTTAGACTTAGATTCTGAAGGTAAGTCTCGTGAATGAGAAGACCTATAGAGGTATCATCACCTCACTTGTTTATCTGATTGCTAGTTGGCCGGACATAATGTTAGGTGTTTACTTATGTGCCGATTTCAATCTCGTCCGTAATGAGTCTCACCTAATTGCTATAAAATAGAATTTTTAGATATTTTGCAGGAACTCGGACTCTCGAACTCTGGTTTCCAGGGGACCCAAATTTCAATCTGATTAGATATACGACGCCGACTATGCTAGTTACAAGGTCGATAGAAAAAACACCTCCGGTGCATGTTAGTTCCTTCGCCAATCAATAAGTTCTTGGTACTCCAAGAAACAAACTTTCATATCATTATGAACACCTAGGGCAGAATATATTGCCACTAGACCATGTTGTGCTTAGATTCTATAGGTCATGCAACAAATGATAGATCTTGGTCTAGATTTCGAAAAGTTCGAATAAAATGTGACAATCTGAGTACAATTAGCATCACAAAAATCTAGTGCGGTACTCCAAGACCAAGCATATTGGAGTCAAACATCTAGTGACATTATTTTGATATTATTCCTACCAAGTATCAATTAGCTAACATCTTCAACAAACCAACAAGAGAAAATCAATTCTGTTTCATTAGAAGAGAACTTAGTATGCTTGATTCCAACAATTAAGGGGAGACCCTGTCTCGAGTAAAAACAATGTAATTTGAGTATTTGAGAAAATTAGAGATGATATGACTCCTTAGTGGACACATAGTTTAAGCCGAGTATGAGCCTTATCCATCTATCCGGAATCCCATATTCCAATGACATACTTGCTTTATGAAAATATGAATATGGGTAACCTTTTGAAGATAATCTGCAATTAATGGAAACTTAGCGTTTCTTAAAAAATTCGTCAATTTTGAAATTTTTGAATTATTAAGTAGGAATCTAATATTAAGTGGGGATGAAGAAGATGGAGGAATCCCTCAGATTCCAAAGCCGCTTAATCTAGAACCAAGTCGGACACAAGATCAAATATAAGAGTCGACAAACCAAGTCAACTCAGAGCCTAATCTAAGTGAAGAATAAGTTATATCCGAGTCATCAAATGAGGATTTTAGCTTGAATCCTAATCTTGACGTTAATCACTAAACTTTAAGAAGACTAAGATATAAATCTTACCATCCGAAAGGCAACCTATCGATTGACATAAATTTAGGTATATAAAGTCGCTATGATCTTATAAATTTTTATGCATTCTCTTGCTTCATATCTCATGTAGAACCCGAGAATCACAAGGATGTATTAGAAGAACCAAATTGAATCAATGCCATGCAAAACAAACTAGCCCAATTTGAAAGAAACCAAGTATGGACTCTAACTTCTAGACTTAAAAGACATCCTGTCATAGGTACAAATTAGGTTTTTAGCAATAAGCTAGATGAGTCTCGGAACGTGGTTAGAAACCATGCCACGCTAGTGACCAAAGGCTATAATAAGGAGGAAGGCATTGAGTTTGAAGAAACCTTCGCACACATTGCCGGATTAAAGACAATCCTTATGTTACTTGCTTTTGCATCATACATGGACATAAAATTATATCAAATGGATGTTAAATGTGCATTCGTCAATGTTTATCTCAATATAGAGGTTTATGTCGAAAAGACCCCCAGGGTTTGAAAATCCAAAATTTTCAAATCATGTTTTCAAACTTTAAAAAGCACTTATGGCCTTAAATAAACCACTAGAGCTTGATATGAAAGACTAAGTATGTTTTAATAGAAAATCATTTTAAATGGGGACTGATTGACAAGACTCTTTCCACCAAATCTAAAGGTAAGGATTTTATTATAGTCTAAATCTATGGTGATGACATTTTATTTAGTGCTACTAATGAAAGTTTGTGCGAAGAATTTGTTGACTTAATGAGCAAAGTGTTAAAAATGAGCATGATGATGAGCTAAACTTTTTCCTTGGACTATAAATTAAGTAATGCAAAGATGAGATCTTTGTTAATTAAGCAAAATTTGTCAAGGAGTTACTTAAGAAACATAAGCTTGACCATGTTCAGCATGCAACAACTCCAATGACCTTTAATGCTAAGTTGGACTCCGATTCTAAAGGTAAGCCTCGTGAATAAGAAGGCATATAGTGGTTTGATCCGATCACTTCTTTATCGACTACTCATCGGCTACGTGTAATGCTCAATCATTACTTATGTGCTAGATTTCCATTTGCCTTGAAGAGTCTCACATAATTGCTATATAAAGAATATTTAGGTATTTAGTAGGAACTCGGACTCGGACTCGGGTATCCGAGAGGACTCAATTTTCAATCTGATTGGATTTATAGACACAAACTATGTTAGTTACAAGGTGGATAGAAAAAGCACCTTTGGTGCATGTCTATTCCTTTTCTAATCATTGATTTCTCGACACTAAAAGAAACAAACTTTAGTAGCATTATCAACAACTAGGGTAGAATATATTACTTGGTAGACCATGTTGTGCTTAGATTATATAGATCATGCAACAAATGAGAGGTCTTGGTCTAGATTTTAGAAAAGTTCCAGTAAAATGTGACAATCGGAGTACAATTAGCATCACAAAAAATCCAGTGTAACTCTTCAAAACCAAGCATATTGGAGTTAGAGACTATTTCACTTGGGATCATACCGAAAAAGGTGACATTATTTTTGATTTTATTCGTACCAAGTATCAATTAGCTTACATCTTTACCAAACCATTAAGAGAAGATAAATTGTGTTTCATTAGAAGAGAACTTGGTATTCTTGATTCCAACAATTGTAGGGTTCTCCGAGTAATAACACTATAATTTGAATGTTTGAGCAAATCGAGACAATATGACTCCGTAGTGGACACACGAGATAAGCTAGTATGAGCCCTTTCAATGTATCCGGAATCCCGTATCCAACAACATACTTGCTTTATGAAAATATTAATATGGGCCACTTTTTGAAGATAAATATCCAATTAATAGAAACTTACCTTTGCCTAAAAAATTTGTCGGTTTTGAAAATTTTTGAAATTATTAAGCGAGGATAAAGAAGATGGAGGAATCCCTCGGATTCCTAATCCAGATCAATCCTCATATTACTTCCCATCATACATGGGCATAAATTCCGAGTGAAGAATAATTTGTAACTTAGCCACCAAATGATAATTTCAATTGGAATCATAATATTGACTTTCAATAATAAACTTGAAGAGGACTAAGATATAAATCTTACCATTCGAAAGGAAACCTATCATCGGACATAAATTCAGGTATATAAACTTGCTATACTCTTAGAAATATTCCCTTACATTATTCAATATTCTTGAACGCTATGAGGTTGACCTCTTCCCTTACATTATTGAGCGGACCTATCCAGTCCCCAGAGACTCAAAAAGTCCCCTCTTTCCTTTGGAGCCCTTGTCTTAAAAATCTTTTCTCACTTCAAAGTTAAGCTCCTTGATGAACTAAGTAAATATTTGGAGCCCGCCAAATCTACTCGCGAAATGAGCTTCTAAATCTCGGATACCGGGAAATTGAGCTCGTTGTCCGGACTCGCTCGTTTGAGATCATTCCTCTTCCCTGTCCTCCCCGGAAAAGTACTCAAGAATCTCTTCTTCTGGTAGCTGGTCCTTCTTCATAGCCCCCTTTGCTCATCTCTTCGAGTAGATGGCTTCTCGGTTTGTTGCTTTGGTAAAAGAGTTTCAATCAACTTTGAGCGCCTTCCAAGCCTTCATCCCTCTTCTAACCCAAATGCAAGCAATGGCTTAGAGGCAAATTGATTAGAGTAAAACTCTTATTAATGAGCTTTAGGACACCATTAGGAGCAAGAAGAGGAGATCATTCTTCTTCCAGAGCCTCTAGGGGATGAAGATGAAGAAGAGTCCTCCTCGGAATTAGAGGAAGAAAAACAAGAAGTTACATCACAAGAAGAATCCTCTTCTAGGGAAACACCATCAGCTTCCGAGGAAGTTGGAGAAGTCGGCGATTTGGTGGCCCCAACATCTCTATAACCTTTTTAGCCTGTTCCAAATGAAGGCTCAGCCATGGACAAAGAAGAAGAGCATCCCCTTGTTCAACACAGGAGAACTTATCAAGCTTAACCTCGCTCAATCAGAACCCTTTTCTTTGCTTCCTCCACCTCCACCGCCACCAGCCCGGAAAGTACCCAGCTCATCCGGCCTATTTTGCCAAAGGTGTAAGGATACCAGGTCGTCTTCCTTAACTTGGACTGCTCCACCTCTTTCTTCATTTGATATTCTTTTATTTTATCCAACATTTTGTTTTTCCCTGCTTCCTTTGTTTCGATGAAATGCATAGGGAGAGAAATAATTAGTTGGTTTAGAAGGAGTACTTTTTATTGTTTTCTATCTTTGAATTTTTTTAATTCATCTTGTATCAGCTCCTTTAATTCAATAACAACTTCACTTATTCACTATCTCTCTAATATAACTTTTTTTTGGCTCCGATACTTGCATACTTTGCGCTGATATTTTCATGTTCTTTATACTTTACGACTCGGAATTATATGAAGGTTTGGTCTTGGAGAGGCTAAGTCAGCCTAGAGGGGGTTGAATAGGGTGATGGAAGATTTTTGACAAATTGCAAACTATTCTGCATAAATTAGACTTAGAAAATTCCGAGTCTAGAATGAACTCGAAACAAGTCAAACACGAAAAATACATGGAAACCCTCATGGGGTAGAAAACCACGGGCAGTGCTAATCCAAGCACCAAGTCAATTCCACTATTTTGAATCCACAAAATATAAGGACTGACACTTTATAGAATTGCTCCCTTAGGCAATTCAATTACAAGTTTTCCTAGACTCGGAAATTCCCTTGTCTAGTCTAGTACATCCTAACTAAGATACCCTTTATAGTTAGGGTGAACTTAGTTAACCCTTACGGCTTAGTCGGGAGACTTAGCAGAAAATAGAAAAAGTAGAAGTGATTACAAGAATTTTCCTTTACAACTTAAAAGTAAGAATTACCAAATTCAAAGTTGTAAGCTGAAGATTAAGTATGCACTAAGTGAGTCATAAGCAATATATTCAGCAATCTTCAAATTTTGTAGATCGGCTTCTATTTATACACAATAGGGCAGATTAGTCCATGCCTCTAGTTGTGACTGAAATCTAGGGTGGAAACAACCGTTGGATTCAAAGTTGAAGTTTATCGGATTTGGAAATAAACAATCTTGACACGGTGTTTGAGCTATGTCCAGAAATGGCCGATTTACGTCTGTTGGTATTTAACGGATAGAAATTGGTTGCTTTTACTTTTCAAAAATAGATTAAACTTCTTTAATCAACTTGAAAAAGCAAATTAAAGTGGTATTGAAAGTATAAAAATACTTTGGTCCAAGATTAGGTAAAAATAATAATTAATTTAACATAATTAAGCACTTAATTATCTTTAGCCTAAAAGAAATTAATTTTCCGAGACTAATATTCATTAGGTACAAATTTTATCTTGAGTCAATCCTTTAAAAGATCAAATTAGTAGGAATAAAGAATTAGAATACATAAACTTGATCAAGTAAATAATTTTATTAAGTATGCTCGACTTAGAAAAGAGAATTAACATTGTAATTCATTTTCATTTTAAACACCGAGTCAGTACTCGGAATATGAAGTGTTTGTGAAATTATTTACTCATGTCATTGTTCCGAGTTACTTCGAGTGAGTCGAAACCCGGTTATGAGTCATATGCTTGGTAGATGATTTCGAGCGAGTCGAAAATGATGAAAACTTAGATATGAGTTTCTTAAAAGCTTATAATGACTTCGAATCAAAACTATAGAGAGATAGATCTAGATATTTATACTTAAGTCTTTAATGTCCCCTTTTTGATGAAAGGCATTCTATACTTAAGATAGAAACTAATCGGTTCGGAGAGTTATGTTGATCGAGTAAGAAAAATAATAAAGAATATGGAACATCTCAGCTCGGATCATGTACAACTCGGAACATGATTCTTGAAGTAAACAGAGCATACTTGTTATAGAATAGTGAAAGATATACGAGAGTAAATATGAAATATGCTCAGAATTAGATATGCTCGAAATATTCAAATTTCATTAATAATTCAAAGCAATTACATAGAAACTTAAACAAACAAACAAACTAAGAAAAACAAACTAAGAGAAATGCTCCCTAAACCAAACATCTCTATTTTCTATCTTTTCTCTCCCCTGTGCATTTCGACAAAATTAAGAGAAGAAGGAGGAAAGAACAATTACGTACAAAGATGTTGGACAATACAAAACAAATTTTGAAATCAAGAGGGAGGAGAGCAGTTTAGCGAGAAGTAGAAGAGCGAGGGTTGTACATGCACATGTAGCCTTGAGTATAGATAGCTTGGCGAGGTGGCAATAATAGAGGTAGATCAAGTAGTGGGATTACACATCCACAAGATATATGAAGTGCTTCCTCTGCTTCTTCTTCTTTTGAGGCCTTAGCAACTACTACTATAGGTCGTGGTTCTAAGGCGGGGGCCTTAGACTGGCCTCGCATCGCTAGCCTCTTTTGAGGCAAGCCGAGTGTGATATGAGAGATCACCTCATGATCTTTGTCGGCCTTACCCTCGGATTAAATTGCTTCAGTCCCCTTTTCTTTTTCTCCCTCGGCTTCTCCTTGTCCTTTTCTCGCTTCTTTATCTTCTTCGACTCGAGCTTAAAAGAACTGGATGACTCTAAAGATTGTGCTTCTTCGATTCGACATTCTTTCTTGGAGGTGGTGGATCTAATTGTTTTGGTTCTTGATGACCACCTTGAGCTCAAGCAACTAGGGCTTGACTCTGTTCAATCCGAGTCCGAGCCTTAGCGGGCATGAAAGCCCGGAATGCTGCCATAGCTTCTTGCAGCTCTTTTGCTAGGGTAGCAATTTGAGTAGCCACCTTATGAAGAAGTTCAACAGATGGGGCAGGCGAGAGAAGTCAAAGGTCCAACAATAAAAGTGGAACCTCGGGACCTGTCTAAGTTTGAGGTGGAGGAGGAGGAGGAGCTCGTTCGAGGAATGAACCCGGACACTAGGTTGAATTTCTTGATATCCCAGGCCAATGAGTTCACCTCTTCCAAAATAGACAGCATGTTCTAGGCACTTGTTTGGTTCGGAGAGAGTTTGAAAGTAAAGGGAAAGTGAATGAAGAGCACAATATCGGCTATCTACAATTTTGTAGGAATGTACTCAGCTTCAACAGTTGATAGAACAACCGAGTTCTGCGTCTTTGAGTGCCAACATATAAGGGATTGACCCGAAACCGGCATGCTTCGATGTGCTTTTTCTATCAACCTTGTATCCAAGCATAGTCAATATATGAGTATCTAGTAAGGGTTAGTTCTGAGTCTCTTGAGAACCATAGACCATGATTTTGAGTCCCTCCAAGATATTTGAAAATTCTCTTCACCGCAAGTAAGATGTGATTCTTTTGGATTAGCTTGAAATCTTGTACATAGACATACACTAAACATAATGTCTGGCCTACTAGATGTGAGATATAGCAGACATCCAATCACACCTCTATAGAGTTTCGATCTACTCGCTTTACCTTTTTCGTCTAAGTCCAGGTTTCATGCTCGCTACTCATGGGTGTTGTTGCATGTTTTACATCTTAAAGCATGTACTTCTTTAATAACTCCTTGGTATACTTAGATTGATAAACATGGATGCAATCTTTATCTTGTCTAATTTGTAGACTAAGAAAGAAATTGAGCTCTCCTATCATGCTCATTTGGAACTCCTATCTCATCAACTAGAAAACTCTCGAGATAGATTTTTATTAGTGGCTTCAAAAATGATATCATCAACATAAATCTGAGCAATAAGGAAATCTCTCCCCTTGGTTTTTATGACAAGAGTTTTGTAAATGTGACCTTTTCGAAATCATTCTCAACCAAGAAGTCGCTCAGTCTTTCATACCAAGCTTTGGGAGCTTGTTTAAGACCATATAGAGCCTTTTGCAATTTGAAAAGATAGTTTGGAAATTCTGAGTTTTCAAAACCAAGGGGTTGCTCAACATAGACTTCATCTTGAATTAAACCATTCAGAAAAGTACATTTGACATCCATTTGATACAATTTGATATTCATGCTTGATGCAAATGCCAAGAGGTTTCTAATTGCTTTAATCCTAGCAACCGGTGCAAAGGTTTCCCACAATAAATCCCTTCTTCTTGATTGTAACCTTGAGCCATAAGTCTAGCCTTATTTTTGACTACCAACCCATCCTCATCAAGTTTGTCCTTGAATACCCATTTGGTTTCTATAACTCGGGTGGTCGAAGGTCGTTTGGTTAAAGTCCGGACTTGGTTTCTCTCAAATTGATTAAGTTCCTCTTGCATAGCCTCTACCAATTTAGGTTCATTTAGGGCCTTTAGTGCATTTCCGGATTCGAGTTAATGATATGAATACAGTGAATGCACATAGATTTTGCAAAGAAGAACGAGTTCTTACCCCACTTGTTGATGTTAGACAAAATGTTATAGAGTGGGTGACTCAAAGTATATTTGAATGCTCGACCCGCTCTCCGGTTTACCAAGTTTGTTGCTTGTACTGGTTGATCTTCGATAGTCCGAGCTTGCTAAGTTTGCTCATCCGCTTGTCCTTCAGCCGTTCGAGCTGGATCTTGAGTTGGTTCGATCCGAGTCAAGATATTCCGAGCTGCCTCATTCGAGTTGCTTTCTTTTGACTATGTCCGAGCTCGGCTTTAGCAAGATCATCTTCATCTCGACTAAATTTCAGATATGAAAAGATTGATTCACTTGTTTTTTCCTGATCAATCTCATCAAACACAACGTGGATGCTTTCTTCCACTTGGTTAGTTCTTTTATTATAATCACGATAAGCTTTACTCGTGAGATTAGTAACCCGGAAAGATACCTTCATCTCGACCAGAGCATCAAACTTGGTCAGGTGATCCTTACCATTGTTGTGAACAAAACACTTACATCCAAAGGGTTTGAAATATGAAATATTGGGCTTCTTGCCCTTGTAAAGCTCATATGGAGTTTTTCTTCAAGATGGGTCTAATGAGGCATCCGTTGAGTGTGTAGTTTCTTTGTGTTGATCGCCTCAGCCCATAAATAGTAAGGTAGATCATGTTCAATCAACATTGTCCTTCCTATTTCTTCAAGAGTTTGATTCTTTCTCTCCACTACCTCGTTACGTTGAGGGGTTTTAGGAGCCGAGAAGTTGTGAGAGATACCATTCTTGTCACAAAACTCTGTAAATTCCGAGTAGCCGAACTCCCTTCCATGGTCCGTTCGAATTCGTCGATTTGAGTCTTAGACTCTACTTGAATTTTCCTGCATAGCTTGCTGAACTCTTTAAAGGTTTCATTTTTGTTCTTGACAAAACAAACCCGAGTAAAATAGTTACTAATCATTAACAATCCCAAATACATATGATTTACCTTCGAGACTCTTTACAAAGATTCACCACATAAATTCATATGCAATGACTCAAGCACTTCGGATGTGGAAACAATTTTGAGAGGTTTGAAAGATAATCTGATATGTTTCCTTTTCGTGCATGCTTCACAAATTTTATCTTGCTTAAATGCACAGTTAAGTAAGCCCCTAACTAGACCATGAGATGCAAACTTTTTGATAGTATGGATGATAACATAACCGAATCTGTGATGCCATGTCCAAGAATCGTCATGCAATGATGCTTTTAAATAAGATAAATTCTAACTTAGATAAGAAAGAGGAATAGTATAGGTATTACCCGACCTCTTACGTGAGAGCTTAGACTCTTTGGTGGTTGCATCGAAATATAGTAGTTGGTCCGAGTGAATCTTACCTCTTGACCTTGTCACACAACCGAGAGATGCTAAGTAGATTGTACTTTAATCCCTTGGCAAGATAGACTAGGCCGACCAGGTTATCTCCTTTCTCAATCTTTCGAATTCCAACTATCTTGCCCTTACTATTATCTCCAAAAGTGACTTTGTCTCCTTCGAAATTCTCTAACTTAGAAAAGAGTCTTCGGTCTCCGACATGTGGCGTGAGCATCCACCGTCTAAGTACCAATCACCTTTCGTCCTTTTCTAAGTTACTTGCAAGTTAGAAACACACTAACCCTTTTTACTTCCTCTAACAAACCCGAGTAACTCCCTTTATTGTTGTCCTTTTCGAGGAAGAAGACTCTTGGGAACCCATATTTGAATAACTTTAGGTTTCATCTCGATTTTGAGTCTTCTTTTTAAAAAATTGAGTCTATGTCTCTTTCTTTTGAAAATCTTTTCTTTTATAAACAGGTGGATAAGGTTTTCTCTTGTAAACTGGTGCTGGGCTCAATCCTCCTTTCATTCTTATGAATAGGATCATGCTTAGTCTTCCTAAACTTTACGAGTTCCGGAATTATTTTTGAAAATATTTGAGTAGCAATTAGATTCCTCCTCTTCATTAAAACTAAGTCCTTCTTTCTGAAGGAGACATATTGAGAGCCCAAAAGCATATCAAGGTTTTACTGACCTTGAGTAAATTTCAAAATAAGCTCTTCAAACACATTGAGCTTTCTTTTCGGATGCTCATTTTCTCCTCTAAGTGACTTAGACATAGTATCATTAGTTTAAGTACTAGTCTTGAGTTTTTTCGAGTTAGTCTCGGTTTTTCCAATTCATTTTTCAAATAGTTGCTCTCGAAGTAAGAGACTCAATTTGTTCTTTGAACTAAGAAGAATCGGAACAGGACTTTTCTTCCAAAGTATAAATATATTTAGCCAAATCAACTTTGGAGAAGTTGAGAAAGTATTCAATTACCTTATGAGGACTTGTCTCCTTAGTGTCCGAGTTATCGTTGTCCGAGTTGTCATTCGACTCGGATTCAGCTTATGAGTCTCGTGAATACCATCGGACACTTTGAGTCATCGGAATCTTCATCTTCTTCGGATGAGTCTTCAGCGCTCCATGTGGCCATCATAACCTTCTTCTTCTTTTTGTCCTTTTATCTCTTTGGATAGTCCTTGACTATGTAATCTTTCTGCCGCATTCAAAACAACTGGAGTTCTTAGTTAAAGATAACTTTGAAGAGGAAGAGTATTTACCTTTCCTGTCCTTCTTATGCTTCTTGTAGAACTCTTCCTTTGGCCTATACTCCCATTTCTTATGCTTCATCATTCTTTTGAAGCCTTGGGTAATGAGTACCATAGGATCTTCTTCGAGTCCGAGGAACTCAAACTCTCCCCTTCGCTTTACGAGGCTTTGAGCACAATGCTCTTTTTAGTGCCGACCTTGGCATCCTCTTCTTCCAGGTGAATTTCATGGGTAAGCGGCTTCCCAATCGGTTTGTCCGGCTTTAGTTGAGAGAGGTTCCGAGCTTCCTTGATGATTGTCACCTTGGGACCCCATCTTCTCTTTAGCGAGACTTCTCAAAATTTTTCTACACATTTCTTCATGTGAAATCTTTCGCTCGGAGAATTGAGATTGTTTGTAATCTCGGTGAAGCGAATAAACATCTAAGTGATGTTTTCTTCCAGCTCTATCTTAAACAGCTCATATTTGTGAACATACTGGCTTATCTTTGCTTATTTCGTTGGCTTGTGCCTTCGTATGTGTTGACAAGAGTGTCCCACACATCTTTGGTCGTGTTGCAGGTCGACACTCTGTTGTACTCTTCCGAGCTGATTTCACACATCGGAATGTTCATTGCTTTGAAGTTCTTTCGAACTTCTCCGACTCCTCATTGGTGTACTCGAACTTTTCTTTACGCACGGATCTTATACCTTCCATCTTCATTGGAATGTAGTTTCCTTCTTGGATGATGTTCCGGACATCTTCATCATTGTCTAATAGAAAACACTCTATTAGCTTCTTCCAAGTGCACGAAGTTTATCCTTTGAACTTTGGTGGTCCGGTGGAAGGCCTTCCTTCATCGAACACTCTAATATTCCGAGCCATCCGATCTTTAAATCTTTAGATTCTTAGATCCTTCTTGAAAGGCTAGGCTCTAATACCAATTGAAGGTATTCTCTTGGAGAGTCTAAGTCACCCTAGAGGGGGTGAAGAGGGTGATGAGGAAATTTTCAATAAACTTAGAAACTTTAAGCTTGAAAAGAATGATCACGAGAATCCGAGTCTAGATTGGACTTAGAAAAGTATGCGGACAGAGATACGTGCAAACCATCCCGGGGCAGAAAATCACGGACAGTGCTAATCCAAACCCTAAGTCAAATCCACTATTTTGAATGCTCAAAATACAATGGATCGACTCAACAAGAATTGCTCCCTTAGACAATTCTTTATAGTGTTTTCCTAGACTTAGAAGTTCCCTTATCCGATCTAGTACTTCCTAACTAAAGTAACCTTTACAGCTAGGGACAATTGAGCTAAGTTCACCCTTATAGCTCGGTCAAGGGACCTTACTCGGAAAGTATGAAAATTATGTGAGTGATTACAAAACTTTACAACTCGGAAAAGTATTAAGTACGAGACTTGGAGTTATAAGAAGAAGGTCGAATGAGTAAAGTACTAAGAGATATAGTTTCGGTAATGGATTCAGCAATCTTCAAGCCTTGTGAAGTGGCTTCTATTTATAGATGACTAACCAGAGTGACCGTTGTGTCTTGGTTCTTAATAGAAGTCTTTATCGGCCGTTTTAACGGCTCTTCCGAGTCACTCGTAAAAGATCCGTTGGGATGTGAACGTTATGCAACGACTCTTGGCTCCTAAAGGTGTTCCAGTCAGCTGGAGATGTCCGAAAAGTTAGGTGGAAACCATCATTGAGCTTAGCGTTGAAGTTTTCCAGTTTGGAAATAAACAACCACGACAAGGTGTCGACCCCCATTTAGAAGTCGATGAGCCTTGTCTACTGGTGATTGACGACTTGAAGCCGGCTACTTTTGTATTTCAAAAATAAGATAACCTTGTTTGGATAACCTACAAAAGTAAACCACTTTGGTTCCCAAGTATAAAATACACTACTAGAAAATTGACGAATAGCGACGGAAATTTGCAAAATAGCGATGGATTTTTGAAATAGCGACGAAAATTTTCGAATTCATTGCTAATTAGCGACAGAGCAGCGATGGATCGGCTACGGAATACATTTTTCGTCGCTGAAATTAGCGACGGAATTTGTAGTATTTCCATCGTTGTTTTACGTCGCTAATCCGTCACTAATCCAGTCACTTATTCGTCGCTATCCGGGAAGAATTCCAAAATAGCTTTTTCTAATTTTTCGTTAACCTAATACAAAAAATGTAAATGGATATACAAATCCAACATTCACATATGTGACATTACATTTGACATTTACATATGCCTGCCACAAACTACTCATCCAAGTTGGATGTATAAATCCAATATACAGTTCAAAATCATCAACAATCCAAACATATTTACAACTAATTCACAAGTTCACAAAAACAACCATATAAAAGTTCACAATGAACCATAAACACATTATATGAAAAGTTCGCAAAATGTTCAGCAATACACAAAAGTTCACACCGAATTCGGGGTCCTTACTCTTCCTCTTTCTCTTCCTCTTCCTCTTGTGGTTGTACTTGGTCTATGGTGAGATTCATATGCTTGCTGAGATTTCATAAATTCAGTGAAGCGTGCTATTGGCTCAACGAAACTGTCCACCTTTTCTTTGAGCTGCCTATTTTGCAACCTAAGCACACGAGCTTGCTCAATCCATTGATGTAACTCGAAGTTAAATTATGCACTGTTGCTCTCAAATATGAGTCATCCGGAGTAGCAGCTTTCGGTGATTTGAAGGACATGGTAGGTTTTAAGTTTTTAGCTTCGGATCCAAGTCCATAAATGCGACCTTTCTTGTTGGCATTGGCTTTCACCCAGAACTCATGTTGTGAAGGGTAGACACATGATACTCGGAAGAGTTGGGGTCATTAGTAGAAGGTTGAGTGGGTTGAGTGTTTTGTAACTCTTCCCACTCTTTTTCAAACTTTTCCTGAATAATATATAAATATTTGAGGCATGTAACTATCATAGGTTGTCAAAGAAGACCATATATTAAAAAATATGAAAATTGCATGTATAAGGTAACTCACATAAATGGCCTTGGATTTTTGGTTGACCCATTCGTCCTTTTTTGTTTTGTAGGTTCGTGAAAATAGTTGGGTCGATAGAGGAAGAACTCCTTTAAGCTCCTTCATCTAAATACAAAAAAGTAAGTGGAGTTTGGGTTTACTAATATGAACATGTTAATAGTTACATACGTAATTACTAAAGGGGTATGTACCAATCATCGCTTATACTCCGTCATAGGGATTGAGCCACAAGTATGGAGCGATGAACCAAGTCCACCTTAATCAACATTGCGGTTTTTCTAAGCCTCGCTCACGTAACTTCTTGTACTCAGCAGTTTCCCAATATTCTAACAACTCTCGCCAGTAGTTGTCACCCAACCATTTCGGCTTCTTTTTATTTTTCCTTGCTTTCAGCATGAAGTCCTTTAATCGATCACTTCCTTTCTTCTCAAAATTTCTTTTTATTTGGACTTCATCGGTTGGAGACCAAGTGTAAAATTTCTATATAAATGAAAAAGTAGTTTATAAGTTATGAAATTATAATATAATGCTCGAACATACACAATAAGTCATTATGTTACCTCAAATTCAGAAAACTAAAGATTTGTCATTACCTTGAACTCGAGAAAACCACAGATCACGTTGTGATCGAGGAACTTTAACCCATGTAGGCCATGCTCCGTCATACTTGCTTAGGAAGATGTGGGAAATCGTGCCCACAACTTTATCAATGGGGAAGAACCTAATCAAGAAACATATAAAATAGTTAGTTATACTATTCTACTACTAAGCTTAATTTATTTTATTACTTATTATCACACTTACCCTTCATCATCTAGCTCAATCCGAATCTTTTCCCGGCTGCTAGCATTGCTTGATTCAAGACTAGCATGCTCGTTGCCTGCATCGGTTGCCCCATCATTTGTAGGCCTTTGTGGTGGCCTTTGTTCGGCACCAATGTGGATGCGTGGTATAAGGGTCGTACCATATTGGTTATATGCGTACGTATGGAGCGGGTTTGAGTACATATGAGCATGTTGAGAATATGGAGGGTTTGGGATGAAAGACCCACCCATTGGGCTTTGCATGTGTGGGATGTTTGGAGGTTGGAAATAAGGAGGGTTGGGAATGAATGACCCACCCATTGGAGTTTGGTTGTAAGGGGAGTGTGGAGATAGTGCTCCACCTACAGGAGACCGAAGGTAAGGAGGGTTTTCGAGGGGGCTAGAAGTGCTTACATCATTACCTTCACCATCGGTATTGACGTTTCTAGCCCTTCCTCGAGTAGCCGACCTTTTCGACCTGCCTCTACCTCGCTCCATATTTCCTAACATAAACAACATAAAAACATTAGTAAACATCCAACGGTTAAAGTAATTCAAAATAAAACAACATATAAACATTAGTAAACATATAAACATACAAGTGTTACATATAAATATTCTTCTATTAAGAAAATACGCTTCAATTGTTTCACCTTCATTACATTAATAAGAATTCATTTGATTACAACATAAATAAAAGTGATTCAATATAAAACAACATAAAAAGAACATCATCAACTAGCCATCATCCTCATCATCAGTATCATCATCGTCTTCGTCACTATCCTCTTCGGCATCATTGAATATGAGATGTTCTTCTTCCTCATCGGTGATGTTTCTTCCCATTCACCTTCCTCATCTTCTTCACCTTCCTCTTCTTTACTAACATCCTCAATCCTATCTTCTTGGTTTAAAATAACATCATCAACTAATTCTTCTGCTGATATTGAGTTATCAACCAAAGTGTTCGGCAAAGTTTCCATTATAGGATCGACTATACCCATACTATCCTTTTGGAATGTAAGAGGAATAATATATTGGTCATCAACTCGGCCCTTGGTTTTGCTGCTACTACGACGAACCTATTCAGTTTTCCTCTAGGGACCCCTTGTGGATATGACATATAATACACCTGAGTTGCAAGTACTAGCAAATATGAAATGATCGTATTTACGATAACGCCTTATACGATGCACTTCAACATACGAACTAAATTTATGGCACCGAGTTCCCGAGGACGACTAGGGTCAAACCAATCGCACTTAAACAAGCACACACCTTTTATTGGTTCACCAACATATTCAACTTCAACTACTTTTTACAAGATGCCGTAGTAATTATTTTCAACATGTCCTTCATCAGTTCCTTTCACACAAACACCACAATTGAAGGTCACCCACCCTTCATTTCGAGCCTCAGTATGAAATAACATTCCATTCACCGTGTATGCTGTCCATGTTTTCACTCTCCTTAAAGGACCTTGAGCTAATTGCATCAAGTAAACATGCTTTTCATCATGATATACTCGATAACAATGAATCTGTGTCAATAACATAGTATTGGTTTAGTTTATCAAAATTGCAAAACCCATTCTAATAAATTTGAGGCATGAGCATTAAGTCTTAATATATGATACTCACAGCTCCTTTGAAACAGTCTTCGAACTCACTTTCCACCATTGCATCAATTGCCGCATCACTAACGTCGGCATATATAGCTCGTTTTGGTCTTCGAAGAGGCTGAGTTTAAATTGTTTATTAATATTACATCATCATTTCATATGAAAATTGATTGAAACGAGTGTTGTATAGGACAAGATAACTTCGGAACAGCTTCACTAAAACATGGACATGTGCAGCCGTCTTTTCCTTATCATCAAGGAAACGCGGAGTGAACTTCCCAATTAGAGCACCTTTTGGTATGAATACCGAAAGAGTAGGATTATGGTATAGAACTTCACTCCCTTCATTTCGTCGACTTCTATTGCACATAAAAGGCACGTTAGAGCCGAAATAGTAAGATGCAAAATGTGTTTCTTCAAATCGTGCATATTTTTCAGCGATACTCCCTTCGAGCTTCAATTTGTTTCTTTCGAAATGATTGAGTTCCTCTTGCATGGCCTCTACCCATTCAGGTTCATTTAGGGCCTCTAGTCCATTTTTGGGTTCGATTAATGAAATGAATGTAGTGAATGCACATAGATTTTGAAGAGAGGAACGAGTTCTTACCCCACTATTGATATCGGATAATATGTTTTCTAGTGGGTGACTAGAAGCGTACTTGAAAGCTCTACTGTTCTCTAATTCATCAGATTTGTAGGCTAAACCGCTTGATCTTCGGAGGCTTGATCCGAGTGATCGGCTTGCTCTTCGATATTCTAAGTGGATTCTTGAGTCATGTCAGTTCCGAGTCACTTTGTTCTAAGTGACTTCATTCCGAGCTGGTTGAGTTTGAATCTTGACATATTCATGTTCATTACTATCATCATCTCTCGCTGAGCTTCGGATCTAAGTATGAAGACTCACTTGGCTTTTCCTGTTCAAGCTCATCAAACACAACGTGGATGCTTTCTTCCACTTTGTTAGCTCTTTTATTGAAAATGCGATAAGCTTTACTATGAGAAGAATAACCCGGAAAAATACCTTCATCCGACCGAGCATCAAACTTGGTCAATTGAATCCCATCTCGACTCGGAAAGTCTTAAAGTTTGTTTTCAACTTTAATCTTCAATTTATTGTACAAATTTCCTCATCATCCTATTCACCCCCTCTAGGATGACTAATTCTCTCCAAGAGCAGACATTTAATTGGTATCGGTGCCTAGCCTTTTAGAAACGATCTAACCATCCAAAGGTTTGAAGATCAAATGGCTCGGAATAATGGAGAGTTCGATGACGGAAGATCTTCCAAGTAGACCACCAAAGTTTAAAGGATCAAATTTTGTACACTAGAAGAAGATCATGGAATGCTTTCTATGGGATCACAATGAAGATGTATGGAACATCATACAAGAAGGGAACTACATTCCAATGAAGACGGAATAAACAAGACTAGTGCCTAAAACAAAGGTCGAGTACACTATCGAAGAGGCGGAAAAGTTCGGAAAGAACTTCAAGGCCATGAACATTCCGATGTGCGCCATCAGCTCGGAGGAATAAAACAGAGTATCAGCTTGTGACACGGCCAAAGAAGTGTGGGACACTCTTGTCAACACATATGGAGGCACAAGCCAAGTCGGACAAGCGAAGATAAGCCAATATCTTCACAAGTATGAGCTGTTCAAGATGGAGCCGTAAGAAAACATCACTTAGATGTTCATCCGCTTCACTGAGATTACTAACAATCTCAAATCTCTGGGTCGAAAGATTGCCCATGAGGAAATGTGCGGAAAGATATTAAGAAGCCTACCCAAGAGAAGATGGGGTCCAAAGGTGACAGCCATCGAGGAAGCTCGGAACCTCTCTTTATTAAAGCCGGACGAACTCATTGGGAAACTACTCACCCATGGGATCCATTTGGAAGAACAGGACACCGAGGTGAGTGCCAAAAAGAATATTGCACCGAAGGCCTCGAAAGCGAGAGAAGAAAATCTAAGTTCATCGGACTCGGAAGAAGATCCCATGGCACTTATTGCCGGAGGCTTCAAAAGAATGATGAAGCATAAAAGATGGGACAAATGGTCAAAAGAAGAGTTTTACAAGAAAGACAAGAAGGATAGAAAAGGTAAACTAAGAACTCTAGTCTGTTTTGAATGTGGCAACAAGGATCATATAGTCAAAGACTCGTCCAAGAAGAAAAAGGGACGAGAAAAAGAAGAAGGCTTTGATGGCCACATGGAGTGATGAAGATTCATCCGAAGAAGATGAAGACTCGGATGACTCAAAGTGTCCGATGGCACTATCAAACTCGAAGCCGAATCCGAGTAAGATTCCGATCACTCGGACAATGAGGAAACTAATCCTTAGGAGGTGTCCGGGTTAATAACTCAAAACCGAGGCCACCTTGACCGCCTCGGACTCGGACACAAAGTCCTCTCTGTCTACCTCCTCCACCTAGTGGTGCCTCCACCTCGGGTGTCCCTCAGGTACTCACTTCCGCCTTGTCCACTACCATAATGGACAAGATTTCCTTGGTGTCCACTAAACTTAAGGACACCCTCCGGTCATTTAAGACTATCCTCCACTCTATGACAATCAACCAAAAGACTGCTCAATCTCAAATTAGAGAGTAGCAAGATGTGCTTATTGATCCGAAAGCACTTGTCAAGGAGATGAAGCAGATAATAGAGCTCCTCCAAGAACGAAGCTCCAAGGTTGCTTAGGATCCGGTTGACTCGGATACATATGAGGAATCGTAGAGCCCGACCAAATCTTCCTGTGGAGGAGAGGAAGAAGAAGGAAAAGAAGAGGAGCCTACGGCTGAGGCAGCTCCATCCGAGGAGAAGGAGGAAGGGGAGAAGGAAGAAGAAGAGAAGGAAGAAGTCGAAGTAGCGAGAGGACAAGGTGCTCCAGTCCTCCAACCGAGACCGATCAACTCGGACGGTAGTCCGAGTGGGTCGAAGACCTCGTTGACAAAGGTCGGTCGGCAGCCTATCTAGCTCGAGCCAGCACCTTCCTCGGTCAAGTTCAAAGAGGATGAACCTTTGGATGACCTAGTTCCGGGTCGACCACTCGTGGCTGAGCCCATTCTAGAGATCCCATTGCTGCCCCCGCCTCGATCTTCAACATCCTCACGCTCCTACCAGCGTAGGCGCACCTGCTCGGTCCTCAACCTTGACTTAGACTACTACCTCTCCACCTTAATATTTTTGTTTTTGTTTTTCATTATTTCTTTTTGTCCGGACATACAAATTTGTATCTTCTTGATACTTTCTTCCCTGTTTGTTTTTTTTTTTGCTATTTTTTCGAAAAGGCAAGGGGAGAATAGTTAGAAAATTTGTGTTATCTTGTTTAGGGGAGATTTTCTCTCACCTCTTACGTGTATATATCTTACTATGTGAATATTAATGAAGATAGTTAGAAAATTTGTGTTGTCTTATTTAGGGAGAGATTTTCTCTCACCTCTTCACGTGCATATATCTTACTATGTGAATATTAATGAAGTGATTTCGAATTTCAAGTTATTTCTCCGAGTTCATCTTGCCTCTATATATCAACTCGGTTACATATTATTCTTTCTTGCTTTGATTGAAGGTTTGCTCGGGAAGAGTCCGAGTCACCCTAGAGGGGGTGAATAGGGTGATGGAAGTTTTTCGTGGAAACTAAAGCTCTTCTGTCAAAAACAAGACAGAGACAGATTCCGAGTCTATCAACAGAGGTCGAAAAGTTTGGACTCGAAATGCTATTACGAATGGATAAACAAGATAAGCGAGGAGTCGTAAACCGTCCGAGTCTAGAATGAACTCGAAATATAACACTTAGAGATTACGTGGAAACCCTCTTGGGGCAGAAAACCATGGACCGTGTCAATCCGGACACGAAGTCAAATTCACTATTTGAGTCCACAAAACACCGTGAACCGATCGAACCCGAGTTGCTCCCTTAGACAACTCTATACAAGTTTTCCTAGACTCGAAATTCCCTTATCCGATCTAGTACTTCCTAGCTGCGATAACCCTTACAGCTAGGGACAACTAAGCCGAGTTAACCCTTACAGCTTAGTCAAGGGACCTTACAAAGAATGTAAGAACGAGTTTGTAATCGAGTACAAGACCTTACAACTCGAAAAGTAATGAATTACGAGTGGGAGTTGTAAGTAGAAGATTGAAAGTAAATACAATAACTTTGAGCAAGCATGTGTATTAGCAATATGTTCGGCAATCTTCAAGTCTTGTGAGATGGCTTCTATTTATAGATAACCAAGCGAGTAGCCGTTATCTTCATCTCGCTGACCGAGAGTCCTCTATGACCGTTGATAGAAGCTTTCGAGTCACTCGGAAAGTATCCGTTGTAATGTGAACGTTGGACAACGGTTTAACTCTCTTGAAGTCCCAAAACCATTGACGGTGTCTTGAAAGATAAGGTGGAAACCACCGTTAAGCTTGACGTTCCAGTTTTCCAGATTTGGAAACAGACAGCCTCGACACAATCTATTGGGACTGGAGCGAGAGAAGGTGAAAAGCCATGTCTCGCTGGTGATTTGACGTTCGAAGCCGGTTACTTTTGTAGTTTAAAATGTGTATCCTCGATTGAATAATCTACAAGAGTAAATCAATTCTGGTTCTCAAAGTATAAAATACTTTGGTCCAAGATTAGACACGGATAATAAAAATAATTACGATAATTAAGTAACCGATTATCCGAGTCGAAACGAAATGTAATTTTCTCGAGTCCAATATCCATGTAACTCAAAATTCCATCGAGCTAGTCCGAGCAAAGAATCAAGTTAAGTAAAGAACATCGGAGTGAGATAACTTGATATAGACTAAGCAATAATCATACTAAAAGTGCTGACTATAACATGATAGAACTTATAACCGGAGGTCGGATTCGAGTGAGAAAAGACGAAATACTAGTCTATTCAATCTGCGATAAATCCGAGTGATGCTGGTCTCGGAACAAAGAACCGGTTATCCGAGTTACTTACGGATAAGCAAGAAATATAAGAAGTAAGAGCTGTATCACTTAGAGAAGATACTATGTTACTCAAAGAAGTTTCGAGATACGGAGAATGCCTTGGAATCAAAATTCTATAAGTATGAGATGGTTATACTCGATTCATTTAATGAAACTCGAAATATGTTGAGAAGTGTCCGAGTTTTCAATCTTCCCCTTTTGATGAAAGGCATTCCAGTCTCGGACAGAAACTTTGTTAGTAAAAAATCGACTCGAGTAGTTGCTTATGAGGAAATTTAAGTAAAGAATTCTCGATGTATCGGAGCAAGAGGTATATAGTCGAGCATAAAGTAAGAATGCTTAGTAATGAAATAATGTAAACTCGGATAGATTATAAACACGAAATCATGTAAGAGAAAGCATTAATTCATTGAACTCAACATAAATTACAAGGATTAAAAGGGAAAACTCCCCTAAACAAGACAATAAGTTTTTAAGATATTTCTCCCCCTTGCCTTTCAGCAAAAACAACAAAAAGAAGGGAAGAAAAGAACAAATAGTGCAACTTAGTTGTCCGGACAAAAGAAAAAAATCTCTCCGGAAGAAGAATCGACAGATCGAGGAATTGTGACTCGGTGCATGGCGCCTACGAGGTAGAGGGAGATTTCGGAGTGGAGGCGGAGGGAGCGGAGGTTCGCGGCGCCGATATGATCTTGACGATGGCGCCTACAATGGGTTTGGAGGGGTGGAGCTTTCCGGCGTTTTGGTGCGAGGCTTTTGGAAGAGGAGGAGATCTAGAAGTCGGGATGGTTACCTCTTTTAGGCGAGAGAAGGAAGGAAAGATGAAACTTTCGGGTAGGAAAGAGAAGGAGATGTAGAAGAGAAGAAACGAAAAAAATGTAGAAGAAAGAGATGAGAGCAAGTCGAAACTTACAAGAGATGGCTTCTTCGACGCTTGCAGAAGTTCAAGGATGACTGTTCACGTAGTAATCTTCCGCAAAAAGTTTCGTTTGAGAGAGATGGAGTTTAGAGTATCGAGACGAAGATGAATAGACGCTATTTATAGACAATAAGCGCGCCCGTCAACTATCCGTTAAATATAACTCCGTTCGACTCGGCTTGTCCATCAGTCACCAAAGACCGGTGTGACGGTTCTCTTAAACATTTAAGATTTCAGCGGTTAGAGATCCACGGCTAATATCCGATCACAGCGCTCGAGAGAGAAAGAGAAAGATTTTGAAAATATGATCCGAAACTCTCCACCGATCTAGAGATAGTTTCGAAAATTTAAAGTCCAAGTTTCTCTATGGTCGAGTTTGACTCGGATAGGTTTCGAGTGACTCGAAACACGAAATAACTACCAGCCCAAGTATCACTTAATCAACCGAGCTAATGGTTATTAATGGTGAAAGCACATAACACGGAATTATGCAATGAATCGAATAGCACATAATTAAGCATTTAACATACCAAGCTCATTCCGAATAAAGCAAAACCGATCTTCACCAAGAGGCTTGGTAAAGATATCAGCTAATTGAGTGCCTGCAAGATATCCGAATATTCTCTTCACCGCAGATAAGATGTGATTCTTTTGGATTAGCTTGAAATCTTGCGCATAGACAAACAATGAACATTATATCCGGCCTGCTGGAAGTAAGATATAGTAAAGATATAATCATACCTCGATAGAGTTTCGATCTACCGCTTTACCTTTCTCGTCCGAGTCAAGCTTTATACTCGTCGCTCATGGGAGTAGATGCGTGCTTTGCATCTTGAAGTTTGTATTTCTTCAACAATTCCTTGGTATACTTAGATTGATGAACAAAGATCCCATCCTTGTCTTGTTTGATTTGTAAGCCAAGGAAGAAATTAAGTTCCCCATCATGCTCATTTGGAATTCTTGACTCATCAACTCGGAAAATTCTCGACGTAAAACTCATTAGTAGCACCGAAAATAATATCATCAGCATAGATTTGAACAATAAGGAAATATTTCCCTTGGTCTCTATGAAGAGAGTCTTGTCGATCCGACCTCTTTTAAAATCATTTTGAACCAAGAAGCTACTCAGTCTTTCATACCAAGCTCGAGGTGCTTGTTTAAGACCATAGAGAGCCTTTTGAAGTTTGAAAACATGATTTGGAAATTCTCGAGTTTTCAAAACCAGGAGGTCTGCTCGACATAGACTTCTTCTTCAATAAAACCATTGAGAAATGCACACTTAATATCCATTTGATATAATTTAATATGCATGTCTGGATGCAAATGCCAACAGTATTCTAATGGCTTCAATTCTGGCTATAGGTGCAAAGGTTTCCCTACAATCAATTCCTTCTTCTTGATTATATCCTCGAGCCACAAGTCTAGCCTTATTTCGACTATCACCCCACCATCATCCAGTTTGTTCTTGAAAACCCATTTGGTTCCTATAACCGGGTGGTCGGAAGGTCGGTTGGTCGAGTCTAGACTTGGTTTCTCTCGAATTGATTGAGTTTCTCTTGCATGGCCTCTACCTATTCAGGTTCATTAAGGGCCTCTAGTGCATTTTTGGGTTCGTTTAATGAAATGAATGCAGTGAATGCACATAGATTATGTAGAGAGGAACGAGTTCTTACCCCAGTGTTGATGTCGAGAGTATGTTCTCTAGTCGATGACTAGAAGTAAACTTGAATGCTTTACTCGTTTTCCGATTCATGAGATTTGTGGATTGAACCGCTTGATCTTGTTCCGAGTGATCTTCTTCATTGGCTTGTTCGTTCCGAGTGAGCTCTTGAGTTGTCTCATTATGAGTTTCCTCGTTCGAGTGACCTCATTTTGAGCGGGTTGAGTCCGAGTCTTTGTAGTCTCGGCTTCATCATCATCTCTACTAAGCTTCAGCTCCGAGTATGACGACTCACTTGGCTTCTCCTGTTCAAACTCAACAAACACTATGTGAATGCTTTCTTCCACTTTGTTAGTTCTTTTGTTAAAGACACCATAGGTGAAGAGTAACCTAGAGAGATACCTTCATCTCGACCTAGCATCAAACTTGGTCGAGTGATCCTTACCATTATTGTGAATAAAACACTTTCAACCAAAGGGCTTAAAGTATGAGATGTTTGGCTTCTTCCCTTTGTAGAGCTCGTAGGGTATTTTCTTCGTAATGGGTCCGATGAGGCATCTGTTCAAAGTGTATAGTTAGTTGTGTTGATCGCCTCAGCCCGTAAATAGTAAGGCAAGTTGTGCTCAATCATCATCGTCCTTGCTATTTCTTCAAGGGTTCTGTTCTTTCTCTCTACTACTCCATTCTGTTGAGGAGTTCTTGGTGCCGATAAGTTGCGAGAGATTCCATTCGATCGCAGTAACTCGAGAATTTCGAGTAGTCGAACTCCCTTCTATGGTCGAGCTCGAATCCTTTGAATCTGAGTCCGAGACTCAACTTGAATCTTTCTACGAGCTTGCTGAACTCCTTGAATGCTTCATTTTTATGCTTGAGAAAACACACCTGGTAAATCTTGAAAAGTCATCAATAATTACAAGAATGTAGGATTTACCTCCGAGGCTCTTCACTGGAATTTCACCATATAGATCCATATGTAGCAGCTCAAGCACCTTTGATGTCGAAACAGCTTTTAAGAGACTTGAATGAGGATCTCGACTCGTTTCCCTCTTGTACATGCTTCACAAACTTTGTCTTTCTCAAAAACACAGCTTAGGTAAACCCCTAACCGGACCATGAAATGCCAGCTTTTTGATAGTATGCACACTAATATGACCTAATCTACGATGCCAAGACCATGAATCATCATGAAGAGATGCTTTTAAGCAAGATAAATTCTGGCTTAGGTCGAAAGAGGAATGATATAAGTGTTACCGGATCTCTTACCCGAGAGCTTTACCTCTTTGGTGGTCTCATCTCGAGATGTAACACTTAGATTGAGTGAATCTTACCTCCCGACCTTTGTCGCATAGCCGGGAGATGCTAAGCGGATTGTATTTTAGTCCTTTGAAAAGGTAGACCGGGCTCACCAGATTATTTCCATTTCCAATCTTGCCAATACCCACTATCTTGCCTTTGCTGTCATCTCCAAAAGTCACTTTTCCTCCTTTGTATGATTCTAGCTCGTAAAAGAGTCCTTGGTCACCCGACATGTGTCGTGAACATCCGCCGTCCAGGTACCAATGTCCTTTTGATCTTTTCTTAGTGACCCGCAAAACAGAGAGAATCTAACCCTTCTCACTTCCTCTAACGAACCCAAGAACATTCCTTACCGTGGTCCTTTTCTCGAGGAAGAAGGTGTTTCGGAACCCGCATTTGAATGGCTTTGGGTTTTGTCGATTCTCGAGTCTTCCTCTCGTAGAACCGAGTCCGTGTCTCTTTCTTTTGGAAACTTTTCCTTTTGAAACAGGAGAGGATGGTTTCTTTTTGTAAACAGTTCTGGGCTTAGTCCTCCCTTCATTTATGTGAATGGGACCGTGCTTCAGCTTTCTTGAACTTTACAGCTTCGGAATCCTTTTGAACAATTCCGAGTAGGAATTGGATTCTTCCTCTTTGTTGAAACCAAGACCTTCTTTTCGAAAAGAGACACATTGTGATCCTAAGAGCATGTCAAGGTTCTTCCGACCTTGAGTAAACTTTAAAACCAGATCTCGAGACTCAGTGAGCTTCCCTTTTAGTTGCTTATTTTCTTTCCTCGAGCAGACTCGCACTCAGCCTCATTAGATTGAGCACTAGTCTTGAGTTCTCTCGAATGAGAGTCTCAGCTTTTCTAATTCATTTTTCAAAGAAGTGCTCTCGAAGTAATTAATTCAAGTTGTTCTTTGAATTGAGAAGAATCGAATTGGACTTTTCTTCCAAAGTAAAAATATACTTAGCTAAATCAACTTTGGAAAACTTAAGAAAGTATTCGATTACCTCCCGAGGATTTGTTTCCTCATTGTCTCGAGTCCGAGTCCGACTCCGTTCAGCCTTCGAGTCGAGATTGCCATCGGACATTTCGAGTCGTCTCGAGTCCTCATCATCTTCTCGATGAATCCTCATCACTCGATGTTGCCATCATGGCTTTCTTCTTCTTTCTGTCCCTTTTCCTTTTTGGACAGTCCTTGACTATGTGGTCTTTGCCGCCACATTTGAAACAACCAGAATTCTTAGTCAAAGAAAATTTGGACGGGGAAGTAAACTTACCTTTTCTCGTCTTTCTTATCTTTCTTGTAGAATTCTTCTTTTGGCCTTTTGTCCCATCTTTTGTGCTTCATCATTCTCTTGAAGCCTCTTGCAATGAGTGCCATGGGATCATTTTCTGAGTCGAAGAGCTTAGATTTGCTTCTTTGGATTCTCGAGGCTTTCAATGCTATGTTTCTTCCGGTACGCCCTCAGCATCCTCTTCTTCTAGATGGATCTCGTGAGTTAGAATCTTTCCGATGAGCTTGTCTCGACTTTAAGAGTGAGAGGTTCTCGAGCCTCCTCTATGGCAGTCACCTTCGGACCCCATCGTCTCTTTGGTAGGCTTCGAGAATTTTCCAAGCACATTTCTTCATGGGAAATTTTCTTTCCCGGAGATTTGAGATTATTGGTAATCTCAGTAAAGCGAATGAACATCCGAGTAATGTTCTCCTCTCGGCTCCATTTTGAAAAGCTCATATTTATGAAGATACCGACCGATCTTCGCTTGTCTTACCCGACTTGTACCTTCGTAGGTGTTGACTAAAGTATCCCACACCTCTTTAGCGAGTCGCAGCAGAGACTCGATTATATTCTTCCGAGCTTATGGCGCACATAAGGATGTTCATTGCTTTGAAGTTCTTTCGAACTTCTCCGCTTTCCTTGTGTGAACTCAGCCTTTGTCTTGGGAATGATTCTAAATTCATCTGTCTTCATTGGAATCTAGTTTCCTTGTTGTATTATTTCCCATACGTCTTCATCATGATCTATAAGAAAACATTCCATAAGCTTCTTCCAAGTGCCCAAAGTTTGACCCTTTGAATTTTGGTGGCTTGTTGGAAGATCTTCCTTCGTCGAACTCTCCAGTATTCTCGAGCCATTTAATCTTTAGACCTTTGGATTGTAAGATCTATTCCGAAAGGCTAGGCTCGATACCAATCGAAGGTTTGCTCTGGGAGACTCCGAGTCACCCTAGAGGGGGTGAATAGGGTGATGAAAGTTTTTCGTGGAAACTAAAGCTCTTCCGTCAAAAACAAGACAGAGACAGATTCTCGAGTCTATCAACAGGGTCGAAAAGTTTGGACTCGTAAATGCTATTACGAATGGATAAACATGATAAGCAGGAGTCAGTAAACCGTCTCGAGTCTAGAATGAACTCAGAAATGTAACACTTAGAGATTACGTGGAAACCCTCCTGGGGCAGAAAACCACGGACCGTGTCAATCCGGACACGAAGTCAAATTCACTATTTGAGTCCATAAAACACCGCGAACCGATCGAACCCGAGTTGCTCCCTTAGGCAACTCCATAAAAGTTTTCCTAGACTCGAAATTCTCTTATCTCGATCTAGTACTTCCTAGCCGAGATAACCCTTACAACTATGGACAACTAAGCCGAGTTAACCCTTACAGCTTAGTCAAGGGACCTTACAAAGAATGTAAGAACGAGTTTGTAATCGAGTACAAGACCTTACAACTCGAAAGTAATGAATTACAGAGTGGGAGTTGTAAGTAGAAGATTGAAAGTAAATACAATAACTTTGAGCAAGTATGTGTATTAGCAATATGTTCGGTAATCTTCAAGTCTTGTGAGGTGGCTTCTATTTATAGATAACCAAGCGGAGTAGCCGTTATCTTCATCTCGCTGACCGAGAGTCCTCTCGTGACCGTTGATAGAAGCTTTCGAGTCACTCGAAAGTATCCGTTGTAATGTGAATGTTGGACAACGGTTTAACTCTCTTGAAGTCCCAAAACCATTGGCGGTGTCTCGAAAGATAAGGTGGAAACCACCGTTAAGCTTGATGTTCCAGCTTTTCCAGATTTGGAAACAGACAGCCCTAACACAATCTATTGGGACTCGGAGCAGAGAAGGTGAAAAGCCATGTCTCGCTGGTGATTTGACGTTTTGAAGCTGGTTAGCATTTTGTAGTTTAAAAGTGTATCCTCGATTGAATAATCTACAAGAGTAAATCAATTCTGGTTCTCAAAGTATAAAATACTTTGGTCCAAGATTAGACACGAGATAATAAAAATAATTATGATAATTAAGCAACCGATTATCCGAGTCGAAACGAAATGGAATTTTCCGAGTCCAATATCCATGTAACTCAAAATTCCATCGGAGCTAGTCCGAGCAAAGAATCAAGTTAAGGAAAGAACATCGGAGTGAGATAACTTAATATAGACTAAGCAATAATCATACTAAAAGTGCTGACTATAACATGATAGAACTTATAACCGGAGGTCGATTCTCGAGTGAGAAAAGACGAAATACTAGTCTATTCAATCTGCGATAAATCTGAGTGATGCTGGTCTCGGAACAAAGAACCAATTATCCGAGTTACTTACGGATAAGCAAGAAATATAAGAAGTAAGAGCTGTATCACTTAGAGAAGATACTATGTTACTCAAAGAAGTTTCGAGATACAGAGAATGCCATGGAATCAAAATTCTATAAGTATGAGATGGTTATACTCGATTCATTTAATGCAACTCGTAAATGCGTTGAGAAGTGTCCGAGTCTTCATTGATCTATCAACTCAGTAAAATTTTATGTTTGCTCCGATATAAGTAATATTCTAAGTTTGCTTCACTTCATTTCTATACGATATTTTAGCTTTTAGATCCGATACAATCTAAATTTTAATTGTTCGACATGTTTGTTGAGAAAGAATGAAAACTCGGGGTTTTACACTAACAAAGTTTCTATCCGAGTCAAGAATGCCTTTCATTAAAAGAGGGAGATTGAAGACTCGGACTTTGCATGAATAACATTCCGAGTACTATCAAGGAATCGATTACAAACTTCATCTCTTAAAAGTTTTGATTACAAGTCATTCTAAGTGATATATAAACTTTTCCGAGTGATAAAAACCTTTTACGTGTGTTACGGACACTCACCGTATAAGTTTTCATTTGCTTTTGACTCGACTCAAAAGAATACTCTTGCTCATCTTTTCACATCTGTAGTTTTGAGTCACTCGGACAACACTCAAATTTATCGCATGTTCAAACACTCGCTCTAACACGTTTAAACTCATGTCCGACTCGTATTCCAAGATCGGGTGAATTACGGCTTTAGTTCATCTGTTCTAGTCGACTTGTTCTCGTTTGAACCTTTCTGTCTAGTTCAAGTACTCTTACTTTAATATTCAATATCTAACTTGATTGTTCTCCAGACAGACTCAGATGGAATTTGAGTATAATGAATATTAAACTCGTAAAATTCCATTCCTTTCTAACTCGGATAATTATGCACTTAATTATCTTAATTAAATTATTATCTTAGTCTAATCTTGGACCAAAGTATTTTGTATTTTGAGAACCAAAATTTGATTCACTTTTGTAGGTTATTTAAATGAGGTTATCCTACTTTTGAACTACAAAAGTAACCGCTTCAAGATATCAAATCACCGACCAACAAGGCTTTTTCTACTTCGACCAAGGCCCGTAAACTATGTCGAGTTGTATGTTTCCAAAACTGGAAATCTTCAACGCTAAGCTCAATGGTGGTTTCCACCTTACTTTTCGAGACACCACTAGTGGATTAGGACATTCTAAGGAGTTAAGAGCCATTGCACAACGTTCACAACTCAACGGATCTTTTCTAAGTGACTCGGAAGAACCGTTATAACGATCATAGGGTACTTCTAATCAGAAGATAGTCACAACGGCTAATCTTCTTGGTCATCTATAAGTAGAAGCTAACTCTCAAGACTTGATGATTGCTGGAATCATTGTCAATACACATACTTAAGCAAAAGTCTTTGTATTCATATTCAATCTTCGCTTACAACTCCAACTCGTACTTAACATCTTTCCGAGTTGTAAGGTCCCTTGACCGAGCCGTAAGGGTTAACTCAGCTCGATTGTCCCTAGCTGTAAAGGTTACCTCGGTTAGGAAGTACTACATCGGATAAGGGAACTTCGAGTATAGGAAAACCTTGTAAGGAATTGTCTAATGGAGCAATTCGGTTGAGTTTGTCTACTCGTATTTTGTGGATTCAAAATAGTGGATTTGACTTGGTGCTTGGATTAGCACTGGCCGTGTTTTTCTACCCCAGGAGGGTTTCCACGTAAATTCCGAGTTCATACCTTTTCGAGTTCAATCTCGACTCGGAAAGTCTTAAAGTTTGTTTTAAACTTTAATCTTCAATTTATTGTACAAATTTCCTCCTCACCATATTCACCCCCGTCTAGGGTGACTAATTCTCTCCAAGAGCAGACCTTCATTTGTCTCTCTCGGTATGTCAAAAAGAGTGTCAATGAAGCTTTCACGGATGTTCTTCTCTATATGCATCACTACAAGACTATCTCTCACATACAACTCTTTCCAATATGGAAGATCAAAAAATATTGATATGTTTTTCCACATACCATTTTCGGATTGATGTCGGTATGGCTTGCCAAGCTCCACATCAAGATCCTTCACTTGTTCATAAATTTGAGGTTCCGTTAATGGAGTTGGAGCAGAATCTATCTTGGTATTACCATTGAAAGCCTTCTTTTTCTTATGATATTAATGGGAATAAGAAAGAACTTTTGGTGTCCGAGATAGGCCGTCTTCTTTCCGTTCTTAAGCTAATATGAGCAATTATCCTCTACACAAATGGGGCATGCCTTATGGCCTTTGACGGTGTAGCCGGACAAGTTTCCGTATGTGAGGAAGTGATTGATTGTGACAAATATCATAGCTCGTAATGTAAATTTCTCTTGACGGTATGCACCAAAACTCAAAAGACCTTCATCCCATAAGAGATTTAAATCTTCAACAAGAGGTGCTAAGTATACATCTATATCATTTCATGTCTATTTCTGCTCGTAAATGAGCATTGAAAACAAAATTTACTAGGGGTTCATACACAACGAGGATTGTAGGTTGTAGATAACCAAAAGAACGAGCCAAGTGTTGTGCTTGCTATTCATGCCACCATGGGGGTTTATTCAGTCCCTACAAAGACCGAGACCTAGATTCCGTGCCTCCCTACCAAATTTCGGGAGCAATGAATCTATCTTCATCCATTGAGGACAACCCACAGGGTGACGTAGTTTGTCATAAGAGATTCATCGGCATGCCACATCAAGTTTTTGGCATAAGTTGCACTTGAAAAGAAGCGCTTAAACCTTGGTGTTATTGGCAAGTACCATAACACCTTTGCGGGAGGACCCTCAATACTATCTCCATCGATGTTTTTTATTTTGTATCGAGGTATACCACATTTAGGTCATTTGTGTCTATGTGCATGTTCTTTTCAGTACAATATGTAATCTTTGGGGTAGACATGTATCTTCTTATACCCCATGCACATAGGAAACAACATCTTCTTCGCCTCATATGTACGGCAAGGAAGGACATTGCCTTCCGGGAGTATATCTTTGAGCGAATTCAACAAGTCTCGTGAAACTTTTGTCACTCCAGCCATTAGTTGTTTTCAAGTTCATCAACCTTAACATAACTGATAAAGGGGTATATTTATCACACCCTATGTATAGAGGCTTCTCTGAATCAACTAATAATCGCTCCAATACATGCGGTTGATCGACTAATTCACCTTCCGCTTCATGAACCGGATCTTCGACTTAATCTTCTAATTCCATACTACTAGCTTCATTTTCATTATACCCGTCCTTTTCTCTAACATTATTATTCACAAACTCCTCCTCCCCATACCATACCCACACCTTATAAGTTGTGTCAAATCCATGCTAAACTAGGTGACTTTTTACAACCTTAGGAAGCAATCTTAAGGAGTTAAAACACCGTAAACGCGGACATAATATGGATTGTTCTCCGAATTTGATTGCATGTTTGATGGAAATCTCCAAAAAGTTATTAACACCATCACGATACTCTATGCTTCGCCTATCACTATAAACCCACACTCAATCCATACCTCACTCCTAAACATAAGACGCAATTTACCTCATACAATTCCAAAAGTACGTACTTTCATCATTAATATTACGGCACATAATATGGCATGAGCCTAAGGTCCTTCTACATGGATACATTGTCCTAAACCCATTCTAGAATAATATAACCCTAGGTTGTTGAAGTTTTGTTCTCGGAGAGACTAAGTCACCCTAGAGGGAGGTTAATAAGGTGATGAAGAAATTTAAATAAAATTGAACTATTTTTGCACATAACCGAGATAAACCAAATTTTGAGTCTAGATTGGACTCGGAAAGATAAACACACGAAGTACGTGGAAACCCTCTTGGGGGTAGAAAACCATGGACAGTGCTAATCCAAGCATCAAGTCAAATCCACTAATTGAATCCTCAATTACACAAGATTGACCCTAACCAAAATTACTCCCTTAGACAATTCCTTACAAGATTTTCCTAGACTCGAAGTTCCCTTATTTGATTTAATACTTCCTAAATGAGTTAACCTTTACAATCAGGGATAACTAAGCTGAGTTAACCCTTACAGCCCAGTCAAGTGAATTACAAAGAAAGTAAGAAAAGAATGTAACTTATTACAAAACTTTCGAAGACTTAGTTTCTAACTCTAAGACATTCCGAGTATTACATGAAGACTCGGTATAAATCCTTTCTTCCCTAAGTTTTATGAAGGTTTGCTCTTGGAGAGACTAAGTCACCGTAAAGGGGGTGAATAGGGTGATGAAGAAATTTGAACAAAGAGTGGAAGATTAAATTCTAAAACCGACTTTGAAACAGATCGAGTCTAGATTGGACTTAGAAAAGTGTTAACTCGGAAAATACGTGGAAACCCTCCCGGGGCGGAAAACTGCGGTCGGTGCTAATCCAAGCACCATGTCAAATCCATTATTTTGAATCCATAAAATACAGTAGAAAGACTCAACCAGAAATGCTCCCTTAGATAATTCCTTACAAGATTATCCTAGACTTAGAAGTTCCATTATGTGATCTAGTACTTCCTAACTAAGGTAACCTTTACAGTTGGGGACAACCGAGCTGAGTTAACCCTTACAACTCAGTCAAGAGACCTTACTTAGAAAGTAAGAATAAGTGTTTGTGACTGATTACAAGACCTTACAACTCGGAAAGATGTTAAGTACAGAGTTGGAGTTGTAAGTAGATGATTGAATGAGAATTACACAGAGAGAGATAATTTCAGCGATAGATTTTGCAATCTACTCATCTTGTGAAGTGGCTTCTATTTATAGATGATTAGGCAGATTAGCCATTGTGACTATCTTCTGATTGGAAGTCCTTTGTGACCGTTGCAATTGTTTTTCGAGTGATTCGGAAAATATCCGTTGAGGTGTGAACGTTGGGCAAGGACTCTTGACTCCTTTGGATGTCCCAATCCACTCGCTGGTGTCCGAAAAGTAGGGTGGAAACACTGCTGAGCTTGGTGTTACAAATTTCCAATTTTGGAAATAGGCAACCCCGACACGGTGTCCGGGCCTTGGTCGAAGTAGAAAAGCCTTGTCTGCTGGTGATTAACGGCTTGAAGCCGATTACTTTTGTATTTCAAAAATAGGATAACCTTGTTTATATAACCTACAAAAGTAAATCAATTTGGTTCTCAAAGTATAAAATACTTTGGTCCAAGATTAGACACAAATAATAATTTAATTAAGATAATAATAAAGTGCCTAATTATCCGAGTCCTGAAAGAGTGGAATTTTCTGAGTCTAATATCCATTATACTTAAATTCCATCCGAGTCGATGTAGAAGTAAAACAAGTCTAATAAAGAATATCGGAGTAATGAAACTTGATCTAGACAAGCACAGTTCAAACGAAACATGCTGACTTAGAAGGATGAATTAACACTGTAATTCAATCAAGCTTAGAATACAAAGTCGGACCTGAGTTTATGCACGTTAGAGCAAATATTTGAACATGCGATAAATCCGAGTGTTGTCCGAGTGACTCGGAACTATATGTAAAAAGATAAGCAAGAGTATGCTTTCTAAGTTAGTTAGAATCAAGTGAAAACATATGCAATAATTTATGTAACACTCAGAAAAGTCTCTAAAGCACTTAGGATGACTTGTAATCAAAACTTACAAGAGATGAAGTCTATACCTGATTCCTTGATGGTACTCGAATGATATACCTGCCAAGTCCGAGTCTTCAATCTCCCCTTTTGATGAAAGGCATTCCATACTTATATAGAAAGTTTGTTAGTGATATAGATCTGATTTTTCATTCTTTCTCAAGAAATAAGTTAAAGAAACGAGTGCAAATAAGCTTAGTGATATAGACTGAGTTGAAGTGATATAAGTGATTGAAACTTAGATTCTATCGAGCATGTAAGCATAGTACTAAAAGCTGAAGTATTAGAGCAATGATAGACCGAGTTGTTGAATCGGAGCAAAGAAAATTACTGAGCAAGAAATTGAAAGTCGAAATAATTGAAACTCGAAAGTAATAAGCATGAAAGTGAAACTTCATTAATATTCATAATAAGTATATACACAAAAGAGGGTGAGAGAAATCCCCTAAACAAGACAAAAAATTTCTAAATATTCTCCCCTTGCCTTTTATTAAAAAAAAAACTACAAAGAGGAAGAATGTATCAAGAGGATACAAATTTGTATGTTTGGACAAAAAAAATTTAAGACAAAAAAAGAAAAATTCTAAGATGGAGGGACAGAGGAGTCTCGAGTCGAGGATGGTGGACGGGCAGTGCGTCTTCGCTAATAAGATCGTGAAGATGTAGACGAACGAGCGGGGCAGCACTCGGTATCTCCGGAATGGGCTCAGCTCCGAGTGGTTGACCCGTAACTAAGTCGTCTAGAGGTTCATCCTCCCGGAACTCGATTGAGGGAGGTGTTAGCTCTACCGTTGACTCGACCATGGTAAGTAGGGTCTTCGACTCACTCGGACTCACTGTCTAAGCCGATCACTTTAGGTTGGAGTGCCTGGAGCACCTGGGCCCTCGGCCGCTTCGGCTCCTGTTTCTTCTTCCTTCTCCCCTTCTTCTTTCTCCTCAAAAGGAGCTGCGTCAGCCACGAGCTCCGCTTCTTCTCCTTCTTCTTCTTCTTCCCCTGTAGAGGGGATTTGGCTGGACTTGATGATTCTTCCGATGTATCCGAGTCGACCGGATCCTGAGCCGCCTTGGAGCGCCTTTCTCGAAGGAGCTCAATCATCTCCTGTTGCTCCTTGACCAGTGCTTTTATTTTGAGAAGCAGGTCTTATTGCTCTCTCGATATGGGATTGAGCAGTTTTCGATTGATGGTCATAGATCGAAGAACAGTCTTGAATGACCGGAGGGTGTCTCCGAATTCGGTGGACACCAAGGAGAGCTTGTCCATCACTGCGGTGGATGAAGCGTAAGAAAGGATTTGAGAAAAACCTGAAGTAGAGGCACCACCAGGTGGTGGAGGTAGAGGAAGAGGGGATTGTGTCCGAGTCTAAGGCGGAGAAGGGGGCCTCGGTTCGAGCTATGGACCCGGACACCTGGTTGGGTCTGTTGGTATCCATACCCAAGAAGTTCCTTTTTCCAACAACAATAGCAGCTGTAGAAACCACGTTAGGATCGGAGGGAAGAGGAACTTTGAATTGTTTGAAGATTAGGGTGAGAAGAGCCCCGAAAGGAAGTGGGGTTGACTTCTTGGTCCGAGTTTAAGCAGTGCACGGCTACCATTTGCTCGACTAAAGCGGGAAAGAGGTCTACTTTGTAGCCCTCAAGAATGTCATACAAGGCTTTGAGATGCTTAGAGTTCGGGTTCTCCTCGCTTGAATGCTGAGAGAAGAAGGTCCTCATCAGCAGAAAGCACGAAGACGAGCTTCTTGTTTGAGTTCGATCACGTTGAAGTTTTTACGTGAAGTCTTTGGCATATTTTTCGAAGAAATCATCAGCAATCTCGTTGAAAGGTATGGGGTTGCTGTTCAAGAAGAGAGAGGATACTTTGAAGAGACGGTGAAGAAGAGAGGTGTTGATGCGAACCGTGATGTTTTGAACTTTGGAGATCGGGATACCCTTAGAGCTAGAGAGATTGGTGTAAAACTCGGTTCGGGTTGAAGGTTTGCTCTTGAGAGGCTAAGTCACCCTAGAGGGGGTGAATAGGATGATGATGAGATTTGCTTGAAATTTAAAATAGATATGAATCCGAGTTGAGCGAGAGGAAATGATGAACTCGGATAATCACTAACTCGGAATTCGAGTGAAGAGTGAAGAAACAGACTACACGTAACTTTGAAACTGTCCGAGTCTAGAATGCACTCGGAAAAGTAATAACTCGAAAGTACGTGGAAACCCTCCCGGGGCAGAAAACCACGGACCGTGCTAATCCTAGCACGAAGTCAAATCCACTATTTTGAGTCCACAAAATTCAGTAGATCGACTCAATCCGAGTTGCTCCCTTAGACAACTCCTTACAAGTTTTTCCTAGACTCAAAAATTCCTTTATCCGATCTAGTACTTCCTAACCGAGATCACCCTTATAGTTAGAGACAACCGAGCTGAGTTAACCCTTACGGCTCGGTCAAGGGACTTTACTTAGAGAGTAAGAAAGAGATTGTTTGTAATTGAGTACAAAAGCTTACAACTCATTGAAATAATAAATACGGAATTGGAGTTGTAAGTAGAAGATTGAGAATGAATACAATAATTTTAGCTCAAGTATGTGTATTAACAATTGGTTCAAGTAATCTCCTTGTCATAAAGGATGGCTTCTATTTATAGATGACCAAGCAGCTTAGCCGTTGTGTTCATCTTTTGACTATAACTCCCTTGTGACCGTTGTAATGGATTTTCTAAGTCACTCAGAAAATATCCATTGAGATATGAACGTTGGGCAACGGTCTTGACTCCTTTAGAAGTCCCAAAACGGTGGTGTCTTGAAAAATAAGGTGGAAACCACCGTTGAGCTTATTGTTGCAGATTTCCAGCTTTGGAAATAGATAGCCCGACATAGTGTCTAGGGCTAGTTCGGAGGTGGAAAAAGCCTTATCTACTGGTGATTTGACTTTTTAAGCCGGTTACTTTTGCAATTCAAAATTAGGATAGTCTCGTTTGAATAACCTACAAAAGTAAATCAAGTTGGTTCTCAAAGTAAAAAATACTTTGGTCCAAGATTAGACACGAGATAATAACATAATTAATATAATTAAGTAACTAATTATCCGAGTCAGAAAAGGAATGGAATTTTCTGAGTCTAATATCCATGATACTCAAATTCCATTTTAGTCGATCTAGAAGATAATCAAGTCGGATAAAGAATATCGGAGTAAACAAACTTGATCTACACTAAGAAAAGTTCAAACTAAACATGCTGACTTGGAATAGTAAAATAACAATGTAATTCCTGGAACATAATGTCACTCCCGAGTTTAAGCTCGTGAAATAAAGTGTTTGAACATGTGATATATCCGAGTGTTGAGTGACTCGTAACCGAGTGTGAAGTGGCATGTAGAAATATGCTTTCCGAGTCGATCGAGTCAAGCGTAAACATATATAATAGTTTCTATAACACTCGGAGAAAATGCTATATCACTCAGAAAAGTTTCTAAGGCACATGGAATGACTTGAAATCAAAACCCTATAAGAGATGAAGTCGTATACCCGATTCCTCGATGGAACTCATAAAGGTGTAAGTATAAAGTCCGAGTCTTCATGGGTATATGAACTCACCGAAACAAAGGAAATTGTAAACCCCTGTTGATTTAATGTGAGCTGTAACGCCACCAATCACCATTACTTAATAATCCCTTCATTAGGGACTAATACGTAAGGTCGCAGCGGAAGGTACCGATTGAAGACGTTACCGCCCTCCTAAAAATGGGACAAGGCTAAATAATTGAAATAAAATGAAATACAATTCGGTGCACCCATCGTTATATTTCCAATGATCCTGTTAGGAGTAATTACTTATTACCCAAGTAGTTAGGACATCCCAAATTACGGTTTACGGGTTTAGCAATATAATATTTATACAACCTAGACTTTTGTCTAATCCACAAGGTAATGTACAATGTATAATAATTCCCAAAGGTCATACCTAAACCCCGGTTGAGGGTAAAATCACTGTGAGCGTCTATGTACCTTCGTATTTGCGAGTGCCACGTGGCTGGCTAGGGTTTGCCTTCGTCGGACATAGTAAATGGTTGATTGTTCACCAATGCTTCTTCCTAAAACAAAAACAAGTAAAATATTTGGAAGAGTGAGTCGAAACTCAATACGAACATTCTTGCACTCGTAAAATAACTTGAAGAATATTTTGATTGAGCGCGCGCATTTCAATTCATTTTAGTTTGAAATCGGGGGAGAGAATATAAGTAAAATCGCTTGCTGGTTATTATGTGGAAGTGGAACCCCTTGGTAATTGATACGATCGTTGAACAGGTGTCACCCCCGGCCGATCGATAACCCGAGTTGACGCCGCGCGTGAGTATAATTGGCGGGCCTTAGCCCTTGGTAATTGATAATTGGGCGGGGACCACTTAATTAGGTGGCAAAACTTGCCTTGTAAATAATTCATTATTAATTGCATATATGAGAAATGTTGAGATTTGATGAAATATGTGAGTTTTCGAAAGGTACGAGCAATGAACGTACTCGAGTTGAAAATATTTGTTTCTCCCCTTTTGCGAAATTTGAGTCACCGACTATTCGGCAACGGAAGTGGCCTCGGTTACGTTTAAAATGGATTTCTAGGGTTAATAATGTTTTCTTGAGTTTTAATGCTTGAATTTGTATAAGCTTTAACAATGTATTTCATTTCTTATATTCGTATGAAAATCGATTAAATTAATGTTTGTATTACTCAGCTCTACTGCGCTTATTGAATACATTTCCTATTAATTAAAGAAGTTGATTAGGTTAACTAAATACCCAAATGATGTTGGTGTTATTCGATTTGTTAGTTGACTTGGATTGAAAATGGTGTATATAAATATACATGCCCAAACACTTATTTTTAATTCATTCCTCACTTATCGAATTGAAGCCCATAGCTAAGCGATTATTCGGTCTAATGACGCCTTTCCATAGGTAGGCCTTATAATTACCCAAATTGCTCAAAATTTCATTCATATACCAACTTAAGGTCATGAGCCTTATTCTCACAATAACATTCACATTCACAATCGCAATTAGGCAACCTAATACTCAATTATTTTCCATGCATGTATACTTGTACATTATCGAATTTCAACTTCTACGCACACCTTCTCTTTCGTTTGCTCAATCATTTCCAAAACGTAATAGTTCCACCAAATTGTTCCATTCGCTAATAAAACCTCCTCAATCTCATTTGTCAATTCATAATTTCCCAAAAAGAATCACATTTATTCACATTCGTGCAATCAATTCACCACAACACCAAACCTAAATCCTCCACGCTAATTCGAATTTTCCCCAAATTAATCTTTAAGTTTACTACACAAACATGTCTATAAATCCGATAATTCAATTTCACAACTACAACAACCGAGTAAATGACAAACTGTAATAATTTAGGGTTTGAGGTTTTACCTTCGAATTCACCGAGGAGGAGTCAAGGAGAGGATTTTGGGGTGCCTCGGTTGCTCCCGCGACGTGGGGCAGCACCGGCGTCGAGCTCCGACGGCCGTGCTTGCGGATGGTGGTTGGCGGCGAAAGGGGTTGCCGCGGTGGGGAGGCGAGGCAACCGCCCGTGCGCGAGAGACAGCGAAAGAGAGGGAGAGCGGTGGCGAGTGAGGTGTCGGCGTTTCCCTAACGACGCCGGTGTCGGCTTCGGCCGGCATTGGAGGCGCCCGATGGCCGGGAGCAGGCCGTAGACGGAGGTAGAGGAAAGTGCAGAGGCACACGAAGGAGAGCGAGAGAGAGAGCCACCGCGTGAGAGGGTGAGCCGGCGCTCGCCGGACAGCGCCTAGCGCCGGCTCGGCCGGCGTTGGTGGCGTCCGGCGGCCAGGCTGTGAGCCGGCCACAACAGAGCGAGAGGCGAGAGGGGGATGAAGGAGGGAACCAGAGGAAGTAGGGGAAAGGGAAGAGCGAAGGAACACGGGAGAGAGAGGATGAGCCCGAACATTTTTAAGTCTGTCTAACATATTCCGGAGAATTCTTTCTCTCGGAATTTTCTTTAGAAAAATCTAATTTCGTCATTTTATTATTTTTATTTATTTCTTTATTTACTTATTTTGATTTCTTTTATTGTTACTTTTAATTTTGTTTTTAATAACGATGTTCACAAATTAAAATCTTATTATGAGATTTTTATTAGGGCCACTTCGTCGCCTTAGCCGCATAACATACGAGATAAAAATAGTTTAAATATAAGATATCGAATTGAAGTGCACGCGCTTAATTATATAAATAGTGTAATTAATAAAATAAATGATGTGATTTAGGGTCGGGTTGTTACATGAGCCAAGCACGAAAACTTTGTGGTCGGGAAGAATTTGTCATCCAACGTTAGATGTTGGGTGACAACGATTTTGAGGGATTGGAAGGGCCTTCCTGGCATTTAGTTTGAGGTTTCTTGGTTGCAAAACCAAGAAAATCATGGTGGGAACCTCCTTTCGGCATGTTTGTATGAAAAAGAGAGATGAACTTTTGAGAGAGGGAAAGAGAGAGAGAGAGAGAGATAGCTCGACTAAAGTGAGCGAGAAAAAAATGAAAGAGTAGAAAGAGAGAGCTGAGAATGACAAGTGTAATACCCGAAATTTTAAAGAAAAGCAGACTTAAAGCATAGAATTATTGAGTATTATTCTGGGCATCTAGAGGGGGTGAGTGATTGATTTTAATTACGGCTAGACATATTACTTCGATATTCCTTTGAGAGCTATTATCAAATAAGTCAAATCAAGGAAATACCTTCCCTTCTATTTGAGCTAAAACTCGGTGCGGCTAGGCAAGGTGTCCTAATTGATGCATCAAATAAATTAGGAGACTAAATGTAAGAGGATGAAAGAGGAGAGAAGCATAGGCTTGTTTTATGTGGAAGAGACAAAGGAGTGCAATGAAGGCCCAATAGAAGCAAGAGGCAAGTTTTGTTAGCGGTGGAGAGGTAATATAAGGAAATAAAAGAAAGGAGGACCGAAGGGAAGGGGGACCCGGAAAAAGAAAGAAAGAAAGAAAGGAAGAAAGAAGAAGCGTAATCACGAGAGGCGGAATAGGGAAGGGGAAAGGAGCACCGAACGGGGAAAGAGAGAGAGAAAGAGAGGGAGAAGGCGAGCGCGCAGCAAAGGAGACCGAGGGAGAGGACAGCGGCCACCGCAAGACCGAAGGCGATTGCCGGCGACTCAGCGGCACTCCGAGCGAAGGGAAAAGAAAGCGAGAGACCGAGGTCGAACGAGGGCGAAGGAAGGAACCAAAGCAGGGGCTGGCGCGAGAGGGTACAGGAGGCCGGAAACCGAGAAAATAACGGCGGCAAGGGGGAAGGACCGGCGGCGAACACGCGAGGGCCCGGACCAAGAGCTAACCAAGGCTAAAAACGACGAACCATAGACAGGGAAGCAAAAACAGAGTGTCCGAGTAAGGACTCGGCAGAGACAGAGACCAAAACCGAAGGCAGGAGTAAAGGAGTCCAAAATCCATCCATGAAACCCGAGAATTTCAGGTGGGTAGTCTTATACTCTAAACTATTAGCAATTTCGAAACCCAAATGGATTTGTTGTGAATGTTGAATGTGTTCGGTGAATATTGAATTTGTGGTGAACGTTGAATATCTCGTATTGCAGGACGGACATAATCGTTGTGTAAGATTGAAATAAGAGCTTAGAATGGATTTAAGGAATTGAGAGGGCTGAATCGTGAAGTGAAAGGAATTACTTGGGTTAAATAGTAGAATTAAATTGGGAACTTCAAAGAGATTTAATAGTTACTTAAGGTTGAATTGGAACCTCGCTGATTTTGAAGAGGTTAGATTGCATAGGTCAAAGGAGTAGTATTGAAGTTTTGATTAGTATTAAGGATGAAGAGTTTAGAGAACCTTGAACCCGTGGTATTAAGAGCTAATTACGAACATTGGGGAATGGTTGGTCGAAGTATAAAGAGGAGTATGAATTCGTATTGAGTGATGCACAATTGGGACATGTAAGTGAGAAATGGGTGATTGTGAGATTAATTACGTTCGAAGTACATTTAATTCCTCGAGGTTGAACCGAGCATGAAAATAAGCAAAGCTAACGGAAACCGAATAATGAAAAGTGATTAAGAGTTACATAACTAAGGATGGACGAGCAAGAGTTAAGTAATGAGTTAGAG
Source organism: Talinum fruticosum (assembly GCA_021018815.1). Classification (NCBI taxonomy): domain Eukaryota; kingdom Viridiplantae; phylum Streptophyta; class Magnoliopsida; order Caryophyllales; family Talinaceae; genus Talinum; species Talinum fruticosum. Next base: position 518,031 of record JAITYX010000104.1, read on the forward strand.
ACATACAACGGGAATTTGAGGCAGGGAATGGTAAGGTTAAGTTGAGGAATTGGAGTCAAGACAGGGAGTTGAGGAAATTTGAGACGTGAGCAAACAAAGTGGATTCACGAGTAGAGACATAAAGTGAGGAATAGAGGTGAAGAGAATGAATTGTGACGAATTGAAACGTTAACTTAAGTGATATATGCTTGTGGTTACTGTGACTCGGAAATGGAGATTAATCATACTAAAGTGATGGATTGAGAAAGATATAGTTTGAAAAGAGCCGAGAATGACTGCTTGTATTGAATGGTGGCTATTCGTGTTAAGTGATTTCTTTACGTGATGCTCAAAAGTAGTTTTGAAAGAAGTTTTGTATTTTACGTGAGATGATACTTGAATGCAACTTCTTGTGAAATGTCTTTCAAACGTGATTCTCGTTCTAAAGAAGCAAATCTGATTTGAGAAAGTGAATTTATAAGGGTGACACGTGCTGTCATGCCTTCCTTGATATTAAATTGATTGAGAAAGTCGTAAAGTGAATGTGATGAATGAGTATGTGCAAATTGTTTTGAATCGATCGGCTACGGATCGTTTAGCATACCGAAGGGTACGAACCGGGAACGCCCGACTAGAGACTTCGAGGGAAGGGTTTTAACAGGGGCTCTGTAGAGGCGGGATGCTCACTCGAGACTTCCTAGAAGATAGGTCCCGGAGCCTTTTTGTCGGGTCGCGCCTTGAATTAAAGAAGTGATAGTTCGAGTCCTCGAAGGCCTAGAATATTGATTCAATCCCAAAAGAATTGTTCATGAATGTGAAATTGTGTTTTTAAGTGATTGAAGAGTCATGACCTTTTTCATTGCAAGAGATTTCAGTGAAAAGTATATAGATTTGTATTACACTATTATGCTTTCGCAGATTTCATTATTATGAGTATTATGTGTAAAGAATTTCCATTTTAAAGGTATAAGACTCCGGTGAGCCCGTGGTTTATTGCTCACCCCACAAATTTCCCCCATTTCCCTCCCCAGTGTTGCAGGTACACTTCGGGAGCATGATTTACCCTTAGCTTATTTCGGACTCCGCTGATTGTTGTTTGATGCTTGCCGAGCGATTCAAGTCAAGAATATGCATTTCTTATACTTCTCAAGCATTGTAGTTTGTAATTTAGTTCATATAGTTGTACCAAATGTGTAATGAACCATTTAGATTGTTTTAAGTTTTACAAGCATGATTGGTTGGACTCCGGCGTGTGGCCGTTGAGTTGTATACTCCGAGCGTGTGGCCGTTGAGTTGTATACTCCGAGCGTGTGGCTCGTTGAGTTATATTATGCTTTTATGCAGGGTTTTAAGGCTTTAAGCCTATGGGATAGTCCATATTACAAACAGTAACTCTACCGAAATTTTTAGTAAATCTCGATTCTTTTGAAAAACCACCCTTATTATCCTTAAGTTGAGTTTAGACAGCCAAACCGACACCGAAAGAGCCTTGGGAGTTCTTTTAAGGAACTCGGCGATGTAATACTCCTAGGGGCTGTTTTGGGGTGTTACAAACAGATGCGTACTTGAGATTACTTTCACTTATCTTGACAAGTGATGAAATCTTCTTTGAACGTAGAGAGCTTGCTGGAGTTGAAGTAAGTGAGAGAGAGAGTGGGTAGAGTGTAAAGTAGAGAAATGAAGGAAAACGAATGCTATTTATAGAGAAAGAAATATCCTTTAATGTTCGTTTCGACCCGGCTCTTCGACGGTCGCCTCGGACCGGTATGACTGTTCCGCTCTCCAACGGTTAGAATTCCAGCGATTGTCTCCCAATGACTAGTTATCCGATTGATGATCGATGAGCGCGAGAGAGAGAGAGAAAAGAGAAATTTTAAAAGATATTTATGAAATTCTCCACTCATCTATAGATGATTTTAGAAGTTTGATGTCCAATTTCTCAAAATCTGAGTTTGACTTAGGGAAGTTACTAAGTGACTCGAAACAAGCAAGAAAACAATAACTCATAGCTTAGTATCACCGATTCAATCGAACTAATGGCTATTAAAGAGAGAAAAGCATATAACATATAATCATGCAAAGTAATTTCAATCGGAAAAGCACATAATTATGCATTGATCATGCCAAGCTCATTCCTAATAAAGCAAAACTTATCCTCACTAAGTGACTTAGTAAGGATATCAGCTAATTGAAGTTTGGTAGGAATGAATTCAAGTTAAATATCACCTTTCTCGGAATGGTCTTTTACAAAATGATGCCTAACCTCAATGTGTTTTGTCTTTGAGTGCTGAACTGGATTCTTGGTGATGCCGATTGCACTTTGATTATCACAATTGATTGGAATTGATTTGAATAAAAGTCCAAGATCTCTTAAGTGTTGCTTGATCCATAAAATCTGAGCACAATATGCTCCAACCGCAATACACTCAGCTTGAGCAGTTGATAGAGCTACCGAGGTTTGCTTCTTAGAGTGCCAAGATACGAGGGATTGACCCGAAACCGGCGGGCTCTCGAGGTGCTCATTCTATCAAGTTTCCATCCAACATAGTCGGCATCCGAGTATCCAGGTGAGAGTCGGTTCCGAGTCTCTAGAGTACCATAGACCTAGATTCTAAGTCCCCGCAAGATATCCGAATATTCTCTTTATCGCAGTGAGATGTGATTCTTTTGGATTAGCATAAAATCTTGCACATAGACATACACTAAACATTATGTCTAGCCCACTGGAAGTAAGATGTAGCAAAGATCTAATCATACCTCGCTAGAGTTTCGATCTACCGCTTTACCTTTCTCGTTTGAGTCCAGCTTTATGTCTGCTACTCATAGGTGTTGCTACATGTTTCACATCTTGAAGCTTGTAATTCTTCAGCAGCTCCTTGGTATACTTTGATTGATGGACATAGATGCCATCTTTGTCTTGCTTGATTTGTGGACCAAGGAAGAAATTGAGTTCTTCGATCATACTCATTTGAAATTCTCGTCTCATTAAATTAGAAAAATCCTAACACATAATTTCATTAGTAGCTCTAAAAATTATGTCATCAACATAGATCCGAGTAATAAGAAAGTCTTTCCCCTTGGTTTTTATAAAAAGAGTCCTATCAATCTGACCTCTTCTAAAATCATTTTCAACCAAGAAATTGCTCAGTCTTTCACACCAAGCTCTAGGAGTTTGTTTAAGATCATAAAGAGCTTTTTCAATTTGAAAACATGATTTGGAAATTCCGAGTTTTCAAATCCAGGGGTTGCTCAACATAGACTTCCTCTTCAATGAAATTATTAAGGAATGCACATTTAACATCCATTTGATACAATTTGATATTCATGCTAGATGCGGATGCCAATAAGATTCTAATAGCTTCAAGTCCGGCAACAGGTGCAAAGGTTTCGCTACAATCAATCCCTTCTTCTTGATTGTAACCTTGAGCCACAACTCTAGCCTTATTCCCGACTACCAACCCACCTTCATCCAGTTTGTTCTTGAAAACCCATTTGGTTCCGATGATTGGGTGGTCGTTTGGTCGAGCCCGGACTTGGTTTCTTTCAAATTGATTGAGTTCCTCTTGCATGACCTCGACTCATTCAGGTTCATTTAGGGCCTCTATTGCATTTCTAGGTTCAGTTAATGATATGAATGCAGTGAATACACATAGATTTTGTACGGAGGAACGAGTTCTTGCCTCACTTGTTGATATCAACAAGATGTTTTCGAGTGGGTAGCTCGAAGCATATTTGAATGTTCTACCTGTTCTCCGGTTTACCAGATTTGTAGGTTGAATTGGTTGGTCTTCGGAAGTCCTGTTCTAATTGAGCTTGTTCATCCGATTGGCCTTTAACATTCTAAGTTGGCTCTTGAGTTGTCTTATTCGAGTTATGTTGTTCCGAGTCACTTGGTTCCGAGTGACTTTGATTTGATTCTTGATGAGCTCATTTTCACCAAGATCATCAACTCTTCGAGCTTCGAGTCCGAGAATGTTGACTCACTTGATTTTTCCTGTTCAATATCATAAAAAATAACGTGGATGCTTTCTTCCACTTTGTTAGTTCTTTTATTGAAAATGCGATATGGTTTGCTATGAGATGAATAACCAAGAAAAATACCTTCATCTCGACCGAGCATCAAACTTGGTCAGGTGATCCTTACCATTGTTATGAACAAAACACTTATATCCAAAGGGTTTGAAGTATGAAATGTGGGTTTCTTCCCTTTATAGAGCTTGTATCTAGTTTTCTTTAGGATGGGTCCGATGAGGCATCTCGTTCAATGTGTAGTTTGTTGTGTTGATCGCCTCAGCCCGTAAATAGTAGGGTAGATCATGTTCAATCATCATTGTCCTTCCTATTTCTTTAAGAGTCCGGTTCTTTCTCTCCACTACTCCATTTTGTTAAGGAGTTCATGGTGATGAGAAGTTGTGGGAGATGCCATTCTTATCACGTGAACTCTACAAATTCCGAGTAGTCGAAATCTCTTCCATGGTCGGTTCGAATTCTTTGAATCCGAGTCCGAGATTCAACTTGGATTTTCCTGCAGAGCTTGCTGAACTCTTTCAAAGCTTCGTTTTTGTGCTTAAGAAAACAAACCCGGGTAAATCGTGAGTAGTCATCAACAATCACAAGCCATATGATTTACCTCCGAGACTCTTGATAGGGATTTCACCACGTAAATCCATTGTAACATTTCACGCACTTTGGATGTGGAAATAGTTTTTAGAGATTTGAAAGATGATATAACTTGTTTACCTTTTGTGCATGCTTCACATATTTTATCTTTCTTAAATGCACAGTTAGGCAATCCTCCGATTAAATCGTGAGATGCAAGTTTCTTAATGGTGTGCATACTAACATGACCTAGTCTACGATGCCATGTCCATGAATCATCATGTAGAGATGCTTTTAAGCAAGATAAATTCGACTTGGGTCGGAAAGACGAATAATGTAGGTTTTACCCGATCTCTTACCCGAGAGCTTGGTCTCCTTGGTAGTATCAACGAAATATAACGGTTGGTCCGAGTGAATCTTACTTCTTGACCTTTGTCACACAGTTGAGATACGCTAAGTAGATTTTACTTTAATCCCATGACAAGGTATATTGGGCTAACCAGATTTTTCCTTTTCTAATCTTGCCTATCCCAATTATCTTGCCTTTGCAGTCATCTCCAAATGTGACTTTTCCTCCCTTGTAATCTTCAAAGTCGAAAAGAGTCTTGAGTCTCCGACATGTTGCATGAGCATCCACTCGTCCAGTACCAATGCCCTTTTGTTCTTTTTCGAGCCACCTACAACTCGAAACAAACTAACCTTTCTCACTTCCTCTAACGAACCCAGTAACTCCCTTTACCTGTGGTCCTTTTCGAGGAAGAAGACTCTTGGGAACCCGGATTTGAATAACTTCGGGTTTGGTCTGATTCCGAGTCTTTAATTTAGAAAACCGAGTCTCTGTCTCTTTCTTTTGAAACTCTTTTCTTTTGTAAATAGGAGGAGAAGGTTTTCTCCTGTAAGCTAGTCTCGTGTTTAGTCCTCCTTTCATTCCGATGAATGGGACCGTGCTCAGCCTTCCCGAACTTCACAGTTCTGGAATCCTTTTTCAAAAGCTCCGAGTAGGAATTAGATTCCTCTTCTTTGTTAAAACCAAGTCCTTCTTTTCTGAAGGAGACACATTGAGACCCTAAGAGCTTGTCAAGGTTTTTCTGACCTATAGTAAATTTTAAAACAAGCTCTTCGGACTCATTGAGCTATTGCTTCAGATGCTCATTTTCTCTTCGAGTGACTCGGACTCAATCTCATTAGATTGAGCACTAGTCTTGAGTTTTCTCGAGTAAGTCTCGCTTTTCCGATTCATTTTTCAAAGAGATGCTCTCGAAATAAAGACTCAAGTTGTTCTTTAAACTAAGAAGAATCAAAATTGGACTTTTCTTCCAAAGTATAAAATATATTTGGCTAAATCAATTTTGGAAAACTTGAGGAAGTATTCAATTACCTCATGAGGATTTGTTTCCTCAATGTCCGAGTGATCCGAGTCCGACTCGATTGAGCTTCGAGTCTAACAGTGCCATATGACACTTTGAATTATCCGAGTCGTCATCATCTTCTGATGAGTCTTCATCACTCCAAGTGACAAGCACAGCCTTTTTCTTCTTTCTATCCCTCTTTCTCCTGGGACAGTCTTTGACTATGTGTTCCTTGCTGCCACATTCAAAACAGTAGGAGTTCTTAGTTAAAGATGACTTTGAAGGGGAAGAATGTTTACTTTTTCTATCCTTCTTGTCTTTCTTATAGAACTCTTCTCTTGGCTTCTTATCCCATCTCTTGTGCTTCATCATTCTTTCGAAGCCTCCGGCGATAACCGCCATGAGATCCTCTTCGAGTCAAAGGAACTCAGATTTGCTTCACTATTTTATGAGGCCTTCAATGTGATGTTCTTCTTAGTGCCGACCTCTGCATCCTCCTCTTCCAGGTGGATCTCATGGGTGAGTAGCTTCCTAATGAGTTTGTCCGGCTTCGGTAAGGACAGGTTCCGAGCCTCTTCGTTGGCCGTCACCTTGGGACCCCATCTTCTCTTGGGTAGACTTCGAGTATCTTTCCGCACATTTCCTCGTGGGAAATCTTTCTACCCGGAGATTTGAGATTGTTAGTAATCTCGGTGAAAAGGATGAACATCCGAGTGATGTTCTCTTTTGACTCCATCTTGAATAGCTCGTACTTGTGAAGATCTTGGCTTATCTTCACTTGTCTGACTTAGCTTGTGCCTTCATAAGTGTTGACAAGCGTGTTTGGCCGTGTCACGGCCGACACTCGATTGTATTCTTACGAGCCGATGGCACACATCGAATGTTCATCGCCTTAAAGTTCTCTCTAAACTTCTCTACTTCTTCGATAGTGTACTCGGGCTTTGTTTTGGGTATGAGTCTTGTTTCTTCCATCTTCATTGGAATGTACTTGCCTACTTGTACGATGTTCTAGATATCTTCATTGTGATCCAATAGAAAATATTCCATGAGTTTCTTCCAAGTACACGAAGCTAGATCCTTTGAACTTTGGTGGTCTGCTAGAAGATCTTCCTTCATCGAACTCTCCATTGTTCTAAGCCATTTGATCTTTAGACCTTTGGATGGTTAGATCCTTTGTGAAAGGCTAGGCTCGATACCAATTGAAGGTTTGCTCTTAGAGAGACTAAGTCACCCTAGAGGGGGTGAATAGGGTGATGAGGAAATTTGAACAAAGACTGGAAGATTAAATTCTAAAACTAACTTTGAAACAGATCCGAGTCGAGATTAGACTCGAAAAGTGTAAACTAAGAATTACATGGAAACCCTACTGGGGCAGAAAACCGTTGCCAGTGCTAATCCAAGCACCAAGCAAATCCACTATTTTGAATCCACAAAATACGGTAGAAAGACTCGACCGGAATTGCTCCCTTAGACAATTCCTTACAAGTTTTTCTTAAACTCGAAATTCCCTTATCCGATCTAGTACTTCCTAACCGAGGTAACCTTTACGAGTTAGGGACAACTAAGCTAAGTTAAACCCTTACACCTCAGTCAAGGGACCTTACTGAGAAAGTAAGAATAACTGTTTGTGATCTGATTACAAGACCTTACAACTCGGAAAGATGTTAAGTACGAGTTGGAGTTGTAAGTAGAAGATGGTATGAGAATTATACAGAGAGAGATAATTTCAGCAATCGATTTTGCAATCTCCTCGTCTTGTGAAGTGGCTTCTATTTATAGATGACCGGACAAATTAGTCGTTGTGACTATATTCCGATTAGAAGTCCTTTGTGACCGTTGCAATGGTATTTCGAGTGACTTAGAAAATATCCGTTGAGGTGTGAACGTTGGGCAATGGCTCTTGACTCCTTTGGATGTCCCAATCCACCGGTGGTGTATGAAAAGTAGGGTCGAAACCACCGTTGAGCTTGGCATTTGCAGATTTCCACTTTTGGAAACAGACAACCCTAACACGAGTGTCTAAGCCTTGGTCGAAGTAGAAAAGCCTTGTCTACCGGTGATTAACAGCTTGAAGTCGGTTACTTTTGTATTTCCAAAATAGCATAGCCTCATTTAGTTAGCCTACAAAAGTAAATCAATTTGGTTCTCAAAGTATAAAATACTTTGGTTCAAGATTAGACATAGATAGTAATTTAATTAAGATAATTAAGTTACTAATTATCCGAGTCTCGAAAGAGTGGAATTTTCTGAGTCTAATATCCATTATACTCAAATTCCATCTGAGTCGATCTAGAAGTAAAACAAGTCTACTAAAGAATATCGGAGTAATGAAACTTGATCTAGATAAGCACTTGTTCAAATGAAACATGCTGATATAGAAGGATGAATTAACATTGTAATACAATCAAGCTTAGAATACAAAGTCGGACCTGAGTTTATGCACGTTAGAGCAAATATTTGAACATGCGATAAGTGTGAGTGTTGTCTAAGTGACTCGGAACTATGTGTGAAAAGATAAGAAAGAGTATGCTTTACGAGTTAGTCGAATCAAGTGAAAACATATGCAATAATTTACGTATCACTCGAAAAGATTCTATATCACTCAAAAAAGTCTCTAAAGCACTTAGGATGATTTGTAATCAAAACTTACAAGAGATAAAGTTTGTATTTGATTCCTTGATGATACTCCAAATGATATACCCGCCAAGTTTGAGACTTCATTTTAATTTCAAGTCATTTTTAGTACTATAGAAACTCGTGTGTAAGTTTTCATTCTGTTCTAACTTACTAAAAATCACCTGTTTACATATCTTCTTTACTGATGTTTCGACTCACTCGGACATCACTTAGAACTATCACATGCTCAAATAATATCTCTAACACTCTTATTCCGGGTACCGATCGCATATTTCAACGCAAAGAGAATTACGAGTGTTAATGAAGTCGGTTTATTTCCTTGAGAATTATTTGACCATATCAAGTTGTTATATTCTGATATTTTAATTTTTCTACTTCATCATCCTTAGGATTGACTCATATGGAATTTGAGTATATTGAATATTAGACTCAGAAAATTTCATTCTTCTACATCAAAGATAATTAAGCGAGTTAATTGTTCTAATTTAATTATTATTCGTGCCTAGTCTTGGACCAAAGTATTTTATACTTTGAGAACCAAGGTGGTTTTCTTTTGTAAGTTATTTAAATAAGGCTAACTCATTTTTGAAATACAAAAGTAACCGGCTTCTAGCTGTCAAACACCAGCAGACGAGGTTCTACCTACTTCTAGATATGGCTTAGACATCGTGTCGAGTTGTCTGTTTTCAAAGCTGGAAAACTCCAACTGTAGACTTTAACGGTTGTTTCCACCATAACTTTCAGTCACCACCAAGTGATTGGACCATCTTTCAGAGCCAAGAGCCGTTGCACAACTTTCACATCCCAACGGATCTTTTCTAAGTGACTCGAAGAACCGTTACAACGGCTATCGAAGACTTTTATCCAGTAACCAAGACTCAATTGTCACTCTGCCTGGTTGGATATAAAGAGAAGCCACCTCGGAAGACTAGAAGCTGGCTGAACATTATTGCTGAACACATTACTTGAGCCAAAGTTGTTGTTCTCATTGTTTATTCAATCTTCTATTTAGAACTCCAAATCTATATTTAATACTTTCCGAGTTGTAAACAAAGTCTAGTAATCAGTCACATTCTCTTCTTACTTTCTAAGTAAGGTCCCTTAACCGAGCTGTAAGGGTTAACTCAACACAATTGCCCCCGATTGTAAAAGTTACCTCGGTTAGGAAGTAATAGATCGGATAAGGTAACTTATGAGTCTAAGAGAACATTGTAAGGAATTGTTTAAGAGAGCAATTCTGGTAGACTCGATCCTTGTATTTTGTGGATTCAAAACAGTTGATTTGACTTGGTGCTTGGATAAGCGAGTGTTCGTGGTTTTCGGCCCCGGGAGGGTTTCCACGTAAATTTATATTACCACTTTTCGAGTCCAATTTAGACTCGGAATCCGTTGTTTAGCTGATTCGTTGCAAAAATTGTTTAAATTTCTCCATCACCCTATTTACCCCCTCTAGGGTGACTTAGATTCTCCACGAGCAAACCTTCACTTTCTTTACAACTCGGAAAATATGAAATACGAGTTGGAGTTGTAAGTAGAAGATTAAGTGATATGAGACTAGCAATTGGTTCTACAATAAATTCAGCAACCTTCAAGTCTTGCAATGTCGCTTCTATTTATAAACATCCAGGCAAAATGATTATTGAGTCTTGTTTCGGCATTGAAATCTTCACAAGTCGTTGTAACGGCTATTCCGAGTCACTCAAAAGAGACGCATTGGGATGTGAACGTTGTGCAATAGCTCTTGGCTCTAAAAGATGGTTCAATCATGTGGTGATGATTGAAATCTGAGGTAGAAACAACCCTTACACCTAGAGTTGGAGTTTTCTAGTTTTAGAAACAAACAACCCTAACACGGTGTACTGAGCCATGTCCGAAGCGGCTAAATTTTGTCTGTCTGGCGTTTAAAGGCTAGAAGCCTGTTTCTTTTGTATTTCAAAAGTAGATTAGCCTTTTTGAGTAACCTAGAAAAGCAAATCAGATTGGGTCTAAAAGTACAAAATACTTTCGTCCAAGATTAGGCACATATAAAAATTAAATCGAGTAATTAAGTGCTTAATTATCTTTTGCCTAAAAGAATGGAATTTTCTGAGTCTAATATCCATTAGGTTGAGATTACATCTTGAGTCAATCATTAAAAGATCAAGTTTGAAATTAAATCAGCAATAAGCATGAACTTGATTCATTCAAATAATTCTCAAAGAAATAAACCGACTTAGAACAAAGAAGTAACGCAGTAATTCATTTTAACTTGAAGTGCAAAGTCGGTGCTCATAATAAATGTGTTAGAAAAATTATTTGAACATGCGACGGTTCTAAGTGATGTCCGAGTGGGTCGAAGCGCAAATAAGAGATATGCAATAAAGTGATTTCGAGCTAGTCAAAACATAATGAAAACTTAGATACGAGTTTCTATAAAGCCCACAATGACTTAGAATCAAAACCTAAGATAGATAGAGAGTTATACCTAAGTCTTCAATCTCCCCTTTTTGATGAAAGGCATTCCATACTTCGGATAGAAACTTGTTAGTTCAAAAGTAAGTTTTCATATCGAATTGATTAGAGTAAAAAGAAATATATTCTTAAAATAACCTTATAACGTGCACCTTAGATCATAACATAACTCAAAACAAGATTGTTGATAATGAATCGGAGCAAGAATTGTAATCGGAGCAAATATGTTAAGGAGTGAAGTATCGGAGATGTTAAAAAATATGTGACTCAAAAACAAATATGCTCGAAAAAGAAAATTCATTCATTGCTCGAAACATATATACATGAAACAAATAAAATAAGTAAACCCGGATAAAAGGAAAAAGAACTCCCCTAAACCAAACATCCAAGTTTCTATTTTTCTCCCCTATGCATTTCATCAAAAATAGGGAGAAAGTAGTAGAAAAGTACATCGGATGTTGGAAAAAATAAAATCTGAGTTTTAAAAAAATTAAGAAGACTAAGAAGTAGGAGTAGGTTGTCCGGAGGTGGAGGGACGAACAGTGCGTCTTCGCCTGTAAGTTTGGGTTGGACCGAGATGAGCAAGGATGCTACGGAACTAGGAAGTCGGGAATTTGCTCGGTCTTGGTTCTTCGAACCAAAGCCATATCATCCTCATATTCTTCTTCCTCAAAGACAATTACAGGCTCTTTTGCACCCTGGCCCTCGGGTTGAGCAGCCAGGAATTTGCTCGGTCTTGGCTCTTCCGAGTTGCTCGGAGCATGATCGGAAGAGATTAGCTCGAGTTCTTTTGCACCCTAGCCCTCAGGTTGAGCAGTCATATCTCCTTCTTTTTCTTCTTTCTTCTTAACTTCTCTTTCTTTGGCCTTGGCTTCTTCCTCGGCTTTTTCTTCGACTTCAGTTGAAGTTAACTTAGTTGGGCTGGAGGACTCCTCGAAGTATTAGACATTTCGAGTCCTTGGCAGCTTTGGATCTGCGCTTTTGGAGGAGGTGGATCTGATCACGTTGTTCTTGGATGATCCTCTTGAGCTCGGATATCAGCTCTCGGTTCTCTCGAATTTGAGACTCGTACGATCTTCCGGAGCGAGAACCAAGAAGGGAATAAAAGATTCGAAGATTTTCAAAGTTACTTGAAAATCCTCGGTCAAAGAAGCAAATTTGCTTACCATTTCAATAAACACTTTAGCAAAGGGAGCAGGTTGAGAAGTAGAAAGTCCAGTGAGTCGAAGTGGTGCCGCTGGTGGAGTCTAAGTTTGAGTAGGTGGAGGTGGTAGCTCGGACGCATGAATCCGGACACCGGGCTTGACTTCCTGGTATCCAAGACATAAAAGCTCAATCCTGCCTAAACAAAAAGTAGGTTCTAAGCAAGCTTTGGGGTCGGAGGGAAGAAGAACCTTGAACGGAAAAGAAGCCGACTTCTTAGACTAAGCAGCCATAATTGCCATTTGCTCAATAAAGATTTGCTCCTGGAGAGTCTAAGTCACCCTAGAGTGGGGGGTGAATAGGGCGATGATGAAATTTTAACAAAATGGAAGGGTTAAAGTTTAAACTGTACAATCAAGATAATCCGAGTCTAGATTGGACTCAAAAAGTGTAAACTCGAATTACATGGAAACCCTACTAAGGCAGAAAACCACGGCCAGTGCTAATCCAAGCACCAAGTCAAATCCACTATTTTGAATCCACAAAATACAGTAGACTAACTCAACCAGAATTGCTCCCTTAAACAATTCCTAAGAGAGTTTTCTTAGATTCGAAGTTCCCTTATCCGATCTAGTACTTCCTAACCGAGGTAACCTTTACAGCTAAAGACAACTAAGCTGAGTTAACCCTTAGAGCTTAGTCAAGGGACCTTACTCGAAAGTAAGAAAGAGTTTGTGACTGATTATAAGACTTTACAACTCGGAAAAGTGTTAACTACGAGACTTGGAGTTGTAAGAAGGAAGATTGAATGAGTATTATACAAAGAGATATAATTTCACCAATGTGTTCAAGCAATCTTCAAGTCTTGTGAAGTGGCTTCTATTTATAGATGACCAAGCAAATTAGCTGTTGTGACTATCTTCCGATTAAAAGTCCTTTGTGATCGTTGTAACGGTTCTTCCGAGTCGCTCGTAAAAGATCGGTTGAGATGTGAACGTTGTACAATGACTCTTGACTCCCGAGGATGTCCCAATCCACTGGTGGTGTCGGATAAGTTGGGTGGAAACCACCGTTGAGCTTAGTGTTGAAGATTTAAAGTTTTGGAAACATACAACCCTAACACGATATCTAGGCCTGGTTCGAAGTAGAAAAAGCCTTGTTTGTTGGTGATTGACAGCTTAAAGCCGGTTACTTTTGTAATTCAAACATTGGATAACCTCATTTAGATAACCTACAAAAGTAAACAAATTTTGGTTCTCAAAGTATAAAATACTTTGGTACAAGATTAGGCAAAGATAATAATTTAATTAAGATAATTAAGTGCATAATTATTCGAGTCCTAGAAGAGTGGAATTTTCTGAGTCTAATATTCATTATACTCAAATTCCATCTCGAGTCGATCTAAGGAAAGATCAAGTTATAAAGAGAATATCAAAGTATTAGTGCTTGATCCGGACAAACGCAGTTCATATAAACATGCTGACTTAGAGAGTTTGAATTAACGCAAGAATTCACTTTAACTTGGAATATGAAGACAGAACTTAGATTGAAAGTGTTAGTGAGATTGTTTGAACATGCGATAAGTCCGATTGATGTCCGAGTGGCTCGAGACCATCAGTGTGAAATGATGAACAAGAGTATGCTTTCTAAGTCGAGTCGAATCGAATGAAAACATATGCAATAGTTTCGTAACACTCGTAATAGTTTTTATAACACTCGGAATGACTTGTAATCAAAACCTAGAAGGGATGAGGTTTGTACTTGATTCCTTGATAGTGCTCGGAATGATATAAATGTAGAGTCCGAGTCTTCAATTTCCCCTTTTTATGAAAGGCATTCCATACTCGGATAGAAACATTGTTAGTGAAACAATCCGAGTTTCCATCCTTGCTCAAAGAGTATATCGAGTTTAGAATAAAAATTACAAAAATATAACTAAAGTGATTCGGACTTAAATTGTATCGTAACTATCGGACTTAGATTGTATCAAAGCTAAGAATAGAATAACGCATAGAAATAAATGAACCGATTTCGACTTAGAATGTTGCTTATATTAGAGCAGAGATAAATAAAAGAGCGAATATATCGAGCAAGATATACTAAGAAAGTGAAAATCGAAAGGAGTTAAACTTAGAAGTAAATAAACACGAAATTTGAAACTTCATTATATTCACATAAACACGTAAAATATATACAAAAAGGGTGAGAAAACTCCCACTAAACAAGACAACAAATTTTCTAAATATTCTCCCCCTTACCTTTCCGCAAAAACAAAATGAGGAAGAATGTATCAAGTAGATACAATTTGTTTGTCTAGAAAAAGAAAACCTTAATACGAAAAAATTAAGATGGTGGAGTGGGAGCTATCCGGGTTGAAGCGGATGAATGTGCAGTGCGCATGCACTGGTATGAGCGTAAAGATATTAAAGATCTTGGCAGTGGCAACACCGGTATCTCCGGGTGGGCTCAGCTCTAGGTGGCTGACCCGGAACAAGGTCATCAAGAGGTTCATCCTCTCGGAATTCGACGGACGGTGGTGCTTCCTCGAGCTTGACTGCTGCCGATCGACCTATGTGAGCAGTGGTCTCCCGACTCATTCAGACTCGCTGTCTAAGCTTACCAGTTCTGGTTTAGGGGCGGGAGAACCTTGTCCCTTGGCTTCTTCCTTTTCTCCTCCTTCTTCCTCCTTCTCTTCTTCTTCCTTTTCTCCTCCTTCTTCCTCCTTCTCTTCTTCTTCCTTTTCTCCTACTTCTTCCTCCTTCTCTTCTTCTTCCTTCTCTCCTTCGCCTTCTCCTCGTAAAGAGCTTCTTCAACCGCAACCTCTTCTTCTTCTTCTTCTTCCGCCTCTCCAGAAGGAGATTTAGCAAGGCTCCAGTGACTCTTCCGATGTGTCCGAGCTAACCGGGTCCTGAGCTGCTTTGGAGCGCCTTTCTTGGAGGAGCTCGATCAATTCCTTCGCTCCTTAACCAGAGCCTTCATCTCAAGGAGCACATCGTGCTGCTCTCGAATTTGAGATTGGGCGGTCTTTTAGTTAATTGTCATAAACCGAAGGACAATCTTGAATGACCGGAGAGTGTCCTTTATCTTAGTGGACACGGAGGAGAGCTTTTCTAACATTGTGTTAGAGAACGCAGACGAGAGAACATGAGAAACACCTGAGGTGGAAGCACCGCCAGGTGGATGAGGTAGAGAGAGTGGAGTCCGAGTCCGAGGCGGAGGAGAAGGTTGCCTCGGTTCTAAGTCGTGGACCCGGACACCCAGTTGGGTTTCTTGGTATCCACAGCCTAGAAGCTCTTTTCTACCAACTACTATGACAGACCTCGAATACCGCGTTAGGATCTCGGGGAGCGGGACTTTGAATTGTTTGAAGATGAAGCCGTGGAGAGCCCCAAAAGGAAGAGGGGTGGTTTTCTTTGTTTCGGTTGGCACAGAGGCCATCTCGCTCGATCATAGCTAGGAAGAGGTCTACTTCGTAGCCCTCGAGAATGTCAAAAAGAGACTTGAGAATCTTTGAGTTTGGATTTTCTTTGCTTTAGTGTTGAGAGAAAAAGGTTCTCACCAGCAAGAAGCAGAGAAGACGAGCTTTTGTCTTCATCTAAGTCACGGAGAAGTTTTTGTGTGACTCAGGGATTTCTTTGGCATATTTCTCGAAGAATTCATCAGCAACCTCATTAAATGGAATAGGGTTGTTGTTGAGGAAAAGAGAAGAAACTTTGAATAAGCGGTGGAGGAGGGAGAGATTAATTTGAACGACTACATCTTGAACTCTAGAGGTGAAGATCCCCTCAAAGCTAGAGAGGTTGGAATAGAACTCAAAGAGGAGTTCGGCTAGATAAACTCGCTGAAACAGAGGAAATTGTATACCCATGTAGATTTGATGTGATTCAACCATGAAAACTTTGTGGTTGGGAAGAATTTGTCATCCAATGTCGGATGTTGGGTGACAAGGATTTTAGAGGGGTTGGAAGGATCGTCTTGGCTTTTGGTTCGGGGCTTCTTGGTTGTAGAACCAAGAAAATCTAGGGTGAAACTCTTTTAGGCATAGTTAGGGAGTTTCTTTGAGAAGAAAAAAGATGAACTTTGAGAGAGAGAGCGAAGAGATAGCTTGAAGAGAGAGAGAGAAAAAAAAAGCGAGTATTGAGAGCGAAAGGTTTTCTTACTTGAGATGTTTCTTGCTTGCTTGAGAGTGAAGGTTCGCTCTTGGGAACACTGAACTTGCTTGATAGCTAGTAAGTGAGAGTGTGAGTGAGTAGAAAGTAAAGTAGCGAAATGAAGGAAAATGTATGCTATTTATAGAGAAAAGACGTCCTTCAATATCCGTTCGGCCCAACTCTCTAACGGTTGCCTCGGACCGGTGTGATCGCTCTACACTCCAACAGTTAGAATTCCAGTGTTTGTCTTCTAACAGCTAGTTCTCTAATCGATACACGCGAGACGAGAGAGAGAAAGAGAGATTTTAAAAGAAATTTCGAAATTCACCACTAATCTAGAGATGGTTTCGAAGTTTGATGTCCATCTTTCTCAAAACCGAGTCCGACTCAGTAGAATTTCGAGTCACTCAAAAACTACAAGCAAATAATAACTTCTATCTCAGTATCACTGGGTCAACTGAACTAATTGTTATTAAGACACATAAATGAGACATAAAACACATAATCATGCAAGGTAATTTCACTTAAAAAGCACATAATCATGTATTAATCATCCTAAATTTGTTCCTAATAAAGCAAAACTGATCCTCACTAAGTGGCTTAGTAAAGATATCAGCTAGTTAAAGTTTCGTAAGAATGAATTCAAGTTCAATATCACCTTTCTCGGAATGGTCTCTTAGAAAATGATCCCTAACCTCAATATGCTTTGTCTTTGAGTGCTGAACTGGATTCTTAGTGTTGCTTGATTGCACTTTGATTGTCACTCTTGATTGGAATTGATTTGAATGAGAGTCCGACATCTCTTAAGTGTTGTTTGATCCATAAAATTTGAGCATAGCATGCTCCAGCTGCAATATACTCAGCTTCAGCAATTAATAGAGCTATTGAGTTCTACTTCTTTGAGTGCCAAGATATAAAGGATTGACCCGAAATTGGGATGCTCCTGAGGTGCTCTTTTTATCAACCTTGTATCCAGCATTGTTAGCATCCGAGTATCCAATGAGAGTCGGTTCGAGTCTCTTGAGAACCATAGTCCTAGATTCCGAGTCCCTGTAAGATATCTAAAGATTCTCTTCACCGCAGAGAGATGTAATTCTTTTGCATTAGCTTGAAATCTAGCACACGGACATACACTAAACATTATGTTTGGCCTACTTGGAAGTAAGATATAGCAGAGATCCAATCATACCTCGATAGAGTTTCGATCTACTACTTTACCTTTTCGTTCGAGTCCTGTTTTATACTACTACTCATTGGTGTTGCTGCATGTTTTGCATCTTGAAGTTTGTAGTTCTTCAGCAACTCCTTGGTATACTTTGATTGATGGACATAGATGTCATCTTTGTCTTGTTTGATTTGTAGACTAAGGAAGAAATTGAGTTCTCCCATCATGCTCATTTTGAATTCCTGTCTCATTAACTCAAAAACATTTCGACAGAGATTTTCATTAGTAGCTTCAAAAATTATGTCATCTACATAGATCCGAGCAATAAGAAAGTCTTTCCTCATGGTTTTTATGAAAAGAGTTTTGTCAATCTGACCTCTTTTAAAATAATTTTCAACCAAGAAACTGCTTAATCCTTCATACTAAGCTCCGGGAGCTTGTTTAAGACCATAAAGAGCTTTTTACAATTTGAAAACATGATTTGGAAATTCTGAGTTTTCAAATCCAGGGGTTGCTTAACATAGACTTCCTCTTGAATGAAACCATTAAGAAAAGCACATTTCATATTCATGCTTGATGCAAACACCAATAGGATTCTAATTGCTTCAATCATAGCGACTGGTGCAAAGGTTTCCCCACAATTAATTCCTTCTTCTTGATTGTAACCTTGAGCCACAAGTCTAGCCTTCTTTCTTACTACCAACCCACCTTCATCCAGTTTGTTCTTGAAAACCCATTTGGTTCCTATGACTAGGTGGTCGAAGTTCGTTTGGTTAGAGTCCGGACTTGGTTTCTTTCAAATTGATTAAGTTCCTTTTGCATGGCCTCTACCCATTCAGGTTCATTTAGAGGCTCTAGTGCATTTCGGGTTTAGTTGATGATATGAATGCAGTGAATGCACATAGATTTTGCGAAGGAAAACGAGTTCTTAGCCCACTGTTGATGTCGGACAAGATGTTTTCAAGTGGGTGACTCGAGGAATATTTGAATGTTCTACCTGTTCTTTGGTTCAGCAGGTTTA
Source organism: Talinum fruticosum (assembly GCA_021018815.1). Classification (NCBI taxonomy): domain Eukaryota; kingdom Viridiplantae; phylum Streptophyta; class Magnoliopsida; order Caryophyllales; family Talinaceae; genus Talinum; species Talinum fruticosum. The sequence goes on from JAITYX010000104.1 coordinate 536,526, forward strand.
TAGGCTCAATTGGTTGATCTTCGAGGTCCGATGTGATTGAGCTTGCTCATCTTATTGACCTTCGAGCATTCTAAGCCGGCTCTTGAGCTGATTCATTCTAAGTCATGGTATTCCGAGTTACCTCATTTTGAGCTGCTTTTCCTTGACTCTGTTTGAGCTCATCTTCTATAAGATCATCATCTCGACCGAGCTTCAGATCCGAGAATGTTGACTCACTTGGTTTTCCCTGATCAATCTCATCAAAAACAACGTGGATGCTTTCTTCCACTTTGTTAGTTCTTTTATTGAAAATGCGATATGCTTTACTATGAGATGAATAACCAAAAAAGATACCTTCATCTGACTAAGCATCAAACTTGGTCAGGTGATCCTTAGCATTGTTGTGAACATAACATTTACATCCAAAGGATTTGAAGTATGAAATGTTGGGTTTCTTCCCTTTGTAGAGCTCGTATGGTGTTTTCTTCAGGATGGGTCCGATAAGGCATCTTTTTATAGTGTAATTTGTCTGTGTTGACTGCCTCAGCCTATAAATAGTAAGGTAGATCATGTTCAATCATCATTGTCCTTTCTATTTCTTTAAGAGTTCAGTTCTTTCTCTCCATTACTCCATTCTGTTGAGAAGTTCTTGGTGCTAAGAAATTGTGGGAGATACCATTCTTATCACGGAACTCTGCAAATTTCGAGTAATCGAACTCCCTTCCATGGTTAGTTCGAATTTTTTGATCTGAGTCTCGAGACTCAACTTGTACTTTCCTGCAGAGCTTGCTGAACTCTTTGAAAGCTTCATTTTTACTCTAAAGAAAACAAAACCAGGTAAATCGTGAGTAGTGATCAACAATCACAAGTACATATGATTTACCTCTAAGACTCTTGACAGGGATTTTACCACATAAGTCCATATGCAACATTTCAAGCACTTTAGATGTGGAAACTGTTTTGAGAGATTTAAAAGATAATCCGACTGTTTCCCTTTTGTGCATGCTTCACATATTTTATCTTTCTTAAATGCACAGTTCGGCAATCCTCTAACTAAACCATGAGTTGCAAGCTTTTTATGGTGTGCATGCTAACATGACCTAGTCTATGATGCCATGTCCAAGATTCATCATGTAGAGATGCTTTTAAACAAGACAAATTCCGACTTGGGTCGAGAGAGAAATAGTGTAGGTATTACCCGATCTCTTACCCGAGAGCTTAGTCTCCTTAGTAGTTTCATCAGAGAGGTAGCAATTTGTCTAAGTGAATCTTACCTCTTGACCTTTGTCACATAGTTAAGAGATGCTAAGTAAATTGTACTTTAATCCCTTGACAAGGTAAACTGGGCTGACCAAATTGTCTCCTTTTTCAATCTTGCCTATTCCAACTATCTTGCTTTTAATGTCATCTCCAAAAGTGACTTTGCCTCCCTTGTAATCTTCTAACTCAAAAAAGTGTCTTGAATCTCCTAATATGTGGCGTGAGCATCCACTATCTAGGTACCAATGACCTCTTGTCCTTTTCTGAGTTACTTGCAAGTCGAAACACACTAACCCCTCTCACTTCCTCTAACGAACCCAAGCAACTCCCCGTATTATGGTCCTTTTCGAGGAAGAACACTCTTGGGAACCCAGATTTGAATAACTTTAGGTTTAGTCTTATTCTAAGTCTTCCTTTTCGAAAACCGAGTCTGTGTCTCTTTCTTTTGAAAATCTTTTCTTTTGTAAACCGGTGGAGAAGGCTTTCTCCTGTAAGCTTGTCCGGGCTCAGTCCTCCTTTCATTTTTATGAATGGGACTATGCTCAGCCTTTCCGAACTTTACAGTTCTAGAATCCTTTTGAAAAGATCCGAGTAAGAATTAGATTCCTCCTCATTGTTAAAACCAAGTCCTTCTTTCCTGAAGGAGACACATTGAGAATCTAAGAGCATGTCAAGGTTTTTCGACCTTGAGCGAACTTCAAAACAAGTTCTTGAGACTGATTCAGCTTTTGTTTCGGATGCTCATTTTCTCTTCTAAGTGTCTCGAGGCTTAGTCTCTTTAGCTCGAGTACTAGTCTTGAGCTCTCTCGAGTAAGTCTTAGTTTTTCCAATTCATTTTTCAAAACAATGCTCTCGAAGTGAATGACTTAAGTTGTTCTTTAAATTGGGAAGAGTCGAATTGGACTTTTCTTCCAAAGTATAAATATATTTAGCTAAATTAACTTTGGAAAACTTAAGGAATTATTCAATTACCTCCTGAAGATTTGTCTCCTCGTTGTCCGAGTTGTCGAGTCCGACTCGATTTAGCTTCGAATCGATAGCGCCATCGGACACTTTGAGTCATCCGAGTCTTCATCTTCTTCAGATGAATCTTCATCACTCCATGTGGCCATTATAGCTTTCTTCTTCTTTCTGTCCCTCTTTCTTCTTGGACAGTCTTTAACTATGTGATCTTTATTGCCACATTCAAAACAATCGAGTTCTTAGTTAAAGATAACTTTGAAGGGGAAGAGTGTTTACCTTTTCTATCCTTCTTTTCTTTCTTGTAGAACTCTTGTCTTGGCTTTTTCTCCCATCTCTTGTGCTTCATCATTTTTTGAAGCCTCGAGCAATGAGTGCCATGGGATCTTCTTCGAGTTTGAGGAACTCAGATTCTCTTCTTTACTTTCTAAGGCCTTCGACGCAATATTCTTTTTAGTGTTGACCTTGACATCCTCTTCTTCTAGATGGATTTCATGGGTAAGTAGCTTCCCAATCAGTTCATCCGGCTTTAGAAGAGAGATTCTGAGCTTCCTCAATGGCGGTTACCTTTGGCCCCCATCTTCTCTTGGGTAGACTCCTTAGGATTTTTCTACACATCTCTTCATGGGATATCTTTCTACCCAAAGATTTGAGATTATTTGTAATCTCAGTAAAGGGTATGAACATCCGAGTGATCTTTTCATCTCGCATCCATCTTGAACAACTCGTATTTGTGAAGATATTGGCTTATCTTCGCTTGTCTTACTTGGCTGGTTCCTTCATATGTGTTGGCCGAGTGTCCCACACATCTTTTGTTGCGTCAAATGCCGACACTCTGTTGTATGCTTCGAGTTGATGGCGCACATCGGAATGTTCATCGCCTTAAAGCTCTTTCTAAACTTTTTGCCTCTTCGGTGGTGTACTCAAACTTTGCTTTAGGCACCGGTCTTGTATCTTCCATCTTCATTGGAATGTAGTTGCCTTCTTGTATGATGTTCCATACATCTTCATCGTGATCCAATAGAAAGCATTTCATGAGCTTCTTCCATTGTACGAAATTTGATCCTTTAAACTTTTGTGATCTGCTGAAAGATCTTCCTTCATCGAACTCTCCATTGTTTTGAGCCATTTGATCGTTAGATCCTTTCTAAAAGGCTAGGCTCGATAACAATTGAAGGTTTGCTCTTGGAGAGTCTAAGTCACCGTAGCGGGGTTGAATAAGGTGATGCGAAATTTTAACAAAATGGAAGGGTTAAAGTTTAAATTGAACAATCAAGATAATCTAAGTCTAGATTGGACTCAAAAAGTGTAAACTCGAATTACATGGAAATCCTACTAGGGCAGAAAACCACGGCCGGTGCTAATCCAAGCACCAAGTCAAATCCACTATTTTGAATCCACAAAATATAGTAGACTAACTCAACCAAAATTGCTCCCTTAAACAATTCCTAAGAGAGTTTTCTTAGATTCGAAGTTCTCTTATCCGATCTAGTACTTCCTAACCGAGGTAACCTTTACAGCCAAGGACAACCGAGCTGAGTTAACCCTTACAGCTCAGTCAAGGGACCTTACTCGGAAAGTAAGAAAGAGTTTGTGACTAATTATAAGACTTTACAACTTAGAAAATTGTTAACTACGAGACTTGGAGTTGTAAGAAGGAAGATTGAATGAGTATTATACAAAGAGATAATTTCAGCAATGTGTTCAGCAATCTTCAAGTCTTGTGAAGTAGCTTCTATATATAGATGACCAAGCAAATTAGTCTGTTGTGACTATCTTCCGATTAAAAGTCCTTTGTGACCGTTGTTACGGTTCTTCCGAGTCACTCGGAACAGATTTGTTGAGATGTGAACGTTGTACAATGGCTCTTGACTCCTTAGGATGTCCCAATCCACTGGTGGTGTCGGATAAGTAGGTGGAAACCACCGTTGAGCTTAGCGTTGAAGATTTCAAGTTTTGAAACATACAACCCTAACACGATTGTCCGGGCCTGGTTCGAAGTACAAAAAGCCTTGTCTGCTGGTGATTGACGAGCTTAAAGCCGGTTACTTTTGTAATTCAAACATAGGATAACCTCGTTTAGATAACATACAAAAGTAAAAAAATTTAGTTCTCGAAGTATAAAATACTTTGGTCCAAGATTAGGCACAGATAATAATTTTATTAAGATAATTAAGTGCATAATTATTCGAGCCAGTAGAAGAGTGGAATTTTCTGAGTCTAATATTCATTATACTCAAATTCCATCTGAGTTAGTCTAAGGATAGATCAAGTTATAAAGAGAATATCAGAATATGAGTGCTTGATCTAAACTAAAGCAGTTCAAATAAACATGCTGACTTAGAGAGTTTGAATTAGCGAAGTAATTCACTTTAACTTGGAATATGAAGACAGTAACTTAGATTAAAAGTGTTAGTGAGATTATTTGAATATGCGATAAGTCCGAGTGATGTCCGAGTGGCTCGGAACCATCGGTGTGAATTGATGAACAAGAGTATACTTTCCGAGTCGATCGAATCGAATGAAAACATATGCAATAGTTTACGTAACACTCGGAATAGTTTACGGAACACTCGGAATGACTTATAATCAAAACCTAGAAGGGATGAGGTTTGTACCTGATTCCTTGATAGTACTCAGAATGATATAAATGCAGAGTCCGAGTCTTCACTCAAGAATAGCAAGAAAGACGTCTACTTCGTAGCCCTCGGAATGTCAAAAAGAGCTTTGAGAATCTTGGAATTGGGATTCTCCTTGCTAGAATGATGAGAAAAGAAGGTTCTCATCAGGATGAAGCAAAGAAGTTTTGCTTCAGATTTCATCCGAGTAACACAAAAGTTTTGCGTGACTCAAGCAACTTCTTTAGCATACTTATCAAAGAAATCATCAGCAATTTCTATGAAAGGTACGGGGTTGGAATTGAGAAAAAGAGTTTTGACAACGAAAAGCTTGTAAAGAAGAGCGAGATTGATTTGAATAACCTTCTCTTGAGCGACAGATGATATGACACCTTCGGTGGCTGTCATATTGGAGTAGAATTCAAACATGGGTTCTGGATAAATGTGCTTGCAAAACACAAGTAGTTGTACACACTAGTGTTCCCGATGTGTGGCAACCATGAAAAACAAGTAGAAGTAAAGAATTTGTCATTCAATGTAAAGTGTTGGGTGACAAAACACTTTGGGGATCCGAGGTACCTTCTTGAGCAGCCTCGGTCTTTGATTTGGTTCCAACCTTCTTTATGGCTAACCCTCCTTCTCGAGCGGTCCCTCTCTTCGGCATTTTCAGAGAATGGAGAACAAGAGAGAATAAAAAAGATAAAGTAGAGCAGTGAGATCAAAGAGAATTGAGAATTCGGAGAAGGAGAGAAAGAGCGCGAGTGAGCAATAGTGTTGAGAGCAAAGAGGGCAAGTAAGTAGTGGGTAAAGTGAAGAAAAAGCGAAAAAGAGACTTTCAACCTCCTTTCTAACCCGAATACCAAGCAATGTTCTTAGGCCGTTGTGTCGTTCGTACTATAACAGCTAGTTTTCCAACAACTTTCTTCTAATGGCTAGTCTCTTATGATTGATATGCGTGACAAAGAGAGAGAAGAAAGAGTTTTCAAAAACATTTCTAAGATTCCCCATTTATCTAGAGATGACCTCGGAATTTTGATGTCCATTTTTCTCACAAACTAAGTCTGACTCAATATCTTTTCTTAGTGACTAATAACACTCGGAAAGCTAATAACTCATATCTTAGTCTCACTCTAAGTCAACTGATCCATTCGTTATCAAAGCATATAACACATAATCATGTAATAATAATTCATGCAATAAATCACACAATATGCATTAATCATGTCGAACTCATTCCTAATAAAACAAAACTAATCCTTACTAAGAGGCTCAATGAAAATATCAGCTAATTGAAACTTAGTGGGAATAGATTCAAGCTCAATATCACCTTTCTCATAATGGTCTCTCGGAAAATGATGCCTAGTCTTTGAGTGCTGGACAGGATTCATAGTGATAATGATTTTACTCGATTGTCACACTTGATTAGGATAGATGTGAATGATAATCGAAGATTCTTCAACTGCTTGCTTAATATAGAGAATCCGAGCACAACAAACTCCAGTTACAATATACTTAGCCTCAGCACTTGAGAGAGAAACTGAGTTTTCTTTCTTTGAATGCCAGGGGATGAAGGATTGTAACGCCCTAAACCCCATAATCACTAGGTTAACCATAAGGACTGATTAGCTAGTAATTAGAACAGCGGAAAGAAAGGTTAGAGGCGTTGCCACCACTCTAAACAAGGAACAAGGAAATATTCAATTAGATTACATGCAATACTTAGTAAGGTCCGAGTTCGAAAGTAAAACGTTCAATGAAGAACAACATAAGCAGAGATAATTAAACACATGCCGTCAGGGTAATGACTTAAAGACACAACCAAGACAACTTAAGACATGACAGGTCACCACCACTGTGAGCCCCTAAGACACTTCAGCCAGTAGACAACCTTCTTCTTGCTCCCTCGCTGGAGTAGCTTTACCTAAAACAAAACAGGTAAAAAATTTTGAAATAATAAGCCAAGGCTCAAGCACGCTTATCCATTTATTGTAAGTAATTAAGTGAAGATATATGGTTTGAGCGCATGCATTTCAATTCATTTATAAATCAAACAGGAAGAATATAGTAAAACAATTATTCATTCATTATCTGAATGGCTCCTTACAATCATTTGTTTCCCTAAATATGTGCATACCCGGACCGATCGGGAGGTATGGTTTATAATGGCCAAATATATATGGTGTGATCACAAATCTGATCACGCTATGGTATGATTGATATGGGGTGGGCCACATAATTGGGTGACAAATAACATTTGAAATGCTTTATTTTATTAAGCAAACCATTTGATATTGTTATATATAAACATATGGATTTTCGTAAGGTACAAGCAATAAACATACCTTAAAATCGCAGTGATATCCTTCCTTTCATCCCTTTGGAGTTGCTGACTCGGATGAAAGACGTTGATGCCTTAACAAAATAAAGTGTTTCATTAATAGATTCAATACTTTTAGTAACTAAATTTACTATATTATTATTATCGTTACTATTATTATTACCACTTGTTATTACTTATATTATTTCCTTTTGTAACTTCCTGTGACTACATGAATCGAAAAAAACAAAATCACTTCGCAAATTGTTAAAGCGATTGGTTAACTTAGTAGGTTGCAGTTTTTAAAGTAACACTCGTAGCTTATACCAACCTCTCTTGTCACGCAATATGATTATAAGGTTCACTTGACCATTTCTCCATAAAACACCTAACGTGTTAATTGATCACTTCTCAAATTAAGTCTCTTGTTCATCTAATTGTTTAATCCTCCAACGCTGCTTAATTCGTCACTTGGATACATAACCCAATTCTTATAAATCGCCTAAGTTAACCTATTTCCTTTAATTTCTTCAAATCATCAAATTCGCTAATTTCCTTTAACTCTTAAAATCGTCAAATTTTACTAATTTCCTCTAACTCTCTAAATCCTCAAATTTTGCTAATTTACTCTAACTCTCTAAATTATCAAATTTGCTAATTTTCTTTAACTTTTTACATCATCAATTTTTATTCTTTTCTTTACTACCACAATTACTTATTCACTTATTTCCTATAAGTCACTAAAATCATTTATTTTATTTTGGATCACTAAAGTCACTTATTTTCTTAAATCATCAACGTCATTTATTTCCTTTAATTTATTTCAATCATCCAAATCACTTATTTTCTTTAATCCCTCAAAATGATTTATTTTCTTTAATCTTCTCAAAACTACTTATTTGTTTTAACTTCTTAAAATGGTCCAACTTACCTATTCTCTTTAATTCACATTTTTAATCCACATGCTCATAACACAACATACATGCCTATTTTTTTCTTAAATCCTCACTTAATATCATATTCCTCCAAGTCCCAATTTAACTTTTACATGCATGCCCATTTCAATTAATCTCTTCCTCCAAAATTTTCCAATAAGCTTTGAATCATCACAAAACCAAATTTTCTTCCCAAAGTTTATAATCCACAATCATCTAACCAATAACCTCATACAACATAATCAAGAAATTTAAATAATTCTTACAAGTCCAATTTTTCCTTTTTTCATGAACATCCAACCACCTAATTTAAGGCCTTTTTGTTTCTTTCACCAACACAATCTCATAAAATTTGATTTTACACAATAATCCCTTGCTTGGCAACATCTAACTAATTATTCTTAAAACTTAAAAGAATTCATTAGTTAGAGGTTGATGTTTTTACCCAAAACCACAAGAAAAATGAGGTTTTTATGGAGGAAGGGGTGGTTGAACGGAGCTCCGGTGGTTGCGACGACGATCGCGCCCGTAGCAGCGGCGACCGACGACGACGGTGGCTGGTCTGTCGGCAGCAATCGGTGGCAGGCAGCAGGCAGCAATAGCAACAACGAGGCACGGTAGCGGGGTAGCAGCAAGACTCACGGTAGCCGGCTTCGCGGTGGTCGGCGATTGGCGGCTCCGATGACGGCAACCGGCGGAGCTGTTGGTGGTGGTGGCGAGTAGCCTGGCTGCGCAGTAGATAGGAGGTTGAGTGAGGGAGGTGAGTTTCTTTGGGAAGGGAAGCAAATGAAAAGGTGGAGTTGTTGAGATTTGGGGGACTTAAATAGGCAATTTAAATATGAAAATTCTGTCTCCTCAAATATTAATCCAGCCCCTTTTTATTTTATTTTTATTTTTATTTACTTGGTTATTGGGCCCTCCACTTTCCACAAGCCCAAATATCCTACTAGTCAAGCCCAAGTTTAAAAGAATGTCGGTTTTAGGAATTCCCGACTTGAATAATTATTAAAAACTTTAAGAGTATGAATTATTATTATTATGATTTTGATAATGTCTTATTATTATTATTATTATTATTATTATTATTATTATTATTATTATTATTATTATTATTATTATTATTCCTTGAATTATCACAAGGATAATTTATTTGATCATTCATTTATTTATTTATTTCTTTGCCAAATATCGTTATCATCATCCGAGTCCTGCAACACATAATATGGTTACGTGTATAAGTATATAATACACATGATAATGAGGAATGAAAGTGTGAATTGAATCGCATGCGCTCATTAATATTTATTAATCTCTTTTGATATATTGTATTAAGGTAGGGGCATTACAGTCTTCCCCCTTAAAATAAGTTTCGTCCCAGAAACTTGCAAGCAAGATAAGACGACGTTACCTTACAATAGGTGAGGGTATTTCTTTTTCATGTCCTCCTCGGTGTTCCAAGTGGCTTCCGTGGAAGTATGGTTTGCCCACAATACCTTGACTAATGGAATGGCCTTATTGCGGAGTTGTTTGATTCTCCAGTCCATTATCTATATGGTTTGTTCTTCGTAGGCTAAATTTTGGGCGACCATAATGGGTTCGAGGCTCTATGATGTGGGTTGGATTGAATATATATTTCCGAAGTTGAGATATATGAAACACGTTATGCACGTGTTCAAGATTGGAAGGCAATCCTAGTTTGTAAGCCACAGAGTTCAGTTTCTTTACGATCTCTTTTTCAACTCCTAAAATTCTTTTTCACACTTGTCTGTCCATTCAAACTTGATGGTTTTCCTTAGAAGATTTGTCATGGGAGAGCTATTTTCGAAAAATCTTGAACGAACCTTCGATAATACCCAGCCAACCCTAGAAAACTCCTTACCTCGGTGACATTGCTCAGCCTTGGCCATTCCGTGACCGCTTGCACTTTTTGTGGATCATTCTTTATCCCCTCTTTAGAAACCACGTGACCTAAAAATGCCACGTTACTCAACCAAAATTCACACTTTTGCAATTTGGCGTATAACTAATTTTCTCTCAAGGTTTGTAAAGCCATACTCAAATGACTCACATTTTATTCCCTATCCTTAGAGTATATTAGGATGTCATCTATGAATACCACCATAAATTTATCCAAATATTGTCTGAAAATCCTATTCATCAAATCCATAAACCTTGCAGGTGCGTTAGTTAACCCAAATGGCATAACTATGAACTCATAGTAACCATACCTTTTCCCGAATGCAGTCTTATGTATGTCCTCGAGGCTTAATTCGAAGTTGGTGATAGCCGGACCTCAAGTCTATCTTGAAAACATACCAGCACCTTGCGGTTGATCAAATAGATCATCGATTTGGGGTAGAGGATACTTATTCTTGACCGTGATCTTATTCAACTCCTTATAGTCGATGCACAACCTTAACGTACCATCCTTTTTCTTTACGAACAAAACTGGTGCTCCTTAAGGTGAGGTACTCGGCCTAATGAAACCTTTTTCCACAAGTTCTTCTAATTGAGTTCTTAATTCCTTAAGCACAGCTGGGGCCATCCTATAAGGTGATTTCGAGATAGGTCACGACCACTGGGATTAAATCTACCTCGAAATCTATTTCTCTTTGAGGTGGTACTCCTGGAAATTCTTCAGGAAAAACATCGTGGAATTCAGCTTACTACGGGGATATCCCGAAGTTTTAATTCTTCTTTACTTTCCCCGGTGATGTAACGAAATAAGCTCGACACCCCTTTTGTACGAGTTTCCTTGCCTTCATCAAAGTTATAATGGAACACTCTGTTTTACTATCATTCCTATGAAAACACAATTTACCTCCCTAACTACCTTTCAATGCCACTCATTTTTCTTCGCAATCTATTTTTGCTCCAAACTTTGACAACCAATCTAGTCCTAACACCACTTCAAAGTCGGCTAAGTCAAACTGGATTAGGTTGGATGGGAAATTCTCTCCGGAGATGGTCAATGGAACATTTTGGTAAGAATAAGGGCATTCTACCACCTGGCCATTAGGCAGGGTGACTTGCTATTTGTTTATAACCTTATTACTGTCTAACTTCGGTCGAGGCACAACTTGGGTTGAAATGAAAGAGTGGGATGCTCTAGAGTCAAATAATGCATAAAATGGAGTGGAATTGAAAAAGAGGGTTCTAGTGACTACTCGTACTAGTGGCGGTTGCGTCCTTGTTGTTCATCACATAGGCTCGCCTACGCTCGGCGGGCTGGGTAGTTGAGGAACTGGGAATTATCTTAGGTACCAGCTTCGCTGTCCCTTTCTCCACCACTTTCAGCCTTTTAGGACAGCTTGTATACTTGATGTTCAGCACTTCCACACCGGTACATTGGTTAGTTCCGACCCCGCACTCAGTTGGTCCTCCCACATTTTGCTCATAGTTCAAAGGTGATCGGTGTAGAATTCTTGGTCTAGGCAGGAGTAGTTTTCTTGGGGGTGGTGTTTTCACTCTAATTTCCTCGATCATTCTACTTGTGTTTTGGATTTCCGAGCTATGGGCCCTCAACTCCTTCTTAATCCTCTCCACTTCAGCAGCCCGTTCATACAGTTCATGGGTGGTTTTGATTGGCCGACCAGCCAACTAGTGTCGGATATAGACAACCTCATATCTTAGCATCATCATCCTCTCAGTGGCCACGAAATCTTGAACAAAATGAGCTAATTCATTCAATTTAGTTGTATATTGTATAACGGTCATGTTTTCTGTCATCCTCAACTCTAGGAATTCCTTGTCCTTCAAGCGCCGAACCAAAGTGCGGTAGAACTTAGCCCAAAGTTCCTCCAAAAATGTGGTCCAGGTGAACTCAGGCCCTTAGTACCTCCCTTTGATAGTACTCAACCATATATCGGCTCCTCCGAGTCAAATAGAATGTCCATATTGTCACCTTCTTATCCTCGAGTACCTCAATTACCCGCAAAGATTTTCTCCATGTTTCTAATCCATTCCTCTAGTTCTATAGGGTTAATCCTCCCATTATACACTCTGGGATTTCTCCTAGCTACTCGTCGGACAGCTTTTTAGTGTTATGGAAGGTTCTAGCGGGTGTGGTCGTGGTCGGTATCTTTTCAGTAACTCCTGAATAAGATTTCCCCAATATGCAAGGTTTTCACCGTCATTAGGATTGGAGTGAATGGAAATGTGAGTTTGGGGTTGGTTGGTTTGTTGTTGGGTGTTGGTAAGTGGTACCATTAGGGGTCCAACAAACATATGATTATCTCCCGATCCCTCCTGGTTTTCACTCCGAGGTTGGTTGTTACTTGCATCTTGCGACAATCCGCAAAACAAATATATTGGTTTTCTGCTTAGTTTATTCACCTAAGACCTATATGACGGTGTAACAAAAAACTTACACAGATTTTACAATAATTAAAAAGGAACAAAATAAATAACAGGAAATAATCCTTAACGAAATGGTGAATAAGTGACATCGAAGGTCACGCACAAACCACACTATGTCCTAAATCATTAATTCCTACAGGACATACCTTATCTCGAGGTTAGCCTAGGTCTGCGAGCTAGGTCAAACCCCTAAGTCCAAAAAAAATATATCATAGGCGGCCATCAACATTAGTTAGTTTGGCTAGTATATACATAAAGACATCCATGCTATCGCCTACACAATACATGCATCGGATACAACAAAAGTCTAGCCAACTATACAAAATCATCCGAGCCATCATGGCCCATGGCAAAATAGTAGAGGTTATGCAAGCCTAACAATCCCTGGAGGGATCGTAGTCAAAGTAGCTAGGGTCGCCATCCTTCTCGGACTCAAAGCTAACATACATGATTTCCACCTCATCCTCTTCAGGATCTTCCTCGGGGTCCTCCACGGGGTCCTCCATAACCTCATCCTCCCAATTAGTGTTGATCACCACAATCTCGGGTGAGTCAAGGAGGTTGATAAGAATGTGGACTCCCTCCGAGCCCACATGATGGTTAGGGGTCAATGGTAGGGGTTCGCTCTCCTCCTCAAGATTCTCTAAAGGAGAGTCGGCTAGGTGAGGCTCGGGTTCGGCTCCGGGAGGGGTGAGGTAGTGGAACTTGGGGTGGTAGCACGGATGGGGACGGCGTGAAGAGCTCGGGGAAAAGGAGAGGAATAAGGCGAGAGGTGATCCCCCGTACTCGAGCCATTCATGCATGAACAACTCATGCGTGATGATGGCCCAAGCACCCAGGCCTCGAAATCTACCACCATCCGCCCGGGGTTTCCTATGGTGATGAAAATATGGTATCGCACTTTAAAGTGCCTCTACGGTTCGGTAAGTGGTAGGGTCCACAATAGACAGTGAGCTCGAACAAGCTGAGCTATGGAAGGTCGAAAAGGAATCCTCCATGTGTGCGACCATGCAGATCGCAAGGTGGGATATATGGTCAAGTACCAAAGTTCCCGAGTACCATTGCCGGGGAATACGGGTCAAGAGGCATACCGGAATTGACATCTAAAATAACAAAGGTCAAAAGTTAATCCACAATATCATACCATGAAAGGTGATTACAGTATTTAACATGATATCGTTATTTTCATAATCAATATCGAAGACTAAGACACTGCTCAATATCTTTCTGAGTCATGCAAAAGGAATCGGGTATAACGATGTTATTCATATAGAGTTTTTATTCCAAGGCATTCTCTGCGTCTTAGCAACTTACTTGAGTAAAATAGTATTTTCTCTAAGTATTTCGGCCCTCACTTATCTCTTTTATCGCTTTTCGGTTAGCGACTCGAAAACTGGTTCTTTATTCCGAGTCCACTCCCACTCGGACTAATCGCATTTGGAATATACCGAGTGTTCCGCCGTTTCTCGATCAGAATCGACTTGTGGTTATCTATTCTTTTGTTTGCATAGTCGGCATTCGTAGTTCTTTTCATGCTTAGTCTATATCAAGCTTTTCCCACTCTAATATTCGTTATAGAACTTGATTCTTCGCTTAAGACTAAGTCATATGGAATTCCGAGTATCATGGATATTAGACTCGAGAAAATTCCATTTCTTTTCGACTCGGATAATCAATTGCGTAATTATCATAATTATTTTATCTCGTGTCTAACCTTGGACCAAAGTATTTTTATACTTTGAGAACCGAAGGTGTTTTATTTTTGTAGGTTATTCGATCGAGGATATCTTTTCAAACTACAAAAGTAGCCGGCTCGAACGTCAAATCACCAGCGAGATATGGCTTTTCACCTTCCCTCGCTTTAGTCCCGGAAGATTGTGTCGAAGCCGTGCGCTTCCATATCCGAAAAGCTGGAACGTCAAGCCTAACGGTGGTTTCCACCTTATTTTTCAAGACACAACCGATGGTTTTGGGACTTCCAAGAAAGTTAAACCGTTGTCCAACGTCCATATTTCAACGGATACTTTCCGAGTGACTCGAAAGCCATTATCAACGGTCACGAGAGGACTCTCGGTCAGCGAGATAAAGATAACGGCTACTCTGCTTGGTTATCTATAAATACAAGCCTCTTCACAAGACTTGAAGATTGCCGAATCTATTGTTAATACACATACTTGAGAAAAGTCATTGTATTTACTTCCAATCTTCTACTTACAACTCCCATTCCGTAATTCTTTACTCTCGAGTTGTAAGGTCTTGTACTTAGTTACAAACTCTTCTTACATTCTTTGTAAGGTCCCTTGACTAAGTCTGTAAAGGTTAACTCGGCTTAATTGTCCCTAGCTGTAAGGGTTATCTCAGCTAGGAAGTACTAGATTAGATAAGGTAACTTCGAGTCTAGGAAAACTAGTATAGAGTTGTCCAAGGGAGCAACTCGGATTCGATCGATTCACGGTATTTTGTGGACTCAAAATAGTGGATGTGACTTCGTGTCCGGATTGACACGGGCCGTGGTTTTCTGCCCCAGGAGGGTATCCACGTAAAATCTCTGTGTTCTCTTTACGAGTTCATTTTAGACTAAGACAGACCTTACTTGTACTTGTTTATTCGATTCATTGCTTTACGAGTCCAATCTTTTCGACCCCGTGTTTAGACTTAGAAAGCTGTCTTTGCCTCTTTTCCGTCGAAAAGAGTGTGTTTTCGCAAAGAATTTTCTATCACCCTATTCACCCCCTCTAGGGTGACTCGGACTCTCCCGAGCAAACCTTCAATTGGTATCGAGCCTAGCCTTTCGAAAAGATCTAACAATCCAAAGGTTTAAAGATCGGATGGCTCGGAACACCGGAGAGTTCGACGAAGGAAGATCTTCCAACGAGGCCACCAAAATTCAAAGGTTCAAACTTTGGTCACTGGAAGAAGCTTATGGAATGTTTCCTCATGGATCATGATGATGAAGTATGGGAAATCATACAACAAGGAAACTACATTCCAACGAAGACAGATGAATTCGGAATCCTTCCCAAGATAAAGGCTGAGTTCACGCCGACAGAAGCAGAGAAGTTCGAAAGAACTTCAAAGCCATGAACATCTTCATGTGCGCCATAAGCTCGAAAGAATATAATCGAGTCTCTGCTCGTGACTCTGCTAAAGAGGTGTGGGCCACTCTGGTCAACACCTACGAAGGTACAAGTCGGGTGAGACAAGCGAAGATCGGTCGAGTATCTTCACAAATATGAGCTTTTCAAAATGGAGCCAGAAGAGAACATTACTCGGATGTTCATACACTTCACTGAGATCACCAACAATCTCAAATCTCTTGGAAAGAAAATCTCCCATGAAGAAATGTGCTTGGAAAATTCTCGAAGCCTACCCAAGAGACGATGGGGCCCTAAGGTGACTGCCATAGAAGAGGCTCGGAACCTCTCACTCTTGAAGCTCGACGAGCTCATCGAAAAGCTTCGACTCATGAGATACATTTGGAAGAGGAAGATGCTTGAAGGTACTGCCAAAAGGAACATTGCGCTTAAAGTCTCGGAATCCAAAGAAGCTAGTCCGAGCTCCTCGACTCGGAAGATGATCCCATGGCATTCATTGCACGAGGCTTCAAGAGAATGATGAAGCACAAAAGATGGGACAAAAGACCAAAAGAAGAATTCTACAAAAGGACAAGAGAGACAGAAAAGGTAAGTTTTCTTCACCCTCAAAGTTATCTTTGTCTAAGAATTCGGATGTTTTGAATGTGGCAGCAAAGACCACATAGTCAAGGACTATCCAAAACGAAGAAGGGACAGGAAGAAGAAAAAGGCCATGATGGCAACATGGAGTGATGAGGATTCATCCGAAGACGACGAGGACTCGGATGACTCGAAGTGTCCGATGGCAATTTCGACTCGGAAGCTGAAATAGAGTCGGACTCGGACTCGGACAACGAGGAAACTGATCTTCAAGAGGTAATAAACTACTTCCTCAAATTCTCCAAAGTTGATTTAGCTAAATACATCTTCACTTTGGAAGAAAAGTCCAGTTCGATTCTTCTCAATTCAAGGAACAACTTGAGTCAATCACTTCGAGAGCACTTCTTTAAAAACGAATTAGAAAAACTAAGACTCACACTCGAGAGAACTCAAGACAAGTGCTCAAACTAATGAGACTG
The DNA here is from genome assembly GCA_021018815.1 of Talinum fruticosum. Taxonomy (NCBI): domain Eukaryota; kingdom Viridiplantae; phylum Streptophyta; class Magnoliopsida; order Caryophyllales; family Talinaceae; genus Talinum; species Talinum fruticosum. The sequence goes on from JAITYX010000104.1 coordinate 553,107, forward strand.
AGTCCGAGTTACTCGGGAAAGAAAATGAGCAAGCGAAACGAAGCTCACCGAGTCTCAAGATCTGGTTTTAAAGTTTACTCAAGGTCGGAAGAACCTTGACATGCTCTTAGGATCACAATGTGTCTCGTTTCGAAAAGAAGGTCTTGGTTTCAACAAAGAGGAAGAATCTAATTCTTACTCGGAATTGTTCAAAAAGGATTCTAGAACGGTAAAGTTCAAAAAGGCTGAGCATGGTCCCATTCACGAAATGAAAGGAGGACTAAACCTGGACCTATTTACAAAAAGAAACCATTTTCTCCTGTTTCAAAAGGAAAGGTTTTTAAAAGGAAAGAGACACGGACTCGGTTCTGCGAGAGGAAGACTCGAGAATCGAGACAAAACCCAAAGTCATTCAAATCTGGGTTCCGAAGCACCTTCTTCATCGAGAAAGGACCACGAGTAAGGAATGTTACTTGGGTTCGTTAGAGGAAGAGAGAAGGGTTAGATTCTCTCTGTTTTGCGAGTCACTCGAAAAGATCAAAGGACACCGGTACCTAGACAGCGGATGTTCTCGACACATGTCGGGTGACCAAGGACTCTTTTTCGAGCTGGAGTCATATAAAGGAGGAAAGGTGACCTTTGGTGATGACAGCAAAGGTAAAATAGTGGGCATTGGAAAGATTGGAAAAGGAAGCAATCTGGTGAGCCCAGTGTACCTTGTCAAAGGGCTAAAGTACAATCTACTTAGCATCTCCCAGCTATGTGACAAGGGTCAAGAGGTAAGATTCACTCAATCCAAGTGCTACATCACAGATGAGACCACCAAAGAGATAAAACTCTCGGGTAAGAGATCAAGTAATACCTACATCATCCCTCTCTCGACCCAAGTCGGAACTTATCCTGTTTAAAAGCATCTCTTCAAGATGATTCTTGGACTTGGCATCATAGATTAGGTCATATTAGCTTGCATACTATCAAAAAGCTTACATCTCATAGTCCGGTTAGAGGATTACCTAACCGTGCGTTTGAGAAGGATAAAGTATGTGAAGCATGCACCGAGGGAAACAAGTCGGATCTTCATTCAAATCTCTCGAAGACAGTTTCCACATCCAACGTGCTTGAATTACGCATATGGACCTATGTGGTGAAATTCTCGTGAAGAGTGTCGGAGGTAAATCCTACATACTTGTTATTATTGATGATTTTTCAAGATTTACCTGGGTGTGTTTCCTCAAGCATAAGAATGAAGCCTTCAAGGAGTTCAGCAAGCTCGTAGAAAGATTCAAGTTGAGTCTTAGACTCGGATTCAAAAGATTCGAACCGACCATGGAAGGGAGTTCGATTACTCGGAATTCTCGGAGTTTTGTGACAAGAATGGTATCTCTTACAACTTATCAGCACCCAAAACTCCTCAGCAGAATGGAGTAGTTGAGAGAAAGAACAGAACCCTTGAAGAAATAGCAAGGACAATGATGATTGAACACAACTTGCGTTACTATTTCAGGCGTAAGCGATAAACACAGACAAACTACACTCTCAATCGATGCCTCATCGGACCCATTCCGAAGAAAACACCTTATGAGCTCTACAAAGGGAAGAAGCCAAATATTTCCTATTTCGGACCTTTCGGATGTAAGTGCTTTGTCCACAACAATGGTAAGGATCATCGACCAAGTTTGATGCTCGGTCGGACGAAGGTATTTTTCTAGGTTACTCCTCTCATAGCAAAGCTTATCGTATCTTCAACAAGCGAACTAACAAAGTGGAAGAAAGTATCCACGTAGTGTTTAATGAGCTTGAACGAGGAGAAAGCAAGTGAGTCTTCATACTCGGAACCGAAGCTCGAAAGGATGATGACGAAGATGAGCCTACTAAGACTCAGATTGAGACCACTCGAACGAGGAAGCTCGAGAATGAGACAGTTCAAGAGGTCGCTTAGAACGAACAAGTCAATGAAGAGGATCACTCGGAACAAGCTTCGAAGATCAAGAAATTCAGCTCACAAACCTGGTGAATCAAAGAACTGGTAAAGCATTCAAATTTACTCCCGAGTCATCCTCAAGAAAACATCATTTCGATATCAACAATGGGGTAAGAACTCGTTCTTCTTTACACAATTTATGTGCATTCACCGCATTCATTTCATTAACTGAACCCAAAATGCACTAGAGGCCCTTAACGAACCCGAATGGGTAGAGGCCATGCAAGAAGAACTAAATCAATTTGAAAGAAACCAAGTCCGGACTCGACCAACCGACCTTCGACCACCCGAGTTATAGGAACCAAATGGGTTTTCAAGAACAAACTGGATGAGGGTGGTGTGGTAGTCGAAACAAGGCTAGACTTGTAGCTCAAGGTTACAATCAAGAAGAAGGAATTGATTGTGGGGAAACCTTTGCACCAGTAGCTAGAATTGAAGCCATTAGAATACTGTTGGCATTTGCATCCTGCATGCATATTAAATTATATCAAATGGATGTTAAGTGTGCCTTTCTCAATGGTTTTATTGAAGAAGAAGTTTATGTCAAGCAGCCTCCGGGTTTTGAAAACTCATAATTTCCAAATCACGTTTTCAAACTTCAAAAGGCTCTCTATGGTCTTAAGCAAGCCCCTCAAGCTTGGTATGAAAGACTAAGCGACTTCTTGGTTCAAAATGATTTCAAAAGAGGTCGGATCGACAAGACTCTATTCATAAAGACCAAAGGGAAAAATTTTCTTATTGTTCAAATATATGTTGATGATATTATTTTTGGTGCTACTAATGAATCTCCGTGCCGAGAATTTTCCGAGTTGATGAGTCAAGAGTTCCAAATGAGTATGATAGGAGAACTCAATTTCTTTCTTAGGTTGCAAATCAAACAAGACAAAGATGGAATCTTTGTTCATCAATCAAAATACACCAAGGAACTGCTGAAGAAATATAAACTTCAAGATGCAAAGCACGCATCTACCCCTATGAGCAGCAAGCATACAGCTTGACTCGGATGAGAAAGGTAAAGCGAGTTGATCGAAACTCTATCGAGGTATGATTGGATCACCTGTCATATCTTACTTCAAGCAGAGCTAGATATAATGTTTAGTGTTTGCTTATGCGCACGATTTCAAGCTAATCCAAAAGAATCACATCTCACCGAGGTGAAGAGAATATTCGAGATATCTTGCGGTACTCGGAATCTAGGATCGTGGTATTCCGAAACTCGAACCGACTCGACTGGGTACTCAAACACGGACTACGCAGGATACAAAGTTGATCGAAAGAGCACATCCGGAGCTTGCCAATTTCGGGTCAATCCTTAATATCCTGGCACTCAAAGAAGCAAAACTCGAGTAGCTCTATCAACTGCGGAAGCTGAATACATTACCGCTGGAGCTTGTTGCGCTCGGATCCTCTCGGATAAAACAACACTTGAAGGATCTTGGACTATTTCTCAACTCGGTTCCAATCAAGTGTGACAATCAAAGCGCAATCAGTATCACTAAGAATCCTGTCCAAGCACTCAAAAACAAAGCATATTGAGGTCGGGTATCACTTCTTACGCGATCACTCGGAAAAGGGTGATATTGCACTTGAGTTCATTCCTACTAATCTTCAATTAGCTGATATCTTTACTAAGCCTCTTGGTGAAGATCAATTTTGCTTTATTCGGAATGAGCTTAGTATGTTAAATGCTTAGTTCCGTGTTATGATTATTGCATATTTACGTGCTATGTGCTCTCGTTGTTAATAACCATTAGTTCGATTGATTCCATGATACTGGGCTGATAGTTATTTCGTGTTTCGAGTCACTCGAAATCTTTATGAGTCAAACTCGGACGTAAAGAAATTTGGACATCAAATTTTCTGAAGCTATCTCTAGAACAGTGGAGAGTTTCGGATTATAATTTCAAAATCTTTTTCTCTCTCTTTCTCGAGTGTCTGCGATCGGATCGTAACCATAGATTTCAAACCGCTTGTTTCTCAACCGTTGAAGGAGAACCATCACACCGGTCTTTGGTGATCGATGGACAAGCCGAGTCGAACGGAGTTACTTAACGGATAGTGGACGGGCGCGGTTATTTTCTATAAATAACGACTATCCATCTTCATCTCGGTATTCTAAAACTCCTTCCCTCTCAAACGAAAATCTTCTCGCGGAAGTTCTCTACGTGAACAGTGACCCCGATCATCCGCAAGCGTTGAAGAAGCTCTCTCTCTCGTAAGTCTCGACTGCTCTATTCTCTTTTCTTCATTTTCGTTTTCTTCTCTCCTACACCTTCTTCTCTCTCTCACTCGAAAAGCTTCATCTTTTCTCTCCAACTCTCACAATGCCTAAACGCGGAAACCATCTCGACTTCCGAGCTTCCCCTCTTCCAAAAAGCCCCGCACCAACAAGCCGAAAGCTCAACCCCTTCTAAACCCGTTATCACCCAAGCACCTTGCGCTGGACGACAAATTCTTCCCAACAACCAAATTCCCCTGGTTGTCCAACATCCAAACCACCGGAGTCTATCATTTCTTGTGTTTCAGTGAGTTCATCTATCCCGAACTTGTTTCGAGTTTTATACTCATCTCTCCCACTCCGAAAATGTTCTAACCTCTCGGGTTCGAACATTACTCTTCGTATCAACACCTCCCTCCTTCACCGACTGTTCAAAGTTTCTTCTCTTTTCTTGAATAGCAACCCTATTCCTTTCACTGAAGTCGCCGACGACTTCTTTGAAAATTACGCTAAAGAATTCCCCGGGTCCGTAAAGAACTTTTACGTGACTCGGTTGAAGTCGAAGCCGGGCTTCTATGTTTTCTGCTGATGAGAACCTCCTTCTCACGAGCATTCTAGTAAGGAGAACCCCAACTCCAAGCATCTCAAAGCCCTCTTCGATATCCCGGAGGGATACAAAGTCGACCTCTTCCCCTCCATCATTGGAGCGGATGGCCGCTGTGCCAGCTCAACTTCAAACCAAGAAGAACACCTCCCTTCCTTTCGGTGCTCTTCTCACCCTTGTCTTCAAACAATTTCGAGTTCCTCTTCCCTTTAACCCTAACGCGGTGTCCGAGGCGGCCATTGTGGTCGGCAAGAAGGAACTCCGAGGGTACGGATACCGAGAAACTAACCCCGGTGTCCGGGTTCACAACTCGGAGCCGAGGCCTCCTTCTCCACTTCGGACTCGTAAATTAACCCCTCTCCCTCTTCCCTCTATACCCGGTGATGCCTCCACCACCGGTGCTTCCAAAACTCTCTCGCCCTCTTGTCCCCTACTTTCCTGGACAAGATCAGCTCTGTGTCCTCCGAACTCGGAGACATGCTTAGGGCTTTCAAGTCTATCCTTCGAGGTCCGACCATCAACCAAAAGACTGGTCGAGTCCCATATCCGAGAGCAAGCAGTCTCTCGTTCTTGAGATAAGAGAGTTGGTTAAGGAGCGAAGGAGCCGGGCCGAGCTCCTCGAGAGAGAGCGGTCCAAGGCGGCTCAGGACCGGGATGACTCGGACGCGTCCGAGGCGTCTTCGAGCCCAGGCCCGACCTCCTCGGACAGCGAGGAAGCCGAGGAAGAAGAGGAAGAAACTGCAGATGCAGCGGAGGATGCTCGAGGAACCCGCGGCTGAGGCAGGCCCTTCCGGCAAAGGGAAGAAGAGGCCGTGGCAACCGCCGAGGGTCGGCCTGCTCCCCAAGCTCAAATTGCTGTACTCGGCTCGCACGGCAGCCTCGAGTGGGTCGAAGATCTCGCTCCTCCGGCGAGTCAGCCGGAGCAACCCCTCCAGCCCCGAGGTCCCAAGGGAAGAACCCTCGATCCACTCTCTCCGGGTCAGCCACTCGGAGCCGAGCCCCCGAGAACAATTCCGGTTCTCCCTTCGCCGCGCTCAAGCACATCGTCAAGATCGTATCAGCGCCGGCGCACCTCCGCCTCCACTCGAAATCCCCTCCTCCCTAGTTGGAGCCATGCACCGAGTCACAATTCCTCGGTGTCTCCGAATTTCTTCTTTCAAATTTTCTTTTTGTCCGGACAACTACTGTGTATTCCTTGTACTTTTCTCCCTTCTTTTTGTTTCTTTGTTTTTGCTGAAAGGCAAGGGGGAGAAATGTAGTCGAAACCGGTTGTCTTGTTTAGGGGAGTTTTTTTTCCCTCCCTTGTAATTTCTTTTTAATGAAGTGATGCATTTCATTATTAATTGCTGAGTTCTCTATTTTTCTGAGTTAATGTTAAAGCATACTTTATTTTATTTTGCTTTGATATATTATACATTGCTCGACTTATTCAATATGCATGAGCAAACTACTCGTAATCAATCTATTTTCCTCTAACAAAGTTTCTGTTTAAGTATGGAATGCCTTTCATCAAAAAGGGGAGATTGAAGACTCGGACACTCGCTCAATATCTTTCCGAGTCATGCAAAAGGAATCGGGTATAACGATGTTATTCATATAGAGTTTTTATTCCAAGGCATTCTCTGCGTCTTAGCAACTTACTTGAGTAAAATAGTATTTTCTCTAAGTATTTCGGCCCTCACTTATCTCTTTTATCGCTTTTCGGTTAGCAACTCGGAAAACTGGATCTTTATTCCGAGTCCACTCCCACTCGGACTAATCGCATTTTGAATATACCGAGCATTCCGCCGTTTCTCACTCGGAATCCGACTTGTGGTTATCTATTCTATTGTTTGCATAGTCAGCATTCGTAGTTCTTTTCATGCTTAGTCTATATCAAGCTTTTCCCACTCTAATATTCGTTATAGAACTTGATTCTTCGCTCGGACTAAGTCATATGGAATTCCGAGTATCATGGATATTAGACTCGAAAATTCCATTTCTTTTCCGACTCGGATAATCAATTGCGTAATTATCATAATTATTTTATCTTTGTCTAACCTTAGACCAAAGTATTTTTATACTTTGAGAACCGAAGGTGTTTTATTTTTGTAGGTTATTCGATCGAGGATATCTTTTCAAACTACAAAAGTAGCCGAGCTTCGAACGTCAAATCACCAGCGAGATATGGCTTTTCACCTTCCTCGCTTTAGTCCCGAAGATTGTGTCGAAGTCGTCCGCTTCCATATCCGGAAAACTGGAACGTCAAGCCTAACGGTGGTTTCCACCTTATTTTTCAAGACACAACCGATGGTTTTGGGACTTCCAAGAGAGTTAAACCATTTTCCAACGTCCATATTTCAACGGATACTTTCGAGTGACTCGAAAGCCATTATCAACGGTCACAGAGGACTCTCGGTCAGCGAGATAAAGATAACGGCTACTCGCTTGGTTATCTATAAATAGAAGCCTCTTCACAAGACTTGAAGATTGCCAAATCTATTGTTAATACACATACTTGAGAAAAGTCATTGTATTTACTTCCAATCTTCTACTTACAACTCCCATTCCGTAATTCTTTACTCTCGAGTTGTAAGGTCTTGTACTTAGTTACAAACTCTTCTTACATTCTTTGTAAGGTCCCTTGACTAAGTTGTAAAGGTTAACTCAGCTTAGTTGTCCCTAGCTGTAAGGGTTATCTCAGCTAGGAAGTACTAGATCGGATAAGGTAACTTCGAGTCTAGGAAAACTTGTATAGAGTTGTCCAAGGGAGCAACTCGGGTTCGATCGATTCACGGTATTTTGTGGACTCAAAATAGTGGATTTGACTTCGTGTCCGGATTGACACGGGCCGTGGTTTTCTGCCCCAGGAGGGTTTCCACGTAAAATCTGTGTGTTCTCTTTCGAGTTCATTCTAGTCTCGGCATGACCTTACTCGTACTTGTTTATTCGGATTCATTGCTTTCGAGTCCAATCTTTTCTTACCCCGTGTTTAGACTCGAAGCTGTCTTTGCCTCTTTTCGTCAAAAGAGTGTGTTTTCGCAAAGAATTTTCTATCACCCTATTCACCCCCTCTAGGGTGACTCGGACTCTCCCCGAGCAAACCTTCAAATACTTTCATATGAATACATACAGAGCCATGTAAGCAGAGCACCCAAAGTTGCATATCCTATCCCTAACATGACTCACACGACACGTATACGGCTTACGGTGTTCCTAATAACCTAGGTTGTGATACCGCAACCGTAACGCCCCCAAACCCCATAATTACCAGGTTAACCATAGGGACCGATTAACTAGTAATTAGCATAGCGGAAAGAAAGGTTAGAGGCGTTACCGCCGCTCCAAACAAGGAACAAGGCAACATTCAATTAGATTACATGCAATACTTGGTAAGATCCGAGTTCGAAAGTAAAACGTTCGACAAAGAACAACATAAGCAAAGAGAATTAAATACATGTCGTTAGGGTAATTACTAAAAGACAATACCAAAACAACTCAAGACATGATAGGTCACCTCCACTCGTGAGCTCCTAAGACACTTTGGCTGGTAGACAACCTACTTATTGCTCCCTTCGAAGTAGCTTTACCTAAACCAAAACAGGTAAAACACTTCGAAACAATGAGTCAAGGCTCAAGCACGTTTATCCATGTACTCGTAAGTAATTAAGTGAAGATATATGATTTGAGTATATATACATTTCAATTCGTTTATAAATCAAACAGGAAGAATATAGTAAAACAATTATTTATTTATCATCCGAGTGGCTCCTTACAATCATCGGTTTCCCTAAATATGCGCATATCCGGACCGATCGGGAAGTATGGTTGATAATGGCCAAATATATATGGTGTGATCACAAATCGATCACGCTATGGTATGATTGATATGGGGCGGGCCACGTAATTAGGTGACAAATAATATTTGAAATGCTTCATTTCATTAAGCAAACCATTTGATATTGTTATATATAAACATATGAATTTTTGTAAGGTACAAGCAATAAACGTACTTTAAAATCGCAGTGATATCCTTCCTTTAATCCCTTTGGAGTTGTTGACTCGGATGAATAACGTTGATGCCTTAACAAAATAAAGTGTTTCCTTAATAGATTCAATACTTTGTAACTAAATTTACTATCTTATTATTATCGTTACTATTATTATTACTACTGTTATTACTTGTATTATTTCCTTTTTGTAACTTCCCATGACTAGATGAATCTAAAAAACAAAATCACTTCACAAATTGTTAAAGCGATTGGTTAACTGAATAGGTTGAAGTTTTTAAAGTAATACTCGTAGCTTATACCGTCCTCTCTTCGACGCAAAATGATCACAAGGTTTACTTGATCGTTTCTCCATAAAACACCTAACGTGTTAAACGATCACTTCTCAAATAAAGTCTCTTGCTCATCTAATTGTTTAATCCTCCAACATTGCTTAAGTCTTCACTTTAATACATAACCAAATTGTTATAAATTGCCTAAGTTAATCTATTTCCTTTAATTTCTTCATATCATCAAATTCGCTAATTTCCTTTAACTCATTAAATCGTCAAATTTTCCTAATTTCCTCTAACTGTCTAAATCATCAAATTTGCTAATTTTCTTTAACTCTTTACATCATCAATTTTTATTATTTTCTTTACTACCACAATTACTTATTCACTTATTTCCTTTAAGTCACTAAAATCCTTTATTTTCTTTTGGATCGCTAAAGTTACTTATTTTCTTAAATCGTCAACATCATTTATTTCCTTTAGTTTATTTCAAGCGTCGAAATCACTTATTTTCTTTAATCCCTCAAAATGACTTATTTTCTTTAATCTTCTCAAAACTACTTATTTGTTTTAACGTCTTAAAATCATCCAACTTACATATTCTCCTTAATTCACATTTTTAATCCACATGCTCATAAGAAAACATACTTGCCTATTTTTTTCTTAAATCCTCACTTAGTATCATATTCCTCCAAAGTCCCATTTTAACTTTTACGTGCATGCTCATTTTAATTAATCTCTTCCTCCAAAATTTTCCAATAAGCTTTGAATCATTACAAAACCAAATTTTCTTCCCAAAGTTTATAATCCACAATCATCTAACCAATAACCTAATACAACATAATCAAGAAATTTAAATAATTCTTACAAGTTAAATTTTTCCTTTTTCCATGAACATCCAACCACCTAATTTAAGGCCTTTTTGTTTCTTTCACCAATACAATCTCATAAAATATGATTTTACACAATAATCCCTTGCATGCAACATCTAACTAATTATTCTTAAAAATGAAAATTCATTAGTTGGAGGTTGAGATTTTTTACCCAAAACCACAAGAAAAACGAGGTTTTTATAGAGGAAGGGGTGGTTGAATGGAGCTCCGGTGGCTGTAGTGGTTGGCAGCAACGACAGGCGATGACTGGTAATGACGGTGGCTGGTCCGGCAGCAGGCAGCAGGCAAAGCAGCAGGGCGAGCAGCAAGACCCGTGGTGGCTGGCTTCACAATAGCCGCCGACCGGCGGCTCCGGTGACAGCGACCGGCAGAGCTGGTGGTGGTGGTGGCGGCAGCTTGGCTAGGTAGTAGAGAGGAGGTTGAGTGAGGGAGGTGAGTTTCTTTGGGAAGGGAAGCAAATGATGAAGGTGGAGTTTTTGAGATTTTGGGTGTTTAAATAGGCAATTTACATCCGAAAATTCTTTCTCCTTAAATCTGAATCCAACCCCTTTTTATTTTATTTTTATTTTTATTTACTTTGTTATTGGGCCCTCCACTCTCTACAAGCCCAAATATCCTAATAGCCAAGCCCAAGTTTAAAAGAATGTCGGCTTTAGGAATTCCCGACTTGAATAATTATTACAAACTTTAGGTGTATGAATTATTATTATTATAATTTCGATAATATCTTATTATTATTATTATTATTATTATTATTATTATTATTATTATTATTATTATTATTATTATTATTATCATTATTATTATTATTATTATAATTATTATTCCTTGAATTATCACAATACATAATTTATTTGATCATTCATTTATTTATTTATTTCTTTGCCAAGCATCGCTATCATCATCCAGTCCTGCAACACATAATATGATTACGTGCACAAGTATATAATACACATGATAATAAGGAATGAAAGTGTGAATTGAAGTGCACGCGCTCATTAATATTTATTAATCTTTGTTGATATATTGGATTAAGGTAGGGGCATTACAGGATTGACCCGTAAATTGACATGCTCCCGATGTGCTCTTTCTATCAACCTTGTATCCAAGTATAATCAGCATCTAACTATTCAGTAAGAGTCGGCTTCGAGCCTTTTGAGAACCATAGACCAAGATTCCGAGTCCGTGTAAGATATCTAAAAATTCTCTTCACCTTAGTGAGATGTGATTCTTTTAGATTAGCTTGAAATCTTGCACAAAACCAGACACTCGAACAATATATCTAGCCTACTAGATGGAGATAGAGTAGAGATACAATGATACCTCTGTAGACTTTTTGATCTACAGACTTTACCTTTCTCGTCTAAGTCCAGCTTTTAAACTCGCTACTCATAGGTGTTGTTGCATGCTTCAAATCTTGTAGTTTGTATTTCTTCAATAACTCCTTGGTATACTTAGATTAATGAACATAGATTCCATCCTTGTCTTGTTCGATTTGTAGACCAAGAAAGAAATTGAGTTCTCCCATCATACTCATTTGGAACTCTAGTCTCATTAACTCGGAAAACTCTTGGCATAGAGTTTCATTAGTAGCTCCAAAAATGATATCATCAACATAAATCTAAATGATAAGAAAATCACTCCCCTTGGTTTTTGTGAAAAGATTTTTGTCAATCTGACCTCTTTTGAAACCATTTTCAACTAAGAAACTGCTTAGTCTTTCATACTATGCTCTGGGAGCTTGTTTAAGATCACATAAAGCCTTTTGCAACTTGAAAAATGATTTGGAAATTCTGAGTTTTCAGATCCAAGGGGTTGCTCAACATAAAATTCTTCTTGAATGAAACCATTCAGAAAAGCACACTTGACATCCATTTGATAAAGCTTGATGTTGATGATAGATGCAAATGGTAAGAGAATTCCGATTGCCTTAATTCCAAGAACAGGTGCAAAGTTTTCCCCACAATTAATTCCTTCCTCTCGAGTTGTAACCCTATGCAACAAGTCTAGCCTTATTTCTGACTACGAACCCTTCCTCATCCAGCTTTGTTCGTGAAAACCCATTTGGTTCCTATTACCGAGTGGTCGAAGGTTGTTTAGTCAAAGTCTAGACTTGGTTTCTTTCAAATTGATTAAGCTCTTTTTGCATGGCCTTTACCCATTCACTTAGGGCCTCTTGTGCATTTTTGGGTTCTGTTAATGAAATAAATATAGAAAATGTAAACAGATTTTGTAAAGAAGAACGAGTTGTAACCCCATTATTGATGTCATAAAGTATGTTTTCAGGTGGGTGACTCGGATCCATATTTGAATGCTCAACCTATCTTCCGATTAACAAAGTTTATTGGTTGAATGGCCCGATCTTCAATTGGTTGATCTTTTTGAGTCTCTGCATTAGCCTATTCTTCAACGATTCCGAGCTGGCTCTTGGTTTTGTTCATTTTGAGTCACAACATTTTGAGTTGGTTCATTCTGAGTTTCCTCAATCCTTCTATTTTGACTCTTTTCGAGCTCCGCTGCAGACAAGGTCATCTTCATCTCTATTAAGCTTGAGATCTAAGAATGTGGATTCACTTAACCTGCCATGATCAATCTCATCAAAGACAACGTGGATACTTTCTTCCACTTTGTTAGTCTTTTTGTTAAACACACGATAAGCTTTACTATGATATGAGTAACCTAGAAATATACCTTCATCTCGATCTAATATCAAACTTAGTCAGATGATCCTTACCATTGTTATGCACAAAGCATTTACATCCGGATGGTCTGAAGTAGAAGACGTTGTGTTTCTTTCCCTTGTGTAGCTCATAAGGTGTTTCTTTATAATAGGTCCGATGAGGCATTTGTTGAGTGCATAATTTGTTGTGTTAATCGCCTCAGCCTAGAAATAGTAAGGTAGATCATTTTCAATCATCATGGTCCTTCCTATTTCGTCAAGAGTTTTATTCTTCCTCTCTACTACTCCATTTTGTTTTGGAGTTCTTGGTGTAGAGAAGTTGTGAGAGATGTCATTCTTGTGACAGAAATCTACAAATTCCGAGTAGTCGAACTCCCTTTCATAGTCGGTTCGAATCCTTTTGATCCGAGTCTTAGACTCCACTTGAATTTTCCTGCAGATCTTAGTGAACTCTTTGGAAGCTTCATTCTTATTCTTCAGAAAGCACTCCCGTGTAAATCGTGAGAAATCATCAAGTAATTTACCTCCAAGGCTTTTCACAGAATTTAACCACACAAATCCATATGAACTAATTCAAGTACTCTTGATGTAGACACAGCTTTGAGAGATGATCTCGACTTGCTTCCCTTTTATGCATGCTTCATAAATTTTATCTTTCTTAAATGCACAGTTAGGTAATCCCCTAACCAATTCATGAGATGCGAGTTTCTTGATTGTATGCATGCTAATATGACCTAGTCTACGATGCTAAGTCCATGAATCATCATTCAAGGATGGATTTAAGCAAGATAAGTTCTTACTAGAATTTTAAACAGGAATGGTATAAGTGTTACCTAACCTCAAAACTGAGAGCTTAGTCTCTTTGGTGACTACATCATAAATGTAGCAGTTAGTTTGAGTGAATATTACCTCTTAGCCTTTGTCACATAGATGAGAAATGCTAAGGAGATTGTACTTCAGCCCTTTAACAAGGTAGACTGGACTAACTGAGTTGTTTCCTTTGCTAATCTTGCCAATCCCTTCTATCTTGCCTTTGCTATTGTCTCCAAATGTGACTTTGGCTCCTCTCGGATCTTCTAATTTAAAAAAGAGTCTTGAATCACCGGACATGTGGCGTGAGCACCCACTGTCTAAGTACCGATGACCGTTCTTCTTCTAAGTTACCCGCAAGATAGAAACGAACTAACCCTTCTCACTTCTCTTGCAAACCCAGTAACTCCCTTTACTATGGTCTTTTTTTTAGGAAGAGCACTTTTGGGAACCCAGATTTGAATGATTTTGGGTCTGGTCTAATTCCGAGTCTTCTTTCTAGAAAACTGCGTTTGTGTCTCTTTCTTTTGAAACTCTTTTCTTTTGTAAACAGGTGAAGAAGACCTTTTCCTCTAGGCTCAATCCTCTTTTCAATTGTATGAATGGGACCATACTCAGCCTTCCCGAACTTTACAGCTTCGGAATCAATTTTGAAAAGATTTGAATAAGAATTAGATTCCTCTTCAGCATTGTAGCCAAGCCCTTCTTTCCTGAATAAGACACAGTGAGAGCCGAGTCAAAGATCAAGGTTTTTCTTACCTTGAGTGAGTTTCAAAACAAGCTCTTGAGACTCATTAAGCTTCCTTTTAGCCGCTCATTCTCTATTCTAAGTGACTCGGACTCAGTCCCATTGTTTTGAGCATTGGTCTTGAGTACTTTCAAATTTCATCTCAAGTTTTCTAACTCAATTTTTAAAACACTGCTCTCAGTAGTAAGAGACTAAAGTTGTTCTTTGAACTGTGAAGAGTCGAATTGGACTTTTCTTCCAAAGTATAAATTTATCTAGCTAAATAAACTTTGAAGAACTTGAGAAAGTATTCAATTACCTACTCAATATCCGAGTTCTCATTGACTAAAATTCAGCTTCCGAGTCTATCGGTGCCATAAAATACTTTGGGTCATCGGAATCATCTTTTCGGATGAATCATCATTATTCCAGGTAGCCATTATAGCCTTCTTCTTTTGTCCTTCTGTCTTTTGGGACATCTTTGACTATGTGCTCCTTACTGCCACATTCAAAATAAGTAGAGTTCTTAGTTAAACATAACTTTAAAGGGGATAAGTATTTACCTTTCCTATCCTTCTTATCTTTCTTGTAGAACTCTTCCTTTGGCCTCTTTTTCCACGTCTTGTACTTCATCATCTTTTTGAAGCCTCCATGGGATCCTCTTCGATTCTAAGGAGCTCGGACTTTCATGTCCGCTTTCGAGGGCTTCACTGTAATGTTCCTTTTAGTGCTGACCTCGACATCCTCTTCTTCCAGATTACAAGACTTTCTTTACAATTCAAAAATATATGAAATACTCGAGACCACCAATTGGTTCTACAATAAATTCATTAACCTTCAAGTTTTGCAAAGTGGCTTCTATTTATAAACATCCAGGCAGTAATGACTGTTGGGTCTTGTTTCGGACCGAAATCTTCACTAGCCATTGTAACAGCTATTCCGAGTCACTCATAAGAGATCTGTTGTGATGTAAACGTTGTGCAACGGCTGCTAGCTTCAAAAGATGGTCCAATTATCTGGTGGTGATTGGAAACCGAGGTGGAAACAACTATTAGACACAGAGTTGGAGTTTTCTAGTTTTGGAAACAAATAACTCGAACATTGCGAGGTTCGGCGGAAAATTCCTTGAAAGTGACATCAAAATGCTTCCATGCTTCACTATCACATGGATGTGCCATTGAGCCACTTTCACGTGGATTTTCATAATGCCACCTCATTTGGGCCGCTGTGCCATTCGTCGCATACAATCTTTGTAATCTCGACCCAATTGGAAAGTATATTAGTACTTTATTTGCAATACCTTTACCCCTCAATGTCTTCTTCTCATATCTATCGACCCCACAATGCTCACATCTATCCAAATTAATTTTATCTTTCCAATATAACATACACCCATTTGGACAAACATCAATTCTCTCATGTGGAAGTTCCAAAGCAGCAAGCGGCTTCTTTGCAGAATAATAAGCGTCGGTCAACTCAGTATTAGGTGAACACATTCCCTTCATCAATGCCAACAAATTGTCAACAGCTCTATTTGGGAGATTAAACTCACATTTGATGTTAATGAGCCGTGAGATTAATGACAATAAGGACAAATCACACCCCTCGTACAAAGGCCTCTTAGCCGCTTCGAACATTTTAAAGAATTTTTCTGCATCTTTATTTGGTTCCTCATCCACACTTTCATCGTCAATCCATGTTGAGGACATAGGCCCAAATGCATCCATCAACATTTCATGCATTGATTCAACTTGTGGATTTGACGACCCTTGGTTGTTCATTTCTAAATCAGGGTAAGTCTCTCCATGGTTAACCCAATGAAAATAATTAGCGCGAAACCCATGTTTATACAAATGTAATTTCACGGTATCCTCATCTAAGAAAGGCACGTTGCCACATTTACTACAAGGGCACCTCATCTTCTTCGACCTCTTGAAGCTTTCTTCTTGTTTAGCAAATGGAATAAATTCCTCTTCTATCCTACGAATGAACTCCTTATTCAAGTATTTTCTATCAAACCTTTTATACATCCACTCTCTATTTGTCTCCATTACTGCAGATATATACGATTTTAAAATAGTTTAGTATGTTCATCTTTTAAAATTAACAATCAATAAAACTTGCGTAATGTTTTACATTGTATTTTTTGTAATGATAATTGCATGCCCTACATCTTTCTACAGGGATAAGTGGTCCTATACCCATTCAAGAATAATATAATATTAGATCGTGCAGCTACGTCCTTACATACTTTGACAAAATTTCGGCAGCATTTCCCCTTAGTTCTCCAAGTACGATCTATAAAGATGAGATGAATAATGTCTATGGTAAAATAATTCACCCAGACATTACGCACCACATATTTATAATAGTACCTAGAGAACATATGGAAATTGTCGCCTTAAATTTGTCAAAGTGTATGCAAGGATTTAGTAACTACACAACCTAATACCATATTATTCTTAAACTGTCCAACACGGACAATTCAAAAACTTGTACATAACAAAGTTTTATATCAACACCATACACATGAGAATGTGTATAACTTGCTGATATACCTTGTTATGTACAAATTTTTGAACGGGTTTTCTAAGCTTTATGAAATGCATATATATATATATATATATATATATATATATATATAACTAATAGCTACCTTGCATTAAAAAAACAACAAATAGAAAGATATACCTCGCATTAAAAGATATGCCTTACATTACAAATTATAAATCTGAATGATAAATAGACATGAAGTTTGATAGTTCTAATTGCATCAAAAACACGCAGACAATTCGGTTCCTTCATAGTATAGCTAGATTGAGAGAGAGAGAAAGTACCTGATAACTACCCAACTCAGCAGAGCAACTAAATTCTTGACTCCCAAATTCTCAAATCCAAATTAAAGTTCTGAATTAGAAAAAAACAACAAACAAATACATCGCTTCATGTTAAAATCCATATTAGGTTGTTATTATCATTGAATACCACAATATAATATTCAGTGGTTCTAATATATAGTCCAATGTTAATAACAAACTCAGCAGAAACAAGTAATGGATACCACCATTCTTCACTTGATACCCAAAATTATTTATTCAATTATATTTTCAATTTTTCAATTGATTCTTTCTTGTTCCTCTCTCCTTTATTATGATATTAAAAAAAACAATATGAATTTTTATTTTAAAAAATATAAATGGAGTAGGTAGCTAGCTACATAGTATTACTTTTTTCAAGCTACATTATTAGCAAATTAATAATGTCATTTGTAAGAATGACTCTCAACCTTATGAATATATTCTTGTGTTCCAACGTGAAACGCAAGTAAAGAAGATATTTTTATAGGACTAAACATATAAAATTAGGATAAATGCAAATGTCATATTCAAATAATCCATCATCTTAATTACTAATTTTTTTATTTTTTTCATTCAATTTTTTAAAAGGAAAAGAAACCCTTATTCAAACCTCCCCCTAAAAAAATTGGATTATATTGGATGTGAAAATTATATGATAATAATAGTAAAAGCAAATTATATTACAAGAAAACATAACATGCATAGATATCGGAAGAAGCATTACTCATGAACGGTCCGAATTATGCCACTTGCTGCACTTTCCAAGGACTTTTAATTTTTTTGAGCTTTTCTCGATAATTGCCCTCTTCCCCGTCCCCTCTTTTTTTCCTTTACTTTTTTTGGGTTTTTCTGTGGAGAAGAACTATCAGTTGCAATTGAATACGTCTGTTTGATTTTTCCTTAAATCAATCAATACACACATCCCACTCGATACGGACTAAGAGAAGACCATTAATGTGCAAGTTCTTTGTTTCCGTTAGTGCGATCTTCTTAAGTGGGAATCGACTCATTTATTCATAAAAATGAATTTCGTTCCCTTATTCATTTATGTGAAATACTCCGATGAGATGTAAATCTCGAGAGAACTTGCTTATCGATGTGAAAATGAATTCGGGGATGAGATTAGTATGTCTGCAGAGGATTGATGGGAACACTTTTATTTGGCATGATGCATCACATCACATGTGACTGAATCACTTTACACCATCAATTGTCATTCTAATTTTTTATTTTTTTATAATTAGAGTGATGATCATCACTGATGGCATTTGAATATCAACTAAAGAAGAATGTTACAGCAGCAGTCAGCAGGTTACCGAAGCTAAAAAGCAAATACGTTTGTTTTTCTTATCAGCTCTTATCAAATTTAAGGCATCCCTTTCCTGTATATTCTTTTCCTCAAGCTGGGAAAACATCATGTGGCAATGCTCACGTTGCGGATGTGGACTTTTTTGGCAAAATGTCGCCCGTAAAGAAAAGACAAGCAGCCTTGAAAAGGATTATATTAAACTCTTCGAAGGCAACAGTTTAATCCTCAAACACCTGCTGCTCCTTTATCACATTGCACATAGCACAACATTAATCGAGTAAGCAGCTCCACAACTTCAGTAATGCAGCCTTTCTATATCCTCCCCTAGACCCCCAACACCTTCTTCAGCAGAAGGTACTGAATCCAACGAACCGCACAGAGTCAAACTCCAATTCCAGAGAGAAAAAACCCAAGGAGGCAAGGACAGTGCGAGAAGATGGTGGAAGCTAAATCTTCTTTGCCTTACGGAGGTTGCTTGCATCGGGTGTGCTAAACCTTGCAATAGCCTTGCAATGCGCAGTGCAGCCAGAACTTAGTCCTATATCTTATTAAATGACTAAGAAGCTTCGGACCTAAACCTTCTCTCAGGCAGCAAGGGTGGCTCTCTTCCCTCACCAAAATAAGCCTTAAGCAAGACATGGTGCCGAGGACAAAGAGAAAAAGTATATCCAAGGGCCCACAGCAGAGTGGATCCTCAACTAAGGTTGGGTATAATACTGGATTTGCAACCCCTAACGTAAGCCTTGTGGTTGGACGTTTGCGGGCTCTACAATTAAACTACCATATTATTCCCAAAAATAAGAAAAACATGACAAGGCTAGAAGGAATGATTCAGCCCATTACAGGAACCCTTTCAACGGATAGCATTGCAAATCGGCAAATCATTTCAGAATGATGATTCTCAAACCTTACTTTCCCTAAAAGTCCACCATATCATACCATTTAGAAACATCTCTCCCTCGTTCATGTCTTATTCACAAATCATTTAGCAGATTGACTACATTATATGAAGAGACGTTGTGTTAAGTGAAGCCTACCTCCATACATACATACCTCAGGTAACAATTTCAGGATCTAAAGTCTTCAATCATTTGAACACTTTTATATCTAGTAGATATATCTTCTTTTCGAGTGTAATAGATCCAGGTTACAAATATACCACTATGAAAAAACCAACAATCTTTCATGGAGGTGGCTGCAACAAGAGAGAGCTCTTAAAGCAAGTGCACACCACATGTCCAACAATTCAATGGTGTTCGAAAAGGAAATCACGGATACCAAGAGCTCCAGCATGCAAATCCGAATTCATTGTCCAATAGTTTATGGACTCGTAAAGATGTCTCAAATCTTACAGGACATTTGTTCTTCTAAATCAATGGCACCGGCTGACTAACTATACTGAAAATCCAAGTTGACAATTGCAGCACAAAATCTCATTGATAATTGCAGCGTTAGCATCTAATGTCAATCTAGACTTAAGTTAGCTATGGCACACAACTTACATTGTTTATAAGCTAAAATTCATACTTTTAGAACTTTCAAGTTAAAATGGCATAATAATGGCTAAATCGAAGCCTCGGACAGGACACAAATTATGGAAAATTCACAGATTTGGAGAACCAAATGTCAAATTTCAGTAAATAAAAAACATACCTGAAAATTGAAATTGCTTCCAAATGTTATGCTCGGGAGGTCGGGAATGTGAGGGAGCTCGGGGCACCATGAACAGGAATTGGCGGCAGTAGAAACGCCGACAGAGAGTGGCGGATCGGGAGGAGGTCGGGAGGCCGGATTTCGGGAACCGACGGCTGGGCGAGAGACTTAGAGAGAGAGAGTGATGAAGCACGACTTAGAGAGCGAGAGTGACGGTGAGCAGCTGCTCGAGACGAGCGAAGACGTCGCGGCGAGCGAGAGCGAAGCTGGAGCGAGCTTCGTGTTTAGGGCGAGGCATACGCCGGTGACCGAAGAAACCGGCGCCGGATGGGAGCGAAGACGCCGGTGCTGGAGAGGAGAGAAGACGTCGTTGCAGGAGAGGAGTGCGAGTGGTGCTTGGTGTTTAAGGGGAGGGATAGGAGGCAGAGAGTTAGGGATTGAAAATTAGAGTCCCGTGAAGGGGAAAGTAGACTACATGTTTTTCCTTGTAAACCCAACCTCATTGTTAAAGACAACAAGAGTCATGGAAACTACAGTTCTCGATATGCATTGGGTCGTTAAAGCAAATTCAAGAACAGCCATGACATTTTCTTTCATATTCATTGTCTTATGCACTACGTAAACTTCAAAAAAATCATGTACTCTAGTTTACGATCATGTATAATACAACAAATTTGTAACCAAAAAGGAAACCAAAAATTTTAATAATTGGACAATTGAGCCCACCCCTACATCATCTCATCAATAAACAAATTTAGAGACAAATTTATCTTTATGACAAGTTTTTAGGGATAACCCTATATATCTAATAACCTTTCCAATTACGTACAATTTATATTAAATTTTCTTCCATTTCATACCTAAACCTTGACCATAAATCTTTCCATTTTCATAAACCCTAAACCAAAAATCTTTCCATTTTCCTAAACCCTAAACCATAAATCTTTCCATTTCCCCAAACCCTTAACCTTAAACCTTTCCATTTCTCTAAAACCTAAACCATATGCTATAATTCTTTCGATTTACTTAAACCTTGAAGCATATGCCATAACTCTTTCAATTGACCTAAACCATATACACTGTAAACCTTAACTATAATTCCATTTCCCTAAATTTCTAAATCTTCAACCCCTAAACCCATTTGTCAAAATCTCAAATATTTCAAGAGTTTTCAACTTCACAAACTTAACAAATATTACCCACATTCGCAACATTAAACATTCAACATTTTAATAATCTTAAACATTACCCATGGCCACATTCTCAACATTCAACTAAGTACCGCAAATACATTTTAAAATTTAACTAACCTATTTTGCAAGTAACATAAAGCAATAATAAGTAACTTAAAGCAATAAATAAGAGAAGGACAGTGAATCTTATTGGAAGAACAACAACAACAGCGAGAGTGAACGAGAGGCAAGAGGGAGCAGCAACCATAACGACAGCAAAGGCGAGAGCGAGAGCGAGCACAGCAACGGATCGACGACGGTGAGGAGAGCAACACCGCCTACGACGGCTAGAAGAGCGAGAATGACAACGAGGGTGATAAGAGCAAGCACGTCTATAGTAGTGAGATAATACCAACTGGAGAGGGAGAGTAAGAGTGAGTGTATAGAGCGAGATAGTGAAACTAGGTTGGGCAGCGGGTAGTTCTCATTTTAGGATTTTTCGACATATATTTTACTACAGTTCAATGAAAAAACCGTAATAATAAAGGACCTATTACTAAGGTTCTTTTATTGAACCCTAGTAAACGGTGGATCCGGTGACCTATTATTATGGTTCATTAAAATAACCATAGTAATAGGTGTAATAAAAGATCGCTTATTTACAAAAATGTCACCGCCTCAATTTTAGGACGGTTTTTATTTAAACTTTGTTAAAAGTTCATAATAAAAATTCATATCTGCAGTACTCGTGTGTGTGTGTGTGTGTGTGTGTTTGGTCTAAATATTACGTTATTTATACTCTTATTTACTTAGTTTTTTACTCGTAAAATAATATAATTTTAGGATTTTTACTTGTTTTTCTTACTTTTGTAGATAATAAATCAAATCGAGACAATAGCTAAAAGTTTGAGCCAAAAAGGAAACAAAACGAGGGAGATAATAGTGTGCACGAGCAGCGGTGCAGCTCTCGCACAGTCTGTGCAAAAGTCGCACGGGTACCAGTGCGAGAACTTGCATGGTTGTGCGACTGACCGAAACTTTCAAAAACCTACACAGTACCCGTGCGGGAGTTGCACGGCCGTGCGATAGTTTCGGTTTCTACTCGGTTTTTACGAGGCTATAAAAAGAAAACTTTGGCTCTAATTTTAGGAGCTCGATTTTTAGGGATTTTAGGGGACCTTCTAGAGTTCTTGCTTAGGTAAAATAAAACTACATTAGTGGGGAGATTAGTGTAGAGTTTTGTATAAGATTTTGGATTCAAGCCTTCAATTTCAATTCAAGCATAAGTTTTCTCTTTCTCTCTTCTTCTTTACTTCTAGTTTAATACTTTGATTGTTCAATTTAGTCTGTAAGATTCAATTTTGATTAGTCTAGATGTTAATTATAGTTAGATTGATTACTTGTTTTCATGCTTGAGTTTAATTATCTAGTTTATGTTCTTGTTCAAGTTGTTTTGTGTAAGTTTGTTCTCTAGTGTAGTTTTTGTTTTTGTATCATGGTTTTATGTCAATTAGTTGTTAATGTTGATTGCTTTGGTTGTTATTAGCCTTTGTAATGGCTAATTAATCTCGTTTAGACCTTAACCCAACTAGTTTTTGTTTGTTATTTGGGATTGTTTCTCATGCCCACCACGTGTTCCATGAAATGCCTAAAAGGGATTTTCATCTTGAGTTTTGGATGATTGGTCTATCACCTGAAAGGTGGAGCCGGTTTACTAGCGTGGGTATAGAGTATAATCGGGATTTCGGCATGAAAATAGCCCGAATCCTTGCTAGGTCCATAGGTTGCTCTTGTAGTCTAATTGGGCTAACCCAACGAAAGTAGCTGGCTAAAACAATTAGATTAGCTCATGACCGCCGAAAGTGTGGCTTGAGTGGCCTTTGATGGTGCAACCCACCACTCGTAAATGCTTACATGGACTTGGTTAGGTTTAGGCTTGTCTTGATTAGTTGGTTTATTAAGTGGTAAAATCACAGTCCAAGCATTCTTTTATTGCTTTCTTGGATTATATTAGTCATCATATCTCTCGGCTCCGCTAATTCGCCTACACGAGAAAATTTAAAATAGGTTTGATATTTGAAACACAACTCCCTGTTGATACAACCCGTGCTTGCCGACTAGCTACAACTACGTCGTGCACTTGCCATAATAAATTTAAGACTTAAATTCTTCCTAACAAGTTTTTGATGCCATTGCTTGGGGTGTTGTTCATTTCAATATTAGAGCTTACTTGAGCATTCTAGACTAGACGTTTAATTTAAAAATCCAAAAATATTAAAAAATTAAAAAATCAAAAAAACAAATTGAAAGCATGTCTACTTACCATTATCAGCAATATGAGCATGAACTGTTTTATCCGTACTTTGATCGACTTAATAATATTCTTGCTCTTTCGAAAGCTGTTTGGAGAAATGGGAAGTATTAAATGTTGTTTGTGAGGGTGTGAATAGTGTAATCCGTGCTTTTTTAGAGTATTGGGATTTTTGTGCAAAAAGTGTTGATGAACCTTGGGATTTACATGAATGGATTGCTTGGGATACTTGTGAATTTGAAAAGGCTTGTACTAATTTTGGAATTTTATGTGCCGACCCTTGTGCTTATCATGCTAGATCTTACATCCAACACCCTTGTATTCCTGATCCTATTCCTCTTTTGTGTAATTAGAAGATGATTTAGATGAGGTGCTTCATTTGGAGACTCCTTTAGGGGAGTCATGTAAGGTGGTTATGGTTGAGGCGTCACTTACTAGTCTTGAGTTTGATAATCATGTGTCTCCTGATCCACTCGCTTTGATCCCTACTTCCCTTATTTGTTCACCACCCTCCCTTTCCCCGAGTATCATTTTTCGAGCCCACTACCTACTTGATTGTGATTTTGATTTTGATATGGGCCATGTGGGTAACTCATATGACATGTTTGAGTGGGATGTGGACGATAATATTGTGTCCCTTGATACCTTTGGAGGTTACATTCCCTCCTTTGACCCTTTTCATGCTTACCTAGAGGACATGCCTAGAAAAGCCATGTGGACTAGCTTCTTTGATCACTCTTTTGATTTTTCTAAGGCTTCTAATAAATTTAAGAGGGTACTTAATATCATTGATGTATTGTTATGTTCTCCGACTTATATTTATCCGAGTTTTGTGCTCAGGTATTTGATAAGCTCCTTAGAGCTCCGACAGACATCCGAGTTGGAGCTTGATCTTGAGATGAGGAGTGACTGATGCTCCTTAAGCCTTCTTAGTACTATCTTAGGAGGCATTAGTTTAGGTGCACCCACCACCTAACCTAGTATACTCTTTCCCTCACTTTCTCTCTCTTTCTTATATATATTTTTCTTTTTTTCTTTGCATTTCTTTTTCTATTTTTAGTTGTGGATATTTAGGGTTGTGTTTTTTTTTTTTTTGGTTTTAGTTGTGGATATCTAAGATTGTGCTTTTGCGAGGTGATCATTTTGAGGATAAAATTTTGGATGTTATTGAGCCATGATAGCTATGATTGCTCTCATGTATATATTCTTGTTTTGTTTTTGCTTTTATTTTGGTGGTAGTGTTTTTGTATATAATTGAGTCTTTTTGTTGGTGTGGTTGCTCCTTGGCTCTCAATGAGAACATTGTGAGATCTAGGTGTGGGGGAGGAAAAGCCACGCTTCAATATTTTGAAAAACAAAAAACAAGAGGAAAAATTTTTCAAAATAGTAAAAAATTTTTGATTTTAAAAATTATTTTTGGGGAGTTTGTGGCATTTTGATTCTCTTTGATCCCTTGTTATTTGGTTATTAGTGTGTATATAAGTATGATGTACATGATAGAATTTGATCCAAAATGTGTCTCTGTGTCCCATTTGAATCCCAACATTCAATTTTTGAGTTAGTTTGATTTTGATAGAAGAACCTATGAGATTTTGAGCCTTATAGACATTCATCAATTATAGTCTCATATTTTATTTCATGTGTGACTCTTCCTTGGTGCATTTCCTCTAGAACTTGTTCTGTCTCTCTTTGAGACCTCATTTGGCATAGCATTATGTAATACGATAGAGGCATTCATTCATTTTTAAACTACATGAGCGAAAAAGCTACCCTACTATATATACCCTTTTCGTTAGCCCTTTTAGCTTTAACATATTCTTTCTTATACTTACATCCACTATACACTTGGCCCATATATATTTCCTTTCCTAAGCCAGTTCTAGTGGAGCAACACTTCTTGAGTTAGGGCGGTTTTAAGTTGTATGGAGATGGTGTTTTATTTGATTTTGTAGTTTGAAATTGGGAAAGTTGAAAGAAAAAAAATCGATGAGTTCATTATTAGACCCTTTGGAATTGATATTGTGTGTTCATGATTCCCATGCCAATAATGTTTGTCAAAAACAAAAGAAAAAAATGAAGAAAAGAGAAAATTTGAAACAAAAAAGCTGTGAAGAAAATAAAAAGAATAAGTGATTGGCATGAGGAAAATTCAAAAAAAAAAGCTCATTCCTTAGGTTCTCTTGGGTTTGTTTGTACTTGAAAAGGTGAATTGGGAGAGAAGTTTTTTACTCATATTTGGAAGTGTCTTTGGCTCCTTAGTCATTAGGCTTGGGCTATTTAGCTTCATATTTCTCAAATTGGTTTCCCTTCATACCCATGAACCTTATCCACATTACAACCCCTAAAAAGTACTCTTAATTGTATTTGCATTTTGCCTATATAGTGGTGGAGAATTGAGAGTATGACCAAGCCTATGGTAGGGTGCACTATTGAAATGAGTTTTGAGTGAACCCTCATTATATTTTCTAAATACATGAGTGAGAGTGATCCACTTTACCCTAAAGTGAGGTTCTACCAGTCTAACTTGCTCATTATTTACTATTTGGGGTGAAAAATTAGTATGTAGATGTCATCAATAGAGTATCAACTGTCTTGATGTATGCATTGTCTTTATATGCATCTTAATATCCGATGTACGAGGGTGATATTGTATATTAGAATGTCTATAATTCCTTCCCATTATGCATATATGTTCGTGAAAATTTTTGAAAAACCAAAAAGATTTTCTATTTTTTCCATTTCTCTTTTCTTTTTCTTTTGCAAGATTTTGTGGGTATATCTTCTACAAACCCTCACGAGACCCCACTCGTCCACTTGGGATACCAAGGGGTTTAAAGGGTTTGTTGCACGTGCTAAGTGCAATCGCCATTCCTGTGAAAGTGAGTTAGATTTTATCTATTTTTGTTTTGCTCGAGCACGAGCAAAGGGAAGGTGTGGGGGTATTTGTTCGATCTAAATATTACGTTATTTCTTAGTTTTTAACTCGTAAAATAATATATTTTTAGGATTTTTACTTGTTTTTCTTACTTTTGTAGGTAATAAATCAAATCGAGACAATAGAAAAACGTTTGAGTTAAAAAGAAAGCAAAACGAGGAAGATAATGGTGTGCACGAGCAGCAATGCAACTTCTACACGATCGTGCGAAGTCGTGCGACATCCCATTTTCGGTTTCCGCTCGGTTTTTACAGGCTATAAAAGGAAACATTAGCTCTTATTTGGGAGCTTGAGTTTTAGGGATTTCGAGAGGACCTTCTAGAGTTTTGCTCAGCCAAAATAAAACCCCATTAGGGGGAGATTAGTGTAGAGTTTTGTACAAGATTTTAGATTCAAGCCTTCAATTTCAATTCAAGCATAAGTTTTCTCTTTCTCTCTTCTTCTTTACTTCTAGTTTAATACTTTGATTGTTCAATTTAGCTTGAAGATTCAATTTTCATTAGTGTAGATGTTAATTATAGTTAGATTGATTACTTGTTTTCATGCTTGAGTTTAATTATCTAGTTTATGTTCTTGTTGAAGTCGGTTTGTGTTAGTTTGTTCTTCGAGTGTAGTTTTTATTCTTGTTTCATGCTTTTATGTCAATTAGTTGTTAAAGTTGATTGTTTTGGTTGTGATTAGCCTTCCTAATGGCTAATTAATCTCGTTTAGGCCTTAACCCAACTCGTTTATGCTTGTTATTTGGGATTGTTTCTCATGCCCACCACATGTTCGATGAAATGCCCAAAAGGGATTTTCATGTTGATTGTTGGGTGATTGGTTTATCACTTAAAGGTGGAGCCAATTTACTAGCATGGGCATAGAGTATAGTCGGGATTTCGGCATGAAAATACCCCGACTCCTAGCTAGATTCATAGGTTGTTACTCTTGTAGTCTAATTGGGCTAACCCCACGAAAGTAGGTGGTTAGAACAATTAGATTAGCTCACAACCCTCGAAAGTGTGGCTTGAGTGGCCTTTGATGGTGCAACCGACCGCTCCTAAATGCTTGCATAGACTTGGTTAGGTTTAGCCTTATCTTGATTAGTTAGTGCATTAAGTGGTAAAATCAAAACCCGAACATTCTTTTCTTTCTTTCTAGGATTATATTAGTGATCATATCTCTTACTCTACTCGATTCGCCTAAACAGAAAGTTTAAGATAGCTTTGATATTTGAAACACAACTCCCTGTGGATATGACTCGTGCTTGCCGACTAGCTACAACTACTGCTGTGTACTTGCAGTAATAAATTTAACACTTAAATTCTTCCTAACAGTGTGTATGTATGTTTGTTTTTGTATGTGTGTGTATATATATACGGATATATAAGATGGTTCGAGATAGAGAGACTTAATCACCCTAGAGGGGAGGTAAATAGGGTGATGAAGGGAAAATGCTAAAATCTGAATATCTTAGAGAACAATAGACAGAAAAGTTTACATGGAAACCCTCCGTGGCGGAAAACAACGGTCGGTGCTAGTTCAAGCACTAAGTCAAATTCAGTATTTGAATCCATAAATACAATCAGTTGACTACCCAAATTGCTCCTTTGAACAATCCTAATACAAATTTTCCTAGGCACGAAATTACCTTATCTACCCTAGTACTTCAAAACCGAGATACCCTTTATAATTTGGGACAACTAAATTGAGTTAACCCTTATAGCTTACTCAAGGTATAAACTAGAAAAGTAGTTAAGAAATTAATAGAGATTACAAGATTTTATTTACAAGATATTACAACTCGGAAAGTCGAGATTGAATTAACAAGAGTTCTAAGCTAATGGAGATAATATGAGAGTTGAGCTCTCGGTTCTAGCAATCTTGTATGTCTTGAATGAAGGCTCTTCTACTTATACGCAGCAATGTAGAAAGTCATTGTGCCTTAGGCTGAAGTTTACGGGTTAGCTAGTCATTACAACGGATAGTCTAAGTCCTTAGAAAAAGAACCGTTGAATTCGTTGAGCATAGGTTCTAGCCTCCAAAAGCGAGTCCAATCAACTTGTTGTATCCGAGAAACAAGGTACAAAGAGTCCGTTAGACTCAAAAACCAGAAGTTACCATAATTGAAAACAAACAAGTCCGACATTAATGTCTAAGTCCGCTCGAAATAATCAACTTTTATGTTTGATGGCTTTGAACGGTAATGAAGTCGTTGTTTTTGCTTTAAAGTTGAGACTATTCAACTTTAATAAACCTCCAACAATAAATTATAAATGGTAATCAAAGTACAAAAATACTTGGTCAAAGGTTAGAAAATGATTAGTCTAAATAAATCATTTAACAACTAAAAATCCTTAATATATTAAAATGAAAATTTTTATATCCAATATTCAATATGGAATAAATTACATATATGTCTAAACTCAAGGAATAAATATGATAGAAATAGGTTCAAAGAGTTAAGTTGACAAATTTCAATGTTTGTCAACGTAATTAAGTTCAACTTACTTATTCTGGTCAATTTGGAATCAACACAGGTAATTTTTCAAAATGTGAAGTTACCTGGTTAAGAAGATGAATTATAATTGTGAAAATATTTGGGAAAAGTTTTAGTCCGAGCCATGCCGAGTGGGTTACTTTGCAGAACTAAGTGGCTCGGTCGATGCTTAGTTGGGTTGACTGAATCTGTTTCTACTTTGTTAAGTAGAACTGAATCCTTATATTCATTATCTCTAAAAAACCTTAGGTTAGTCAATCTTACTAAAACATCAAGAATCTAAAGCATGAGCCAATGCAAAATGCTTAGAGAGAGTGTTGAGTTTTGGATGAATAACTTGAAATCAAAATCGGATAAGGGGTTAGTTCATACATGAGTCTTCAATCTCCCCTTTTTGATGAAAGGCATTCAAAACTTATTGTGATTTTGAAAGTTAGTTGTATCAAGAATTTCAAATCAGTAAACTCGAAGGAATTATATAAAAGCTTAGAAAAATCTATGTTAGAACAAAATTAAATATCGAGTTAACTAATTATGAGTTTGTTTGCACCAAACTAATTGAGGTGATCCTTCTTCTTTGACTTCGAGCCCCTTACCCTGAACTGGTTGAAAAGGCTTTGGTAAAGAGGGTAGAGGTGACTTTTTAGAAGTACCAACCTCTTCCGAAGGAGTTTCATCTTCGATTCTATCTCTTTAAATGACAATACTTCTTCTCCTCCTCCTTCTTCTTCTAAGGAAGACTCCGCCTTAGATTCTTCTCTTTTGCCACTGCTGGCTACATTGAAGCTTGAGGAATGCGCTAAATCATAACTTCTTGTCTCTTGTACACTTCCCGAAGATCATTAATCAAAGTCTTATTCTGATCGATCTACTTCTAAGTCATGGCTTACATCTTGGTTAGAAGAGGAATTAAGTGCTTTGGAAGGTCTGTAGGAGTATTTTTGAACTCTTTAGCCAAAGAAGCAAAATAGGAAGCCGGTTGCTCAAAGGACTGAGCGAGATGGTCCCGGTTGAGAAGTAGAAGGGCCAAGGGTGAGACAAATAGTAGTTGGAGACGGAGGAGGTTGAATAATCTTCAAAGAATAAGTCCAAATGTCGAGGCTCAATTTCCTGGTAGCCTAGACCTAGTAGCTACTCCCTACCAATACAGAAGGCAAGAGTCGAAAATTATTTTTCAGGAGTTCAAGCTTGAAATAAGTAAAAACTCGAGAGAGTAATGCTCCAAAGGGAAAAGGGAGATTCTTTATCCAAAGGGACAGAAGCAATTTGTTCGATAATGAATGGAAAAAGGTCAACCTCATACCCTTCCATGGTGTCATAGATGACTTTGAGAACCTTATTGTGGGAGTTCTCTTTTGAAGGATAAAATGACAACACGTTTCTCATGAGTAAGAAACAGAGAAGTTTAGGCTTAGACTCCAACTAAGTTATAGAAAAGTTCTTTCAAGCTTTCAGCTTGACTTTGGCATATTTAAAAAGAAATCATAAGAAATTTTAGAGAATTTTTAGCGTTAAACACAGGTGAACGGGCTTTCAATGTTGAAGATCCCGTGAAGAAAAGGAAGAGTTATAATAATCTTCTTGCCCTGAACAATAGAAATAAGAATTGGATATAAGGGAGACAGATTACGGTAGAATTTTATGACCGAGTTATGGGTAAACATAGTCACGTAAATAGAAAAGATCAAGAAATTTGATTTTACGGAGTTTGTAAACCCAAGAAATCTTGGTAGTCGGAAAGAATTTGTCCTCCAACCAATAGTGCTAGGCGACTAAGGGGATTTTTATTCTCCCAATTTTAGGGAAGAACCAACTTTGGTTTCTAAGGCCTTCTTCGAGGTTTCTCGGGCTTTGATGTTGAGGGTGGGAGTCTAGAAGAGGTTCAAGGCCTTTTCTTTGTTGCCCTTGTAGCCTCTATCTCGAATACTCTCTTCGTCATGTTTTGACTTATTAAGTACAAGAGTGAAAGAAAATTGAAAACAGTAGGACTAGAAATAGTAGCAACCGAAAGAGAGAGAGAGTGAGAACCTAAGTCTTAAAGAACACGAGAGAATAGCGAGATCTTAGTATGAGCGAAAACTACGTTCCGAGTTTTAGTGAGTGAGAGCGATATAGCAAAGTAATGGAATGAATGAAAGTGAAGGCTATTTATATAGAAAATGCTGTCAACGAATAGGAAATTAAAACAGACTTCCAAAAATAGTCCAATGGCTAGTTCCCGATGGCCGGATTCCAACGGTTTTTCTATCAACATTTCAATGGCAAGTTTTCTAGTCAAATCAAGCAGGAAAGAAAAAGAGAGAATTTGTACAGGTTTTATCCGAGATTCTTTACTAATTAGAGATGACCTCATAAATTTGAATGTCCATTTAATTTCAACTAAGTCCGACTCGGTTAGCCGCCTGAGTGCTTAAAAGCAACTCGGTTCACTAACGATCGGGGCTCGGTTTGTGAATTCTCCTCCGAACTACCGATCAGTCATATTTCTCTCAATGAAAACATGTTTAAACAAGATAGATACATAATAACTCGCGTAATTAAACATGAAATCAAGCACTTAACATACCAAGCTTATTTCTAATAAAGCAAAACTTATCGTCACCTAGGGGTTTAGTGAGCCAATTGAAGTTTTAATTAAACATGAAATCAAGCACTTAACATACCAAGCTTATTTCTAATAAAGCAAAACTTATCGTCACCTAGGGGTTTAGTGAGCCAATTGAAGTTTAGTAGGAATAAATTCTAACTTCATATCACCTTTTTTAGAATGATCTCACGTAAAGTGATATCCGACCTTAATGTGCTTAGTCTCCGAGTGTTGAATTGAGTTTTTAGTGTTGTTCATTGCACTTTGATTGTCAAACTTGATAGAAATTGATGAGATGGTGAGTCCCAAATCCGTTATATATTGCTTGATCCACAGCAACTAAGCACGAGCAAGTTCCTGCTGCTATATACTCACCCTCGGCTATTTATAAGGCTACTAAGTGTCGCTTCTTTGAATGCTAGAAGATGAGTGATATTGACCCGGAAATCGGCATGCTCTTGATATACTCTTCCTATCAACCTTCTACTCAATATAGTTAGCATCCGAGTAGCCACTGAGAGTTAGATCCGAGTCCTCTCAATACGAGAGACCAAGTATCTAAGTCCCTGTAAGATATCTCAAAATTCTCTTTACCGCAGTGAGATAAGATTCTTTTGTATTAGCTCGAAATCTTGTACAAAGGCAGACTCTAAACATTATATTTGGCATACTACAAGTTAAGAATAGTAAAGATCCAATCATACTTCTATAGATTTTCTTATCTTCGACTTACCCTTCTCATCCGAGTCTAGTTTGGTATTGCTTCCCATTGGAGTTGCTACTTGGTTTAGCATCTTAAACCTTGTACTTCTTGAGTAACTACTTGACAACCTTTGATTAGTGAACATAAATCCCATCTTCGTCTTGTTTGATGTGCAATCCAAGTAAAAATTCAATTCTTCCATCATGCTCATTTGGAATTCCTATCTCATTAGCTTAGAAAATTCTTGACAGAGAATTTCATTAGTAGCACCAAAGATAATATCATCAACATAAATTTGGATGATATGAAAATCATTCTGCTTGGTTTCGATAATAAGATTTTGTCAATCAAATCTCTTTTAAATCCATTATAAACCAAGAAATTACTTGATCTTGCTTACCACGCTCTAGGAGCTTTTTCAAACCATAAAGAGCTTTTTAAAATTTAAAAACATGGTTTGGAAAATGATGATTTTCAAATCCGGAGGGTTGCTTTACATAAACTTCTTCTTAAACGTAACCATTTAAAAATCACATTTAACATCCATTTGATATATTTTAATGTTCATGCTAGATGCAAATGTAAGTAGAATCCCAATTGCTTTAATCCTAGCAACTGGTGCAAAGGTTTCCTCATAATCAATTCCTTTTTCTTGATTATACCCTTTGGCTACAAGTCTGACCTTATTTCTAACTACCAACCCTTTCTTATCTAGTTTGTTCTTGAAAACCCACTTGGTTCCTATAACTAGGTGGTCGGTTGGTCGTTTAGTCAAGGTCCAAACTTGATTTCTTTCAAATTGTGATAGTTCTTCTTGCATGGCCTCTACACATTCATGTTTAAGT
The DNA here is from genome assembly GCA_021018815.1 of Talinum fruticosum. NCBI lineage: Eukaryota > Viridiplantae > Streptophyta > Magnoliopsida > Caryophyllales > Talinaceae > Talinum > Talinum fruticosum. The sequence goes on from JAITYX010000104.1 coordinate 586,112, forward strand.
AGGGCTTCTATTACATTTCTAAGTTCAATTAGTGAAATGAATGCAGCAAATACATATAGATTATGCAAAGACCTAAGTTGGTATGTGAGTTGATGTTTTCACGTAGATGACTAGAAGCATATTTGAAAGCTTTACCCGACCTTTGATTTACTAGGTTTGAGGGTTGAATGCTTTCTTCTTTAGCTAGTTAAGTCTCGGGCACGTCCCGAGCTTCAGTTGTCTAAGCTGAGTCTTGCACTCGGTCGGTTGTTTGCCTCGGTTCTCTTGTTTTGTAACATTCTAAGCTCGGTGTTAACTATTTCTTCATCATTTCAGTTTGAAATCCGAGAAGGTAGATTCTCTTAAACTACCACTTGTCAACCTTATCAAAGATAACATGGATACTCTCTTCCACTTTGTTAGTCTTTTTATTAAAGATGTGATAACCTTTGTTATGTAAAGAATAACCAAGGAATATACCTTCACCCGACCTTGAGTCAAACTTAGTTAAATGATCCTTACTTGTTGTTGTGTACAAAGAACTAACACCCAAAAGGCTTGAAGTATGAGATGCTGGGCTTTATTTTCTTTGTATTGTTTATAAAGTGTTTTCTTCAAGATTGGGAAGATAAGGCATCTATTTAGTGTGTAGTTTGCCGTGTTAAGCTGCTTTATCCTAGAAATAATAAGAAAGATTGTTTTTAATCATCATAGTCCTTCCTATTTCTTTAAGAATTCTGTTCTCTTCCACCACTCTATTTTGTTGGGGCGTTCGGGCGCAGAGAAGTTGTGCAAGATATTATTTTTGATGCAAAAATTAGCAAATTCTCGATAGTCGAATTCCATTCCTTTCTTAATTCCGATTCTTACAATCTGAGTCTTATATTCCACTTAAATTTTCCTGCAGACTCTTGTAAACTCTTTGAAAACTTTATTCTTATTTTTTAGAAAACATACCTAGGTAAATCTTAAAAAGTCATACCTCCGAGGTGGAAATAGTTTTAAGTGTAGAGAAGTTGTGGAAGATTTACATCCTAATGTTTTTACAAGAATTTCACCACATAAATCCATATGAATCAATTCAAGCACCTTTGATGTGGAAATAGTTTTAAGTGGTTTGAAGGAAGATCTAACTTGTTCCCTTTTTGAACATGCATCACAAATTTTATCTTTGTTAAAAGCAAACTTAGAAAGTCCTCGGATTAAACCTTATGAAGATAATTTCTTAATGGTATGCATGCTAATATGCCCTACTCTATAATGCCATGTCCATGATTCATTAGTAACAGAAGATTTTAAACATGACAAATTCTAAGTTGAATCATTAAGAGGAATAATGTAAGTGTTACCTGACCTCATACCCGAGAGCTTTACCTTATTTGAAGTAGCATCAATTATGAAGCGGTTGATCCGAGTGAATCGCACCTCTTATCCTTTATCATACAATTGAGAGATACTCAGCACATTGTATTTTAGGCTTTTGACGAGATAAACTAGGTTAACTGATTTATGACTTTAACCAACTCTACCAATTCTAACAATCTTCCCATTGCTATTATCTCCAAATGTGACTTTCCATCCATCCATCTTTTCTAGCTCATAAAAGAGTCTTGAGTTCCCTAACATATGTCCGGAGCATCCACTGTCAAGATACCATTGGTCTGTCTTCTTTGCTTGAGGTGCTTACAAAATACAAACACACTAACCCTTCTCACTTCCTCTTACAAACCCAGTAACTCTACTTCCTAAGGTTAGTTTTTAGGAAGAGCACTTTTGGGAATCCATATTTGAATAATTCTAAGCTTGGCTGATTCGACTCTTCTTCTTCTAGAACAGAGTCTCCTTTTTATGAAAAAATTAATAGGACTGTGTTTAGCTTTTTAAAAATGATTCTTTTGAATCATTTTTGAAAAGACTTTTATAAGAGTTATCCTCCTTTTCAGAGTTGAAACCAAGTCCCTCTTTTCTAAATGATACAAACTAAGAACCAAAAAGCAAGCCAAGTTTTTTCGACCTTGAGTAAGTTTCGAACAAGGTTCCGAGACTCGATGACCTTTTCTTTAATTGCTCATTCTCAATTATGAGGAACTCAGGCTCAATCTCATTATCTTGTGAGCTAGTCTCAAGAACCTTTAAGCGGAGTCTTAATTTTTCTAAATCAGCTTTTGAAATTTTGTTTTCAGATTTTAGAGCCTCAAGTCTTCGAACAAAGAATCAAAATTTTGACTTTTCCTCTAAAGTAAAAATATATTTAGCTAAATCTTGCTTAGAAAACTTGAGGAAATAATTGATTACCTCCTGAGGATCGGTTTGCTCACTGTCATATGTTTCTATTTCTGACTCAAACTCAACTTTTGAGTCTGTTACGGCCATTAGTCACTTTGATTCATCCTTAGTGCCTTCATTATCATCCGACTCATCTTTACTCCAGGTTGCCACCATTGCCTTCTTTTTCTTGTAGTCCTTCTTCCTCTTTGGGCAATCCTTCACTATATGTTATTTGCTACCACATTCAAAGCAAACGAAATTTTTAGTAAAAGAGGAATTTGAAGGGGATGAGAATTTACCTTTCTTTTCTTTCTTGTAGATATCATGCTTGGGATTCTTCTACCATTTCTTGTATTTCATCATGCGGTTGAAGCCTCCGGCCAGAAGTGCCATGGGATCTTCGTCTAAGTCTAAGGAGCTTACACTAGGACCATTTGATCCGAGGCTTTTAGTGTAAGGGTTTTTTTTTTTTGCTGACCTTAGATTTTTCCTCCTCGAGGTGTAACTCATGGGTGAGGAAGTTTCCCAATGAGTTCATTTGGTTTGAGCTTACTGAGGTATTAGGCCTCCTAGTTAGCCGTCACCTTCGAGACCCCATCTCTTCTTTGGAAGACTCCTCATAAGCTTCTAACCATTTCTTCATTGGACATCTTCTTTCCAAATGACTTGAGATTGTTCACAATCTCAGTAAAATGAAAATACATCTTAGTGATGTTCTCATTGGTCTCCATCTTGAACAATTCATACTTGTGCATGTACTTGACTTATCTTTGTTTGTCTCACTTGGGTTGTCTCTTCATATGTGGTTACCAAGGTGTCCCACACCTCCTTTGTAGTATCACAAGTTGAGACTCTATTGTACCAAGGTGCATCCAATGTACTCATGTGCATCCAAGGCACACGTTAGGATGTTCGTGACTTTGAAATTTTTCTTGTGCTTTTCTTTCTCTTCGATGTGAATTCTAACTTTCACCTTTGCTATAGTTTGATTTCCAACTTGCTTTGTGGGACTATAGTTTCCATCGGAGATTACTTCCCAACCTTCATCACATAATCTTGAATGAAGCACTCCATCGGTTTCTTCTAGTGAGCAAAGTTGGACCCGTTGAACTTTGGTGGTCCGGCTAATGACCTTCCTTCATCGAACTCTGCATTATATTAAGCCATTTAATCCTTAGACCTTTGGATTGTGAGATCCTTTTTTGAAAAACTAGACTCTAATACCAATTGAAGGTTTAGATAAAGAGACTAAATCACCCTAAATGGGGGTGAATAGGGTGATGAAAGAAAAATGCGAAAAGTTGAATATCTTAGAGAAGAGAATGAACTTAGAATGTAAAACCGAGTTTAGGTTGACTTAGACAATGATAGACAGAAAAAAATTTTACACGGAAACCCTCCTGTGGAAGAAAGCCGCGGTCAGGTGCTAATCTAAGCATCCACAAATACAATAAATTGACTATCCAAATTACTCCCTAGGACAATTCTAATACAAGTTTTCCCAAGCATAGAAATTACTTTATCTATCCTAGTACTTAAAAACTAAGATACCCTTTACGAGTTTGGGACAAGCTGAATTGAGTTAAACCTTACAACTCAATCAAGGTATGAACTAGAAAAGTGGTTAAGAAACGAATATAGATTACAAGACTTTTCTTTATAAGATATAACAACTCGGAAAGTTGAGATTGAAATAATAGGGTTGTAAGCTAGAAGAAAGAATATGAGAATTGATTTCTTAGTTCCAGCAATGTTGTAAGTCTTGAAGTAAGTCTTCGTTTATAAGCGGCAATGCAAAAAAATCACCGTGCCTTGGGTTGGAGTTTACGGGTCAACTAGACGTGACAACGGATAGTCCGAGTCCTCATAAAAAGAACCGTTGTAGATGTATACATTGGGAATAGGTTCTAGCCTCCAAAAGAAGTCCTACTAAATTGTTGTATCCGAGAAACAAGTTAGAAATAGTCATTAGACTCAAAAACCAGAAGTTACCAAAATTGGGAACTAATAGGCTCGACATTCTTGTCTTAATTGCTCGAATATAACGAGGCTTTTATGTCTGCTAGTTTGAATGATAATAAATCCATTGATTTTTCTTTAAAGTTGAGATTATTCAACTTCAATAAACCTACAAAAGACAAGTTCTAAATGGTACTCAAAATATAAAAATACTTTGATCAAAGGTTAAAAAACAATTAGTCTAAATAAATCATTTAAAGACTAAAATTACTCAATCTATTAAAATGGAACTTTTCAAGTCCAATATTAAATATGTGCAAATTCCATATATTTCTAAACTCAAGGAATAAATATGATAGAAATAGGTTCAAAGAGCTAAGTAGACAAATTTCAATATTTGTCAACGTAATTAAATTCAACTTACTTATTACGGCCAATTTGGAATCAACACATGTAATTCTCTTTCAAAATGTGAAGTCAACTAGTTAAAAGGTGAATTAAAATGTGAAAATATTCGGGTAAATTTTTAATCCGAGCCATACTCGGTGGGTCGAGTTTCAAAACTCGGTGGCTCGGTTAGTACTCGGTTGGATTGAGTGAGTCGGTTTCTACTTTGTTAAGTAAAGCTGAGTCCTTAGATATATTATCTCTGAAATTCTTAGATTAGTCAATCTTTTACTCAATATACATCTAGAATCCAAAGCATCAGCCAATGCAAATGCTTAGAGATAATTCTATGTTTTGGATGAATGACTTAAAATCAAATCGGATAAGGGGTTAGTTCATACTTGAGTGTTATATATATATATATATGTATATGTATATATATGTATATATATATATATATATATATATATATATATATATGTATGTATGTATGTATGTATGTATGTATGTATACACACACATATGTCTAAAACGCTCTATTTAGACTACTATCCAATTATGGACCAAAATACTTTTATACTTTAAGAACCATTATCTTTATTGTTTTTGTAGGTGTTCTTTAGAGTTAATCATTTCAAAGAAAAGCAAAAACAAAGGATTCACTGTTTGATTCTACCAGACAGAAAAGGCAAAAAGTCTAAAACTACCCAAACCGACTAGCAACTATGTTTATTGCTATTTTGGGTAAAATATTATTTCGAGTCTAACAATATCTTCTACTTGAGATTTTAGTTTCCTAGAGTTGGTACCGGAGGTTTTAAAAGTTAGGACCAAGATACAAAAACCGAGCCCTCATACTATCCATTGCAACGACTAGTCGACTCGGTTTTAGAAGCTCTAACTAAATGATGTTAAAACTCAACGGCTACTTCTCCAAGGTAGAATATTTAAGGAATCCTTAGCACAAGATTTTCACCGATGAAAGAGCTAGAAAGACACAACTAAATACTTCATACACTTCTAGCATATAACTCCTACGTCTTATTCTTATCTTTCTAACTTGTACTCTTAAGTGAGAAATCTTGTAATCATTTTTATACTTTTCATACACGTCTTTGCTTGACTGAGTTGATAAGGGAACTTTAACTCAATTGTCCTAAGTTGATAAGGTAACTTCAACTTGGCAGTACTAGTCAAGATAAAAGAATTTCTTATTACCTAGGAAAGTCTGTCTTGAGTTGATAAGATAACTTCAACTCGGTTGGCCCAAGTAGATAAAGGAACTTCAACTTGGAAGTACTAGGTCGGATTAGAGAACTTCGAGCTTGGAAAAAATTGTAATAAATTATTAGGGAACAAATCTGAGTAGTTAAATTCATTATAATTGTGAATTCAATTAGTGGATTAGATTAAGTGCTTGAATTGACACTTGTTTGACGTTTCCTGCCCCAAGAGGGTGTCCTCATAAAATATCTTTGTCTCATTTTCTCTTTTGTCTCGATTCATTCTAAATTATCTTTGCTTTAAACCGAGCTCAATTCTAATCTTTTCTTAACTTTCTGTGTACTCGGTTCACAAGAACTTATTTTCCGCAAAATCCGCCAAACGACCTCTTCCCCCGACGGGTTATTTACTTCTCCATATTGAACACTACTAAAACCCAAGAAAATAAAAGGTTAATAGAACTAAACCTCCTCAATTCACCATCGATTGAAGATGGTGGGATTATCGGGAAATATTTTATCCAAAATCAATTAAAAAGGATAAAGTAACTTACTAACTATCATAAATTATTGGGAAATATTTTATCCAAAATCAATTAACAAAGAATAAAGTAACTTACTAACTTATAAGCATACTCAAAATCTTCCATTTGATTAGATCATGCCCTACTTTACAATCCAACAAAAAGCATAATCAAATAATTCTTGGAAATATGGGAATGATCATTTCAAGAGTTTCGATGGTGAATATTTATTGCAATTTCAAATAAGCTCAAATGTACAACTTTCTCTAGCTATTATACAATCCACACAAAAATTCATTGCATTTACGCAGGGAAGAGGACTCTATTAAATACAACAACAAAAAAATAAAACTCAAATACAGCTAGTAAGACCGGTTTCTCATGCATATTTTACTTGTTATCTGCATCAAAAAGAAACATCCAAAGCAACAAATTATATCCTTTTTATAATTAACATAGGATTTTTATGAAAAAAAAAAAAGATTGAATGAATAAATTAGATTATTAACGAATTATTGGTGTATCTGTTGAGAAATTATAAGTGAGAATTAGCTGTCAATTGATTGTTTCTCTCAGTAAAATTAGGGCCTTGATGTTTCATCATGTTTTGATTAAGATACTGTTGATTTTCTTCTACTTCGAGCAGGCTTTGAATAATTGCCTCTGTTGCACTTGTTAAAAATTGTGACCAGTCCCTGCATTTTAGAAAATAATTATTACTATGTCAACATTAGAATCTCTCACTTCAACAATATTTGAGATATACAGATTTCATACGTTCTTAAGAAAAAGTTGGAAAAATAGTCAAAACATTCCTCAATTTCAACATATTATGAGCAAAATTTAAGCATGCTACTCTTTTTCGCATGTCAATTAAATTTGATTAATTTTCAATCATTCCTGCTTTTAAAAATACAAATAGATAATTTCATTTTCATTTAATAAGTACAAACGAAAAAGTTAAACCTAGATAATTGATTGGTTGCTCAGTTGAAATGACTGACCAAAACTCAAACTTGACTTAAACTTAAACCCACAATCGCAATTCTGTAGGATTGTTAGTTTAATTTAGATCTGGCAAAACCTAATTCTGTCCGAAAATTTCATCCGAATTCGTCCGAAAATTTTGGGTTTTCAACATAATTTTCTTGACCCAGTACCCGAAAGGCTCGGAAATTAGTGGGTCAAACTCCAGCCTGAACTCATTCGACTCGTTGAGTCAAGGCAATAAACAATAATTTTAACTTCGTGACTTGTTAATTGAAAATTTTATGCCTATTATATGATTTTACTTTCACTTTATCACTCATTTAGTAATGGTTATTTATTTATTGTATCACATCATTTGAAGAGACGTTACATAGCTATCGTAATAATTTATAAATAAACACTAATATTATTTCCTTTTTCAATTTATTTTTGATAAAAAAATATTATATACAAAAATTATACATATCGTAAATTCAAAAAAATATATAAGGATTCAAATGGTAATGATATATTAAAGATGCACAAGTTACACTATTGTATTTTTGGTGAATTAAATTTGCCTAATCACATCTTAAATGATGTACTTGTTTTATGAAAATAATATTACTATAATAATATAAAATTTGGCTGTTATAATTAAAAATAATAATTTCAGTTAATTGTAAATCTCTAGTTCTCATTTATTTGAAACTCTTATATATAATTGTACTTGAACCATAATGCCTAGGATGGACAATGGATTAGATTAAGACGAAGTCAAATTTTTCCTAGTGAATAAAATAGGTCGGTTGAGCCAACCCATGATAACTCTTTGGGTTAATTGAACCGATCTAAGTTAAACCTTTATCAATATGATTTTGGATGGAGTAAATATGTATAAAAACCTCCTTACAATATTAATCTTTATCACTTTAAATTATTGATGATAAATTTAACTAAATGTAATATGATTAGTATAATAGAAGATATAAATACACATCGTACCTTTATACAAGTCATCAATAGAATAATTTGTTACCTAATCTATTATTGACTCAACCTTTCATTGGTCTTATTTAAATGGGCTAAGTGGTCAAGCCACTCGACCCAATTGGTCCTCACGTAAATATCATGATGAAAGTTTTCAATATTAATAATTTTTAATATTCTTTTTAAAAAATGCAAATATTATGAATTTTAGTAGGATTGTGGACAATTTTAAGCAAAAACTGTATCGGGTTTTTATATGGGCTCGAAACTCATATAACCAAATATACAATCACCCGTATTTTACCCAAACCTAAAATACACCCTACCCGTATTTGATCAAAATTCGAATTCGCCCGACAAGTATTTAATCCGCCCGTTCGAATTGACATATCTATTTGAATTGTATTTTCCAATCGAAATATAAAAGGAATCAACCTAAATAAACCATATATATATATATATATATATATATATATATATATATATATATATATATATATATATATATATATATATATATATATATATATATCGATAACTTTAGCTTATTCATCCCATATATTTCGACAACTCTTTTTAATTCGATTAACGCTACTATCGTCAGACCTAAAATTAATTATCCATTAGCCAAATTTACATCCCCTGAAAGTAATAGTTAGCAAGAAAAATAAAAAAATTGTGGGAGGTGCTAGTTTTACAAATGGTGATTGTATGCGCATTTTCAAAGTACTTGAATCCGAATTGAACGTGAGATTTGTATGTTATGAAAATAGGGTGACCAATTTGTCAGCTTTTTACGACATCTGATAGAAACAATATGTGAGAGAAGGAAGAACAAAATACTTACCCTGTGGAGCTATCAAATGTCAATCCAACTATGTATTTAACCTCCTCAAGTGCCCTATGAAACCTCTCAATTTCCTTGGTGGAGCATGACCCGTTATCTTTAACCCGGAGCTCCGACGGCTTCACGTCACAAAATATGGGCACCACCTTCTTCTTGCTCTCCATCATCAATGCAAGTTCATGCAAGCAAAAGTATGACTCACAATAACGTTTTGAGAAGACCGCCAACCCGACCCGGCAGTTTTGGATTGCCGGGTCGATATTCTGAAATAAACCATCCCGGGCCGCATGCTCTTGCTATCCAAAAATGGGTTGAGCCCGAGACTCGAGAGGTGTTGGAAGAGGAGCCCCGCAATTGTCCTCTTGGTATCAATCCCTCGGTGGTTGATGAACACATCGCATGATCTCAAGCTCGGTGAGCTTAAACGGGCCGTGGGCTGGAGGATCCGGGTCGAGAGGGTTTTGGAGATCATTGAATGCTGCATGGCGCTATTAAAGTAATTAAGGAATAAGTTACTTTTTTGGATGTTTTTTCCCAAACAAGGTGTGCTTTTTGGCCCTCTTTTGAAAAGATGTGGTTGGGTTTTTTTTTTTTTTCCTGTTGAGGGATTTGATTCTGATTGAATGTGCGTAATTACGTGGGTGAGCATAAATGTATTTATATAGAGGAATGTTTCGAGGGGAAATTTGATTTTCAAGGAGAATTCAAAATTTTGTTAAGTGGTGGTCGTATTTTAAGACTAGTTGGTTTGACAAGACAAAATTCCCAAGGGAGTAAAAGAGTTTGAAGATTTTGACTGCTTTTCTCTTTTCTGAGGCCCAAATATGGGGGAAGATGGGGTTTTACCCCTTCAAACACGGTTTACTATTCATCATTTTTTATTTATGTGCGGTACATGGCTCCTGAAACCGATTTGAAATATGAGTTTTTTAGTGGAAAAATATAGGAGACTTAGGAATTGATAATATTATGTTTATTTTCCAATATTTTTGTTAGTGGATTAAGTTCATTTAATTAATAATAAAAATTAATAAGGATGAATTTAGTTTAAATCTTCTATTTTTTTTTTTTTATAGCAAATGGAGGTATATTATAATCAAACTCAACTAAATTCATACGGTAGTCCTACAATGTCGGATCAAATATATAATTCGGCTAATCATCTATCCAAATTCTAACTAAAGGGTCATAGGGTCAATGATGAGTTAAGTGTGAGCTATTTAGTTCCCTCACTCGTTTAACAAAAAAGAAAAAGTTACATAAGAAAACTGAGAACAAAGCGAAATAATATCATCGATGAGGAGACCAATATTTAAACCTACAACAGCATGTTTCTTCAATTTGGATATAAGGCCATCTCCCTTAATCACAACACTCGTCACCCCCAATTTAAGAATTTCTTGTAAAGCGAGTCGACTCACTCTTGCTTTTTCCATCTTCGGTCCTAGGAACCCTATGCCTTGTTTCACCCTAGATAGCACCAGGTCACCGTTACTGACCGGGGACTGCAAAGCCCCACCTATGTCGTTCCTCGCCCTAAAGTGTGGCATCAAAGTTGATCTTGGTAACCACGGCTAGAGGAGGATGCGCCACTAGACTTGGTAACCCCAACTTAAATCTTCATTGTAATTGGCTTTTATATTTATTGTTACATTAAAAAACTACTCCATAATATATTGACATCTATTCGTGCTTATCTATTTTTTAGATCGATAAACAAGTCCATCTTATGGGCTCATCATCTCAAGGGAAGCCCAAAAGGCTTATTGGGCCGAGAGGGAATAGGGGTGCCAAAGCCCAACCAATTTTCCCCACACGGTTTCCTCAAATGAGGAAATTATGTCCTCTAGGATTGAACCCGATGGAAAGGGAGGAAATAGAGTGAGTTGGCCACTCACTACTTCAACATTCACACTTATCTATATAAAATTATTTCAAACACTCTCAAGTTCAAACACCCACATTTACCACCACCATTATCCCCTATAGTCATTTGCACAAATCAACATTCAATGGTTCCTCATATATCGATCCGTTAGGTGTTAAACCTCATTTTTATCGGTTTTTAAGGCATTATCTAACCCAATTCTGTGATGATTTCAGTGATTTCTATTTAGTTTTGGGTTAGATTTTGCTTATTTTTCTCTTTATCGTCACCTAAGCTCGAGAATCTCTTTATTACGGGTTTTTGGGCTTAAATTAGAGAGATTCGAAGCTAATTTGATGAAAAGCGATGCGAGAGGATAGTTCGGGCCCAAGAGGAGGCAAGAAAGAAGCCTAAAACACATCAAGAGAAGTTGCATGGCTTACTCGTGCTAAGCTGCACAACCGTGTAGATTATCGGGCGAAGGGCTCGAAGTCAAGGAAGGCCGCATCGCCCCGTGCGCACCTTACACGGCCGTGCGAGAAGTTACAAAAGTTGAAGTCGCGCACGACCTACCGTGCGAAGCTGCACGGTCGTGCGAAATGGGCAGAGACTTCGGGGTTTTCGCACGAGCTGCTCTGCGAGAACCTGCACGGCCGAGCGAAACTGCGGCGGACCTTTGCACGATACCCGTGCGACCTTTGCACGGCCATGCAACCACTATTTTCGAGATAAATAGGTATCCTAATTGTAATTTTAGGGATCTTTTCCATATTTGGAGAGATTTAGCTAGGGTTTTCGAGAGGCAGCTCGAGAGGAGACTCAAGAACACTCATTATTGATTATCTACTTCAAGTTTATGTATGATTGAATCGCATCAAGTTTTTCATTCGGTAATCGTAATTTCTTCTCTTTGTCTTTTCTTCACAATTTCTCTTCGTTTTTCCATAGCTATGTTCCCTAAATTTTGTCAATTTTTAGTATCATGTTTAGGGGATAATTTCTCTATTTAGATTGAGATTGATCCCTATTATGCCTTGATAATCATGAATTGAGTACCGACTGAATTGTTCTATGCTTGTTAGGTTAGAATTCACTTCGTTCATCACTTTTTCATTGATTGCCTCGAGAGAGGACTCTTTTGTTTTTATTCGGGTTTTGTGACCATTGAAAGTTGAAAACTCACCTAGAATGACATTGTGAACAATTAGAACTTAAATATGAAAATAATTAAGGTTCCAATCCGGGGTTGTGAGATGCATTCTTTGTGATTTTGCCCTTTATTTGTCCCATGAAAATAGGTGACTAGATTGTTCAAAATTAGCCTTCGACCTTCGAAAGTAGGCGAAGATAGGTTTAATTTAGTGTCTCCCCTTCTAAACTACTAGCATAGGCAAATCTCAAGCGATATTCGATGTTGATTTCGGGCATAGTAGTGTGATTTATCCCAATCTAAGGCTTTTTATTCATTGATCTCTCTAAGTTATTTAGTTATTTGTTGAATCCAAAAACCAAATCACTGTCGAACTAAGTTTTACCTAGATTAGAGTTTTTAGGTGGATTTAGTATTTGAAAGCGAGTTCCTTGTGGACATGACCCGTACTCGCCGGTTCCTAGCTACAACTACACCGTGCGCTTGCGGTATTTTCTCAACAAGTTTTTGATGCCATTGTTGGGGGTCGAACTTGGGTTGTCCGTGAAACTTGTTAGGAAAAATTAAGTTCTAAAATTTATTCATCCATAGCCCTTATCAATTTATAAATATCAGCATAATGTTCGGGAGATGAAATATAAGGACAAGAACTATTATAATTATCGGAAGAGTTACATTTTTTACACCAAAGAGGGGTATGATCTGGAATACAAGGGGATTGGATGTAAGATCTAGCATGATAAGCACAAGGGTCGGGATATGAAAATCTAGAGTCGGTACATGCCTTTTCAAATTCACAAGTATCCTAAGCAATCCATTCAAGTAAATCCCAAGCTTCATCAACACTTTTAGCACAAAAATCCCAATATTCTCAAAGAGCACAGGTTTCACTATTCACACCCTCGTAGACAAAATTTAATACTTCACATTTCTCCAAACAGTTACCCCAAAGAGCAAGAAGAGCATTAAGTCGATCAAAGTACCGATAAAATAATTCATGCACATACTGTGAATAATGGTAAGTAGACATGTTTCAATTTTTTTTAATTTTTTAATTTTTCAATTTTTTTGGATTTTTCAATTAAATGCCTAATCTAGAATGCTCAAGTAAGCTCCAATATTGAAACAAACAACTCCCGAGCAACGGCGCCAAAAACTTGTTATGAACAATTAAGTTCTAAAATTTATTACCACAAGTGCATGGCGTAGTTGTAGCTAGCCAAGCAAGCACGGGTCGTGTCCACAGAGAGTTGTGTTTCAAATATCAAAGTTAACTTAAACTTCCTATCTAGGCGAATCAACACGGATGAGATATATATGGTGATTAAACTAATCTAGAAACCAATAAAAATAAAATACTTGGGTTGTGATTTTACCGGTTAATAAACTAATTAATCAAGTCAAGCCTAAATCTACCCAAGTTTATCCAAGTATTTAGGAGTGATCGGTTGCACCATCAAAGCGTACTCAAGCCACACTTTCGAGGGTCATGAGCTAGTCTAATTATTCTAACCACCTACTTTCGTGGGGTTAGCCCAACTAAACTACAAAAATAGCAACCTCGGACCTAACTAGAATTCGGGCTATTTTCATGCCAAAATCCCGACTATTCTCTTTACCCACACTAACAAATTAACTTCACCTTTCGGTGATAAACCGCCTAAAAATCAAGATGAAAAGACCCTTTCGGGCATCTCATCGAACCTATGTTGCGGGTATGAGAAAC